>LR824603.2:11535000-12785000 GCA_902829305.4 Spodoptera exigua
TGTTAGTCATAGTAAACTTTTTTATGGTGTAAGGCGGCAAATGAGTAATCGGTTTAGCTGGTGATAAACAATCAGCGTTGCTCATAGACACCCGCATTACTAGAGGAGTAAAATACGTACGTGTGTACCTTCTGAGGCCTACAATGGCTTTGAGAATTTGGAAAGGGAAGGGCAAAGATTGAGCCTCCGGTAACCTCGCTCACACGACAAAACTCTATTCAAGCGTTATTTCAAACCACTTTTTTGAGGGCATATTTTCCAGTTGAACCTGCCCATTAGTGCCGAAGCATTGTTCTCTCACACATAATTTATTATGGATGTAGGTTTATAACACTAGCTAAAAATGGCCTTCCGCTAAGCTAAGAATGCGTTTAAAAATCCATTTTGAAACAATTACAGATATGGTTGAACACTCTTCTGGATACAATGAAAAATACTGTGAAAAACATAATTGCTAACATCGCACAAACAATGTCGGGCGATCCAGAATTTGAATTCTTGAGTGGCTTTTGGAATTTTCCTGGCCAGGTACTTACTTTATTATCTTTTACATTACACAGTGTAGTTAAGATTCTTCGAACGTCACATAATACTGCCACCACTAAAAATAAATTTAAATGGTACTTTGCAGGCTGGTTTGTTGGGAATGCAAATATTGTGGACAAGCGATGCAGAGTACGCTTTAAAGAAGGCCAAAGCAGACCGTTTTATCATGAGGATCACGAATCAGAAAAATCTCGATTTACTGAACGGTCTTATTGATCAAACTGTGAGAGATCTGATACCACTTGACAGAACGCAAATAGAAACAATGATCACAATACACGTACATCAAAGGTCTTTCTTTTATCTTTTATCTTTTATCTTTTATCTTTTATCTTTTATCTTTTATCTTTTATCTTTTATCTTTTATCTTTTATCTTTTATCTTTTATCTTTTATCTTTTATCTTTTATCTTTTATCTTTTATATTTTATCTTTTATCTTTTATCTTTTATCTTTTATCTTTTATCTTTTATCTTTTATCTTTTATCTTTTATCTTTTATCTTTTATCTTTTATCTTTTATCTTTTATCTTTTATCTTTTATCTTTTATCTTTTATCTTTTATCTTTTATCTTTTATCTTTTATCTTTTATCTTTTATCTTTTATCTTTTATCTTTTATCTTTTATCTTTTATCTTTTATCTTTTATCTTTTATCTTTTATCTTTTATCTTTTATCTTTTATCTTTTATCTTTTATCTTTTATCTTTTATCTTTTATCTTTCAAGAATACAACATCTCGAGAATGCTTAATATATCTAGAATTAGTTGATTCAATAAGCCGGTATCCTTTTGATTCTTCGGTGTACCCCATAAATGTGTGGTTTGCTCTTTTGATCTAACTTCTTTCTATTCTTTACCATAACATAGACAATGCATCCAAATACTTTTAAATTATTCACATTTACCTTTATCTTGCTCCATTTTTTATCCATGGCATCCATCAGCATACATCGCACCTACTCCATAATGGTTCTGTTGGCTCGTTCTGCAACACCATTCTGCTGTGGAGAATCCGGTATAATCTTTTGATGCTTGATACCATTGGCTTTGAGAAATTCTTGAAAAATAGAACTCATATATTCTCCCCCTCTATCACTCCTACCTTGGCGGACCTATGGCAGTCACTCCATCTTGTTTATCTTCTCTTCTCTAAGTCTAATTAATTAATAATTTGGCAGATACATGTTCTATCGTCAATCTCTATCTCTATCGTCAATCTCTATCTCTATCTCTATCTCTATCTCTATCTCTATCTCTATCTCTATCTCTATCTCTATCTCTATCTCTATCTCTATCTCTGTCTCTGTCTCTGTCTCTGTCTCTGTCTCTGTCTCTGTCTCTGTCTCTGTCTCTGTCTCTGTCTCTGTCTCTGTCTCTGTCTCTGTCTCTGTCTCTGTCTCTATCTCTATCTCTATCTCTATCTCTATCTCTATCTCTATCTCTATCTCTATCTCTATCTCTATCTTTATCGCCTTCGCCTTCGCCTTCGCCTTCGCCTTCGCATTCGCCTTCGCCTTCGCCTTCGCCTTCGCCTTCGCCTTCGCCTTCGCCTTCGCCTTCGCCTTCGCCTTCGCCTTCGCCTTCGCCTTCGCCTTCGCCTTCGCCTTCGCCTTCGCCTTCGCCTTCGCCTTCGCCTTCGCCTTCGCCTTCGCCTTCGCCTTCGCCTTCGCCTTCGCCTTCGCCTTCGCCTTCGCCTTCGCCTTCGCCTTCGCCTTCGCCTTCGCCTTCGCCTTCGCCTTCGCCTTCGCCTTCGCCTTCGCCTTCGCCTTCGCCTTCGCCTTCGCCTTCGCCTTCGCCTTCGCCTTCGCCTTCGCCTTCGCCTTCGCCTTCGCCTTCGCCTTCGCCTTCGCCTTCGCCTTCGCCTTCGCCTTCGCCTTCGCCTTCGCCTTCGCCTTCGCCTTCGCCTTCGCCTTCATCTTTATCGATACACATATACCCATAATCTTTTTCTATCTAAAAAATAAAGGGTTGTCTTTAAGTTTATAAAATAATTTTGTTTTATAGAGACATATTCGATGATCTAGTTCGGATGCGAATTAAGACGCCACGGGACTTCGAATGGCAAAAACAAGCCCGTTTCTATTACTTTGAGGAAAGCGACGACTGCGTGGTTTCTATAACAGATGTCGATTTCTTATATCAGGTAATAATCAATAGCATGGGCTTAATTACAATGAGTTTGTATGGATTATAGTTTTATATATTAATTACTCGCCACCCGCCCCGGCTTTGTACGGATGCAATATTGATATTATTACTGCGCCACTTAATGAATGTTATTACACATAATATCTCTTCTTTTTCAATCAGTAAAAAAAATTTTTTAACTGGCTTATCAACTTTCTGCTCATATAAAGTTTCTAACACACGAGTTTTGTTCATTAGAAATTAGATAAATAGCTTTAAAATGAATTAGATGTTTAATTAATAAAAAGTTGGGTAAAATGGTGCTATTTATTATTCTTACATACCTACATGAACTTGTATGAGGAGTCCTCCTCCTCACATCGTTTTCATAACTGAGTAATGAAAAATTTTCTTTTAGATAGTAGCTTTTCCAAATGCGTAGCACCATAGAAGCTGGTGGCCAAGTTAATCGTTTTTCAAATCCTATCCGTCGTAATAAGACTACTTACGAGACTATACATTTTTTTTTGCAGAATGAATACTTAGGCATAACTGAGCGACTTGTGATCACGCCACTGACAGATCAGTGCTATATCACATTATCGCAGGCTATTGGCATGAGCCAGGGTGGTGCGCCCGCCGGACCCGCTGGCACCGGTAAAACTGAAACAACGAAAGACATGGGACGCACACTGGGCAAACTTGTCATCGTCTTCAACTGCTCCGACCAGATGGACTTCCGAGGTCCTCTACTTATATTTATTTCTTAACACATCTTTAAGTGGAATGTATATTATAAGCATATATTTATAATTATTTATTTTGACGTCGGTGTTCAGGTTTGGGCCGCATTTACAAGGGTTTGGCTCAGTCAGGCACATGGGGTTGCTTCGACGAATTCAATCGAATCGAATTGCCTGTACTGTCTGTGGCAGCGCAGCAAATTTACATATGCCTCACAGCCAGGAGGGAGAAGAAGGAATTCTTCATTTTCAGGTAAAAAGTCGTATCCACCTAGGGTTAGTACCAGGCATCTGTTGGTGAATAATATTTTCACTCAGATACTAATGCATCTATGTAGTGATGGTGATACAGTGAGCTTGAACCCTGAGTTCGCTTTCATCATCACCATGAACCCGGGCTACGCTGGACGTCAAGAGCTACCGGAGAACTTGAAGATTCAATTCCGTTGGGTGGCAATGATGGTTCCAGACAGGCAAATTATTATCAGAGTCAAGTTGGCCAGCTGTGGTTTTAAGGATAACATTGTCTTAGGTAAAACCTTAAAATACTTTAAAATAGTATTGTTCAACTATAAATTGGTAATTTATTGTTGTAATCCTTATCAACAAAATTTCAGCTCGCAAATTCTTCACATTGTACAAATTGTGCGAGGAGCAGTTGTCTAAGCAGGTGCACTACGACTTTGGGTTGCGGAACATTCTGTCCGTGTTGCGAACTATGGGCGCGCAGAAACGAGCGAATCCTGATAACACAGAGGAGAACATTATGATGAGAGTGTTGAAGTAAATAACTAAAGTTTTATAAATTGTGTCAAACAAATATGCAAACTGCAAAATTAATATATTTTTCAGGGAAATGAATGTATCTAAGTTAGTAGACGAAGACGAACCCCTATTTATATCGTTGATTGAAGATTTGTTCCCCGGAATGAAACTTACACAAACTGTTCAAAGGTACGTAACCTACTTTTTGTTTGTGGTTACAACCACTGTTCATTCTCACTTAATATAAATTTGTTATCAAGGGAAATGCAACGAGCTATTCTCGTTGTGACGGAACGGACAGGTCTCGTCAATCATCCAGATTGGAATTTAAAAATCATTCAGTTGTATGAAACGTCACTAGTAAGACACGGTTTGATGACGATGGGTCCGACTGGCTCGGGCAAGACTACATGCATTCACACACTCATGGCAGCTCTAACTGAAGTTGGCAAACCTCACAGAGAAATGAGAATGAATCCTAAGGTGATAATTTAATTGTACCAATTTAAACGTAGCTCTATACATTTCCCGAGCGTGCAGCGCGTAGCGTTTCGCACGCGCCTCTATTTGCCAGTAGAAGACCACAGGCGAGGCCATACAGGCCCGATGTCCAGCCGGGGTGGCGGGGCAAACGTATATATATAAGTTACCGAGGTCTCGGCCTAGAGAAGGAGAAGAAATGAGGGGATTTTAGTCAGTAAGAGTCTGGCACTCCCTCTCGCCTTCCCCTGGGCGAGATAAGTCATTTGATTTTTTTTAATAACGACGTTTACGTCAATAATGATAACACGTGAATAAATTAAGCATGTCTCATGGTAGTTACCTACTACTCATAGTAAAGAAAAAAGTAGTGTATGCACTGTTACGCAAGCACTATTAAAGATTATATCCTGACACAGGCAATTACAGCACCTCAAATGTTTGGACGTTTGGACGTATCAACCAATGACTGGACTGATGGTATATTCTCTACTCTGTGGCGAAGAACTCTAAAGGTGAAAAAAAGTGACACGACTTGGATCGTATTAGGTACGTAATTGTCAATATTAAAGGTATATTAAATGCAAATTACGGTAAGATTATTGGTTTGTAAGTATTTTTAACTATCAGATGGGCCAGTGGACGCCGTGTGGATTGAGAATTTAAATTCGGTGCTTGATGATAACAAGACGTTGACTTTAGCCAACGGAGATCGTATCACTATGGCACAGAACAGCAAGCTGGTGTTCGAGCCAGACAACGTGGACAATGCGTCGCCTGCTACTGTCAGTCGGATGGGCATGGTGTTCTTGTCTTCTTCAGTGCTTAAATGGAAACCTATTCTAGAGGTATTGTAGAGTATAATTTTATAGACACACTCAGTAGCACAAAAAGTGGGTTAAATCATAAGACCAATAATCTTCTCACATATAAAGTAATTAAAATTAAATAAGTTTTGCGTAACATATTACAGTGTAAATGATATTGAAAATGTAGATAAATGCAACTTAATATATTGCTTGTGTCTGTACAATATTTGTATGACGTTATCGGCAAAACATTGATGCTCACAACACACTATTAATACCTTGCATGTCTGAATGATTTCATGTATAGGTACGCATTTTTGACAAATAAATTATTTTTCTCTCTTTCTTTCTTTCACATTTCAATACAAAGTATGGATTGAAATTGGCAAGAAGGAAAACTAAAAATCTTAAGTTACAAATCTGTTGTACCTACTTTATGTTTAAAGGGCTGGTTAAGAAAACGATCGCAAAAGGAGGCTGATTGTTTCCGTAACGTCTTTGAAAAAGTCTATGATGACGTGCACTCATACGTTCAGCAGAAATTAGATGTTAAAATGAAACTTCTAGAAGCTATCTACATCAGGTGCGTAAGCGTAAACATCACCATCTACATAAGGTTTCCGAATTCAATTTTTAGTGAATCTTCTATTAGTCATATTTCACTTTTAATTTGTGATTTTAGTTGTAATGCAATATTGAGATCTTTTGAGTAAACATGACGATATAATGAACTTACTGTAATATTTTGAAGATCCTTGATCAGATCCTTGCAGCTCATCCGAGCTATTTCCAGAACTTTCCGTGAATATGCCGAATATTTCTTTTACTAACCAAATTAAACGTGGATGGATGGAGAGGGAGAGGGAGACCAAAGAAAATATGGATGGATTGTGTGAGAAGTGATATGGAAGACAGAGGATTTAGCGATAGCGTGACGAGTGACAGGACAGAATGGAAGAAAAAAACATATTGCGCCGACCCCAAATAAAACGGGACAAGGGCAGGAAGACGATGATGACTAACCAAATTAAACGCTATAAGAAAATAGTTATCCAGTCCAATAAAATTATTCGACAGTCATTGGCATGGTTCATACCATGTTGGTGATCCGTTTTTTTATAGATTTATTTATTTGAAGACACTGTAAAAGGAGGATGTAATATGATTGAAAACATCTTTTGCTGTAGGCATATATAGGCACAAATTCGGGTCCTATTAGCAGCGTTTGTTGCAGTCAGCAGTTAAGGTCGCAACCTTATCGTATGCTATTAGCATAGATATCTGTGCAATCTTTGCGCCTTTATTGTAATCTTTACTTTTAATTTGTTTTCAGACAATGTATAGACGTGCTGTCAGGTTTACTCCGAATAGAACTTCCCCCAGGAAGTAAGTAATGTTATTCGTAAAAGTAGAGTTGATGCGATAAACGAATAGAAACTTTCTGATGATTTCTGCTAGTCAAAAAAAGACTGTTGGGTTTTGTTGTACTATTTTGAGAACAAAATCTCCAAATTGTATATTTTTAACAGTATCATAAAACATTTCAATACTGAGAGATGACTGTATGTGTACGTTACCTACTAGTGTAATATTTTTTTCATGCATAACTAATTTTATTTCCAGAGATCCACACAGACCGTCATCTTGAGCGACTATTCATCTTTGCGATGATGTGGTCATTAGGAGCGGTGCTGGAGTTAGATATGCGCACACGCATGGCCGAATATATGACTAAACTTCCTGTGAAAATGGATTGGCCAGGAGCCAAATCTAAGGAATGGGTTATGCCCTTCGAGTACAATGTGTCTAACACTGGAGTTTGGGAGCACTGGTTAGTGAGGATACTGTACTCGGGATAGACTTTAGGTTCAAATTGATGTGCACCAACACACTTAGTTATAACATATTCGTACTTTGCCAGGTCTGAGAGCGTAGAGCAGTACATCTATCCCTCTGACAGTATCCCAGAATACGCTTCTATCTTAGTACCGAACTTCGACAATGTGTGCATCACGTTTTTGATCGACATAATCGCAAGTCAGAACAAGGCCGTGCTATTGATTGGCGAACAGGGGACTGCGAAAACCGTCATGTTAAAAAGTTATATGTCACAGTACGATAATGAAGTGAAGTTATTTAAGATAGTAAACTTTTCTTCTGCTACCACTCCTAATATGTTTCAAGTGAGTGAATAAAAGTCTATAAGTAATTGCAGACCAGTAAGTTAACATACCTTCCCCAAGTGGTGTAGCGTTCCGCACGCGCCTTAAAGAGCCAATAGACCACCAGAGAGCCCTATAGGGATGATGTTCAGGCGGGGTTGCGGGTCAAGCGCAATAAGATACCGCGGCCCTGGCCTGTAGTAGGAAAAGGAAAGAGAGAAGTCATTTAATGATTTGGTCTCGTCAAAAAAGGGTACCCTAAGTAGCTGGCGTTGTTCATTATTTTCTAAGTAATATATTTTTTGTCGTAATTGCCGCGAGTTATTCAACAGAACTGTCGTTGCCATATTGATTGTACTAACTCATACTTACGGAGTAATTTATTCTTACAGAGAATAATCGAGTCGTACGTGGAGAAGAGAGTTGGTATGACGTACGGACCTCCGGGTGGGCGAGCCATGACGGTGTTTGTTGACGATATAAATATGCCTGTGGTCAATGAGTGGGGCGATCAGGTAGATAAAAACAAATTATAGTTAACGTTCTGAAATTCCTCTTGTGGCCTTATGTTAATAAAAAAAAAAATTGGCATATCTTACATACATTTTTTTTTATAATTGTTTAGATTGACAATGACACACATTTTACACAAGTAGGATTCGTAAAAAGAATAACTTAAAACGGTTGTACACGAAACGTATGAACTGTTAATATTTGAATGTAATGTAGTACCATCCAAATAAAATAGAAAGTGGTAAAATAATAAAATGAAATGAATTATTTAAAAATAACATCATGTTTGTAGGTAACTAATGAAATAGTTCGACAAATGATGGAATGCGGTGGCTTTTACTCGCTAGATAAACCTGGCGACTTCTTTATAATTGCCGATATTCAAATGTTTGGTGCTATGATACATCCAGGTAAGAAAATTTAGACCAACAATTATTAAAATTAAATAAATAAAAAGTACACTATGTAAGTTGAAGGGTTTATTAGCCATTTACTCATATTCAATTTAAAATAATTTACAGGTGGCGGTCGTAACGACATTCCGCCTCGTTTGAAGAGACAGTTTAACATATTCAACTGTACTCTACCAAGTATAGCTTCCATGGACAGAATATTTGGTATCTATTTATATTATATCATTATATAAGATAAAACTTTGAATAATTATTTTGTGCATTTTTAACATGTTTGTAAAATTACAGATACAATTAGTACCGGACACTTTTGTAAATCTCGCTACGACAAGAAGATTATAGAGTTTATGCCTAAACTAGTTCCAGTGACGCGAATTATGTGGCAGCAAACCAAAGTAAGTGCAACAAAACTATAAAAAAATATCATATAGTTAATTAAGAGCCCTAAAAAAACCAGAATATTATTTTGTGTTTTTACACCTCTTCGCTTCTTCACGGGACTGGGTCTCGGACTTTTAGAAGGCGTATGTGGGATCGAAACCAACTCGAAGAGACCATGTGAAATAAATACTTTAATATTGTTGAAATAAACATTATTGTTAACAACATAAATAATTCAGGTGAAAATGCTACCAACTCCTGCGAAGTTCCATTATGTATTCAACCTAAGAGATCTATCTCGTATTTGGGAAGGTATACTGCACATAAAAAGAGAAGAAATCCAATCTGTTAATACAGCTCTGAAGCTTTGGTTCCACGAATGCTTGAGAGTAATATCAGACAGGTGAGAAACAGTGAGAAAATTCAAGTAATTTTACGTCAATATTGATTTACTATATAAAATATAAATAGGTATTTGCAAAATAATGTGTGTTAACTTTACGTTTTCAATTCGAGAAAGCCTTGCTTCAGTATGGATTGGCGGTGTGTGATTTACGGGTGGGCTTGACCAAAGTGATACGAACCACGACCTACGGAGCTAGTACATACCGGCGATATTGTTCATAGAAAATTTGCGGGAAATTTGTTAGAGTCCCTTACCTCGTAAATTTTGTCAAGCAATATTTCTTAGAGAAATCCTATTTCGTTATTTGCCATGTGTCAGTTAATAGCAAAATTATTACCTCTTTATGTGGATTTGACGGTGTAGATAATAAAAGGACCCGATTAAAATCACAATCTACAGTTGTTCAAGGCGGCTCCGTTTTGAATTTGCTCCGTACGGACACTCTCGGACTCGGACTTCAATGGAGTTGTTTCTTGTGTGTGAGATGCCCGGAGATTCAATTTTTGTCCTATTCATATCTCAGATCTTTTAAACCCCAATCCTCAAATCCCCAAGAGACCAGTAACGTAGTTATACAGCAACTACTCTGATGTTTCGGGTGTCGATAGGCTGACCTACCATTATGTGGCAGGTCTGCTCGTTTACCTCTCTTTTCCATTAAAAACATACTATCACTATTTAAGTATAATTTCTATAAGAACTAATATCATAAAGAGGTTAAATTTGTATTTGTAAGTTTGCTGGTCGGATTACCAAAATTCTGTCACTGATCTACAATATTCCTGAGTGCTAAAGGCTATAAAATATCACGTTACTATCAAAGGGAGCCTAGTATCGGGTTAAATTGCGCGAAAGTGGCCAGTAAAAAATAATATTTTTGTTTCAAGATTTACCACATTTGATGATAAAAATTGGTTTGTGGCAAACTTCTGGAAAACAGCTGCGCAGGAGCTGCCAGAATATGTTAGTGAATTCCCAGACGAAGAAACTTACTTTGTTAATTTCTTACGTGAACCCGTTGAGCCAACTGGAGACGAAGATGAAGATTTCAGTACTGATGCACCCAAAGTATATGAAGAATTACCATCGTAAGTATTTTTTCAAATAATGCTTGGTTCATGTGCATAAGAGTAAATTGCTAAACCTTCAAATAAAATAAAATATATATTGTTCCTTAACATTACCTTTGGAATAATTATCGAATACGTGGGCTGTGATACTGTTAAGTGTATGTACTGTAGTTTTTTTAACCCTAATTCGATGAGGCATTTACAGGTGGGAATTCGTGCTGAACAAGCTCGTTGGCTTCCAAGATCTGTTCAACGAACAGATCAGAGGAGCACACTTAGACTTGGTGTTCTTCCACGATGCAATGGTTCATCTATTTATCATATCACGCATCATTAATACTCCACGGTGAGCTACCTAACAATGCAGTTGTTTCTAACTAGTCAAAAATGTATCGAAAATTAGTGTATCGACGGATCGATGAATTATAGTTTATTTTTCTATATCTAATTTTATTGAACGCCGTATTAATTTATTTTTGACTTAGGAAACTATCCAATTTTAACGATGACAATGTTCGACAATGCTTGGCTATTGTTAATTAAGACCAACATTCATTGCCTTTATTTGTAACTAATGCACATTCTATATATCGTGCACATGTTTCGTACTGTTTTTAGCTGTTTAAAAAGCTGTCTTTGGCCATTATTATAACATGTATATTTATTTATTTGTTATTATGTTTTGTTTAACATTACTATATTTGTGTATTTTGTTTATCCTTTTTAATTATTTTCAGTGGTAATGCTTTGCTAGTAGGTGTGGGAGGGTCTGGAAAACAAAGTTTAACGAAGTTGGCTTCGTTTATAGCCAATTTTTCGTTTTATCAAATAACATTAACCAGGTAAGGGAAATACCTCTGCTTTATTTCCAAGTATTTAATAACCTCTGGTCAAGATAGCTAGATAAGATGCTAGTGTGCTATTGGCCTGTTGTGGAGTATAGGACACAGAATAGAGGGTAGCTTTGGAGAGGGGCAATAAAATTGTTAAAAAGTTTAGCTAAAATGGCATGGGCAAGTGTTCTCCTACTCTTTTCTTGATTTCCAGATCTTACAACGTGAACAACTTTATGGACGATATAAAGGTATTGTACCGCATCGCTGGCCTCCAGGGACGCGGTATCTCCTTCATATTTACCGACAATGACATCAAAGATGAGCAATTCTTAGAGTTCCTCAACAATATCCTTAGCTCAGGAGAAATTGCTAACCTCTTCCCCAAGGAAGAAATGGGTGAGTTTTAGTGCGTTTAATTAGGATTACTGTACCTAATGATTTTCCCCGTATTTTATGCTGATCACTTACTTTTACATATATTTATTTCAGATGAAATTATGAATGAGTTGACACCTATAATGAAAAAATATGCGCCAAAAAGGATTCCAGTTCCGGACGTGTTGTATGAGTACTTCATCATACGCTCCAGAGCCAATCTTCATGTTGTTATGTGCTTCTCACCTGTGAGTTGTGAATTGAAAAGTGAAACAAAACTGTTATTTTTTTAAAGAAAGAGTACCGACGTATTTTCTTTCTCGTTCTTCTCCATTCGAATCTTCACTTTGGAACGAGCACCTAGCTTCACTGACGATCAGACTGACAGACGACAGACTATTAAACATTATTTATTTATACAGTTATTCTATTTTAACGTTTTAAAAGTACCTATTTATGGTTTAGTTTCGTGTAGCGACTTGCAGTTTCCCCTTTTTTCACCTAACATTTTTACTTTTTTGCTTTATACTTAGTCGGGTCATAAGTTCTGTCACAAACTTTTGATGTAATAACTTATACGCCTTTTGACAATTATTTAAAAATTATATATGAAATGAAAGGTCATTAAATGTACAATATAATTTTATTTACATTATTCGAAATGCCCTCTCCCATTTTGAACACATGCCCTTAATCTACGCGGCCAGTCATCGATCGCTGCACGCACCACATTCATATCTATGTCTGCCGCTGCTTTAACCAGAGATGCTCGGAGAGACTCCAAATTCGGGTGAGGTTTAGCACAGACTTTTTCCTCCAAATATTGCCATATCTTGTAGTCCAGTGGGTTTAAATCTGGACTAGAAGAGGGCCAGTCTTCATGCCGGATGAAGTCAATTCCACGAGCGATCAACCAGTCTTGCGTACTTCGTGCCTTATGAGCCGGTGCAGAGTCCTGTTGGAATATCCAATGCCTGTTCCTGAACATTGTCTGAGAAAGAGGTTCCACTATGTTTGTTAGGACAGTATTTTGATAAACTTCGGCACTAGTTCTCACACCTTTTTCACAGAAAAACACCTCAGTTACGCCTGAATATGAGACTCCAAGCCAAACCATGAATGAGGAAGGGTAATGCCCACGCTGGACCCTCGCAATACGCGCGCTTGCTTCTTCACTGCTGTGGGCATACACCTTATCATTTTGTTTGTTAAAACTTTCTTCAATAGTAAAAATTTTTTCATCCGAAAAAAGAATTTCGCGGTATTTTTTTCCCGCGTACCGTCGTAGCAAAGCGCGGGATCTGTCTAGCCTAATTTTTTTTAAACGCTCGTTCAAAAAATGTCCTGTCTTTTTACGATAAGCTCGTAGTCCCAGGTCTTCATTTAGTACTCTTTTAACAGTGGTTCTGCTTAGCCCCATCTGCAGAGCTAGGATTTTTTGTTTACGTACGGGATTTCGTTCGATTCGCGCCTTCACTGCTTTGATGACCTTATGTGTCCGAACTGTGCGAGGTCGGCCGCTTCTCTTACGATCTTCGAAGCTTGACTCTTCGGTGTATCGTTTGATAGTACGATAAACAAACCGTAACGTTATTTTCAAATTTTGAAGAATATTGAAAATGTCTTTTGGCGCGTAACCACAGCGGTGCAACGCGATAACCGCGATTCTGTCTTCTTTATTCGACCACTCCATATTTAAAAATGAATAAAAAATAATTTCTTTTTTATTTTCTACAAGCGCGAAAGTTCTATTTTTAAAATAAGTCGAAGAATTTCTGGCCAGTAATCGAAAATTAAAAATATAAGGTTTTGACAGAACTTATGACCCGACTAAGTATTTTATAAACTATTAATAACTTCTTATTTTATAACGATAATTAGGTCGGTGAAAAGTTCAGAAACCGAGCTTTGAAGTTCCCAGGTCTTATATCTGGTTCTACAATGGACTGGTTCCAGAAGTGGCCTAAAGAAGCTCTCATAGAGGTGGCTCATCACTTCTTATGGGAATTCAAGGTTAGTTTAATAAAATAATTAATATATTTTACAAACGTAAACTTCGTGTGCTAGTGTGCTATTGGCCTATTTAGCCGACTTTTTCTTTAATACTATGTTATATATTGGTGTATTTATTATATTGACACAGGACAAAGATGCTGAAGAGCTGAATATATAGACAACTTAAGTATATACATATACATATGTCAGTGATATATAACTAGATATTAAAAGATGATGACTATGATTTCAGTACCTAGTCATATTTGATTCATATTTACTAATGACTGTAATTTTTTACATTTAAAATATACTCGTGGACAGTACAGTGACATAATATTAACTTGTAGGTGGTGTGTTCGCCCGATACGAAACAACAATTAATTGAAATAATGGGAATAGTACAGGATAATGTCGCAGATACCTGTGAACAATACTATGAACGCTTCAGGAGGCAGACGCATGTCACACCTAAGTCATATCTGTCCTTCCTGGAAGGCTACAAAAAGCTATACAAAGAAAAACATGAAAGCATTGCCGAAATGGCAAGAAGGTACATTTTTTATTAACTTACCTTAGTATTTTTTTTAATAATTTAATTTCTTCTCCCACTCTGGGTAGAGCGAGAGCGAATGTCAGACTCTTACCGACAAAAAAACTATCCCGCACTTCTCTTACTTCAAAACAGGCTCTGGGTACATTATTGTGCTTAGACCCGCGATCCTGGCTGGAAACATTTATACTTTTAACACCGTCTATAAATTTAATTTCAAATTTCAGAATGACAACAGGTCTCGAAAAATTGGTAGAGGCAGCAACTAGTGTTGATATTTTAAAGAAAGAGTTGGAAGTAAAAGATATGGAAATTAAGAAAGCAACAGAGAAAGCAGAAGAGGTTTGTTTGAGTGGCCATAAGTGTCGCTATAAAAAAAAGAACGTAGTCTAATTACAAATGTACCACAGGTGCTTGCGGCCGTAGCAGATTCGCAGGCAGCTGCTGAGGTTGTGAAGGCCGAGGTAATGGAGGTGAAAGACCGTGCCGTCAAGCTCGTCAGCGTCATCGCGGCAGAGACTGCCATCGCCGAGGACAAACTGGCGGATGCCAAGCCAGCGCTTGACGCTGCTGAGGCCGCCCTGCAGGTAATTGGCCAAGCTTAAAGTGCGCAGGTCTTTGCCATCTTATTTGAATAAGTTTCTGCAACAACATAAATCAAGGGTTCTGAAGATATACTTTCTAGATAGTACAACGGTCTGGAAGTTACCTCTTCAGAACATAATCTAAACTAAAGTACGTACATCTAAATAAAATTCTATAAAAACAGTATGGCACTGAGTTATCACGGCTAAAATGCCACGGATAAACCTTAGATGTTTTTTGTAGGTATGTATAGTGTGTTCTCTCAACTGTATAAATTGATGTATTGGCAAATAAAAAAAAAACGAATAAATCAACTATCTAACACGATCACGGTTACAGACCATCAATGCTGCTGATATTGCCACCGTCAGGAAGCTGGGCAAACCTCCTCATCTTATCACGCTCATTATGGACGCTGTCATTATTCTATTTAGAAAGCGTATCGATCCTATTAAACCAGATCCTGAAAAACAATGTCTGACTGCTTCTTGGGCTGAGTCTCTAAAGGTAATATGATAATATTATTATAGCTGTGACTTTTAAAATATTTTAATATATAAGTTATAATCAAATTTATTTTCCAGGTTATGGCTGATGCCAGATTTTTGAGCAATTTGAAGAACTATCCAAAAGATGAAATTAATGCGGAAATGGTTGATTTACTACAGCCTTATTTCCAATATCCGTAAGATAAGCTTCTTTATCGACAGCACTGTTGGTTCAGAATCTTTGTAAATGCGTCTAAAAATGTTTTTTTAATTACAGTCAGTATACTTTTGAGGCAGCAAAAATAGCTTGCGGCAACGTTGCTGGCTTAATTTCGTGGACAATCGCCATGGCACAATTTTATTCTGTGAACAAGGACGTGCTGCCATTAAAGGCGAATCTAGCTGTGATGCAGGGCAAGTATCAAGCTGCTAAGAAGGAACTGGAAGCAGCTGAGGCACAGCTCGAAGCGAAGGAGGTATGTACTTGCTAGCTCTAAAACGAATAAATAATCTATATTGTACAAAAAGATGAAGTGTACAAAAACAGTTAAGGGTACAAACAAGGGTCTTATCGCTAAAAGCTGTATCTACCAGACAACCTTTGTTCTCTGTAGCCTGTACCTGTCTGAGATGAAGGAAGTAAAGACTTCCCCGAGACAGACACAGGTACAGCATATAGTTGGTGATATAACTTGAACTGGCACTAATGGCAGTAGATTCACTTATCTGAACTTTGGTAATATTATAATGTTTTTAATTTTACATCATGACTAGTCACGTTATAAAGTGAGATATATGAATAAATACATAATGTGATCACCCCACAGCGAGAGTTGGCACACGTCCAAAAGCAGTTCGACGACGCGATGACGCTGAAACAGGCGGTACTGGACGATGCAGCCAAGTGCCAACAGAAGATGGATGCCGCTACGGCTCTCATTAACGGTCTCAGTGGAGAACGTATCCGCTGGACAGAGCAATCTGCGCTCTTTAAGGCTGAGATTGAGCGTTTAGTCGGTGACATCCTGCTGCTCACTGGGTTCGATTTTTTTTTTTGTTATGATCAATCTTCGTTAGACGAAAAAGGGTGTATGTAATACGTGTTGGTATCTTCTATGTCTGACTGAAATACCGAGGATCATTGTTTTGTATACGTCGTTTCTGCCAGGCCTTGTGTCTATATTCGCTGTAGCTTTACAAAACACTGACCAATTACCAAAACATTGTCTATTGAGCTAAAGCAGGGAAAATGATGATGCATTTAATTCTATGGTTTTGCAGATTTTTATCTTATTCCGGACCGTTTAACCAAGAGTTCCGAACTTTGTTGACATCGAACTGGCTCGGTGAACTGTTGCGCAGAAAGATTCCTGTGTCTATGAATTTGAATATAACTGAACAGTTGACTGACACTGCTACGGTAATTTTAGTAGAAAAATATTTGAGTTTAAATCATCGGGAATAACCCAAAAATATTTAGGATCCAAACCTTAAATACTCAGACATACTTGTGGTCTGACGCTGGGTTAGAGCGTATGATCAGATCAGTATATTCTAATGATTATATCTAAAAGATCAATATCATAGTAACTCACAACAATACAGTACTGCATGTTAAAAACATTTAATAATCCCTTTAGATTGGAGAATGGAATTTGTGTGGGTTGCCAACTGACGAATTATCGATACAAAATGGTATAATTGTGACAAAAGCAGCACGCTACCCGTTGCTGATCGATCCACAGATCCAGGGAAAGATCTGGATCAAGAATACTGAGAAACACAATGACTTAATTGTTACGACCCTAAATCACAAATACTTTAGGTAAATATACAATTTATAATAAGAGAAAGTACGAAATGGCATTGACTAGTGATTTTCTCACCTAAATATTAACACAATGTTTGTGTTTGCGTAGGAATCACATTGAGGATTGTGTATCATTAGGAAGACCCATGCTAATTGAAGATGTGTTTGAAGACTTAGACCCAGTACTAGATAATGTTCTTGAAAAGAATTACATCAAAGTCGGTTCTACGTACAAGGTAATATTTAGATAATGTACATGTGTTTTATTTAATACTAGCTACTCTCGCGCGGTTTCACCCACTGCTCGGCTCTATTTAATCGTAGCATGATGTTTTATAGCCTATAGCACTCAGGAACATTGGAGCTATCTATCAGTGAAAGAATTTTGACAACCCGACCAGCGGTTCCAAAGATTACCCCCCTACATACAAACTTAAAAATTTTACCTCTTTATAATACTAGTATAGATTGCGCAGCTTATTGTACAGTTAGCGTCGACGCTTTGGGTAAACCTATCTATAAGGTGACTCAATCGTTGTACTAAAATGTTGGTAGTTTTCATGCGTCTTTATTATATATTAATTTATTATAGTCTTCTCAACATTGAGTACAGTATACTGTATAATTTTTAAATTTTACTATATTTTTTTTAACTATACAATTGAGTATCCTGAATGGCGCTATATATGACGCTGACTGTTCATTGAGGCTGTATGTAGTCACTCAATTTGTATGTGTGTGTATATAACTGTACACAACCGTCTGTATATTATAGAAGTTTATAAAAGATATCATTTTAGATACCTATCAATTATTACAATAACAAAGACGATGTTTCAGGTTAAATTGGGAGACAAAGAGATAGACGTAACGGCAGGCCACAGGATATACATAACTACGAAACTACCTAATCCCGCCTACACGCCTGAGATATCGGCTAGAACTTCAATTATAGACTTTACTGTCACGATGCAAGGTATTTTTTAAGTATAGTTATCAAAACTAGAGAACTCCTTACATCTTACATTTTACTTATACCTGTAAATGTTTACTGTTACAACAGGTCTAGAAGACCAGCTACTAGGTCGTGTGATCTTAAAAGAAAAGCAGGAGATGGAAGCGGAACGAACTCAACTGATTATGGATGTGACGGCCAACCGACGCAAGATGCAGGAATTAGAAGCCAATTTGCTGCACAAGTTAACCACTATACAAGGCTCGCTTGTTGAAGATGTATCTCTCATTCAAGTATTGAACGTTACTAAAGTAACCGCCACTGAGGTACGTTGCTTTCAAAAACTTATGATTTCCTTGGTTGCAAAATATCCAACACTTGTATGGGGTACAGTTTATTATAGTAGATGAGCCCACGAATTGGTGCAAAAAATATAATGGTTAGGTTATTACACGCAAAAGAATGAGCAATTAAAAAAATCTGCCGATTTCATCGTGGTTAACAACAGTTTTTTTTGTAAGGGGAAAGTCATCAAATGACTTCTCCTGCCCAGGGTCGGGCGGGAGGGAGTGTTAGACTCTTACTGACTAAAAACCCCCCTGTTCCTTCTCCTGCTCTGGGCCGAGGTCGCGGTGCCTCATTGCGCTTACCCCGCAACCCCGGGTGGCTAACAACAGTGGGAGAGTTTTGAAAGGGTCCTAGTTCTGCCCCCTGAGTCGGTCAACCCCACTAAAATTCGCAGATTAAAATCCTATCATTGTCAGAGGTAGAGGTGAGGCTTATGCAACGGCAATATCTGTCACGCCCAAACACTGTAATAAAAGTTACACCTCACAGTTTAGAGAACTATCGGTTCTCCCTTCTCCTACCGCAGAAAGAAAATTCATGAAACTATTTTCGATCTATCAATAAATCTTCAAATCCCAGTTGGTCCCTACAACACACTTGAGTGACAATAAATTTTGTATCCTGGCCTTCTGTACCGTTTATGATAATAACACTAATTAACCTTAAACACTTAGGTAAGAGAGAAGCTAGATGTCGCGAAAGAGACGGAGATGAAGATTAACGTGGCTCGTGAGGAGTACCGGCCGGTGGCGACACGTGGCTCCGTCCTGTACTTCCTTATCTGCAACATGTCTCTTGTTTGCAACATGTACCAGACATCGCTGGCGCAGTTCCTCGAGCGCTTCGATATTTCGCTGGAACGCTCGCCACAAAGCCCCATTACATTCAGGAGGATTGGCTTCATTATTGAGTATTTGGTTAGCGTTGACATTTTGCTATATCGTACGACGATAATAACGCAAGGTGACAAAATCTTGCAAGTTCTCGTATTCTTAACCATTTTTAGGTCGGTATTTTATTTTTTTTCTATAATGTAAGATAGTAAATTTCTGAATCTTTAAAAGTTTGGTCAAGACTTATGTATTATTTTATTTATGTTGTTAAGTTTTTTTTATATTTTCTGTTAGTTACATTGATTTATCGACTTTTTAAAAAACTACAAGAGTGATTGACTCTTAAAAAGCTCTGGTGATTTTGTAGGCATTTAATTAAAATAAGTTGTATTTTGGAAGAAGCAAAATTGTAGTTGTATAAAAAATTAGTTCATTTAAAATGGCCCAAACTAATTTCTATTATTGTCTCATACAGACTTACGATGTCTTCAAATTCATCAACCGGGGATATTATGAACAACACAAATATCTGTTTACATTGCTCTTAACTTTGAAAATAGACTTACAGAGAGGCTACGTGTCTTTTGAAGAATTCCAGACTTTTATCAAAGGTGACTTATATTTCTACTACCTTCATATCACATCACACATCATTACATCCTCAACCTGTACGGGTTCACTACTGAGCAAAAGCCTCTTCTCGCACGAAGAAGGTTTGAGCATTAATCATCACGCTTGATATAGGCAGATTGGCGGTTTCAAACTTACAATTAGAAATTATAGGTAGGTCCAGGTTTCCTCACGACGTTTTCCTTCACCGTATGTCAGTGGTCTCTAAATAATCATAACAAGTACATATAACGCGGAAAAAGCCACATTGGCACTTGCCAGTTCTCGAACCTTCATGCACGAGAAGCGGGCGCCTTAACCACCTCCGGGCCAATACAACCCTTTACATCAAGATTGTAAAACAAAAATATAATATACTATTTGTGTACAGGTGGCGCAGCGTTGGATTTGAATGCTTGCCCTCCAAAACCTTTTAAATGGATAACAGATATGTCATGGCTGAACTTGGTCCAGCTGTCCGGTTTACGTCAGTTTACGAATATACTGAATCAAGTGACCAATAATGAAAAGGGTTGGAAAGCATGGTGTGTAAAAATATGTATTTACTGTGTACTTTTGGCATAGCCATACCCCAACCAAGTCTCGAGCAAAACGGGCTATTTGATTGCAGTAGCAACTTAAAGGAATCTCTGATTTTTTTTTAATTCAATCTACCAAATTCTCTCTGCATCACCCTAAGAAGACTGATAAAAATGCGTATGGCAGTAAGTCCACCTATAAAATTCTATGTTGCATAAAGAATAAATATACCTACAATAAAATAGATATCATATTGAGTACCTACGAGTCGATTGTATCGGTTATAAAGAAATAAGGAATTCCTCTTTGTTTAAAAGGTTTGACAAGGAAGCGCCAGAAGAGGAGCCATTACCTGATGGCTACAACGTTCTAGACATCTTCAGAAAGCTGCTAGTAGTGCGCTCGTGGTGTCCCGACAGGACTTTAGCTCAGAGCTTGTGAGTAGTTTGGCTCGTGGCTATTGCTTATATTTTTTTATGGGTTAAGTCGGCAAACTTGCAAACGTATTACCTGATGGTAAGCAAACGGTGCCGCCTAAAGAAACCAGCAACACCAAAGGAGTTACGAGTGCGTTGTCGGCCTTTTGGAGATAAGGGTTGCGGATATTTAAGGAATGGAAAAGGATAGGAAAGGGGAAGGGATTGGGCCTCCGGTAACCTCACTTACACGGCGAAACACAACGCTGAGGTTGTTTCACACCGGTTTTCTGTAAGGCCGGTCGAGCCGACCCATTCGTGCCGTAACTTGGCTCTCCCACACTTAAATGTCAACACATGTGTTTTATGCTATGTTCATATTACAGGAAATATGTTGTGAGTTCTATGGGAAGTCGGTACTCTGAAGCTGTCATTGTCAACTACGAGGTACCTAAGTTGATGACGTTCAATTTTAATGCGTTCTTTGTCTACTTTACAAATAATATAATTATGTATGTTTGTAATTGTATAATGTTGCTTAGAATTTTGAGGTTTTTCAAATTTACTTTTCATTTTATTATTGCAGATGGCTTTATAGGTATTATTATAGACATTGATATATATGACTAGTAAATATAGTTAATATTTTTATCTTTTACAAAAATGTATTTGTATTTCGTTCGTGCGTTAGACTTACCATTAACTTAAGTACTGCAAATCTAAAGCGCAGCAGTTAATCATAAGATTTGTAATCTTATGATTATTGTAAAAAGAAAATAAACTGACGTACCTATTGTAGAAATCATTTAGAAACATCATTTAATGATTATTTTTACAGAAATTTAAGAAATATCTGTCAATATTATGTGAAGAAATAAAAACGTACTGTAATCTTAATACCAACAAAACTGCTTACTTTCAGCAAATGGTATTAGAATCTCGTCCATTGGTTCCCCTGATTGGCTTTTTGGCGATGGGGTCTGATCCTACGCCTTCTATCGAGATAACTGCTAAGCGTCTGGAGATTATTTGTTCATCTATATCTATGGGCCAAGGTCAAGAGATTCACGCAAGGAAACTTATAGAACGAGGACTGAAAGAGGTGATCATTATCATTATAATATAATGGAGTTTAAAACAAATGTTCAATTAAAATAATATAAAGATCAATTTAAATTTTCAGGGTATCTGGGTGTTACTTCAAAATTGCCATTTAGGGTTAGATTATATGGTGGAGGTCATGGAACAGTTTGGTGAACTTGAAAAAGACCCAGAGTCAATACATGAATACTTTAGGTAATTTATCAACTGCCAGTTCTGGTTTCGTATTGTTACTGTTTTAATGAGCAATCTCATGACAAAATATTTCCATTTTAGATTGTGGATCACAACGGAGGTTCACCCAAAGTTTCCAATTACTCTTCTGCAAATGTCTATAAAGTACACGTGTGAACCACCATCTGGTAAGTTTATAAGCAGTTGTTACAATGTCATAGAAGACAGAGAGATTCATCGACGACACATCAGTTCATTTCTTGTACAGCCCCTGTTGGATAAACAATATACGTATGTAAGTCATTTTAAAATTCCGAAAAATTGTCTTTTTCTTTAAAGGACATTGTCAAAATGGCCTATTAACCGCCACACATTAAACATTTACGAAATTTTCTAGTATCGGATCTTGTTCATTAACACATTCAGTGCCCCCGACGCGTATGTGCGTGCGAGGAAACGCACATACGCGTCGGGGGCACTGAATGTGTTAATTAGGCTCTGAAACATAAATTATTTAGTGTCCGATGGCGCCGCTGCCTGATCACAAAGCGTGAAGTAAGCCACCTGTTGACTTTGCATCCAATTCTAATAAAGAAATACTTTTTTTTTGTTATGGATTAGGAGGCTTACGAGCAGACGAATTCCCTAATGATAAGTGTAATTAGCTCCTTCCATAGCCACGATTTGTAAATATATTTTTTTTATTTTAAGGTATAAAAGCGGGACTTATGAGAACATACGACGCGATGAGTCAGGATTTCCTTGACTACAGTGACAGTCCCTTCTATTTGCCCCTGATCTACACTATCTCATTCTTACACACAGTAGTGCAAGAGAGACGGAAGTTCGGTCCTCTCGGATGGAATATTCCTTACGAATTTAATTCTGCGGACTGGTTGTCTTCTTGTATGTTTGTGCAGAACCATTTAGATTCTCTGGAGCCAGGACAGCCTGTTAGCTGGACAACTGTGCGGTAGGTTGCTAATACTTTTTTGTGAAGTTACAATTTCTTCACTATTATATTTATTAAAACGTCTTTTGCCATAGTTACATGGTGTCTGCGGTAGAATACGGCGGGAGAGTCACGGATGACTATGACAATCGATTACTTGGCACTTTCTGTAAAGTTTGGTTCTCAGACCAAATATTTAACGACGATTTCCAGTTCTACAAGGGATATGGCATTCTCAAGTTTAAGAATATACCGGAGTACATCGAAGTTATTGAGACAATGAAAACTGTGGATCCCCCTCAAGCGTACGGTTTGCACTCCAATGCGGATATTACGTGAGTTTACGGTTCTTTATTTCAAAAGAGTCTCTGGACTTTAGAAGAGGCTAACCTCTGAGTTTGTTTCGGCATTATTCTTAGAATGGTCAATTAGGAAAAGCCTATCTAGTTTTTTGTGTACCTATATATCATTTTGAAAAGGGCTCTTTTTATGGCCTATTTGCATAAATATATTCATTGTTACATTGCTTTATATTTTTTTATGACTTTTATATACCAAAGAGAAATTCTGGCTTACAGGTATCAGCGCAATACTACTCAAGAACTATTAGATACCATACTGTCGATTCAGCCCAAGGAGTCAAGTGCAGGAGGTGGGGAAACCCGTGAGGCTTCAGTCTATAGACAATCTAAGGAAATGCTAGACAAAGTCCCTCTTGACTTTGACCCTCATGAAGTACTTGCAAGGTTAATGGACTTTTTTGAAATCGACCAATATATGCATATTATTAATATGCTCACAATTCTCAAACCACTGCGCCCTATTTACATCCTCATGTTTTGTACTTTTAGGTTGAGATTATACGGTATCCTGAATTCAATGGTGATCTTTTTGAGACAAGAAATTGATCGCATGCAGAAAGTAATAACACTTGTCAGGACAACTTTGAAAGACTTACTGCTCGCTATTGATGGTACAATAATTATGAATGAGGTAACGCATTTTAATATTCTGAGTATTCAAATTTAACAATTGTGTGTAATTAGTTCATCTAAACGCTAGTTATTTGTCAGGTTACCAAGTTGGAAATAGACTGGACCACACATTATCCTACATAGCAAAGTTTATAATATGTACCTAATGTCGATTTTGTTATAGGCTCTCCGAGATTCTTTAGACAGCATCTATGATGCTAAAGTTCCAGAGATTTGGAAGAAGAGTTCTTGGTCGTCTTCAACATTAGGTTTTTGGTTTACTGAGTTTTTGGAAAGAACCATACAATTCTCCACGTGGTGCTTCCAAGCGAGACCAAATTCATTCTGGATGACGGGATTCTTTAATCCACAAGGTTAAGAACATAATTTTCTAATGAAATAGGGAAAATAATAAATACGAACTGCTAATCTAAAGTTCACACTCTTCCTTTTAGGTTTTTTGACCGCCATGCGTCAGGAAGTAACTCGAGCACACAAAGGCTGGGCTCTGGACATGGTCACCTTACACAATGATGTTACTAAATTTCCATTGGAGGAAATAAAAGCGCCACCTCCGGTAAGAATAATAATATCTCTCTCAGGTATACCTATGAAATTCCCGTTTTTATTAAATAAATGAAGCGTATTTCTGTTAAATTATCTTATCCGCGACAACGAGGAATAATCGAAAGCGTTGAAAAAAACACTAACTGTTAAACAAATGACGATAAAATTAAATTGATTTGAAATTAGAATTATCAGCCTAAAAATGGCCAGTACGGCAGATTGTTAATATTATAGGTAGGATACCTATATTATACACGTTGGTTTCTCTGTTAGATTTTTTATTGAAACGCATTACAATTCTTAACTTTATTGCCCATTTAGGAAGGTGTGTACATACATGGTATATACCTGGAAGGTGCAGGTTGGGATCGTCGTAACATGCGTCTGTGTGAGTCTACTATAAAAGTAGTGTACGCTGTGTTACCGGTAATACACGTATATGCGATCAACTCTACGGCACCCAAGGACCCTAAACTATACCAGGTTATTATCAAATTTATCCATTCTTAAATCAAATTGTATCAGAATATTTACTTGGAAAATACATGTTTATATTGTTTATTATTTTCTAGTGTCCGGTGTACAAAAAGCCAGTGCGTACTGGCTTAACTTTTATCACCCCGCTCTGGCTACCATCCGCCAAGAGTCCCGAGCACTGGATTCTAAGAGGAGTCGCCATGTTATGCGACATTAAGTAACATCGACACACATCTTATATGTGTAAATTTTTAGGCGAAGTCGAAGGAGTAGGTTTTATTATGTGGATCAAGAGCAAAGATTGTAGTTCCTTACTTCTCAGCTTGTCCACATTAATAAGGAAGTAGATTGGTACTGCAGGTAAAGTATTTTGACATTTTTTTCTTTGTATGTTTGATCATGGAGTATTTGTTGAGATAAATAAAAAAATATATTATGATATATTCGTGTATAATTTTAAAAGCATTGAGGTATTGCAATTTATTTACATTAAATGTAACACACAATTCTGTGGATGAATTTATGGATGGATTACATGATAGATGCTGCTCGAACTCTAAAGGCTATCATACTTATGTCGTGTTTCAATTTTTGTCATTTGGATTTAAAGTTGATTTATGCCATTCAGATTACAATAAGCCAAATTCATGGACTTTATAATGGACGGAGTAAATTCGCTGAATATTTTATATAATATCATCACATACATATAGTAAGTCGATAGTGGTAATTGTTCTACGATATCTTCTGATATAAATCAATTTGATCGTTGTTTCGTCGTCAAGGATGGTCGAGTCGTCCGAGAGTGAACGACGTGTATCGTCGCGTCACGCGTCTTATTATT
Source organism: Spodoptera exigua (assembly GCA_902829305.4). Lineage (NCBI taxonomy): Eukaryota > Metazoa > Arthropoda > Insecta > Lepidoptera > Noctuidae > Spodoptera > Spodoptera exigua. The sequence goes on from LR824603.2 coordinate 11,560,848, forward strand.
TTGGTTGGTTGGGAAAATGTGTTCGATGTTTTTCTTGCTAACTCTAAAGCTTTGGCAGTTATATAGGTACACACATAATTATTTAAATATCAGTCTGATTGCCTTTCTAATTGTCATGTGGTGTTGTTAAGGAAGTCTAGTCTTCATTGATAGATAACATCGTAACAAAATGTTCTATGACTACTAGTATATACAAGTTACAGTAAATAACGAGATCTAGCATTCCTAACATACTTTAACAATACCTATCATATAACAGACTACAACGAAAATATAACAGTAGCTACAGCTATACATACAGTCTTATTTTACAAAGCTAAGAAAATTTAGCGTAAGTATTAGATTTAAAATGGCGTACAATGGGGCTAATATATTATAACAAGTTTAGCCAGCTGGTTATTGAATTATATTCAAATAAGTTTTATACAATATAAAAGAACAGTCCTATTTACGTACTGGAAAAGTTATTGTATAACCAAGCGTTTTGTGTAGCCCCATTTTACCATCATAATCCATAAGAATATTTATAAAGATGATATATTTATGATACAATACCATCCTACATAATATTCGTCATACAATAACAATATCGTTAACTTTTAAAGATAGATAATTAATATTATTTAATACCGAAGACACTTAAAATGAACGAAGCATCTGTGAAACATCTGTTCCTGAAGTTGCCTTTGGCTAAAATGAATAACATGTAATATTATTGCACTCGAAAACACCTTTCGTCTCTTTGGGATACAAATGCATGTTAATCCCGTTTCACATCGCCGCGGAAGTTGCCGAGAGGTTCCACAGATCTCGACCTAGGTGCTCTGAAAAATAAATATTTATGTGTTAAAAGAAACTTACTTTTGATCTTATAATATGATATTAATGATATAACTATACTAATATTATTAAGAGGTAAAATTTGTAAGTTTGTATGTAGCAGGATATCTTCGTAATTATTGGTCGAATTTCCAAAATTGTTTTACTGATATATAGGTACAATGTCCCTGAGTGATATAGGTTGGGGTCTCTTGCCTCTCCTGGTGCAAACCCTCAAAACTGTGCTCTACGCTCTGTGCATATGCATATTTTGGATTCAGATTTTTTTAAGATGGATTTTTTGAGGGTTTGTTGTTGAGGACCGACTCTAACGATATCAATACGATCAGCAAAAAACTAACACTTGATATTGCTTTCTTCAAGTGGGCGCCACAATATTTTCGCCCGGAGTGTCAGTGGCCTTTACGCCGGCACTGATTATACTTGATTAGATATCGCTTTGAACGCTGCTGTTTTTAAAATCTCGGGATACATTACTTTTATACGCGTGCGAAGACGCGGGCGGAAGCTAGTAATACATTACTATGTTCAGTTATTTACCTTCTTCTTGAAAGCGTCAGTTCAATTTTTCCTTCTTTAACTTGTTTGAAGAGAGATATGGCCCCAGCATGGCTTAACCCACGGGTAGGCACATTGTTTACTGATAGTATCTCATCACCTATAATGAAAATAAATGCATTATTACATTTAGAATTATGTAAACATATGGCGAATAGGAAATCAAAAAATGTAAATTATTATTTACCTTCAAAAATGGTACCCTTATCAGCCGCTTGTCCATTTGGAAATACGGTTTTCACAAAAATACCCATTTGGCCCTTTGGCGAATCTGTTCCACCCACAATACTAAAACCAAGGCTTTTATGTCCCTGGCCTTTCCAAAATTCAACTTTGTGTAACGAACTGTGCGCGTAGTGTCCTCCGTGTTGATGGTTATCCTGATGTAAGGCCGCTGGATGTTCTTGTAGTCTCGATATATGCGGGCTTGGACTGGGAGAGCACCGCTGAGAACCAACTCTGCTGAAAAATCTACTTCGACTACTATTTCTCAATTGTTCAGGAATGCTTTCAAATGATCTGTTCTGATACAGCCTCGGTACGTGTTTAATGTAATGTGAAAAGTTATTTTCTTTAATTTCGTTAGTTGCATTATCACCATAGACGGAGTAAGGCCCTGTTGATGGAGGTCTAGAAGTATGAAACGATATTGGTCTGTAATTGTTACCCTGATTAGATCTGGGTGTTGGTGATGACCTTACTGAAATTTCAATATTCGTAATGTTTTGCAATGAAGCCGACTGAGAATAGCAGTGCCTCTCTAGCAACTTTTCATCGTCACTCTTCTGGTTTGAGAGAATCGGACCATTATTAACCTGGATACCAACTTCACATTTTCTTTGATGATCGGATCGTGAATTAGAATCACAATTTAACTGTTCGGTTGAATGTTCTTTGGTTCTATTGCTAATATTATTGTGATAGAATTGGTTGTCCGCTGGAAAATGTGTTTCAATTGTTATTTGGTTCGAAGGTAATGGTTTATGTACAGTCTGTGATATAATGTCCGGAGGAACATTTGATGTCGGAAGAGTGACTGAATTTTGTTCTAATGGCTGATTATTAATAATTCTACTTAACGTTATGGGCGTGATTTCATCGTGGGCCATTACAAGGTCCACTTGATATCTTTGAAATAATGCTCCGTCTTCAATCGTAGCTTCAGTTGAACAGGAATTAACTATATGCTGTACTTCTTTAAGTGAAGATAGACCTCGCAACACTCTGCCATTGACATTTACTATTTCGTCACCTATCCGCAATCTTCCATCTCGATGAGCTATACCGTCAAAGTCTAACTTGACAATAATGTATCGAATTTCAAAATTTGAACCGCTGCTATCAAAATCTACCCTGTGTTGTGCTAAATAAACACCAAGACTCTCATCTAGCCTCGATTTTAATAGTCTTATTTTTCTAAACCGTTTAGTGCAAGGCCCTCTTCCTAAAATATCGGTTTCAGACACATGATGCATTGGAGTAGGATTCTCTACGGCAATATCTTGGTTTACTGATTGTTCAATAGGTATCAACTGGGAATGTAAAAACTTTATTTTTCTTGTCTGAACTCTTTCGTCTAATGTTATCGTTTTGTATACATAAGGCTGTTTTTTGATAGTTTTCTTTGGAAGCGGCGGTGGTTTCGAATCTATATGTTCATACATATTATTTTTTATGCTCTCACTAGGAAATTTATGGATGTTATCTTTGCTTTCATTTCCGTAATCGTAAGAGTTACTTTTCTCTACCGGAAATAATGCACACGGGGTAGAACTTCGTCTGATTGGAACTTGCACTCGGCCGAAATTGATTTTGTGATTTAAACTATACTGTCTTGAAAAATTTCCATGGTTCCCTTCGTAATTCATATCCATAGATTCCTTACGAACGTTACCATTATTAAAATGTGATGAGTATCCTGGTGGAGAATGGTTACTATGGTCATCGGTGGGTCGACCATCACTATCATATCCAGATTCATTGGAGCTAACATAATTACTAAGGCGATGGGTTTGCACTTCAGCTTGTTCTGGCGCATGATGAATGCTCTGTGAAGATGAAGTTATTTCGGTTTTAATATCTCGCAGCGAACCTAATACAGAACTGTATTCATACACCGGTAAACTATTTCTGTTTCGCGGAATAAGCATAGGATCATAATCTAAAGGTGTTCTGTGAGAAATCATTGATGATCTTCGAGGAACGTCATCCATGCGTCCAATCTGATACATACTGTCATCTATTTCATTTATGCTTCTCATAGAACTTCGTGAGAAGTCGTAATCTTTTCTTAAAGCATTGTTAAATAGAATATTTTCATCGTGAATAGATATGCTGTCACTACTCTGATATCTTTCTTCTGATCGAGAATTCGTAAAACACATTTTGTCTTTTCGAAATTTCGGTGATTTCCTATCTATTCTTTCAGATAAACTTTGTCTCATAACACTGGTCCTTTGCTGAGAGGCCATACTATTTTCTTCAGGCAATACTGATAATTTTGATCTTAAGAACGCATAAGGAAAATTTGGCTTTTTGGAAGCCCCGTTATTGGTTTGTCCGTCATTTAGATTAGTTATATTGTCACAACTGACTGCTTTCGCTGATGACGTAACCAAAGTGTCTTCAGACAAAACATTGTGTTTCTTAGGCGAACTTTTATTTTCATTATCAGCATTTTGTAAATCAATATCGTCTGACGGGTCATCAGCTTTTACGTAAGTGGATAGATGAGATGTAGAACAACTACGATATAAAGATGGCCCATTAGCTACAGGATAGTTTTCAGGAGTTTTGTGCATATTTAGTGACTGAGATTTAGCTGAATTTAACATTCCTGTAGAACCCATCCTGTGGAAAAAAGATTTGAAGGGACTAGGCGATCTGTCTCGAGAACCACTTCTGATAGAATCAGTATCATTGTCTCTTTTTAACGATGTCGAATCTGAACTACTTCGTCCCATTTTCCAATGTTGCTTCTTTTTATACTGCCCGTTAGAAACATTGGTACATTCTTCTTTGATAATATCATCATTGGATTTTGTATCCTCAGATATTTCTTTACTCTCGGTTTTCTTTAGCATTTCAAGTTTTTTACCCATTCGGCGACCCCACGTGGCAAACACTGAAAAAATAAATTATTTTGTTTTTAAAATTATCTTTCGTGTAATAAAACACGTGATATAATAGTCTAGATGCTATACTTGCTTTAGGTAAATTAGACAATTTATAACAGTGATATAAAAATACCTTTCTTCATTTCCTTGACATCATCTTCCATAACCATGGCTGGCAGTGCGGTTACGAGCGTGAAGTCGTGAGAGACGTGCGGTGCAGTGTCGGCGATGTCTGCGGCGGCGGCGTCTCGGCGCGGAGACGGCGTCGCGACGGTTCGCGGCCCGGTCACTTCCCTGCGCTTCGGCCCGCGGAAGAGGCGCATGATGACCGATCACGCAACCATAGCGCCACTCCGCACGCGCCTTCTGCTCTGAAATTTATGACAAATTCGTCAGGACCAAACTAAACTAAATTTATCTCGACTAAAATAGCTTATCGCCAGTACACATTGTATATTACCATGCAAAGGACGTAAACATATCAAGATACACACATAGGCGAACATACATTCAAGTTTAAGTAGTCATTACTAACTCTTGCATGATTTGTGTTTTTTCAATAAACCTAATGGTTATACACCCCGTCTAACTCAAAGGTCTACTTAAAAAAGACGCATCGTACCATTGAGGATGTTAACCGTTTCCCGACTGTCATTAGAGCAACGTGATTGACGTACGCACCGTAATTATACTAGTATGGTAACTAATAACATAATATAAGCAAGGAATAGTAGCGTTTATGTTGCGTGCACGAGATGTGACTCATAAACGAGTCCCCAGTCCCTCAGGATGACCGGAAATCCAAGCTCGGAGACGTCTTATCTAATGTCTGTCATCCCGATCCAATCTAGCTCAAGCTATTTTTCACTTGCAAGAAACTCTCTAAGCCTTAGCTGCGGTTTTACTCATGAGAAACGGGCGAGTTGATTATAATTAATATCTGAGCAGTCCTTGACAGGAAATACGATAGATAAAGCTCCATCCAGCTTGTTGGACGGATTCAGTATCGTAATAAACTGATCAGCATACAGTTATTTTTGTTTATTGATATTTATTTATCTAATTAAAGTGTGTACTTTGAAAGATTCTAATCTTTGTACTGTTTTAGCAAAGGTAGGTATGCTTTAGTGGTTCATAGCACGCTAATCAATGGAACTAACGATCTGATATATACAAAAAATAAATATTGTTGTATTATTTAATTCTAGGCAACGAGAGAAACTTTTCTATGAGTATTTGAAGCGAACTTATTTTGGGACACTAATACGTAAAGCACGATAGATTAAGGAAACTGCGTGTTTCTGACAGATCTTGGCAGGTTGGAGCTTATAAGCAGTGTGGTCATTTAGCTACAGAATGTGTTAATAAAGATGTTGTTTTTATTGAATTCACATTTTTTAAGTGACACAAAATATGAACGTAATTTCTTAAACACGTTTAAAGCAGGTTAGCCTTGATACAATAAATTGTTAGTTCATAATATTCCATAATTACAGAAAGCACAGTTATTATAATTGTGTCCTATGAGGTAATTGCGTAATGTGAGTTGTCGCAGGCTCGCAGTCAACTGACGACAGCGGAAGCCTACAAACTTGTAATAGTTTAAATGTCAGTGGATTACATACCCTCCTCTTAAGATTCCTAGCGGGGACGTCGCTTCAGTACCTCTATTCTTGGACCTGATTTGTATACGCACCATCTTGGCAATTATGTTTTTCTAACTGCCTCGGCGAAGATGGCGCCAACGCGGATATGAGCATTACATTTTATATGAATATCTACCTCATCTGCCTTGCAATTACTCTGCACTTTTTCTAACGTGTATTTTTTTCTTTCGTCCTTCAAGCATTGATAGTCTTAGTTAAAAACTCACTTGAAGATACGTTTTCATCAAGGTTGAAATACTTATAATGAAATATTGCGCGTGGACAGTGTTTGCGTTATTGTAATAAAGTAGCCAGTAAAGTAAGTAGAGGCCCGAGGCTCGCGTTTGACGGACATTGACATCGAGTCGCGGGGCAGGTGCGCGGCTCTAATAGGGAACGCACGATACATAGTATGTTGCATGAACCACGTTTAAATTCTACTATCTACGCTATTTCCTTCATTTTGGCGAATCCTATAGGTACTATAAAAGTAGTAGTACTGATGTTAAAAACATTCAATAGCTATTATTCAACTATAGGGAGATTTTTTCTCCAGTAACTGTACCTTCTGTTCGATTATTTTGTCGATAATCGCGAATGACTTACGCTTAGTTTTCTTCCGACGTTTTTAGCGTATTTTAAATGATATAATATTGTTTAACTAGATTATAAACAATGAGATTTAAACGCTGCGAAGTGGTCTTAGTGATTGACTGAAGTAAAATTAAATGCGGTGACTCACCTCATACCAGTGCACATGGGGAGACAACGAAGCAGGCGGCGCGGGCGCAGGCAACGCGACGCTTCACTGAAACAATATATTGCTTTTATAAAAAAGAAATTCAATTACGGACTTAGTAAACACTACCTACTAATTAAAACTACTTTCACATGATAACCGTGAGATACAGGTAACAAATAATGTGTCGCATGCCAGCAGCGATTCGTATCAAATCTAGATTGGAAGTAAATGCATTGAATATTTAGATGCCGTACTATGATTGTGCATGCTCACTGCTTATCGAGTATCGTAACTAATAAGTACCTATAAACACTTTTTTATTTGATTACGGGTGGTGGCTAGCGATCGGAAACATAAAAATTCCGTCACGTAGAGAGTGTTTTATCGCCATCTATTGCAGGACAATAGGGCGGCGCGCGGCGTTGACAGAGCGCAAAGTTGTGTTGGTTCCAGTCGGACCTCGTACTATGTCATACCTGCTGACAACTGACGCGAGATCTATGTGACAGGAGAATAATTTACCATACATGTGTTAAAATTAAATTTATAACCACGAACATACGCTTCGGAAATAATAAATTTAAAACATAGGTACATATTGTTATACCTATTTATCACTTTAGTAAAACCTTTTTGAAACTGAATCTTTTATTGCGACCTGTTAAAAAAGAAACGTCTGCCATTAAATTGGGTGAGACGAGATTCCATTGTTTTGAAAGTTACATCATTTCTTTGTGAACGCTTTTACAATACAACAATGCATGCAATTGTGCACGTTAATGTACAGATATGTAGGACTATTTTACATGGAAGCCTAGTTTTTGTGCCTGAAATATGAGTTTTAATTAGAGTGGCCCACATAGAGGCTCTTGGAGAAACGAGTAAGGCACGTAGGCAGCTAATCTTCAGCTCAGCCACTCGGCTCTGAATGACAAGTACGCTTGCAATGAGACGTGATTAAACACACGCTCCGGGTACAGTTAACTGTTGACGTGATCTTCCTAACTACCGCAGCGTTTATCCCTAGAAATATTCTACAGTCAATGAACCACATTCTTGATTAAAATAAAATATAAGTATAATATCATTCCGCACGTGTGCAATACTATTAAATATCTCAACTATTTAATTGATGTTATTACTTATACTTATAAAACTCCCTCTTCAATCACTTTATCTTAAAAAAATGCACCTAAACCCGTTGCGTAGTTAAGATTATAGCATTCATAGGGACAGAGAAAGCGAATTTGTTTTATATTATGTAGTGATTTAATAAAAATACATTAAGTACTTTAGATATCAGTTATGATCATAGTTGACGTTTGTGTACCTATTCAAAAATTCTATGCATAGGTATCTAACACAAAAAAAATAATATATTAGGTATACGTACCTATTACTTAAGTCTACGTACATAGGTACTAACATGCTAAAATGCAAATGCGTAAACCGCTAAACGTTATGTGCAAGTATTTAAAAAGCAATGTGTAAATATTTAGTTGTTTTAAGTTATGAATAAATACGAGTAAAAAATAAAGGAATTTATTCCTGAGCAAGTAAGTCTACCTAATTCATTGTTCGCAGACTCTAACAATGTAAACACTTAATATAAGCGCGCTTTGGCGGTTACTCAAGAGGAGCGTTTACGACCACAAATAAGCTAAAATGATATTCAATACAAGTATTACTTACATTATTTTACTACTTATATTATTTTACTAAATTTATACAATGAAGTTACAATATAAAGGATTTTTAGTAATATTTTTATTTCAAAGTGTGCCTGGCGTTTGGCTTCTATGTCGCCTTGTAAAAATTGTCCATGTAAAGTTTAAATTTGGAACCTTCGTCCCGGTTTACGTTAGTTTTTTATGCCTATCCAATCTGCCCTCCATTACAAATCATTTCTAAATAAGAATGGTTGAGAAACAAATTTCCAAAAAATGAATAAGTTAACTAAATATAAATGTTTTAATTTCAACTATGTGTATGTTGCATCCAACTTACATATACTTAATAGCTCAATTAGCTATTTAACTAACAACATTTGATTGAGAATTTCATAGGTGGTAAGCTGAAGGGTAAAAGGATTGTACTCAAATTGCTGCCAGATTGGTAGGTTATTAGAATTTCACAGAAAATGAAATGCTATCAGAAATAAACAGCCACGACAATTGTACTGTTATATCATTTATTAAATGGGCTGGGCTAGTAATTGAATGGCAAATAAGCTAGTTAGCTGTAACATGCATACGACAAGACCGATATTCGGTATCCATAAAGGGCGTAAGAGTAGAATCCTTCTGTGCCTTTAAGGCTTAAGTCATTCTGTATCCTGCATTAAGTTTATCGAGGGAAGTGGCAACTCTTTCATTTTTTCTTCTCCTCAAATTATATCTTCTGATTTATTTCGTTGCGGGATCCAAGACAGTCATTCAACATTTCAAACTTCAATGTGTGTTTTGTTTTCATGGTTGTAAGTATCTACTGTAAGTCCTGGCTAACAGAGGTTGCAGCGGTTTTGGGGTTGTGGCGGGCTTCCTAGTAAAAAAAGCGTAGAATCCTTTGCGTAATATCTTTTTTTAGTGTTAAAATAGACCTTATTGTGTTGGTGAATTCAAGATCTGATAATAAGTGTCAGCTTTGATAATAATGGAATATCATAACGTAATGAACCTACAGTTTATCCGTGCCAAGATCATCAGTGTAAAGTTTCACTCGACAGTTAAAACTTACGTTTATAATGTCCACAGCAAATTGTAATTCCGCAAACTGCAATGTAGGTAAGTAAGTTTCTTACTTTGTAATAAGTTTCTAGCGGTTACCGTTTTTATCTTTGTATATTACATCGGAAATGTATATACGAGATAATTTTAATGTCAGCTTAATGAATATAGATAAAGTACGTCGCATATTTTTAATTCAAACACGAGTTTCGTATCCGTTATCTGCATTCAGTTCAGTAACGATCTATTGAATATTCTTTAATTCATTATTTGAACCATTCGAGATCGAGATCCAGTTTTAATCGTATGATAGTAATAATATTCTTGTTAGTTTTGTATTTCTTTTTCGTGTGTCATCATAGTGCGCTTACGGCCAGGCGAGCAACCTTATACCCCGATAAAAACATCTTTATTGCCAGTTCAAATTTATTAATAACAGTTCGCATAACATCACATCATCAGCGTATAAGTGCCCACCGCTGAGCAAAGGCCTCTTCTCACACGGACAAGATTTAAGCATTAATCACCGCGCTTGCTCAAGGTGATTTGCGATTTCAAAATTATAAGTAGAAATTATAAGTCCAGGTTTCTTAAAGATGTTTTCTTTCTCCGTGTGTCAGTGGTATCTAAATTATCATGAAAAGTTCATGTAACTCGGAAAAAGTCACCTTGGTATTGCCAGATTTCGAACCCGCACCCTCATGCATGGGAGTAAGGGAAGCAGACAACTTAATTTCTGGACCATCACGACTACCTTTTTTTTTAAATTCACATTATTTATTTATTTATTAATTTAAGTACAGCCAGCAAATCTTACACCATTATACGTGCTAGAGATTGAGTAGTTAAAAAAGTATATTAAGTAATCAATCATATAACTGGGTACAAATACTCTGCAAACATTGTAAGCTACTTCGAACTTGTAAGATATACCTATTCGTGCGTGTGCGCTGTCTGTTATTTGCCCATAATTAGCGATGTGCCGTTAATCAGAAGAAGCTGGCATCTTTGACATGCACAGGTGCACGACAAGTTAACAAATATGTGCATAAGAAGTACCACTTGACCACCGCAATAACTTAACCAGTACCATATGTAACAATGTATGAGCAGGTAATAAGTAAATTAAATATGATTCCCATCAAATTAAGATTAAAAGCCCGCTATTATGTCTGCTATACAGGCAATTTGTCGTAGGTACAGTTAGGGAACAATTTACAAGCATGTGGGCGGGCGGGCCGGCGCGCGCGCCTCGTGGGCGGACGGAACCATTCAAGAGAAATGCTCTTTGAAACTATCTATCCTACTACAATCCATTGCACTTTTATGATCCTACAAAACACGCCTTCATAAAACTCTAACACCTTTACAACGCCATCGTTGTGTAACCAAACAATGACAAGAATGTAAACGGCTGGTAAACACGACAGACTTGCCTAAGAAAGCAATTAGGCACTTTTGTTGTACTAATACCTTTTTTGAATACTCTCTCGTTTGTTTTACCGCTTTCCGGCAAATAAAGCACCTGTTTTTTGTTTAATTTCTAAGGGTTTTAAAATATGTTCAACAGATGAGCTCAGGTCAATGCTTTCCGCTTACACAGGTACCTATTTAACACTTACCTTATACCGGTATCAGAAGCTAAGTGGCTCCACCTTGCGTAAACCGAACGGAGATAAATCAAGCGCGTCCAACTATGAGACATTAATAGCTTGCAATAAAACAAACTCGACTATTTCCTGTCACTGAATTTGATCCCAATCATTTCACTTTAATACCTTCTTACTATTACTAAATTTAATTAATTTAATATTTATTACTTGTATTAGTGTAGGTGCGGAATGTTTTACGCTCACGTACATTCGTATGAGAGTAGATAACAAGATTTGCAAACGTGGTTTTTGATTAAAAATCTAATGTAAATCAGCATGTCATTATCATTGAAGTATTTACACTAACGTGATTTGTGCATACACGTGAATCATCAGCAATGAACACATGAACAAGCGTTCATTGTCAAGGATAAATTTGATTATTTGAAGAATAATAATTCCCACCACCGCGTGTAATTCAACACGATGAGTGCCTTGGTATCTGATACTTTCTCGTAGCTCACAATAGCTTATTACAATATAATAATACAGTATGCTAGCGTCATCGTAATGATCAAGCATTTTACTTTTTAAAAACAACTAGATCGGATCGCCACACTACCACCGCCACGCTATATTATCCGGAACTCGCGATTTCGATTTGTTCCACGTGTCATTAACAGAATTCACCAATTATGTTGAGCAATTATCTCTAGTTGTTGTTGGTTATGCTTCACGGTCATGGAACGATTTTCGAAGTAAAATTATCAAAAACAGAAATGTTACCACAATGATTCATCTTCGTCGTTCATCCCGGTTTATTACAACTTTTGAACCTTGAGTCTCTTGTTGCGGTTAGCCGATGACGGTACTCGGTAACTACGGTTTGTAGTTGCTTTAATGACTGGCAATTCTATACATTAGGTACGTTGAATTACATTGTGACGATTAAGTTACGTATTTTTTCTCTACTGGTACTTGCCCAGGGTTTTTTTTTGTCAGGGGAAAATCATCAAATGACTTCTCCCGCCCAGAGGCAAGACTGCGAGAAAGATTGTCAGACTCTTATTGACTGAAAACACCCGTTCCATCCCCTGCTCTGAGTCTAGGCCACGGAGTCAGAGAAGGAGAAGTAATCGAATATTGCTATAAAGTAACTTAATAAATTCTAGTGAAATGATTGTTGAGAAGCATTGAATTTATAAAAAAGATGAAATAGATTTTGTTGCAACCATTTAGGTAATTCTTAAGTACAATACTTAGAGGTTGCACATAGTACATATTTTATTATTATTCGATGTCTAATAGAGCTGTGAGCGTATCCGATTAACCGTAACGTGTTAAAATGTGCGACGAGTAGTTTAGTTACCTAAAACAGTTGCGTGTTACTTCGATTGTAACGAATAACTCGATCCAGTGAAAGCCGTGTTACTTAATATACGTAATAGGCACAGAAATACCGATTCCTGGCATCGAGCCATTCACGAGAATCTTTGATTAGTAAAAATTAAGATTCCAATTAATACTTATCTCTCGGCTCCGTGGAACCTGTTCGCTTCCGGAGTTACGCGAAACCAGTTCATCGCCCAATTTGTTTCTTTTTAAAATCACTTTTATAAATGTCTGAATGGTTCGCTCGCGTTCTTATTAAGTAACTACTCGATTAGGTAATTGAATGGGTGTTAACGTGTTATAATTTAAGACACATGTATGCATAAAAATAGACGTTAATTCTTACGATCCAAAGTTTATTATTGCAAACGTGATAGCGTATTTACTCATTTGTCTCTTTTTTTTACGTAAAATTTGAACGATTATGTGATATTCTGTCTTGGACTCTAAGGATTAGACTGAAAATTCCTAAAGGATTTTTTAATGTGATAGGACGGCAAACGAGCAGGCGAATTACTTGATGGTAAGCAGTCGGCGGCGCCCATGGTCACCCGCAACAACAGAGGAGTTACGAGTACGTTGCCGACCTTTTGGGGATTAGGGATTTGGAGATTTAGGGATTGGGGAGAGAAAGTATTGGTCCTCCTTACTCACCTCGGCGAAACACAACGCTGTTGTTTCAAGCCGGTTTTCTGTGAGGCCGTGGTATCACTCAGGTGAAGCCGACTCAATCGTGCCGAAGCATGGCTCTTCCACATTTTTAAATACTTCTTTCTATTAACTACGTGGGCAAAGTGGCGGGCATCAACGAGTATAATTTATACAAATACTCTTTATAGAAGACACTGCAAAGCATCGAGAGCCCGTAAACATAAACGTAGTGTAAAACATTCTGCAACATAGTCTATGAAGTGAACCAATAAAATCAATGATAGTCGTGTACTCATCTTAATAAAAACTTTACTCCTTTACTTGAATATATTACAGTCTCCATACATTATTTATGCTAATGGAAGTTACTACACTAGTCGCTGCCATATAACATTATTTATATAATTGCTAACCTCTCGTATTACAATAATTTGTTCATTGTCGCTATAACTACCGTCTAGTTCCCACACAAGAATTTTTCAAAAGACAACTATTTCATAATTCATAATATAACCTACTCTGCGACTAAAATAACTATAAGAAAACTTGTTAAATCTAAATAATATAACTTAAGGTCTTTGTCACAATGGTTGTAGCTAAAAGGCCTTTGTAAACATAGACATCACCGTTTTTTTTTGTTTATCTTTGACGGAGGTGAGACACGCCTTTATGCTCTCTTTAGATAGATCCTCTAAGCTGAGATTCAGAAATTAAGAGACGTAATTATCTATGTGTTGAGTTATCGTAATCGTGGTTTTATTTTGGCCAACTAATGTGGCGGGACCAGTCGCCTCCATACTTTGAACTACCGGGGTATGCGGCTATGCGGGTCCAAGCAATCCGGGGTTCGGTGTTGTGAGTGCTAATGTAACGTGGGGCCACGCCGGAGCAGAAGAATAACAGGAAGATTTTTTGACTGTTTTTGTCAGGGGAAAATCATCAAATGACTTCTCCCGCCCAGGGTAAGGAGATGATAGTGTCAGACTCTAACTGACGAACCCCCCACCCCCCGTCTCTTCTCCACCTCTGGGCCAAGGCCGCGGTGACTCATCGCGCAACCCCGGCTGAACATCAGCCCTATAGGGCCCCGTCTGTGGTGGTCTATTTTCACTTAGGCTGGGAGCAGCTACATGATTTTCTGCCCCTCAAAAAAATGCTAAACTAAGCGCACACCTATACTACTTAAATATATCATTACCTGCCTATACTATCCAATAATTATTATCATACATAGGTATACATACATTGTCTCTATATTCTCCAATCATACAAGTAAACAATCAAACGACATAGCATAAATAACAATTAGAAAATTCACATAATAATGTGCATTTGAAAACTTTAAAATATAGTATAACGACCAATAATAACAAACAAAAGTGTAATAGATAGATACTATAACACTGTTTTTCACATAGCTTCCAAAATAGCGGGCAATATTAAAATTATTAATTATTTTATTTAATATTTTCTTCAATCGTAAAAAAATGGTTTTGATGTCATACGACGGGCCATTGTGTTTTTATATTGAAGTCTTTTTTTATCTGGTTTTGCGGTAATTTCGAAAATAATACCACCATGAATATTTCAGTAGAGAAATATCACTTGACAATTAAGTATATGCTTCATCAGAATTACTATTTTTGAAGCCATTGATTTTTATTAGAAGAGGCAAACGTAAATACTCGGCTTATAATATTTTAAAATATAAGTAAATTTAAATTTAGAAATATGAGTATGTATACATTGTGTGATATAGTCGGTTTATATGCAGGCAACCTAAGAACGTGTTTATGATTTCTGTGCAAAAGCAAAACAGCTACCGAAACCAATCTTGCATGTTAATAAATGTCCGTCGATAAGTAACCAAAGTATGAATAATTCAGATTTAATTTTAGTTTTAATAAAATTGTTGGAATATTCCATTTTAAAATTATTCTCATTGGCAGTACTGTCCCATTTGGCAGTCTATAGATAACTTTAAACAGAATGTACTTTATAAAAAGAATTATTTTGAAAATCGAACTGAAAAATCAACTAACACATGCAAGCTTTATTTATTACCGTTATTAATTGATTTACTCTGATTTTGTAATTCCATATCCCCATATATCAATCTTAATAATTCTCAAGACGCTGTCACACTTGAGACACACACAAAACATCCGCATTCTATAATCCGAAGCCATTACGCGAGGCCATGACTTCAAACGCAGTGGAAATGAATTCTGCTAAAATATGTTCTGGCGCAGCCTGTATGTTTAATTACCGAGGGCGATGTTGATGGATTGTCCAGATATTAATGCGCGAGACGGTCTGGTGGCATTCAGGCCGCATGTGCGTGCACCACGGCCCATCGCAGCCGGACTCAATGATCTCTGTTTTATCTCAAGTAAAAACTATAATGTTTGCAGATTAGCTTCGAGATGTGTGCTTACTTTGTACGTAAGTGTAACACACGTACGATGCATGTTTTTAACATTAACAACTGGTTGGCAGTTGATAAAAGTGTTCTCCGTTTAAGTATTTACGCAAACGCGTATTCTAGCGGCTTGTGTTTGAATTCATGATCACGATGATTATTTTGCTCACCATGATTTTTAAGCCTTGATAGTGTTGGTTACTCGCTTTAAACGTTGCTGTAGAGTACAACGTCACTTAAGAACTTGACTGTAGTAAACACAAACACAAAGATGTTCCCTACACATACATTTCTAGATGCAACTGGTACCTAAGTAATGTTTACAAATATGTATACGTAAATAGCTTAAGTGAACGCACGTGTGGGTTCATTTGATTTTGTATTTATCATGTAAATGTAGGCAAATGCATTTGCTTTGATTGTTACACCGATATCATTACAGGAGAAGGAACGAGGTGGTCTTTAGTCAGTAGGAGTCTGGCATTCCCGCTTCCTATCCAGGGTGGGAGAAGTCAAAGACATTTCATAATTTTCTCGACTTAAAAACAGTATAATACGGTAGTTTTCAACTTGTGAAATTGAATATTTCACTAGTTGTCTTTTATCCAAATGTCAAAAACTTTTCTACTTTTCTATGAAATTTGTATGAAAAACTTTTTTTTGCGTCAAATAGTTTACTTTGTACTAAAAAAATTGCTAAAAATTATCTAAAATCCAGTGTATAGTACAGTGTATAGATCGATGAATAAAAGTAAAGACATTTTTCAATATTTTATTGTATCGAATTAGAATTAACTTATTTTTGACCTACGAAACTACCCAATTAGATCATGTCAAAAGTGCTTTCAGAGAAGTATGATGTTTTGGGATTAGGTTGCTTATTTTCGTTGCCCTGTGTAGTCTCCCTGTGACTCGAAGGCAAGAAGACATCGAGTAGAGGTTCAGGATGCAAGCGTTATAAGATTTGTATCGAGTCCCTCGGTAAGTACTCCACAAATAATGCGCATGCTCTACACACACAGGATGGTTTCGAAGTTATTTATGTTATTGCGCACATTTTGATGTTCCATAACGGATATGGTTAAGTACATTACAACATATTTTAAGTATAGGTTGTAAAATATACGTAGATACGTACAAAAGGTTGTTTATTACACAGCAACTGGGTACATATAGCCTTGAGCTTGTTACTGTCACAGCATTTCAAGCATCGATTAGCAGCAACAAATTAATATAATGAGGTCTTGATCTTAATTGACATTTTGGAATTTATGCTGGCCATATTTTTATTGATGTTATTTTTTTAAATATTGAGTTAGCGTTTTTTGTTAATTTGAGAAACATGTTTTTAAGTAACTTAAACTTGTATATAGTATGAGACTATCTACAAGTATTAAATGTTCTCTCTTATCTTAGTTCGAAGGGCTATGAATGGGAATATGGCTCGCTACCATGATTTACATTCGCCATTAAAAAGTTGTATAAAAAAAGTAATAAAAAAAAAGTAAGTAGGATTGGACTTTATCATCCAGAAACGCGTTTACATCGACCGAACCAACGGGACAGTCTACTCTATTAATTAAACATCTATCCATAGATGAGAAATGTTCGTTACCTAATGAATTAATTGCGAGAGGCGTGATTAAGTAGCGTCTAGGCCGATTGATATTAATTTAATGCTCATTAAAAAATAATGGCGAAGCAAGGTAAGTGTTCTTAATAGTTCTTAATTCTTTAAAATTGCTCAATAAATAGAAAAAAAAGTCTCCGTGCGACTAAACTTGTTTGACTGGATGTTAAGCGTTAGTGTTTTGTTTATAGTTTTATTGTTTTGCACAGAAAACAAACATTCAAACGTCCTCGAAGGTGATTGTCACCTAATCGTTGTTTTGCATAACGTAGGTCGGATTGCGAAGACATTTTACAAACATTTATGTCCAAATACATTTATAAACATCACTATAATGTGAACGACAAACAGTGGCTTTTAGTCGATTAGTGTTTCAGTATTCAGACGTACTTAAATGTAGCACAATCACTTTTCGACTGGCATTTACTGAGAGAGAATGCCTAGTCCGAGTTTGTTTCGTTAACGCGAGCGAAACGTTACCGCTTTTAGCCCTCTGATTGGTT
This sequence comes from Spodoptera exigua, assembly GCA_902829305.4. Classification (NCBI taxonomy): domain Eukaryota; kingdom Metazoa; phylum Arthropoda; class Insecta; order Lepidoptera; family Noctuidae; genus Spodoptera; species Spodoptera exigua. The sequence goes on from LR824603.2 coordinate 11,578,666, forward strand.
GATTAGTTTACAGCGGGCCAATAAGAGCGCCGAACGTCATAAAAGCCTCGATCGCCTTAACGTAAAGCAAACACAAACTTTGTGGCTCTGTGTATAGTATAATCATGGCCATCGGAGTGTTTATTATGAAGTGTAATATAAGCGCAAAAGTCGTTAGGCATCTAATGTGAGTGCAGTCGCTGCATCGCTGCAGTCCCTGCAGTGTGGTCATCTTCTAATCCTCACACATGCGCTGTTTGTCATCTCGAACACGTTCGCCTTAAAGTCATTAGATGTTATTGGTTTTTTTTACTAAGATGTAGGTATAGGTAATTAAATATAGGTATAGCTTCCTTGGGCAATAAGTGTAGCATTATTTCTTAATCAATTTGTATAATAGTTTTCTAAGAAATGAAGAAATAAGTGACCATTCAATATGGTTCCTTGTACACTTTGTATTAAACAAACTGAAATGTTGTGTGTGTTATAACAAGACGAACCTATCTATTAAAGAATAGTAGTATGATTTATTTTTGAATACATGTTGCGTTTGTATAAGGGAAAGGGTAAAGGAAGTGATGAAATATGATTACGCTCATATCATAATACGTTTTTTAATAGCTAGGGTCTTCTTAGGTCCTAAATATCAATTGTTTTATACCTAGTAACATTTGAAAGGAGATTCATCCGTATGTTACATATATACGGATGAAATCCACATACGTATGTGCCTATAGAGTCAAGACTAGTCTTTAGTGCATAGTATAAAACAAAATCTCTTTCTCTGTCCCTATAGTATGTATGCTCAAATTTATACAACTTCGCAATTCTTTACGGTGCGGTTTTTTTCATAGATAGAGTGATTGAAGATGTTTGTTTTTATGTATCAATAACAATTAACATCCATTAAATAGTGGGGAAATTCAGTATCAGTATAGCACCCTTGCGAAGTAGGGGCGGGTCGCTGGTTTGTTTATAAATGTGTATCGTATTAAAAGGAAGTTTAAATAAATGTATGTGCTAGTTATCCTATTATTTTACAAATCTAGAACAGATTGTAAGTATATACATGTATTATGCCTATTTAATATTTACTACATTTTATTGATTTTTATTTAATAAGAATCATCTCCTTCACAAATGGTAGACAAAGATAGAAATGTTACAATATACAAAAAGATCACATAAATTTTGAACCAAAGGCGTTACAAAGCTTAACTGATTGATAAATAGAAAATACTTTACCACCATGACAATACGTTACTATGGAATTTAGAAGGTAGTAGTCTACCTACCTTCCTACTTATCCCTCACTAGTCCAATGGAAGATATAGCATAAAGGGCATATTTTTACCATTATCTATAATAATATTATAAGGAGGTATAATTTAATTTTATAAGTTAGGGGGCAATGTTTGGAACCGCTGGTCGGATTCCAAAAAATCTTTCACTAATAGATAGCTACAATATTCCTGAGTGCTATAAGCTATACAACATCACGCTACGATCAAATGGAATCGAGCAGCTGGTGAAACCTTAGAGAGTAGCTATTCTTTATATATTTATATCTATTAATCATATGATACATATATCATTTCTACGGCCATGCATAATTTAATCAGAAATACGCAAAACAAGTACCGAGCGTTTACTTAAAATTTCCAAGTCCTAGCCTTGAAAGTAATTACTTAAATAAAAAACTACTTTCTGTTCAATATCGTGTGGTTTTGAAATATTAATATTGAAACAAGCAAATACGTTTACGGTGATAAAATGCAGTTTGTTTCATTGGGAGCAGCTGTTTGGTCTTTCAGTAACTCTTTCATGTTCGCGTCCGAGCTCTCCGAGTAAAAATATCTATGTGGTGTGTTTGTTTCATCCTGACTTCTAAAGGCAGACTGCTTTGGAATACAAAACGATATGTTTCTTGCCATGCCCAAGAACTTTTAAGATTTCCGCTAGGTATGTTTTCTTTGCACAGAAAGTGCTGCTCAATTTATGTATAGTCAAATGCTTCACTCAATGTTTCAATGTCACGAAGCAGCATAGTAAATAGTTCGTGCAAAAGCAAGCTTTATAACCGCATTAATGTATATAACAATTCGCGATAAATGCCTCGTAATTCAAGACATTGAAGTTAAAATTTTACCAAAGCGTATCTTTTGACCCCGTTATTTAGTGAGCAGTGTAATATTTTTTTTTTATTTCATTTTCCAATCTGTATTAGCAGTAAATGTATTTCAACAACTCGCAAACATTTTATGATTTGACGTGAAAGTTTTATAATTATTATGAAGCAATTCCATAATTTTAAAAATGTTTTTAGGTAGCAAAACATACGGATCGTTCATTTACAATGTATCTAAAACTGTTAGCAAGAAGTTTAATTTATCTAAAGAGGTTCATATTTCGCTTAACCAAAAATAACTTTACAAAATTTGTTTATCGCTAATGAAACTTGAAAACAATTTTAATTGAAGTACTCACATTAATCCTTGAATATAAAACTTGAAATTCAGTAATTATCCTGAAGTGTCGATTTAAAAAATCTGAAGGCAAAGCACATGTGAAACACAAACACGTAAGTATTTAGGAGAGTATCCAGTGGCACTCGAGTGACAGTGTCACGCCGTCGTGAGGAGTCGTTATCAGTGCGAGGCGCGTAAAGACATGCGGATCGATCCCAATGCGGGAATGTTTTGATAAGGGCGGGCGCAGCGGAGCACTCGGAGCGCGGCCGGTGCGTGGGGCTGGGTGCGCGCGGCGCGACTGACTGCCGCGCGACGGCCGCCGCAGCCGCGCCACCCGCCGCCGGCCGCACGCCGCGCGCCCGCGCTGCACGCTCGCGACAAGTGCATCCATTCATTCCACGCGGCCACACTCCCCCGATTTAGCGATTCAAACAATACATTTATGAATAACGCCAATGATAACGACCTAGCCCCATTGTTTTCGGCACGCTTTGTGTTTGTGTAAACATGTCCCTCTCTGACCCGTCAAAGTACCAGCATCTATCAGATGAACGACGGTTTATTTATTAATTACTCTTATTATTTGTAAGGAATACAGAGGTTTATTCAATATGCCGTGAATCACTGGAGTCTTGTTTACATCCGACATATTTCCTCCTTCGTAAATGATAATGTCGATTGGCATGTACTCACGTATTTCATTGAGTTCTGCTCATTGGTAAACATAACTTACTAATACATGACGTTACAAGGAAGGTAAATCATTTTAATATTTACGGTAGACAGAGCCATGGCCAATACTAAATAACTCTTAATAAGTCTCCACGTCTCATGAATCAATACGCGTACATATGCCAATACACAGTGTACTTTCTTTAATATGAAAATGTCCAATTACTCAATGATCGTCAAAGCCATTTACATGTAGAAGTAAATCAAGTGAGTGCTATAACTTTACTAATACAAGTATATAAACTTTATTTTCTAATAAAGTAACGCCCTTTCCTTAAGGATGACCATAAACTATAGAGTTACGATCCTAACATCCTAACACATTTCTATGAGCTTAAAAATATTGTTAGTTTTTAGTACCGTCCTTTAAAATAAAATGGAATAATAAAAAAACGTGGTCGTGGTCAACAAAACTGTAATGGTAATATAATTTTATTGTAAGCGAGGTAATATTTAACGTGGTATTTTTTTACCTGAAGCTGCCCAGATATGTATATCAGGTGCAAAGAACGGTCAAAACTATATTTTTAGTCATTATTAAGGCAAAGTATTATTAGAATGACAATGCCTATTTATATGCCAGATAATATCCTTTTAATTAATTAATTGATTAATATTGTAAATTGTGAAAGCTTGTGAGAATGTTTGTTACTATTTCGCGCAAAAACAGCTGAACCGGTTTGGTTGAAATTTTATAATAGATAGGTAAACAAGATAAATAATTTACTCTAATTCTTTTAAGTAACTAGCTTGCGCCCGCGGCCTCGCCCGCGTAGTATGTTGACAAAAAGTAGCGTAGCGTAGTAGTATGTGGTAATCCTATCTATAGGATTGTGTGAATTATTTATCTTGGACATAATCAACACGATCTCAATATAAATCAACTTTTTACTACAAGGTCGGCCTTGTAGTAAAAAAGTAAGTGTGGGAGAGCCACGCATCGGCACCAATGGGTCGGCTTGACCGGAGTGATACGACGGCCTCACAGAAAACCGGCGTGAAACAACCACAGCGTTGTGTTTCGCCGTGTGAGTGAGGTTACCGGAGGCCCAATCCTTCCCCACCCCAATCCCTCCTCAATCCCTTAATCTCCAAATCCCTAATCCCTAAAAGGTCGGCAACGCATTCGTAATTCCTCCGTTGCGGGTGTCCATGGGCGGCGCTGATTACTTACCATCAGGTAATCCGTCTGCTCGTTTGCCGATCTATTAAGTAAAAAAAAAAGTTAGAATCGTGGCTAAGCAGAATTCTGTTCAAGAGCGAACATTAACATTAACCTTCTGTTTCATTCGATGTTAACACGTTCCACTGAAGACCTTTGTTATCAAACGCCGCTTAATGCCTTTGATTCCACTCTCGCAGATCAATCAACCATATTTTCACCATTTTCGCAAAACAGTAGGTATTTTTAGTCTTATCATGCTAAAGTATTAAAGATTTGGGCTATTTTAAGACGGTTTGTTTTCCAATCTGGACGATTTTAGAATTAAGATTCTATATATCGCACGATTTATAGAAAATAGAACTAACTCATAAAAGAAGGTACATCAAAATTTAACCTTATTACTAAAACATAATTGTTAAGATTCAAATACCTTATTTTTGAGTTATGGCTCTTTACTATTAAGCATATGATATATACTATTAATGTAATTTGCGTTTAGGTACTACAGTTTTAGAATTGTTATGTATAATGTGATTTGCGTTTACTTGTGTAAACGTGTGATTTTCAATGTGTTCTTGGATCTTTTATTTGTCAATACGGTCAAACAATCACAGTCAAGTAAGTAATTACTTGACTGTAGTAAAGACAAACAATCTATGTTTCAGTAGTTCGATTAATAGACGTTATGAACGAAAACAATAATTTAATATTAAATTATTATGAGAAGGCTTCTCTGAGTCATCCTTATGTGCACTGAATGATACCTCTCAGTCTCAATATACATGACTTGTCTATGGATATTGCTACTAAAGATATTTTTCATATTCTCCGAGGAGCTCGTGTCAAAACTTTATCCCTACTAAATTTAACACCAGATAGCCTTAGAATCTAGATAGGATATAGGAACTGGTCGTAATTTAGAACCTTTTATGTAGGTTCGTAAAGTTTCAAATGAATTGCAGCGATAAAACCATCTTGCAAGTTGATTTTGCACAAAAACATTTACTTTTGTATATTACTAACTTTGTGTTTCGCCTTATGAGTGAGGTTATCTGAAGCCTACCCCTATTTACCCCTTCCTGAATCCCCGAATTCCTTATTCTTAAATCCCTAACAACCCACAAAATGCCGGCATCACACTTGTAAATCCTTTGGTGTTGCAAGTGTCAGTTAATCTGTCTGGCCGATTCCCGACCTATTCGATAAAAATATCTTTAAGTGTGGGAGAGCCAGGCTTCGGCACGACTGGGTCGGTTCGACCGCAGTGGTATCACGACCTTACAGAAAACCGGCGTCAAATAACCACAGCGTTGTGATTCGCCGTGTGACTGAGGTTATCGGAAGTACATTCTTTTTCCTCCCCCCATTTTTCCCCAAGCTCTAAATCTCGGACACCCCGATCCTCAAAAGTCCAGCCACTCACTAGTGTTGTTAGTGTCTATGGGCGGCGCCGGTTGCTTACCATCAGGTAATCCGTATTATCGTTTGCCGATCTATCACACAAAGAAAACTTGTCGACGTACTATCCCAAGTAATAAGTACATCTACAATACGTACGAAGCTAGCTTGAGTTTTTAGTTTCGTACCACACAGACATGCTCCAGAAAATTGTCTAACTGTTCTCACTTAATTACTCGCACACATGTACATACGAATATAATTGTGAAATGAATAATTAATTTTTATATAATTTGTTATTCTTACCGAGTAGGTACAGTGATGATCACCGTTAGTTCGCGAATTTATTTTGAAATATGATGAACTTAAGTCGTCTCGTTTTTTTTTAATTAAATACAAGATAACTGGAGCATTCACTTACTTCTACGTAGTATCTCAAATGTCCACAGATTATGCAAATGTGACGCTGTCTTGCCATTAAATAAGCAGTAAAGAAGCTTAGACAAAAATAAATATGTCAAGATGGGACTAATGTTTGCAAAAAGTAGCGGTTTTTCGTATCTTTCCTATCCCTAATGCAAATGTTGTCAATTTTTTTTATCCCGTGATTATATTTATAGTTGGAAGTAGGACTATAATAATAATATAGTTTATTATATACTAGCGACCCGCCTCAGCTTCGTACGGGTGCAGTGCTAATACAAATAACTCCACTATTTAACAGATGTTAAGCTTCCTCTTTAATTATTATATCCAATAAATATATAATTAAAAAAACCGCAAATACGTTACGTAGTTTAAAAGTTATAAGGGGAAATGGTTATATTTAAAATTCTCGTAAGTCACATAGCACACCGAAGTTGAATCGTCACGCCATTTCCTTTTCAGAAGAGATCGATCGAGTGCCACGATGATTTATGATAGAGATGGACATATGAATGAACATGAAAGATGGTTGGCCTCAGAGCCCTCATGAAAAACTACATACCTACAATATAAAGAAAGTCTTGGTCAAAAATATTTGTCCATTTAAGTTTTTTACTCGTAAAGGCCTTTAAGTGTTTATATGGCATTACTAAGGCTTCGTTAAGGACAGGATGTATCTAAAGGAATGACAATAATTAACTTGCCAGGAAAAGAACACAACCAGCACAACGTTACGCCTATAAATTCCTCAAGAAGTCGACTTTTAGTACTAAAATGCTTTTATAACTATAGCCAATATCGTAATAAAGTGTCAGTCTTAATTTCATTGCCTCAAAGAGACAATAGACCACCACAGATGGGGTCTAACAGGGCTCACGTTCAGCCGGGGTTTGCTGGTCAAGCCCAATAAGGTACCGCAGCCTCGACCTGGAGCAGGAGATCTGATACTCCCTTTCCAGGCGAAACCCTGGGCGAGAGAAGTCTTTGACTAGTTTTCCTCAAAAAAAGCTTAAATTCATTCAAATTCAAATTTTCTTGAAATTCTAAAACCTTGTTACTCCGATCTCAGTCAAAAAGGGAGACTTTGTAGTCAACAATGGTATGTACTTGCGATCACTCAACTGACGAGGCATGAATGAATGAGACAATAAGGAAAACCTAACACCTGATTACTATATGCCCAGTATTTTTTCCTATACTTATAGTACAACATAATTGAATACACTAGAAGAGAATAACGAACATAATACAATAATTACGAACAACGCATGTAATAGTTATTAATTAGAACATGCGAGTATGTAGTCATTATATTTTATTTATTTTTTATCTTATATTTTCATACATAAGTGTGGGAGAGCCATGCTTCGGCACGAATGGGTCGGCTCGACCAGAATGATACCACGGCCTCACAGAAAACCGACGTGAAACAACCACAGCGTCGGGTTTGGCTGTGTGAGTGAGGTTACCGGCGGCCCAATCCTTCCCCTCCCCCAATCCCTCTTCAATCCCTAAATCTCCAAATCTCTAATCCCTAAAAGGTCGGCAACGCACTCCTAACTCCTCCGTTGCGGGTGTCCATGGGCGGCGCTGATTGCTTACCATAAGGTAATCCGTCTGCTCGTTTGCCGATCATATAAAAAACAGATATGATAGATTACATTGATAATATTGTACGTATTTGAAAAGCCAGGGGATCAAAGCTGTGTCGCTGAGCTCAAGTAATTAGATTTGTTTGGCCCTCACCCGTTGCGCTTGACATGGCTAATGTCGTTCTATGTAATAGATTAATACGATTTTCTATACAATCCTTGAGCTAATAGTCTTCTGTTGTGGTTTTCGTGTCATTGTCACGTGAGTTTTTAGTAAATTAAGAAGATTTGAATTAAGAACGACTGACTAAAATAGAGTCTCAGGTTTCATTTCCAAGCTTGTGAGAGAGCACTGCTTCTGCACGATCGCGATAGCACGGCCTCACAGAAAACCGATGTGTTGTGTGTTATGTGTCGTCGAACCACAGCATTGTGTGTCGGGTGTGTGTGGGAGAGATTACCAGAGGCCTGTTCTTCTTCCCCTCCGCGATCCCTAATTCTTCGGAACCCTGATAAGGTAAGGGTAAATGTCAGCTCATTTGCCTAACTATCACATTAAAAAAAGTTGAATGAAGTGAACTAGTAAAAAGTGTTCAAATGACTTAAACGCTAATTACTTACAAGAGGTCATAAATACTCCTTATAAAAAAGATGCTAAAGGTGTTAAAAAAATCAAAGGAAAAACATTGTGAATATCGTGACCAGTGAGCATGTTCAATTTGTAGTACAATGAAGCGCAACATGTTTCCGAACACGACGTGTCTGGGGATCGCAGTGGACGTAGAAAAAATACCATGTCGCTGTAATTGCTTAGCACAGCAGAACCTTACCAATTTGTCTGGCATTTATCTCATTGCTGGAACAAAATACAGTCGCCGCGATGCACGCATTGCTAATATCATTTCACGGGAATATTTCGGCTGTCCTCACTCAACGATATTTACTCAGTTGGCACTCCTTGAGCGGAGGGTCGATGTACCAAGCGGAGGTCGAAATGTTACCACATAGGCAGCCTAAAGACCGAGCCAGTTTCATTCGCTTATATTTGCTTTTTCTGTGTTAAGAAATTGCTGAACTTTGTCACATAAAAACTACAATTTACGTAATGCACCGTGAAACGTTTTGCTCACACGCGCCCGATAACAACCGAGTGTAAATGAGTTTGGCATTGCAATTTAGATTTTGTGCAACGCATCCAAATATAATCGTAAATTTCCTGAGTAACGCGCGTTTTGGGAAACCGTGCAGCTTATTGATTGTTTATTGTTTATAAGGACGTTACGACAATACGAATGAGGAATGCGTGTACGCATAATTATCTTCTATAATATATTTTCAGTTGAACGAAATATTGCTAAACATAAATGTGTGTAGCCGGTTTCCTATGAGTTTTTGCAACTACGGAAGCTAACTTGCTTTTTGTGCAGTATATTAATACCCTTCGCATTTTACCATTTGCTTTAATTTTTATTGAAAAAACAAATGCCTTGATGTTTCACGTAGGTAGCTACTACCTTAAACCTTCAATGAATTGTTTACTTAACAAGGTCACTTGTGGAACAATAAATTATTTCCAGTAATATCAACTCAATCACGCCACCTCCTGTCGTTTCGTGTTTATTTATCTCATTTATGACGCACGAGGTACCTTTACGTATTCGAAGGATTTTATTTTTTCCAGTCCGATATATTTTATATCTCTAAAACATTGTAGGCAGCTCAGTGCCTGTAATCTGTTGGTATGCGAACCGTAATCCCTGGCGATGTGAGTAAAATAGAGCGTGAAGGAAAAATGGACGACCCGAAGTTTATTAGCATAGCTGAATATTTATCTGTGTCACCGAGACAGTCTCAGCTTCTTATACAAAGTATACAAGTTGTGATAATCCTGTATTTATATTACAAAGTAACTATGTACTTACTTGCCGGGCTCAAGCACGGTAGGTGTTGGCAAACATTTCAATTGAAATGTTCACGTCTCAAACTTCGCACTGAACCACTATTTGGGTCATCATTGCATGGGATAAGTGAAGCATTAAATCCTAATTTATGTCCATTCCACACGCACTTCAGCTGCACCTACAATCCAATTTACTTGGACATTATTATACTAATATGAACTAAGCCTTTTGTAAGCCTCTTACTGGTGCAATAATGGCCTAAGGTTACTGTGTGTTGCACAACGTTCCTAGTACTCATGTCGTTGATTTAACTCTTACATAACCACGTGCATTTTGAAATGTAAACAAACAATTGACCTAATTATTCAATTGAATCAGGTAGATGAGGAAGCAGCGCCCACGCGAGATTGCTGCACGATACTGTGAATTTTTGCATCTCCAATTGATTTGTCGAGTGCAGCAGTGGTATGTGCTAGTGTCGAGTTACGTTAGTTAATGCGTTTACAATAAATTTAACAATGTGTGAGTTAGTGTGCTCACAAGATGGCTTACTAAGATTACCAGAACATGATAATTAACCATCTGTAAGTGTAACATAACATGTTTGCATATAATCCGCAGTGCGTTAAATTTCGCGATGCAACGTTGTGAATGTACGCATTTCATACGCGCAGGTAGCAGTACCCGTCATGGCGGGTGATCAAGCTGTATTTTATTGGCACACGTTGCGTATTAATTGATTGTGGCTATATTCGCAAAAATCAATGACGAAAGATTAACGTTCATTTGATTGACGAGCAATACATTCCAAATAATTTATAGGTGGAATGTTCAAATTGCGGTCCTGTGTTTTTACCCGTCCGTTTTATTGCACCAATATGTTAGTGTTGCACGCACAATTAACTGTTAGATTTAGGTTTAGATTGAAGTTTAGGTACTTGAACATTTCTTAACAATGTTGCGATTAAGAAATAAATAAAGCGAGTAAGGGTTGTATGGAGTTGGATCGACAGGTGTGCGAATGTCAACAGGATTCCTCCAGTGGTCCATCAAAAAACTAGGGTTTATTTGCAGGATCGTCAGTCAGCACAATTAACCGGCTGAAAAATGTCACTCGACATCCTCAGCAAAATAAAACATATCTGGTCACCTGCCCCACTCTCATGGGACTAATAACGAGTATTTCAGCTTTGGACGCACTATTTAAAAATTCTTGTTACAGATTTTTTTGGATTACGCCGGGAACTAGTTCCATGAGTTACTCTTCCACTGGCAACTCATTAATGTATCGAAGTAATGCAATGGGCTTATAAATTATCTAAGAACAAGATAACTTAACGTTTTTTTTTTTAAGTAAGTACCTAATTAATTACAGGTGCGTCTACTGAGTTGGAGGACATGGGTTGTACTGTAATTATTAGGCTCAGATCTAACCTTTAAGCAGCACTGGCTTTATCTTACTGTCAACATATGATTATGTCCGATGGAATATGGCCATAATATTAGTGAAATTCCCTTCAGCGACAAAAATAATTATGTTCTTTATTCAATTCATATCTCCCCAATACCTAAGCATATTTCTAAAAGGCCGACAACGCGCTCGTGACTCCTTTGGGTGACGTCGACAGCTTAACATCATCACTTCACGTACAAAAAAATCAATTTTTGTGCACTCAGATTTGTCTGCATTAGTATCTACTTCAATTTGAAACTCATTACCCATTTTATAGTTGGTGACAAGACTCGGATTGCTCGGAACAGAGAATTAATCAAGTCAATACTTTTCCCGTCGACTTGATTCGTTTTGTGATGTTTTCTTTGCTTATTATTTGTGGTTGACAGCCGCGCCGATGTCCCTCGACATTGACAAATCGAGAGGCGATCACGACGAGACATTAGTCTTTGACGTATGCCACTATAAATACCTGTACTTATGTACATACTTACTTACCCTTCCCCACACATGCATAGAAAGATTGGTTATTACAACACGTCATAAACAATAGCAAACTTAGTTTATTGGATTAAAAATGCCAATTTTTTAAGTACACAATCGTTATATTTGTTTATTGATGATTAAATCTCCATTTATCAAGATGCGTTTTGAATACCATTGCTACATAGGTTCTTTTATTTTTATCTTGCAATGTAGGTATGAATGGTTTGTGAAATGGAATCGTGCAAACTTTCGAAGCAGATCCATGTCTCTAATCGATTGTGCTAAAATTTTGTATACATGCTTAGTTTATATGTCCATGTTAACTGTAACTTTTGACCGGGCGCCGTCAGTTGGGACTGGTCAGCTCCAGACTGTCTATTGTCCTTAAGGTTACTTTATTTTTATATTTGAATAAATATTAGTGTTACACTGTTCTCCCATAATTGAACCAACTGTTTGTAAAAGGAATCTGTATGTGAAACTGATTTAAAAAGAGTAACCATGGAGTTTCTTGCTCGTTCTTCTTCATCGGAATCTACCTACACTTTGGAACGAGCAAATAGCTTCACTAAGAGGACTGACCGACAGACTGACACGATATCTTCAAAATTTTGTTTTGACGTTCAAAAGTGCCTGTAAAGGTCTAATTGGAATAAATGATTTTTGACTTTTGACTTTTTGACTTTTGACTTTTTGACTTTTGACCTTACTCTCAGAATATGAAAATGACTGAAGTGTCCCGGGTAGGCCTAATACACCCATCTGACTAAGTCTCGTTTTAAAAAGTTCGTTTTAATAAAACAAAATATTCCTGATTCTGGCTGGTGATTTCGTTAATTCCATCAAAATGTCCCTATTAATTCTAATTGCTTTATATGTAAACAACTTCATACGAGTAGTATTTACTTTTTTAGACAGACAAACATATCAATTCATTAAATAAGCCGGTATCGGTCATCGCACGTAGTTTCGTCCGCACTATCATAGAGCAAACTGTGACACCCAAATGGAATCCATTGTTTACGCTGCAGTAGATACTCGCGACAAACACAACTACATTGTTTGTGCAATCACTGCGATATAAATTCTCGTGAATATCACATTACAAACTGCAGTCAATTACTCAGTTAATTACTTGTATGTTGGTTAAGTAATGCGTCTAATCTTGTTATGTTTACATCAAGTGCGTGTATTGATTTATACTCTAGGCTAAAACAATAAAAGATTGAATGCTCGGATGTTGGAGTTCGTTAGCAGGCAAGGCTCGTCAGACAATGCGGCCCGACATTGGAGTGCTGCTCGCGTCCCACAGCTCACGTAACATTTCCCCAAAAGGCGCGAGCGCAGGAAGGGCCACTGACTCAGCGACCTTATGTGCTGAGTGCGCACCCCACGCGCCTTTCACGATACTCCATACACCTTTACAATCGAACATGACGCAATAATCTTTATTGATTTGCATCTATCGACGCTACCTTGTTCGGTGTGACAGGTGCCTGCAGGTGGAATATTATGCGATTCTACCTGTCATCCTCGTCATCAAAGCCATCGGCATTTTACATAATCTCATGGACGCAACACGCGAAATCTTGATTCGGTAACTTGAATTATATCTGGCATTTACATTAACGACTTGTCATTATACTAGTTAGTATTTTGCAGCAGCTACCTACCGCATGAACTTACGATAAATAAGGTCAGCGCGTCAGTTTTGGCTGGCGGCTGGGGACAATACAGATTTCAGAACGCACGTGCGATACACTGGCATGCGTAAAACAAGCACTCGTATTTAAATAAGGAGTCACGTAAACGTGTTGCATATTATCGGACATGTGAGTGTTTCAGTGACTTTGTTTGTGTCGTGTGCCTATTAGTTGTGGCGAGGCATTTCTGTGGACAAATTAATGGTGACGTGAACGACCGTTCGCCGTAGTTTGTTGCACTCAGACGGCCGTGTGCGTTGACACTGCGGCACAGTGCCACGCAGCCGTCACTGTTTGACGTGCCTGTCCCCGGGCGCGGTGCATGCGATGGCGACGCGACTCTGTACTCCCGCGCACTGGCGGACTTTCTACAGCGATGATTCTCTCCAATTAACAGAATGATTGGCGGGCGGAGAGCATCTTTGTCTGCGCACGCGACACACTTTACTCTTGTTACGAGTCATGCCATTCTTATGGTATTTGTTGGATGATGTATTAGCATTTCCGATTACATGTTTGGTAGTTTCTCCATCGTTGTGAAGGTGGTTTAACATTCACTCAATCATTTTTGTTTGTCATATCTTTACACTTATTAGGAGTACTTATACATAGTTTTGTTTACAGTTTGTTTTTTCTAAACCTTAAAAAATATGTAGGAGGTACAAAAAAAATAAAAATAAAATAACATTTTCATTACGAACTTAATTTACGTATAAAGACCAATTTACCATTACATCTTTAAGAAGGATACGAGAGAAGGATACGAGAATTAATTTCTTTTAATCGACAAACGACACACTTCATTTAATGTGTATTCATAGAGGATTATAACAAAGACTCGGTAATAGTAAGGTAGTAACGCTATTAGTTTGCTCTGTAATTTGAGAAAATTTATTCAAGTTGCGTATCGTTGCGGCGTTTGGTCATATCGAAGTGCGCGTACTTTCACTACATATGATGATTATACTTGCAAGTGTCTACAATTACATTATTTATGTACAATACGCCACTTTTTGTACCTACCTACATACAAGTACCGCACATCATTTTGTTACGTTTTGAAATCTTATTACGTAGGCACTGAATGTGCTATGATGTTCACAGATAAGATTTTACCTTTAAAAGAAAAACTAAATGTTTTTTCTTGTATATTTTGTTGTGTTCAGCTCTACTCATCCAACCACTGCCTGCCACCCTGCTGATGTCGTCAGTCCATCTAGCTGGAGGGCGCCCCACACTACGTTAAATTACAAAACATTGATAAATAAATAAAAAGTCTAATATTTTATCTACAGAAAAATGAATCAGAAAGTAAAAAAAGCAAAGAAATAGACAAGTCCGGCAATATTACTGTTTTATTACGGGGAGAATCCTATATTTCAGGAAATAAAATAGTGTTGTGGCAGCGAACGGCTTATTTGGCAAAACGTCCGACCTACATATTTTATGTTACGATGTTATTGCATTACACAAATGTTGAGAGAATCTCCCGAATTCGTCCCTCGTACTATACAAATATATTTTTATTGTATATTATTTGATTTTATGATATTACTGAATATGAAACTATACTTGCAGACATCTGTACAACAAAAACCCTCCCCGTATATACTTTAATATTACGAAATATGGTCCACGAGCTTAACGGTCAATGATTCCTAAACGACCATTCCATATCTTGTGGTAAATTCTTTCGAATTTAGATAGAAGAAATTCTAAATCTATTACTGTAGTCCATTTAGAATTCTTCCGAGAAATTCACAGCAATTATTACTTGTCCGCAAATGGTCGATGGCTCGCCAAGACATTTGATTGAGGTCTTAAAGGCACGGCGCGTGTCCGTGGTCCATCGGGATGACTCAGAGCAACATCGGAATGCTATAGTTTCCTGATTCAACCGCTGATTGGCTTTATTTAGCGATATCCAACTATTGCACAGATCACTTGAAAGAATATCTGAGTGGCGATAAAAGGTATTTGATGGCTTAAATTATATTTAGCTTTATTTTAACGTGCAACAAACATTTCTAATTTACTTATTAACAATTAATGAATTTTGGCTAGCTTTTAACTGACTGAGATAAAAACTTTTAAAGTAAATACCAACACGTAATTACACGTGCGTACCTCAGATTCTCTTCAAAATTGTTCACAGAACATTCTACAGTATTATGAGGCCAAATATGTATTCTAGTAAACTATTTGCAAGTTGCTCATGACTTCCAAGTATTTGCAAAATATGATCCCATGTAGCAAAAAACATTTAGAAGTTAGCAATTCTTCGTAACAATCCTTAATTAGCTGTGGCGGGCGGTCAAGCGAGTTATGCGGATATAGCGCAACCGCGGCGAGTACAATGCGCGCGCGCAACCCCGCGCCCGCGCCGGTCGTCCTTCGAGGTCGTTCTAGTTCCACCCGCACCGCCCCGCGCCACGCACTCAGCTCGCACAACGAACTACATAAACAAACACGTTCCAACAAATACAATTACAACTATTTAATTCAATATTATGCAGTGCTTCATATTATAAATTACTAATTACAATTCATAGAAAACAGGCGCCATTAAACTATTAATACCAACATAAGATGTTGATGTATCATTACCGGGAACTGGGAGAGGCTATTATATTATATAGGCTGGCTGAGTAACCACACGGCACAACATGCGATACGAGGATAAAATGCTAAACGAAGACTCTTATAAAGGGCTATTTACCAAATCTAGTCAATACATTTATTATAAATCTGCAATGATCAACAATGAGCTATTGAAATCAATTTGTTCCACTGAGTTTGATGGTACAAAGTCGATGAGTTAGCCAGCGGACAATTTGTCGTGTATAGAGAGCCGCGAGTGTCAACAGATTGCTTTTATTAGGTGAATTACGTAGCTGATGAGGCAGCCGAGCCACGTGAAGGTAATGGCGCCTTTAGATTACATTTCGAGTGGAATCGCCGACGCACATCCGCCCTCAGATGTAATTGGTCATTCACTTCGCTGGATTCTGAGCGATCTCACGATGTATGGGAACGTCAACTTGATTCAGTCGAACGTTTCCGATTAGTCTAGCTGATTCGTTGCGTAACCGATACACTTAAATATAATGCGAAGAAAAAATATCAAGAAGCTTTAGGATCATTATCCGGTATGGCATATGCGGAGTGCGGCCAGTGCAAAAAACGAGAATATCCGATAAAACAATCTAGTGTTTCCATCCTTTTAATCAATATGGTACTAAGAACGAGCTCTTACAGATAAAACCGGAGTGCACGTATAAAAAAGCATTCTGCATTTATTCGTGGCGCGTTTAAAAAGCAATGCAGTAGTGGTCGCACAGTGGCCGCAGTTTTGTGCACACTGGTCTATCGTAAAAAGCAATACCTCTATATTCCGTGAACGCTCTAAGACATCCATATTATTCACACCAAGTACATTTAGATACGAAACAATGCGTAACTTACGTTCAAGAACGCGTAATTAAACCATAGAACCGGCTCGTTCATGATCCGATGGCCATCCATCGTAAATGAGGTCCTTGCGGAGACGTGTGCTATTTCACTACCTAATGGAAACGTTATCGGGGTGCCAGCCTAGAAAATTATTTATACTCCCTGGACTTGGCTTCCCAGTTGCGTTGATAAGTTTGGAAGGAACCTCGCCTAGGTTGTGTGAGGGGACTTTAACAGCTGGTAAGTACCACCAACTTACGTGATAAGATTACAGCCGTGTAATAACCATTAAGTAGCTGCTAAGCCTCCTGTTAAACATATATTTCGAAAGTGATCGTCGATCGAATACTAGCTTTTTTTTATTCATAGTCCGACGTCTTTTTATTGTCCCAATAAACTAAGCTATGTTTTTTTCTTTATCAGGCACTACCTATCACATTATCTCAAATGGAACTTTAAGAAAATGAATGTATATAAAACCATAGTCAGGCCCTTTTAATATTGTCCAATAGTTAAATAAAATACGAAATATCAGTGACATATTTATTACTCAACATACTTTACATATAAACATTTTGGAATCTTAATTCACACACACAAATTGATTAACGCAATAGTACAACAAACCCAAATCAAAGTGATGACCTACTTAACTGGCTCGATGTTTGTAGGTACGTTCCGAAATGCAAATTGATATCTGTGTAAAAACTTTTCAGCGATCCGCAAAGTTTAGGATGAGCGGCCTTGCTTTGAAGGAAATTTGGTAAGTTAAACCTTAATCAAATATCCACAAACTAAGTCGATCCACGCTTCGAAATTAATAATATATTAAGGAATTTTCCAACATCGCAGGATAATCGTTTGTGTGTAGCAACACCCGTGAGGAGGCTGATCCAGGGCGCATTCCCGATTCGTTCCCTGTAGTTTTTGCGGCTAGGCACTCACTAATGGGTACTGGTTTAGCTCCTCCGAGCCTCCTGAGTTGTCTCCTCACGTTCTATGGCGAGCCCTTCCATGACGGTGTTTAAAACGACATAGCTTGATTGGAGTGGACTATAAATATTTTCATAACAGTACTTAAACGTACTACGAAGTCGCTGTTTTTATTAAGCGCTGTGGTAAGTCGATTAAAAAATATTATCTTGAAGAGCGCTGCGCATACAATGTGGTGCCCAATTATTGAGATAAATGCAAATAAAGGGACAAAGAAGCTGTGGCGCTTAAAGTACCTATAAGTCTAATAAAATTATCTAGGCTTAGATTGGCAAGGAATTCATTATCTAGCTCTATTAGGTACTTCTAACATGCATTACGCCGAAATACTTGCATATCAAACTAATTAACATTTTTTTGGAAATACAATGCAGATACAGTCACTGTACAATAAAATTACTCTAACATTTAAGTGTACCTATCTCAAGAATGTAAGTATGAATTAATTATTTACATTTGACGCTTAAATTTTCCTATTTGCGCAATAAATAAATCATCTTGTATCATTTCTGGAGCTCGTAAATCTCGGTATTGCAAAATTAGAGAGGTATCGCGCTCATGACTATCTCTTGAAGTTACTTTATATTGAAAACGTGAGACTATTATTTTTCAAATAACAGACGATATTAACATCTTCCTCGTACGACAGGTATGGTAAAAACAACACACACTCAAAAGCCAACGTATCGACGAAAATTAAATTATGTAAATAATTTTCCAAATAGCCATTAGGTACTGATATATTTAAAAACACTGGATAAATATTTTTACTGGGTTATAAGACCTTGACTTTCTAACTATATATTATATATATAGCATTAATTGTTAACATCATAATCCGATTATAAATACTACAGCCGTGGGCTAAACAAGTTGCCATCTACGGCGATATTGTAAGGGGTAATTTAAATCGCTTACAGCTGCTAACAAATGCTTTATCGCTACTAGTTAATTATTAGTTTGGTGCTAAAGACTTTGATCTTGCTACCTGTGTCTCAGAATATGTTGTTGATTTAGTTGGGAGCTGTTTCTGTATCAGTTCTCAAGGCCGCCAACACCTCTAATTCCCATGGCATTTAAAGGCACAAATATAGGTATCTATATATGTAAGTGACTGGAGCGAATTGTGCGGTGAGCGTTAGTAAATGAATCGATACTCTTGTAATTTGAAAGGAGACTTTTAGTATTTAGGTTGAAAATTATCCTGAGATTGTGTAGTCAGAATATTCTTGATGAAGGATTACCTTACATATATTTTTTATACATTTGTATATGTTTAGATAATATCACAAATAACTAATCTGAATGATAATAATAAAATTGATAGACAAGTCTGATTCAAAGTCGAGTTTTATGATTTTACAGCCAATATAGCTAATTTAGAATAAGGTTTTTTGTGGGGGAAAAATCAATCGTCTCGTCTCGTCTCTTTTGGTGAGACGAGAGAGAGTATAAGTTACTATCACCGACTAAGAACAATCATTGCTTCACCTACTCCGTGCCAGGGTTGCTAATCATTATTGCACTTCTGCATCCACAACCCCGGCTGTTAAGACAAATGCTAACTAGGGTATTATGACCAATATAGGTACATGTGTACATAAAAAGCTAGGTAAATTTTTATACATAGTCTAAATTGAAACCTTTTTTATACAAACCATTCTTATGTACATAAACGATTTCATATTCAAATATAAAAACATAAAATAGAAAATTTGCTTTTTCTATTTCAAATTAAGTCTATTGTCAAAATTGATCAAGTCAAGATGACAAACACTTTATATGAAGAAATATCTGATAATGGCATCCGAAAAAATTGCTTACTTTTTTTAAATAAAAGTGAAAGCGATATGGAAGTAATAAAAACTTTAATAAAAAGTGAATTTCTAATTAAACAACTACAGTTACTAAGTAAAGAAGATTGGTAGCGTATAACGATGTCGGAACTGGCTGCCGCGCAACGTGTCTCGGGTTCGATTCCCGCACGGAACAACTCTTTGTGAGATCCATAGATTGTTGTTCTGGGTCTGTCGTAATGTGTATGTGAAATTGTATGTTTGTAAACGCACCCACGACACAGGAGAAAATCCAAGTGTGGGGCAACGTTTTTTTAAAAAAAGAAAAGGAAAGGAAAAGTAATTAAAAACCACTGTAGATACTACACATATTCTTAGTTTTTACTTGGATTTTTTTTTGTGTGCCTAGAATGGATACGGAAAGTTATTAGTTACTATTATTTATTTACTATTATTATGAAAAACAAATAAATATAAGTATAAAAGACGGTCTTATCGCTAAAAAGCAATTTTATCTTACTATAACTCATATTTTGAAATAGAACAAAGTTCAAAATGAAATAGAACAAATTTCTGCGCAATATTTCACCTCATGGACACACTTTGTCTAGACAAAGGGCTATGTCGTACGTATACTGAGAAAAACCACAAACTCCATCCCAAAAATTATTGGGGAGATGTACCTGCTGCAACAAAAACCAAAAACTCTGGCCAGTTAAACATTATCCATTATTTATTAACTAGCTTTTACCCGCGACTCCGTTCGCGTGGAATAGTGGCTTCCTGCAGATTTTTAGTATAAAAACTATCCTATGTCCTTTCTCGAGTTCCAAAGTAAGTCTGTACCAAATTTCACAAAAATCGGTTCAGTAGATTAGGCGTGACGAAAAGACAAAAAGACAGACAGAGTTACTTTCGCATTTAAAATATTAGTTTGTATTAAATTGAATTTATTTTTAATGTTCCTTTTCACTCTTGCACCAAAAAACTAAATTTTGGTGTTTAAGTACTCAACATGTAGCCGCGATATTTACTTAAACAATCTTCGCAAACGAGTTCGAGTATACGGTACAAAACATATTTCAAAAGTTATTTAGTCATAAACATTGAGGATATCACAAAATACAACATTAACACGAAATGTAGTCACATAAAGACCAAAATCGCATAACGTATATCAATAATGACACTTTATGAGCATGGAAAACGTTAACAGTTTCACAATTAATTGGACTTTATTATTTTTCCACAAATATTTAATAAAAAATGTTGTTTACGGGCATAATACATAACGCGTTTCGTTTTGCCTGACGGATACTTTATAAAGTAGGTACCTAATTAGTATTAGTATATTCTCTTTTACCGACTACAGCCGTACTAAACTTAATATTTATTGCATTCGCAAATATCTCTACCTAATACTAAAAATAATTAATTGTTTGATTGTTTACCTATTGGTAAACAATCGGTGCCGCCCATGGACACCAAAGGAGTTACGAGTGCGTTGCCGGCCTTTTGGGGATAGGGGTTGCGGATATAAGAATTGGGAAGGTATAGGGGAAGGAGAGAAATTGGGCCTCCGGTAACCTCACTCACACGGCAAAACAACACTGTGGGTTGTTTCACGCCGGTATTCTGTTATAAGTTGCCAGCCTACATCTAGGCTACCACGAAGTTACTTGATTATTATATGTAGTTTACTAACTATTCCCTACAGCCTTAGATGGCTAGCCTAGGATGTTCAACTACCTCGCTTAAGATAAAAAAGTCGCTAGTTGCCAATTCGATCTTCTATTTATCAAAAAAAATCTTTCATAAGACCCTTCTTGGATATAACAAACGCAAAAAAAAGAATTGGCAACATTGGTCCAGCCATTGTTTATTTATAAATGCCATTATAAATAAAATTGTATATTTATATTTACCAACAGATTTTGCGATTCCTTTGATTTTTAAAGATTATTCCAATGTTTTGATTATTTTGTACCTATCTTAAATAAAATAGAGAAACAATTATTTACGTAATTTCGATTGTATTCAATACTAAAAGCTAAGTAAGTACAAAATGTTGAACATTCCACAAATATTTGTATTTATCTCAATGTCTACCTCGCGACCGCGACTCCCCGGTGAGTTCGATCCATGAGATACAGTTAATGAGCCAATTACCGTACTTCGAAATTATTTATGGACAGTTGAACGTGTTATAGTAATTTATAATTAAGTGGATATGCTCCAACTTGTGCATAAAAGTGCAAAAAATATGGTCATCTTGAAAAAACTACAAATTGTACGCCGGTTCTTACATCTTATATTTATTGTTTTTTTTTTTTTAATTTTATCTTTGCCGCAAATGCTTTTTTGCTGTAAATTCTCTTCAGCATCATAGGTGCATTTACAAACAAACAAAGTTACAAACACATTACCACTCCAGAAAAACAATTTGAATATCACACATAGCATATTATTCATATGTGAAAACATTTAATTGGTTTCTAGATTTTTATATTTGTAATCTAAGTGATTGTAATAACACTGTTTGTTTTCCTATTAACATAAATTAAATAGCGTTATTCCGTAAGGGAATCAAAACCGCGACATGTTGCACTGGGGAGCAGAGGCAAACAACCAGACGGATCACCTGATGGCAAATGATCTGCGCCGCCCATGGACACCCGCAACACCAGAGGAGTCACAGGCACGTTGAATTGCCCAGCCAACATCCTGATAACTTAATTACTTTAATCTCTTTCGGCGCAGTTTGATCCGCAACGGATATTATACTCGGATATGGTTAACTAGCAGTTATGATGTACACAGAGTTTGGATCAAAACGAATTGCTTAATAAAATTAACTATTAGTAATATTACTTAACTTGTAATATTATTATTACAAGTTAATTTTATGAAGGAATTAGTAAATTAATTAACCATAAAGTATCATAATTAAGATCAATGTAGTTAGTAGAAGTTTGATTTTTCTTTGCGCTTTTAATAAGTACTTTCACAGTAAACTATGTTTTCATTTGTTTTTTTTTAAACGTTGGCCTTATTGTGATTTTCTCCTGTATTGTGGGTGCGTTAATAATTATACATTTCATATACACATCACACTCACACCCAGGGGCTAACTATGATATGATTAAAACAGTCTTACTTTTAATGTCATGGTTACCCGCCAGAACAACAATTTGTGGAACTCACTATAAGTTCACCCGTGTAGCGAACCAACGAACAGCCAGTTGCCCAGTTGCAGTAATAAAAAAATAAATATATTTTTACGAAAATGTATCAACGAACCACGAGCAAAAGCTAAGCTCGGTAGGTAAATAAATAAATTGTAATTTATTCCTAAATGCAGTAGCAATAAGCAAATTGATAAACGTTAAAATAGGTTGTATAATTTATTCATATTAAATATTTTTGTACTAGCTTTTGCCCGCGATTTTGTCGCGTGGAATAGTGACTTCCTGCATATTTTAGCGTTAAAAACTATCCTATGTCCTTTCTAGAGTTCCGAACTATGTATGTCAGTACATCGGTTCAGTAGTTGAGGCGTGAAGAAAAGACAAACAGAGTTACTTTTGCATTTATAACATTAGTTTGGATTTGAACTATAAACAACTTAAATAAACTCAGTAATGTTAATTCATATTGTGTGCTTAGAAACAATTTGCTTGCATTTATTTAAATTTTAATTCTTCCTTTTAACTGCAGTAAACATTGTTAATAGTATGATTATTGTAAGATATTAAAAATGTACCACAGAACCTTAACACGAAAATCTTGAATACCGATTCCTGATGGCTGACTGATAAAAATAAAATGTTTATTAATTTTGTTAACTATCTCAATGACCCATCATCGCCGACTGTTGAGATGTGTACTTGAGTTTTTACCGAATTATTTGATCGATGGGTAAGTACTTGTATTTTATATTTGAGACTGTTATTTATTTGCCTTCCAACATTTTCGTTTTGCACAATTCAGGTATAAAACCTTATAGTTTGCAATCGTGAAGAAAACTATTAAAGATAGACCACCGGCAGTGATTATTCAAAATACTTAGAAATAATTAAAATATTACGATATCGTTCGGTTAAGTCTTTCCAAGAGTTTATAGTCGCTTAGGTAATATCGAAACGAGCCATGAAAATGCGGTTAACGAATCTGTTTTTTTTCCGAGTCTGACGATAATCATGCACACTTTCTTCTAAGCGGTGCTTGACTTTCATTTTCATGTGTGGCGTGGCAGGGTTCACTGCGAGGGTTATTAAGTCGCGAGGAGCAACGACCCTTGGGCCGTGACTTCCTTTTTAACGTCACTGCACTGGGAAAGTGTCGAGGAATTAACAGGAGCGTGGCGAGACTCTTTGTTCTTCGTCTGTAACGAAAGCCAGCTCGTCTCAAATGACGAGTCATTACCGAACCCATTATACAGCTTGAATTTATTTGTTTATATTATTACTAGTCTTGACTCTTCTTCGAGTGTTAAAAGAGTGTCATTTAAAATTTAATGTCACGTTTTCGTCGCATTGAACGTGGTTCTTAGTATTACGAGATGTGAGATTAACAATGGCCGCCCCCGATTATGTATTTCGGTGACGTCTCGTTTGGTGGCGTATTAAGGCCGGTTATGATGCAGTTTCGGTGGGGTCGATTGTAGCCCGATGTTGTGTGAGCTACTAAACTGGCAAGTCATCTGTGCTAATAGTCGAGCTCCTGTTACATGACGGTACTCGACTCATTGTGCTGTTAAGGAAACACGACCTTAATCTGTGTAATGTGATGTAAAATAAAATTCAATAATGACGTGACTAAATTTCTTCACGTACTTAGGTAATAAGGTTTTTGAAGTTTATCACTGACGAGTTCATTAGCGGCTAGTAGGTAGTAGTTAATTGCTGAGTCATTAAATAAACGCGATAACTTTTCACGGATGAAGACTTATAAAATGATTAATTACTTTGATTAGAAATCGTGGTAAGTATCTATTACATAAGACAAAATAAACCATATTAAATAAGCTTTTACTATTAACTTAAAGAAGGCATTATTTAGTAACAAACACTGATGTTTTATTCGTAGTGGTTCATAATATTTATGGCTATAAGTACAAACACAGGCGAACTGTTACTTTACTGAAGGGATAGAATAAAAACCATACATGAGCAAACGTGTTTATTATGACTAAGTACCAGTAATGATCGAATACATGTAAGTAATCAAGGTACCAGGCAGTAAGTACCTATGCTAATTTAAGTCGGTACCCAATCAAAAACTGATCCCAGCTCTTGACTTAGCAGGATTACCATTATAGTAAGGCGAGAACATTACGAAGAGGCGCTCGCTCACTCGCACTAATCGAATGCAGCACAGTATCGAGTTTCAATTACATTATCCTTTCATCAACCTAACTTTATATACGTGTAAAAAGTATCTATCTAACCTTTAGCTATTTATGTCATTAAACAGACAATTAACTTTACCAACATTTAAAAAACCAGTCATAACAATCCTCGTACTAATTACCGAGATTCTACAAAAGAATAAAATTAAAAACAATCCTGAAAGTTTGGCTCTGTAACGAGGCCGAGGGTGTGTCCAGCCAAGTGAGCGTAGTTAGTTAGAGTACGGGCTGGCACGGGGTGGGATTTAACTGCAAATTGTTAAAATTATAGAAGAGTGTGTGGCGAGTTGGCTCCGTGCCAGCTGCCGTGCGACGACCTCGATGTGCCGCCTGCCCTAGCACACAGCACTTCCTAATTGGTACCGATTCTTCGAGGCGCGGCGTGAGTGGGCCATCTTCTCGTCAGCGATGTGCATATTACCGCGTGTTTACTACCAACTAGTACCGACACTGCAGTAACTCGTGACTCAGCCCAGACACTTACGACTGCCGCCCACCGAGCTATGTCTGTTTGTATATTCACATGATCATGAATTAAGCCGTAACTGTTCATAATTTTATACGACGCTAATCGATGTAGCCAATGAGATAATTGATCGGAACACAAAGTTTTAAAGGTTATAGCCATAACACGATAGGTTTTATATTGGAGTTACGACAGCGACACTTGAAACCCTGATCGACACCAGATGTCCGCCGCTCAGTTTATCAGTGGACGAGATAAAAATGCACTAGTTCAGGTCGCTTATGGCATGCTTGTATTCCGATAACCAGTTTGTGAAGTGAAACAGAGCGTTATTGTGTATTATGTAGAGATACAGGTTGGTTTCTTCGCTTTCTGTATGACATAATGTTAGCATGTGGCTCTGTATTAGATTATCAGTCGCATTTACATTGAGGTAATGCTAAACAACACCTCGAGATTTACGGCGCATGGATAATTAAAAGCAACGGGTAAACATGCGTGCACGCAGCGAGCGCGGTTGTGCCGTGTGACACAACTGCAAACGAGAGACGATTCGGGAACTGTTTCTTTTATAAGCACGTCGACTGCACTATTCTTAGTGACGGTCAGATATTTTTTGTGCTTATTGTATTAGTTTGTATCGCGGTCTGTGTTTTTAGGTCACGGTGTGGTTTTCTTCGGCGTAAAACGGTTAACCTTTATTTATTTATTAACAAAAATAGTTGAATGGAAGCTGTACCAATTACGAAACAACATTCACAAACAAGAGAAAAACGTATACCAATATCGGATCGTAGATATTTTTGGTTGAAATTTGATGAAAGTATTCAGTATACAGAAGTGTTCTACGTATTTTTGGTTATAGGCTACTTACTGTTAAAAAAGACACTTTATGGACATCAAGTTTTAGTGACACGTTAGAATCGTCTAGAGAGCAATGGAAACGCACCACAAAGTTCATTTGGTGACTCCACGTGTATGTACGTGTGTTATAAATTAGGTTGGGGTACCAGTTATTTGAACAACAGTCGGGCTGCGTCCACACAATATTGACACAGCGGCGACAGAGCACACACACACGCTATATTTGAACTACTTTTTAATTACAGAATGTCTTAGATATTTATTGTTAACGAACGTAGAGGTTCCACGTCTTTTCCAAGATTTATTCAAGCTCAAGATGATTTATAAGGGAAATAGCTATAAAAATAGGCATCTTAACAAATAGATCTGTATGCTGTTGCCTCGACAAAACGACAAAAGTTGGACAAGAAAACTTTCCTACTAAAACTGATTCGGTAATTTCAAGTCTCAACAATTGAACCCGTGATGTTGATATATGAAAGGATGTTGTGCTAGTTAGGGAATAGCTGTGACAAAGGGAGGGTGTTAGGAAGTGGGCCGACCGAATCTGGGACGAAAAATCGCAGACGATATAAATTTTTCGTGCACCATTTATTTCACCAAACGATTGCGAGGGCTGTCACGGAATTGGAACGCTGGGGAACGCAACTGCGAATTTCATTATTGTTTCTATTGTTTTTGTTTTGATGAATACGTTTGCCTTTTATTGAGGCAAATTACCCCCACACGCTATTATGCTATTATCCGCAGCCGAATTTTGGACCAAGTATTGTGCCGCTGTTCAGATTCATTTGTTTCGAGCCCACAAAATGGTCTTTCATAATTCAAATCATTCATTGCTTAATCCACAGATGCTTATATCAAGATTATATTGATATAATCTTTTAGATTTGCATTAGGCAAGTATCACTCGCCTACAGATTTAATATAATTATTTCAATAGTTTCAAGGACAAGGACGTTGCCTACATGCTAAATTGAAATATTTATTTCCTAAGTCCTTCTTTTGTTTGATATGGTATGATGTCTCACATAACATAAATCGAATAACCTTAATAGATGAACCTTAATTTCTAATGATTACAATTTTGATGATTTTAATTTGTTCAAAAGATACTGAAAGTATCATTCATAAAAATCCCGACAAACTTATTCTTCTTAAAAGTAAATCTAGTACATAGTAAATATTTAGTCATTGTAAAACATACCCTAAACTTCTTTAAATAGAACAGTATTTACACTAACACCTAATCTATAACGATTAATACGTCTAAAACGCGAAACTCCCAATTTCATAAAATGATTGAAGATTAAGATTGATTGATGAAGCATAAACATAGACATGGCGTTTCAACATCGTTCCGAAAAGTCGTTAATAATCAATTCGAATTCATAAAGCAATAGGTTTAGTGAATAAATATGAAAACAATAGTTCTTAGGCACGCTGTTTAATATAAATTACCTCATCACACAGGTTTCACAGATGAATATTAGAGGCGGATGACTAATTACTACACAGAGTCCACACCGCACACGTTTAATTCAACAGTAACTGTACGTAAAGCAGTGTGCATCATTGTCAAGCAAACTCGTGGGCTGCGCCGTGGAGCGTGACTATACTATTAAACCGACAACTTTAATAGTTAAAGCATAAGGTACGACAGGACTTGTCCCTACGAATACCTTCACATACAATTGGTTCCCGGCATTCCATATCCTCTGATATTGTTTACCGCGTATGAGTGAGGTTACCTGAGGTCCAATCCTTCTTCCCAATCCCGAAATTTGCGAAACCTTATTTTTTTTTATGTTATTAATAGATCGGCAAACGAGCAGAGAGATTACCTGATGGTAAGCAATCAGCGCCGCCCATGGACACCCGCAACGGAGGAGTTACGAGTGCGTTAACGACCTCTTAGGGATTAGGGTTTTGGAGATTAAGGGATTGGGGAGGGGAAGGATTGGGCCTCCAGTAACCTCACTCACACGGCGAAACACAACGCTGTAGATGTTTCACGCCGGTTTTCTGTGAGGCTGTTGTATCACTCCGGTCGAGCCGACCCATTCGTGCCGAAGCATGGCTCTCCCACACTTAAAGCCATAAGCCTTAATCGCTAAAAGGCTAGAAAAATACTCTTTCGGTATGACGGGTTTTCTTTGCTTAGGATCAGGTATTTAGCATCATAAAAAAACACTTCAAGCTATAGCCAGTTGTTTAAATGCCATAAAATCAAACTAAACGCACTTTATCGCTTCTGTTAACTAATTCGACGTTAGTACCTGCCTAGATTATCTACCACAATGACAATAACAACCATCTCGTAATTTATCAAAGAATGCTGCCCTCAATTTACATAAGTATTAGTATCTGTTAGTCAGTTTATGATCATAGATAATTAGCTAAACAAATAGCTTGTCTATTTGCTTAAGGAACCTCTCTATCACACAAAGCTCCCATTTACGCGGACTTAATCGTGCTATTGAATGGTTAGACAATTAATTGTACTATGAGAGATAATAATGTAGATGATATGATGTTTTGTAGCCATGACGATATAACCACTTCGCATGTTAAATAGAAAAAAGGACTAACTCAAAAATGAAGATATTCCAAAATTGAACCTTATTATTGAAGCATAATTTTTAAGATTGAAATACTTTATTTTTTGAGTAAGGCCTCTTTTCTATTTCGCAAACGCTTGACGGCGCATAGTGCCCCGACGCACGAAAACGATTAGTATTTTGTCGCCTATGTCTAGGCCTGATTATATCCTCTTTGTTTTGTAGGTACATAGTTATTGAGTCGCGAATGTTATAAAGGATTTATTTAAACTCGGAGTCAGTGGTCACAGGCGGAAGGACGAGTTACGTTATGTACTTTATATTCCGCATAAGATGTCGAAGCTCTAAAGTTCCCGGAACCCCCGCCATACTTGGCAGTCGACGGACTAACGCTGACATACAAAATGTTACTTTGGGCTTGTTTATTATGATGTAGGACGTTTGAACGATCGCGTGCTGTTTGGTGCCAAGAGCTCGCGTTTATGACATAATAAAAAATAAATATTAGTTCTGTTTTGTTTCATCGCTACATGTTACTGTCGATTTTGATTTTATTTGACAATTAGCTTTTGCCCGCTACTCCGTTCGCGAACAATAGTGACTTCTTGCAGATTTTTGGTATAAAAACTATCCTATGTCCTCTCTCGAGTTCCAAACTATGTCTGTACTATATTTCACAGAATTCGGTTAAGTAGTTTAGCCGTGGAGAAAGGACAGACAGACAAAGTTACTTTCGCATTTAATTTTAGTTTGAATTTTATGGTCTTATTTCTGATATATGTATAACTATCCTTTATATGGCAAAACTTACAAGTTAAGGTATGTAAGGAAAGATGTCATTAGACAGAAATATTAGTTGAATACATAATGCAATAACTAAGGTCATGAATATATTATTTAATATCTTAAATCGGAATCTAAAAGCGATATATCTTCGGGTCCTTGCGTTATCGTCACATCGTAAAATGACTTCGGATCGGAATAAATATGATTTTGTGTAAGTGAGATGGGTGTTGGCATGGGCACGTTTAAGTGAGGTCGGACTTAGCGTGCCGTCCTGCCGTCCCCTGGGATCCCACTTAACTGAGATTTACTTCCATATAAATATCATGCGAATCGTGAAGTGGACTGCAGGGTAGAATTCATAATTTTGCACCTCGATACCAACAATATATTATGATAGCTATCATGTTTTAATAGAGTTGTTTTTACGGGTTCTCTAGTAGAATATTATACAGACTTCGATATTTAAATCTCAAATAGCAGAATATCATAACTCTGTCTGTGTTGTACATCGGTACAGTGCGGCCGACGTATCTTGGCGAGTCTGAAGTTAGCCGTTTGTCTGCGCAATGGATCTTTTAGGAACAAAATTGTGTACTGCGCAGCTAATCGGCTAACTTCAGACTCGCCAAGATACGTCGGCCGCAGTGTATCATTCTAAAATTTAATGTCACGTTATGTGAAATTGTAATAACCACAATACTTCGAGACAATTCGTTTTGTCACAAACAAAACAATTATAAGTACATTTTCTGGTTAGAAATACCAAAATAATTGTTTCCGAATTGATTTAATAGTCTTTATCTTATGGCAAGTGGATCAAATCTTGCTTACCATATCGAGAGACTGCTACATACAATAACAATTAATTGTACATTCACATTTCGGTTCTAATTGAATTATTTCATAACATTTTGTAACTTGTAAGCCTGTACTTGTTTGGAAACTTAATCATTTTGTTATCGGACTAAACTCCTACTATCGAGTTGGTGATATAATGAACTTTACAAGAAACATCGAGTGGTCCCAAGCGCGGCTCCGTACGAAACGACCTTTTTAGATAACTATATACCTATGTAAAAATAATCAAAATACAAAAGGATAAAAAACAGAAAATCCCCTTAAAAAGAGTCTTATTCTATTGAATTAGAACATAAAATAATTATGCATATTTATTTTAAAATAATCTCATATCTATTTCCCAGGGATATCCTTACGTGGAGAGCGTAGGGCTGGGTACTACAAGCCCCGCCGCGCCGCTCTCGAATACAAAAACACTCGATAAGATACGGGCGCAGGATGTGATTCGACACTTTAATGAATTGTGCGTATATTTACATAACTACTTGTTGTTTGTTTAATTATAGATACTGATATTACTATTGCTGTCGGCTGTCGAACGTTCACCAACCCTATAATTAACAGTCGACATTTTATGTTGACAGACATCGATTCACCGGTCACTTGATCAGTATTACGAATGTTAAAATGGTTAAAAGTTTATTTGAACTGGCTCACAGAACGTAAAGTTGTATTCACTATGACTCGACGGCTATAGAACAAAGTAAATATGTAAGTATTTAACTTGCGTAAGTCATAATTACGATCAATATAATTTTGATCCTACTGGTTTTAAAATTGACGCATAATACGAGTTATCTATTCGCTGTTATAAACCGACTAATTCTAATAGTACTAATTATATGACTTGAATTAAGTACAATTTGATCATAATAACAGAAGGTCAAAATAAGTTACCGCGGCCTCGGCCTACCAGGAGAAGGAAGTTTAGTTTTTAGTTAGTAAAAGTCTGACACTCCCTCTCACCTCACACTAGGTGTTTTTTTTTTCGTCAGTCGTATATCGTAAAATGCCTTCTCCCGCCCGGGGTAATGCGAGAGAGAGTATCAGATCCTTACTAACTAAAAACCCTCCCGTTCCTTCTCCTGCTCTGGGCCACGGCCGCGGTACCTCATTGCGAATGCCCCGCAACCTTACCCTAGGCGTGAGAATTCATTTTATGATTTTCTACTCACAAAAAAGAGAACCTCTATTGTTGCATTGCTGGCCCAGATTGCTTACCATCAGGTGACTAATATGGTCGTTTGCCGTCCGATCTCATAAAATTCAATATAATTTATTTTTATCAAAGAATTACTTTGTAGTTAACATTTACGTTACATATCAAGGCTGGGCTATTCTGTTATAAGTGCCATTAACTTGTTAATACAACTTTGTTCTCGTAAATTCTTAAGTAAATAAATGTAAAATCGTTTATGTGGCGAATGATTGAGTTATGATTATAGTCCGTTTTATATCACTTACGACTCTCCGTTACAGCTCAACTCAATTCCATGGGAAATATTCAGAAAGTCTGGTTTTAATTGATAACTTAGAAATGTTAAAATTATTGTCTCCTAAAGACAAATTAAACCTTAGTGACTAGTTATTATTGTGTTGGAATGGGCAGTTAGCGCAGGCGGCATCTAGACCCAATTTTATATCCATAATCATATCGTATATTGCATTCCATAATGTACCTACGTAAGGTAGAAAAGGAAATAAAAATTGTCACAGATATAGACTCTAATGGGCACAGCAAGCTAGTATTTAGAAGAGACGAAGCACTTTTATTTATACATCTAAGCTAACTTAGGGCTGCCCAAAATTTTTAAGACATATCGTTTCCTAAGAAAAACTGCTAGGAAATCTTATAAATAACCGTTTTTATTTATTTACGGCAATATTCTATAGTCATTATGGAGATCCGTCTATAGAGTCGGATCACATTGAGATTATTGAGAAGCTACGTTCCGACTTTTACTGCAACATCCAAGTTTCTCTATGTACATACAATATATTATAATATATGTAGATATATTGCATTTGTATAAAATAACGACGCGAAGCATCACTTCTCCGAATTGACGTTATCAACTTTATTGGCGAAACGAACATGAACATTTTTATGATAGAGTACGAAATGAGGATATAAAGGTTTAGTATTTACACTTATATTAATATTATACGATTATATTACTTGCATATTCGACGAGTACCTAAATAAATAATACATAAACTTTTAATTGTTAATATGTGAAAGTTGGCACGATATTTATTTACAAACATAACAAAAACATATCTTTATTAAATCCAAACTAATATTAGGTATAAATGCGAAAGTAACTCTGTCTGTCTGTCTTTTCTTTACGCCTCAACTACTAAACCGATTTCTGTCAAATTGGTTCAGACATAGTTTGGAAATCGAGAACCATAAAGGATTGTTATTATACCAAAAATCTGCAGAAAGTCACTATTCCACGCGAACAGAGTCGCAAGCAAAAGCTAGTTATTTATATTTCAAATATATTTCTAAATGAATGAACAGACGAATCCACTGATAGTTAGTGATCTCTTCAGCCCGATGAGCATCCGCATCACCGGAGGAGTAACAGTCGCGTTGACGGTCTTTTATGTTTCTGTAAGTAGATACATTTTTGACTGCTGATAAAAAATGGTGACGTAAAATACATAGTCAGTATTTTTAGTCTTTAGAATAGAAGGCGGTTCGCGGGGGCGAATTTGAACTAATAGCTATTAATACAATACCGACAACGAATCTTGGCGAGTCGAGTTAGCCGATTAGCTGCGCAGTACACAATTTTGTTCCTAAAAGATCCATCGCGCAAACAAGATCCATCGGGCTAACTTCAGACTCACCAAGTCACCAAGATACGTCGGCCGTACTGTAGCCTAAAATAAATGTCCGTATAATACCACGAAAGTTACATAATATTTTCTTATTTTATTAACTTTCTTGTAGGTACTTTACGTGGTGCACATGGGTACCATAATCAATTACCATAAACAAATCGAATGCAAACGAATAATCAAGTTCGTATAATTAAATTCGCACATTCAGACAGCTGACCTGATTTGTTTCTTTAATCCACTCTGGTGTGGAGTGCTTAATATAATTTTACACTACACAACTAACAAAGCGAATTAACCCGTTAAATGTGACACATAAGTGCACAAGTGCTAACTGATATTTAGCGAACCCATCGCCCTTTTAACCTACTTCCATCTATGTAGTATATCTGTACGTTTTATGAGCTCTGCATGTATGACTAATGAAGCATCGGTATGCATTTAACCTATTTAAGATGGTCATTTGTAAAAAATACCTAATTGTAATAGATTAGTAAATATTTGAACATATTTATGTAGTATGTAATGAAACCTCATTTCTCCACATTTGTTCCGTTTGTTCTAGAATTTTGTACTGCGCAGGACTATCTCAATGCCTTGTGTAAAAATATCGCTTGATAGAACATAAACGACAAAAACCACTTACAATGCATGGGGTTAACAATTTAATCAAACATTTTTTTTTTGTATGTAATAGGTTGGCAAACGCCCAGACGGATTACCTGATGGTAAGCAATCAGCGCCGCCCATGGACACCCGCAACAGAGGAGTTGCGAGTGCATTGCCGACCTTTTGGGGATCAGGGATTTGGAGATTTAGAGATTGGAGCAGGGGAAGGATTGGGCCTCCGGTAACCGCACTCACACGGCGAAACACAACGCTGTGGTTGTTTCACGCTGGTTTTCTGTGAGGTCGTGGTATGAATCTGGTCCAGCCGACCCATTTGTGCTGAAGCATGGCTCTCCCACACTTAACACAGGAACTCGATATTTCCGCAAAGCAAGTAAATGTACAATGTAGATCATGCATAATACACAAACAAAATCAGTTCAATAAACAAACAATAAAATTCAAAGATTTGCACTACAAAATGGAAACATTGCTGTTATTAAAATCCAATCGGTTGTATCAAATAGAGTTTTGTTTGTTTCATACGATTTCCCGTCCGACGGGAGTTATTAAATTGATTGGATCTGTTCTATTGATACAGGCATGTCTGTCAACAATGGAATGGGCTTCGGTCGTGGACTGTGGATCGTTGCCAGCGATATAACCGTTGGATTGATGTGATAAATGAACGCCGGCCACAAGCCTCTGTCGGCGCCAGGCAGTCTCATTCCAACATCAACTTTTGATATAATATACTGAATCCTATCACGACATTTTCCGTCCCAATGTAATATTATTCCTCTGAAGCAATAATACATACGTCACCAAGATCCGAAGTCGATACTTATTCACTATTGAGGCCAATAAGTTACGAGGATGTTAGTATAAATTAAGCATGATTAAGTCACAGCTTACCCAAGAATACTCAATCTGAAGATCGTGAGTTTCGATGCTCATTAAAACTTCATTCGGTACATTAAACCTAATGTTGTGAATCGAATCTTGGACGAAGCATGCGGTTGCTAGCGAGTTGCCAACCTTGTATCGGTTTAGATTCGTCATGGCTGGTCACACTTGCATTCTATAGTAGTTCTGATTTATCAAATAAACCTCTTTTTGTTTTTAGCTTTCTGCCTCATTAGACTGTGTTGTTTGTTGGTTCAGTGGTCGCAAGAACAGGTGCACATCGTAATGTCTTTGTCTCACGATAAAGTGAAGCGAATCAATGAATTTTTAACTGTGAATAGGTAGTTCGAAATTTGATATTTTTAAATTGTTACTATGTTTCATCGTTTGGAAAAAAACGATTTGTTAAAACTTGATACAATATGGAATGCAGAGACTGTCGTACAAAATGACTGTATATTCGAGTAAGTTACATACTTTACTGTGTACATCTAAATAGTATTGGCTTACCTACATTACCTACATTACTACCAACATATAACCTTTTATGTTATGCTAATTTCATTAATTAAATTGCAAACAAAATCCTACATTCTCATATACATAAGAAAATATATTTATCGCCTAACTACTACATTAGTTCATGCAGCGAGCTACCTAAATTGGATATCGGAATGTATCTATTCACCGGGCCCTGCGAGCAGGATGCCAGGTCAAATATTAAGTCATTAGCAATAAAAACATCGAATTTACAGCTAACAAACAAAAAGCTGTTACTTGAGAGTATTCTAAAGAGACAGTTAGTTACAATAAACACGGAAAATGTTGCTGACACCGCTGTTAAGTTAAGAAGCAAACTTTTTGAAATGCGTGGTGCTCGTTCCCTTATTAGATTCGCGATAAATTCTCTTCCTTAATAAATAAGGTGCCTCCAGTTTCAACTCACGTCTCCCGGATCTACTGAGACGTATTAAATAAGGTCACAAGGCGCACTGAGAAAAAGCATAAAACAAATTCCAACGTCAGAGACATAAAAACAGTGTTACAAACTTTTGGGTGCTCATAAATCTTATGAAAGTGTAACTTTTAGGTTGGGAACCCCTGGCTTAGTCGGTACGGAAGAAAGTCTTATCAAAAATAATGGAAGTTGTAAGTGTATTGCAAGCCATAACCGAGCGAATATACTCCTCTGGTGGCTCGAGTACTTTCAACAATGACACTATCGGGAGTTTCACTCTTACGAAATAATGCATTCATTACTTTCAAACGATTGTGATTATAAAAATCGTTTTTAATAAAGAACCAATTAAGAAAATATCATCCTCTCTTTTTATACGCCATTAAACCGTATTTTCGCCGACTGTAATGTTCACTACATTGACATATAAGTATGTATAAAACGAATGATACATGTAGGTAGAAGCCACAAGAAGAACTTCACTTCCGATTTATTTAGTCGCATCGTGCGGCCCCGGCCCCGCCACCGGATGTCACGTATGTGTTACTTCCCGTTGGACCGACTTAGCTTTTTGCGCACCAATAACATCCATTCTGATATTAGATTGTGCCAAACACACTTACATTCGCCACGTGCGCGTGTCTAAGCTGTCATATATTTTCACACTGTTTCTATGTAGGTATGTATAGTCATTTATTTTGCTGACCCATATAATAGGTCTTTACCTATGAAATTGCCGTTCTGCAGTACTGGCCATTTCAAATCAAAATAGTTTTTGTTAGGCTAAGGTTTATTAATTTTGTTTTAAAAACATGGGATTCTTTTTCCAAAAGTATAGTCATTTGTTTATTGATTAGTGTTACATTTTCATCGCATTTCAAATCAAAAAATTCGTTTAAATGTTATCATGCAAAACGGCAATTTCATAGGTAAAGACCTATTACATAAAGAGTATAGTAATAAGTATACTATGTCAAAAAATTGATGATCAGCAATTGCCACCTTTCATAAGAGCGAAGCACTAAACGTAATGGTCTGTCCATCTGCTACCAAAACGGTGTAACCTTTTAAGCCGCTGCGCTGAAGCAATAAAAAGGGTCGTATACTGAACCTTTCGTCGGTGTAAACAGTTTCATTAGCCGTAAGTCTCGGGGGCGGGTAAGACGCGTATTAGCTGTAGCGTCTAGCCGACTGAGCGGCCGCTTGTTGGGGGCCAAATAAAGATCAACGACCGCCTTTGAGCTTCTCTCAGCAGCTGCACCTGGGACATTGTTTAGCGAACACTTTTATGTCTGCGATATCGTCTGCTTAACATTACATTAAAGGGATGCTCCCTTATCCAATTAGAACTCGTCTATAAACACCACTTGCTATATTTCTAAGTTATTTGTTTGGTATTGTGTAAAGAATAAACTTGAATAGTTTGAATAACTATAGGTTAGTTGTTGGAGTTCAAGATTTCTACATTGTTACATTTATTAATAAACGTTGTAATTAAATGAATAGTGTTTCGCATATCTATCTTTTTATTAATCAATAATAATATAAACTGACTGTCAACGAGTAAATATATATTTAATGTAGTATATTTTACAGGATTCATTTATTTATCTGCGTCACTTCACAAATTTGAAAAAGGAAGAAAGTTTTGCTTCTACGAGATCACATTGTAGGTGAAAGAACGGGGTGGTTACTAGTCAGAAGGAGTCTCTCTCAAAAAAAGAGTTGTAAAGCGCAAATCTCGAGAACGGCTAAATCGATTTCGGTAATTCTTCTTTTTTTGTGTTTGTTATTACCAAGAGTAGGTTCATATATGAAAGAAAATTTAAAAAATGTAGAGGGGAAATTTTAGAATAGTAATCCTTTTATCATTGGCTACAAATTGTTGTTCCGGGACTGTGGATGTGAAATTGTATGTTAGTAAACGACACAGGTGAAGTATTTTATCCTGTGTCGTTTTACTACCTAGGCAAGGTTTTATTTTAAAAAAAATTTTTTACGCTATATTGTCAGAATTTAAATATTCTGTATTAAACATAATTTCTTCAAAGCGTGTCTGAATCGAATTAGTTGAAACTGAAACCTGTTTATTATTAAAACAATTCAAATGTTTTGTTATGAAAACCGTATATAAAATTTGATATTTTCTAATACCTACTCAGAATTTCATTTTAATACGATCTTCAGACGAACTCCTTAAGAAATAAGTGCACTTTTTATAACCTTTATAATATAATATTATTCATTTAGGAGCAGTTTCGAAAAAAAATACGAGAATATCTGTGTTTGAAATTCAGAAGAGCCTTTTCCAATAACTCAGAAGACTCACGTTAAGGTATGAAATATAAAAGCATATAGGTATTCAAGATACAGGGTTGTCGCGAATGCTGCATGTTGATTATAATTTTGTATTAGCACTGATAAATGAGTGAGGTGAATAAGCCAGTTTTCAATAAATTATACAATAGATTTATAAGAATTATATTCGCGCCTCAAAAACAGTGTTTAATTTCTAAGAAATTGTACCGAAGTCCAGACCGCAGTATATTTATTTTTAAACATTCAGTAACTCAAGCTTTCACGTATTTTTATTATTTGCAGACTAATGTGATGATGACTCGTAATTGTGATTCTTAGTACATATATTTGCGGTAAAACTGACCGCAGCTGTGGGGAAGGGTAAGAGGAGAGAGCGAAGCCTAATTTTATAATAATAGCAAATTGCAAAATAAAACGGGCATCAACCCTGTGGTGTGTGGAGTGCGGCCGGTGACTGGCGAGCAACATCGATCCGTCGCGACACGGGGAAGCTCCGCGCCGAGCGACGCGCGATCCACGTGACGCGACGCCCGCGCCGACCTTACATTATTTACTCTTCATTATATTCCACGAACCCTGCTCTGAACTTTTGAACTGATACAAAGGGCATCTTTACATCTACGTTGCCGACGTCTGGCCACTACTGTCATAATATTAGCTGCACAACAGTCTAAATAGAAAATAGTACTCTTCACAAACTGCCATGTTATAATATATAAATCTATTATGTAGCGTTACTTTAAGTAGTTAACTGCGTAATATTGCGCAACAAACATTTTCCTTGCTAGCGTTAATATGCATAATTATAAATGGGTCCGTACGTTTTAGAGGTTTGCAGCACAGTTCCAGTAATTTCATTAAACGTCGCTGTTAAGTGGTAATTAGAAGCTTAATGCTCAGTATGAATTATCTCGTCTTACATCACGAGACATTCGCAGCGCGCTGCAGACTGCGCATTGGTTGCAGGTCGCACATCTGACTGCACTATCCTGTCATCACTTCGCGAGCTGATTATTTATTTGTTTGGTTGCGGGTGTAATTACACCCTCTCGAGCTCGCTGCGGACAGATCCCGTCTAACAGGTCTCGTTAATATTAATCTGATTAACTATAATGCCAATGCCAACTCCATAAAACAAATATGCTCACCGACTATCGATGTATCGCGCGTTCATTTCTTCTATTCCTGTTTTATTATTCACTTTGCACGCATACCTTAAGTATATTTCAATAAACCATTAAGACTTAAGTCGCCAGAGATTTATGGGAGATTTAATTTTATTAGAACACACCTACTCTTTGTGATAAAATATCTATCTACAAATAGTAAAAGTCTTGATGTCAAAAAATAAAATATACCATTGTTCCGCAAATGGACCGAAAATGTTGAGGCGAGTCGGATGGCGATAAAATTACTGTAACAGTCGTAAAAAATAGCCATAATATTTTTACGTCCCAGTTTAGGGAGTTTAGTGGGCTGTACCTGGACATAAATTGTACTTATCCGTGTATCTGTGTTCAGTAGGCACGGTGTATAGGAAGCTATAAGTTGCCTTTAACAAGTTCAGCAATAAACAGTGCGTAAGTGAAGGTGCGCGTTAATGGCGGCGCGCGGGTGTGCACTAGATTCGCGCATTATTGCTATACCTATCTTATTCGCGGATATTAACTGCGGCAGCGCACTACATAAACCAACGGCAGGTGTATCTCAAGCATTCGCGAAGGTTAATGAAACACTTTTATCACTGTGGCTGTGACATCGCACGGCAATTGTTCTAGGAACCGCCATAATTTGTAAGCACGTAATTGTTAATGTACATAGTTCCAGTAAGTCTTACTTGAAGCACTCGCATAAATTTATCAAATCCAGTTTGTTCTCGTCGTGTTTGTTGAAATTATTTAAAAAAGAGTTTTGCTTTGGAATCCATCCATCAAACGCTCCTGTTCTTTTTTATTATTTTGCGAAATAAAAATAAACTGTAATTACATCGATCGAGCTTCGACATAGCTTAACGTCGGACTACGTAGCAGACTGCCAGTGACAACCTCCGTCTGCAGAACTTTATGTATGTGTAATTGTTAGTTGTTTTCAGACTTTGGCATACTTCAAGAGCGAGTTAATTTTATCCATTTCCTGCGCGCAGTACGTAACGCCTGCAGCTTTATGTTGCTAAAAGAATTTGTAACACTGGTAAGAGTAATTGACTTAACACCGGTGTGCTATAAACATAGCTTGACGCGTAACTGCGCATGCGTCGGACGATACTGAAATAGACGCAGAATGCAAAACGCCGCTCAAAAGTTCATCATCCTCGGAGTTATTTCAAATATGCCTCATATGAAACACCTTAGCGGACGCAATGAACGTGGGGACATGAGTTGTTTATTGGACAGCCTCGAAGAGTAATTGCGGTCGCGTTATGTCTAGAATTACTTGCAAAAATGCGCCTCTGATACCGTGAACAATCTGAGACTTGATGCTGTTCAACTAATAAGGGGTCTATCGGGTAACCGGATATATTATTTTAATACAAGTACTGCTAATACGAGTTGGTTGCTACAATGTTAAGGTAGACGTGCGCCTGCGCGTCCGCCGCTGGGATGTCAGGGAACAGTTAGACGACAGCGCGGAAGAGTTCGCGGCACGCGTCACTGCGACTCACACTGCCACTAATGTATAAAGTTACAGTCATATGCAAATGCCCAGCCAACTATTACAACTCCAGTGATTTCCCTCGATACGGTAAGATACAAATAATAAATTCGATATTGTTTACTGACCAGTCTTCCAGTCACATGTGTAAACATAGTAATGGCCATAAAGTTTTGCAATGTTTTGACATGTCGTAGCTTTTATTGTAGAACGTTTTATAATATAATCTGTAATCCTGTCGACTTAAATGCGCTCCGTGGTTGCTTGGTAAGAGTAATAGAGGGGTCCGTTGAGTGGCTTAATGTCAATGGAGACTGGAACTTTTAATGTAGCTAGCTGGCAGTTTGCACAACCTGCGAATCACTCTACAATATTATTTATATTCAACCAACTGACGCTAAGTACTCGACGAATCCTACTTAATAATATCCCAGACAAATATAGTAGATCAAGTTATCAATTACAGAAATATAACTTATTAAAATAAACAAAACAAAATGTCTGCTACAGTAAAAACCATAAGTATTCTAAAGAGTTAATAGTGGGCTGTGTTCCGAGGTGGCATTTCACGATCTAGGAAAACATTCCGATATGGACGGGACACGAACCCGAGCTGCAATAAAAAGTCAACTCCCAATTACCTGTCCGGCTCCACGCCATTCATAATGTTTAAAACAAATAAAGCAAGGTCTGTATAAATAAATATAACAAAATTTAATTTAGGTTGTCCTAAATTACTAGCGAAAATGATACATAGAACCGTTGCAATACGATTAATTTCTAAGCTCATGAAATTATACGAATTGTGACTTAATGATTATACGGATCCGAGATACGATCGGCAAGTGATGACCTTATTCGTCGCTCACTCTGACGGCTCATCCTTTTAGGGAACGTCGCTGATACTTCCTCTTTATATAGTACATACTTAAATACATTTTGTAAATATAATCTACGTAAGTAGATATCTAAGAATGTTATTTGTTAGTTAAGTATAGTAAACAAGTAAATAAAGAAATTTCTCGTGAATTAACTAAAAACGCTCTACTATAGTTTCAATTCACAACGGGGCTCCTATTCGTGAGCAGCGTACGTGACGCGTTTTCTCAGTTAATTCACGTTAGTAAATATATATTTTCAATACATTTGAAATTTCTACGATATAAAGATAGATCCAAAAGCAACAAAATGTGTTTGGTTTTAAATCTGACGAAGAAAAACATGTTGTTATCGTACAAAGCCCAACCAGCTTGGGGTAAAGAAAGATAAAATTTGCAT
This sequence comes from Spodoptera exigua, assembly GCA_902829305.4. Lineage (NCBI taxonomy): Eukaryota > Metazoa > Arthropoda > Insecta > Lepidoptera > Noctuidae > Spodoptera > Spodoptera exigua. Next base: position 11,620,731 of record LR824603.2, read on the forward strand.
TCACCACTTGCCCACATTTCTACTTTGCATTTTTATATTCGCAAGGGAACCAACGTGCTTTGGAAGTTAACAAGATCAACACTGACGGGGGCAATTGAAAGAAACGAAGCTCGCAGTTGTATGGTGTTTTAAATCCTTGCTTTGTAAGTAAAGCCTCTTCTTCCTGTGAACGATGGAGATGGAAATGGCTTTGTTTTGAACGCTTTACTCTCGCTTGAATTAATGGCAACATTTTGTATTAAAATTGCCTCATTGTTGCCACACGCAAAATTCGAGTGCTTTTCTTTGACTGGCTGTTATTTTTTTACGAAAAACTTAAGCTTCTTGCACCTTGCTCTGTTAAGATACGCACTTAAAATATATTTTACAAAACGTAAATCGGTTTAAAAACAGATTTGACAGAAAAATACTTAAAGTCTTATAATAAACAATGATAAATAGAATACAGGCATCTATAATTCACTTTCTCTAATGATATTAATACATACATGTGATATAATTCGAGCTAGACGAAATAATGCTTTCTTCCGTCTGACTAGCAGAGTTAAGTTATGGCTCCAATTTATATTGCTCCGTACAGATCTACCAACACCTGCATTGCGAAATTTAATTTCCTCTTTTAGATCGTTCGTTTTAAGGAAATTCTATAAATTAAAGTATTTTTTATTAATTATTTCGTAGACGAAAGTAAACGATACGTATGGTAAAATTTGAGTTTGCCACTTTAAACGCGGGTAAAATAAGGACGAACCAGACCCGAACATACGCCATTACAAAAGCCCACCACTGATGGGGCCCAACAGGGCTGATGTTCAGCCGGGTTGTGATTCAAGCAGGGGGAGGAACGGGATGGTTTTTATTCAGAGTCTTACACAGTAGTTTCTCTCCCCAATCTGGACAAGAGAAGCCGTTTTGATAATTTTCACCCCCAAAAAAGGGCATTTTACCTACCAAGTCAAAATTTTATGTTATCTTCTTTTGTCAAGATATCCAAGAATTAAGTTGATAGGTACATCTCACGTAACGGATCCACGGAGCTAACCAAACAAATTCAAAACAATTAAATAAACCGGCGTTCCTAAAAAAAGAATCGACTATTATGTTGTATAGGGAAGTCGATTCGAACACATTCGTAAACGTCCGTGTTGCCAGTGTATTTCCAAATTCAAATATGTTACAAACACAAATCAAACATGTAAATATTAGTTCTATTTCATATTTCCGTTTAAATGTGTATAATAAATGATCTGTTAATGTTATTCTATTAATGATATCTTCCTGCGAGACTCGTGCTCGTTAAATATGCTTTGCTAGAAGGGACATCCCAAAATAAACCGCATATGTTTATGGTATCAACGTATCTCTGCAGCGGGACGCGGTCGCCTGCATTCCGTATCGCATGATATAATCAAATTGTCAGCGATCATTGCGATGCTTTTATTAAATAAGTTACTTAAGAGCGTATAATGAACGTATATTATTTTGAAACATAATGCTTCGGTTTTTATAATGATTTTTGATGCGTTGTTCAACTGTTCACCAATGAGCATGACTTGTGAAGCCGAAATTCTTTATTTAAGGGTCAAAAAAATTAAGAATCAGGAATCTGTTTCCTGAGATTTTCGTTATACATATATGTAACTGTAACCATCATAACATTTCTGAGGCTCTGTCGCGTTTATCACAATTACAGGTTGTGTAATTTTCTTTGAATGACTTTTCTTATACAATAGAATCAGAATGGCTTCACAATCACCGCTGACCCCAAAGTTACTGTTCATTGTTTGAGGACGACCATTTTGTTTATTGTCAACAACACAAAGTGAGGAAGTGTCGCGTAATCATGGACCATTGATTTGCAAGCAATTTCCATGACCCCCTTGTTCATAAAGTATGTTAAAATATTTCTGTATGATAATCTCGTCACCTCGAACCTCATAACCATTCAAATCTATTGGCCACAAAACAAACTTATTGTGGCTTACTATAAAATAAATGAATATTTCCAATTTCTTTAATATCTGTGTATGGGAGAGCCATAATTCGGCACGGGTGGGTCGACTCGACCAGAGTGAAACCACGGCCTCACAGAAAACCAGCATCAAACAAGCACAGCTTTGTGTTTCGCGGTGTGAGTACGGTTACCAGAAGCCCAAGCTTTTCCCTTCCCCAATCCCTAAATCTCCAAATGGTCGGCAACGCACTCGTAACTCCTCTATTGTTGCGGGTGTCCATGGGCGGCGCTGATTGCTTACCATCAGGAAATCCGTCTGCTCGTTTGCCGTGCTATTACATAAGAAAAAACTTACTGCTTACTTAGCACTTCTTAATTTCGTTGAAGCTTTTCACTAAATAAGATCCTTTATTGATAAAACATCAATGAACACATCGGTACGATTTTAAAGAATAAATTTTCAGGCGAATTACTATTATCTACTCATTTATATCAGCCAGGTGGTAACCTATCACGTATAATATAATCTACCTTGAAAACATTAACACTCTTACTTTCCATCTTTACAAAACCTATTTAAACAAACAATGACCTCAATTAACTCCTACTAGCTGTGACAATCGCAGGAAGAAATAGTCAAGCACTCTCGATTTCTCTAGGAAGACGAGCAACCAAGTGTTCTACAATTCCCACAACAGTGAACTGTGTTTAATTACATTGTTCGAGCGCAGTTGGCGATGACATTTGGTCTGCGAGCGCAGTGAGAGGCCCGGCGGTTCCGTAACCGCGACCCCTGCAGCCGATGCACTATCCGATGCATTCACTCACCGCGACCAGCCTGTACAATCGATACCAAATTGCTGCACAATTACTGCCTTATACCTGATCTTTAGTACTTTTAGTACCTTCACTTTCATTTCTGCAAGTCATTGATCCTTAGTATTTAAGTATGAACATCTGGTGAATTGCTTTAGTTTTGTTTAACTGAATGTAAATATGATACTCATATACAATACCCAGTCGGGATGTGACGTCTAGTACCTACATAATATAGAAAGGATAAAAGAGTAATCAATAACAGGTAGTCTGGCAGACGGGGCTGTGGGGCGATAAGCTTATACGTTCGTACGTATTATATTTATTCTAATTGGAGTTTCTTTTAACCTGCAAACACTTACTGCTTATGAAGCACTTCTTTATGTCTTTGAAACTTTTTGCTTAATAAAATCCTTTATTAATAAAACATCAATGAACATAAGCGTGGAACGTGAAGAAAAAATATTCATTAAAAAGTAATGGAACTCATTAATTGTCACTTCACATCGAGAAGTGGATCGTCTAGTCTAGACATTAAATTAGATTTAATTGCAAACGAAGCATATATTATTGCTATATGTATACATACATTTATTAATTGTTTCAATTTATTCATAGACGGTAATAAATGTTTCAATTTATTTATGGTTTTACGCGCTCACGCGTTGTCTTTTAGCATTTATGGGATATTTACTTATAACGTAACATTTTTATTTATGCGTTTATTCGCATTTTATGTGAAATGACATTAATATGGGTAACAAATGGTTAATCTTAATTCGCTGCTCGCTATTTTAGAAGTACAAAACATTAACGCCAAGACTTGGCCATGGAAAGTAAGTCCAGATACAAGATCCACAGCAATAATGTAAATCTCGGCGGAGAAAGTAAATAAATAAACACTTGTATCTGAGAAACTTCAGTTATCGACTGTAAGCGGGCTATCGATGATATTTTAGGTTTCCCTTCGTGACTTCATTCCGAAGGTTAGTTTGGTTTTGAAACGAAATATAGGTGGAGTGAGCAAAGGCGTGGTCACCGTCTGTGGTCGACCTCAGCATAGGTTATTACGTACTGTTTATATTATATTCGCGAGCATCATATTTCATGACATTAACATACATTATTAATGATGTGTGAATCCGATGCGCATGCATAAATCAGTATTAAAACAATATAAGTTTTATAAACAAAATTTCTAATGTTGTCAATAAAAACTCTGTACATTTGCATATTTTTAGTTTCATTGACGTTAATTGATCCGGTTATGCTGTTATCATGTTAAGTATCAGCCCGGATAGGTAACATGGAATCGTAAAATGTGGGTGGTCTCGAAATTAATTCGGCTGCTGTAATGTATTTTGCTAAAATCCGACTCAATAAACCGGAGATGCTTTTACATGGCTGTGCGTTGATAATATTAATTTGAGGTCGTTAGTTGCCTTTTAATTTTATTATAACATGAATTGTTCGCATTTTTCCAATGCACACGTCCGTAATCGCATTTGTAAATTTATTGTTACAGACGCGACGCGGGTGTAAACCGTTAATTAAGGGGAACAAGGAACAACAGAGAGGAGGGCGAAATACAAATTAATTTAAAACAATCGGACATTCAGACAGGATTAGAATGGCCAAACTTTTGATATTATGCGCGCCTTGTTAAGTTTAAATTCAATTAAAGTAAATTCAAATGAACAATTCAGAAATAAGACACTTTATCTCTTTTTTCTTCACGAACTTTGAAAAAGATATTTTATAGAACGAGATAAATATTTCTAAATACTTATTCATCCGTAGCCGTATTTACCTACTAGCTTGTATTATTTCACAACCATCCCTATATGGTACAAATATACTTGTATAATAACTAATGGGCTGTTTCAACACGTAATGTTTTATAATTGAGTGCCCATGCGCATTGTCGATAGGCGCATTCCGCCGGCATATTATGAGGCATTTGATTTCATCAGGCCACTGACGGAAGCCATAGCCGTAGGCGTGACTTGAATAGCCCAGCATTACCCACTAATTCGTAATTTTCCATGATTTACTACCTGAATTTGGTATTTATGGGTTTATTATTATTTAACGTGTAGCCCTTTTAAAGCAATTTATGTTGAAAGAGGAACGAATTAGATGATTAATTTGTATACGTTTTTGAGTAGGTAGATAGTACAGGTAGGTAGTTATAAATAGATTAACAGCTTTAAATTTTATTTAGTCTTCGCTAACTTTTGTTGGCGTTTTATAATACTATAGTCAATATCCAATATTCCTTTAGGAAGATGCAGTGCCTTTACGTCTCGTTTATTTATTTTTTTATGTAATAGGTCGGCAAACGAGCTGACGGATTACCTGATGGTAAGCAATCAGCGCCTCCCATGGACACTCGCAACGGAGGAGTTACGAGTGCGTTGCCGACCTTTAAGGGATTAGGGATTTGGAGATTTAGGAATTGAGGAGGGATTGGGGAAGGGGAAGGATTGGACCTCCGGTAACCTCACTCACACGGCGGAACACAACGCAGTGGTTATTTCACGCCGGTTTTCTGTGAGGCCGTGGTATCACTCCGGTCGAGCCGACCCATTCGTGCCGAAGCATGGCTCTCCCACACTTTATAAATATATTGTGTTAAAATGTTCAATATTTTGTGTGCATAAATAAATTAATAAATAAAATCTTATAGTTTGTTATCTTGCTATTGTTGCTATTGTTTGGCGTGTCCGCGTGTACTAAATATACAGCGCATTCGTGTTTCTCCCAAGGGGTAAATATAACATATTGGCAAACAACTGATTCGCATTTAAATTCCATCGAGAATTTTATTGTCTTCAAAGATCAAAATCGCATCGACGACGCTGGAATGAAAACATAACCCGCGACCCATGTGAGTGGTACCTAAATAGCATCAAATGACTTCTCCCGATCTAGGTGAGGTGCGATAGAGACTTCTTTTCTTCTCCTGCTCCAAGATTGAGCTTGTAAGCTCAATAATGCAACACTCCCCGCAAACCCGGTTTCTCTTAACATTATATGTAATAATAGTAGCTCCCTCCCTCGGCTTCGCCCGCGTGGTATGTTGATTAAAAGTAGCCTATGTATGTGTTAATGTGGTGTGCTGTGAAAGAATTAAAAAATATCTATACACTCATTCAATACCACAAACTTTCACCTTTATAATATCCAAACTGCGATGTCTGCAACCGAATAGAAGATGTGCAACACTCGCTGATGAAATGATTCTTAACAAAGAACAAAACTGAAAGGGATTCATTGTTTAAGGACTTTAATCTGAATGTCTTAGATCTTGGACTCATCCAGAGTATTTTGGGGAACCCTAAATCTAATGTTGCTAAAAGGTTGTGTGGCTTAGTTCCGAGGCTTAAGCAATGAATAACTGTGTATTTATAGTTAGGTTTCTGTATACCTTTATGTAGAACCTAGTCGAGTTACGATTGCATGTTATAGTATTAGGTAAAATCTAAATAATATGTCGTAGTTATAAGGTACAATGGTGTTGACGTATCCACGTGGATAAAAACCCCGTATAATCATTTTAGAAATAAACATTTTTAGTATTAGTAGAATAGTTAGACTAATTTATTAACTAAGGTTAGTTACTTTCCCTGACCATTACATTCATCTTACCTACATATTTACCCTTACCAATAAACTTACAGCTGTATGAACCCACACAAAACCCATTGTTATTCCAAGTCAATAGCTATCGAGTAATATAAGTATGACATTCCTTTCCACGAGCAAAAATATTCTAGTGATGACGTCATAAATGTTCTTTTTATAAAGAACTGATGAAAGTAATTATAATAATGGAATATAAGCCTTAAGGGCCTTCTATTTGTTTTAGAAAACTGATTGTATAAATGCTTATTGTGTCGTATGATGTGGCTTTGGAGAACATAGCTTACCCTATGACCAATTCGAATCCCAGCAAAATAAACACTAGTTTTAAGTAGCTTTAATTTTAACTAGCTAGTGTCGCGCGGTTTTACTCGCTGTCCGGCTCCTACAAATCGTAGCATGTGATGTTTTGTAAAACATCACGCTACGATTGCCTAAAGCCTTATAACTATACATACATATATGTATAGTTATAGCAATATAACTATACATATATGTATGTACATGATGTTTGTGAAGTGAAATATTGTAATACAATTTTTGAAGCTGATATTTTCAACCTATTGAGCTGTAAGTTTTTATGGTTCACCTTTAGTTTTTATGACTGTATTGAAATGTAGGTTAGACTTAACTTTAAATCTACAAAAAAAATCTCTAATATTATGTCCTTATTAATGCTCGGACTTATAAGCCCATCTGAAAAAAAATTTTTTTTATTTTTAAATTAATATTTTTACTAGACAATCGTCCTATTGGAAATATACACATACCAGTCGTTCTTTCTTAAATGAATTGATACTTGATTTAAAATTATATCCGCAATTCCGGTCATTGACACCGCACTGTCATTTTTACAGATCACAGACAGATAACATTATAATCTTATCAAATGCACTAAATAAAGAATGCAAATAAAACGAAATCTAAAAAGGTCAACAAGCTAAAATATATTTGAAAGAAAATTAATTAATTATAAAGAACAGTGTCAATCAATCAATCAATTATCTATACGTAGATTGTTACCAGTGACCTGCACAGAGGTAGAGCATCATTCCAACATACACATTTTCGACTCTATTCCAATAAACTAAAAGTTGAAAATCGATTAAACCAATTAACAGATTGGGTTAGCTTGACCTGCTGTTGTTCATACATTTCTAAGATCCGTATCTATACCAGGTTTATGTTTCAAGGTCAGAATTTAACTCGCTACGGAGTTACCGTGGAAATTGTCTTAATTAAATTAACGTTGGTGTGTTTACCTAGTATAATTGCCTTACTTTGCTACATGTTGTACACACATATAAAATTATTCCATTATAACAATCATATGTACTTGCAGCTCAATGATATTAAACCTACATCTGGAATCACATCACACAAATTATTCAGCCTATAATGCGTCATCATGCTTGCTCAAAATGTCGTGGTGGCCCGGAGGTTAATGAGCCCGCTTCTCATGCTTGAGGGTGTAGGTTCGAAACCTGGCAAGAACCAGTGTGACTTTTTCCGAGTTATATGTACTTTCTATGATTATTTAGACACCACTGACATGCGGTAAATGTAAACATTGTGAGGAAGCCTGGAACCCGCATCCCGCATTGAGCAAAGCGTGGTGTTTAATGTTCTAACCTTCTCCGTATGAGAAGAGGCCTTTGCTCAGCAGTGGGCACTTATAGGCTGATGATGATGATGCTTGCTCAAGGCGGATTATGTGGAGAGCCACTTAAGTTTGAAATCTACACTTTGGCAGGAATCTATCCTACCCCTAATTCCACCCTAATCCCTAAATTGGAAATCTTTATCGCCAAAAGGCATCGCCCTCTGCAGTTGCGGGTGTTTATGGGCACCGATTGCTTACCATTAGGTAATCGTAACAGAATGCCTATGGCATTAAGTCCACCTTGCAAAAAATTTAGTGCAAACGCTTAATATAATAAAATACCAATTTCTTAAACGTAGTAAAACTCTCAATAACAATTAAACCGCGATTATATGTGTATATATATATTATCCAAGATAAGTATGATCTAGATACGAAACGGATTAGAAATGGAATACATTTTTCATCTATTTCCATTTGCAATTGAGCGCAGTCGGATCGCCATTGACATGCTCTCTTTGTTACACCGTCCGCACGATCTGTATTAATCGGTTGATTAATCTAAAAGACCTCGTAGATCTTTGAATACCGGATTCTCGGCTTACATCCCTACACTTAATCGTATTGGAAAACACTCGACTAATGAAGGAGTGAACCAAAATGTTGGCGAGAGTTTTGAAAGCAACTGTTAGCTTAATTTTTTTTCTTTCTTTTAGACTTTTGTCATAAAAAAAACGTTATTTATCATGTTTTACAGTGGAGGTAGGTCATCAGCTAAAGAATTCATCAATAATTAATGTTTGATGTTTAAATTATTAATTCGCTTAATTTTATTAATATAAATCATTTATAATGTAAAATTATTATGATTGTAATAGCAATGTTAACCATAATAACATAATCGCTAGATTATAAATACGGTCACACGGTAGGGTTCAAGACTTTTTTTATATGGCCACATACTGATTGGCGCTCTGGTAAATAAACCAAGTGTAACCTATTAGACATTTATTTATCCCTAGTGAGTACTACGAAAATTGCATTGAAGACGTTGACGACGTTACCATTTTGAGTAAAAACGCCCTCCGATCCATCTGCAAACTTATAACAAAATATTGAAAAGAAAGTAACAATACGTTGTAAATGGGTGTGTTTCGAATGTATTCAAAAAGTTTAAAGGTTAATTCTAAAAATGCCAAAATTTTTAACTAGGAACAATAGTTGCCTTAATTATTATGTTTTCGGCTTACTTACGTAATAATTTGACGAGATACTCGACTAGTTTCAAGCCATGCTAGAGACCCATATTCATGAGCAGCATTCCGCGACACGCGACGCGGCGACTGTCGCGCTGCTACTCGTGAGTAAGCCGAAAACATAATAATTAATTTAGAATGTCACGAAAATTATAATAAAAATAGTTGCCTATATACAAATGTGGGTAACCCGTTGTACTTAAAAGTACTTCAAGCAATAGTGAGTAAGGTACTAAAAACTTTATACAGGTGGTCTGGTAACCCCGTAAGTGAAAAAAGCGTGACGTTATAAACACGTGGGGTAGGCACGCGTGACCGTACATTATGAGTACGACACGGTAATAACAGAAACTATACGTACCTACATAATCTACATATGTTAATTTGTAATTATGCATTCGATATCGCAATTAAATGTTATGGATATAGAGTGGAAACTTGCAAAAGCAAGCTTCTTCTATACAAATGTTCAGTTATCAACTTTTTTTATAAAAACCAATTCTCCGCAATAGGATTTTATCCTTTGCATACGTGCGTTTACATTACCAACATACAATATGACATGCACGTCACACCCAGATCCGGAACAACAAATTGTGGATCACACGAGTTTTGACCCTTATTAATTAATTTTGACGCTTTCGTTAGTAACTTATTATAGACTAGCTACTATCGCGCGGTTTCACCCGCTGCTCTCTCCATTTGATCGTAGCGTGAGTTTTATAGCCTATAGCACTCAGGAACATTGTATCTATCAGTGAAAAAAATTTTGACAATTCGACCAGCGGTTCCGAAGATTACCCCCTACATACAAACTTACACACATACAAACTTACAAATTTTACGTCTTTATACCTAATATTAGTACAGATTTAATTGACTTTCTGGTCTGTGACGTATACCCCGGATAGGCTAGTCACCATAAAAATATAACCTCATGGATAGAAACCTATAACTCAACTCGATACTCTGTAAGTTTTATAGGAAAGCGTGATATTATAGGTCAGATACATTATATTTATCCTAAACGACTACACATCGATACATCCCTACTGCACTGCGGTAGACCGGCTCTGATACTATTGAACTGCGGTTGTCTAAATTTAGTGGAAAATCAGTGAGTTATTAACACTATTGACAGTCAAAAGCCGAGGACCTTTCATTTCACCGAACAATTAGCGATAGCGAAATCTGGAGAGATGTCTTCTTAGGAACAGAAATTCAAGAGGAACCATTTAAATAATTCGAGTGTGATCTATTTGATATTCCTTTTTATATTTTGTGAAGAGAATACTTCAACGAACGATCAAGAGAAAAATGTGTTTGGTAAACTCAATAGTGTCAGACAAAACCTCCTTATAAGTATACCATGGATTTGTAGAACTTGAATCAGCTGAAATTTTGTCGTAATCGCACATAGCCTGAGATCTGGACACATGCCGCTTAATAAGTACTGTTTTTTAATAATAAAAAAAAAACGTAACTCGCCTGATTATGACGTGTGTGGAGTTATTGAGGATGTTGTTCATTTGTTGGCAGAATTTGGCGGATTTCAGACTGTTAGAGACAGTTTATATGCTTAGTACCATTTAAATAAACATGATGAAACCATTATTTTTAATAACGTAATATCGTCACCTAATTCTAAAGACGCGCTAGATTTATTTAGATCAGTTAAATTACAATTTGTTAAATAAATTAAATAGGCTTAAGTAAATATATAACTGGGACTGACATATGCTATCATTGTAATAATATCATAAAGAGAAAAAAAATCTATTTGAAAATAATGTTGAATTCAGGTTTTTATTTTCATATAAATTTTACATAACATAACAATTTATCCTTGCAAGTTCTTAATATGTCTATGCATACTAAATTAATTGGTTCGCAAGACTGATGGGTAGCTACCACGCAGCCTCGGGCGTTATCAATTAAAAAAATAGAACAAGAAGTTAATAGCTGTTAATTAATCCGCATGTCCATTCTTCAATTAGGTAATGTCAAATGGCAATTTATGAAGCGGTCTGAATTCTGTGCGTTTCCATATTCGCGGTGTGGTAGTGTGTCGGTTGTTTTCACAACGACTGTGCAGGTATTTGCGTCACAAATGGTGGCCAAACAGTTTGATTTTACTGGACTGGACTTTTCCCGTTGAACGTTGTTGTGGTACTGATGAAAAGGCTTGGCGTCCCTTGTTAGTTATATTATTAGTTTTTTTATAATATTTTTATACAAATACTTATATTATTTTATATGCATGGGTGCAATGCTGATACTTATGAAATTCACTGTTAAATGGTTGATATTATATTGTTTACATAAACGTTCCTCTTCAACCCAGCTCTGTCTATAAACCACATCAAAATCTCTTGCGTAGTTTTAAACATAGCATACAAAGAGATATAGGGATTCTTGATATATGTTCACGACAATACGTGCGTCTAAGTATTTAAACTAGTGTACTTTAATATTTTAATGCTCCAATTTAAACCGTTGCGAAGTGCCCAGATGAGTAATTTATTTTTGTTCCATCACGTTTTGTTATCAAACCACACTCATTTGCGACTTCCAAGTAAGGCAGGATCTAATTAGCTTTACTCATAATTTAATTAATTTTATTTCCTAATTTGTGTCAATGCTACGAGAAACCGCAAGTTGTTTGGGATATTCTGAGAACTTTCGCACCAGGGAACCCGCTTTTATAAATTACTAACGTGGGTCGTAGGTACTCTTGAAATTTACCAGTTACAGTCTAAAAATAAAAAATAAAATGTTTTTGTTATCTAATAAATTCAGTTCAGCATAAAAAATCTATTAATTTACGCCTATTGACATCGTATATGTATATGAAACACGCTTCTTTATAAAGATATTTGTAACCGACTTTGAATATACATATGTATGTGTAGGTACATTAAAACTTTCATTGACAACACAACAAAGTACCTGACGTGTAAGAGAGGCATGCTTAAATGTGGGAGAGCCATCCTTACGGTGTATTTTGGAAGTCCAACCCTCCTCCTATCCTCAATCTTTAAACCCCTAATAAACCAGAAGATGCACTTGTAGTCTCACCATGGTATTACGAGTGTATAGGGCGGAGCCGATTGCGGAGTCCGTCAGCTCGTTTGCCGAGCTATACCTTAAAAAAAGACGTTAAACAAAGTTCGAGCTGCTAACACATACATTGTTAAGTAGGAACGATGTTTATTATAGTTATCTTATCCTACTAATATTATAAATACGAAAGTTTGAATGTTTGTTACTCAATCACACCAAAACGGCTCGACTGAATCCAGACGGATAAAATATGGCACACGCATAGGAGACACTCCGGAATAGGACATGGGCTACTTTTTATCAACATATCACGGAAGCTAGTTTATACATATTATGCTTATTACTGAATAGAGCAAACAGAGATCAGTCAGGGTGTTGTCACCAATGATATTAACAGCGTGTATAAAAATTACAGTCTCATTATATGGTAACTTCATGGTCCACCCACGTACGTACTTATGAACATGGACGCCGACGGTCGCGGATGAGTTGACTGATTGCCGCACGCGTTATTGGTATTGGTGGTGTAATTGGTACGTTCTGCGTTCCTTTGAAATACCTATCATCTAGTTATGACACATACGTTGCGTGTCTCAGTTAGGTAAGCCCCAGATTAAATACGTACAAATTACTCTATTCTATCATGATTTTTAAATGGGTAATATGTTTAACTTAAAATACTTAATATAAACTATTTTCAATATTCGAATTTACTGAATTGAAACCAATAATACTGAATTGCACCTTAAATTTTCTGTCCTCTATTGCTGAATGACAAAAAGTAAATCCTTTTTTTCTATCATATATTGTTTTTTTTTTAATTTCTGTTTTATGGTGATTAATATTGTGATGTACAGCTAGATTTTTGCTGTGAATTAGATAAAAAAGCTTATATCCTCTATGGCTGAATGACTATCAATTAACTAAAAATAAATTCTTCTTTTTCTATTAAATATTGTTTTTTTTTTGTAATTAATATTGTGATGTACAGTTAGATTTTTGCTTTGAATTAGATTAAAAAAGCCATCAAATATGGGGGAGTTTTACAACTTTTTTAGTTTTAAATTGACTCCCTAAACGAATTGTACGTTTAGGTAGTCGATTTTATTTGTATTTAATTTGTAGTACAGTCATTTATTTGATTTGCAATAACTGACGAGTAGAGAAATTTTGTTAGCTTAAATTTATAAATGGAACACAATAGGTACAAAAAATCGTCGTTGAATATTCCTACGCCTTGTTTACGAAAGCAAATACGTATTTTTATGGACTGTTCACGAGGCTATTCGTAGTCAATAAGCCCCCATATTTTGGCTGTTGACAAGCCGTCAAAATCAATACTTCTCTCAAGTGTCAATTGAGTTTTCCGCGAATATTCTTTGTAAGGAAAATTGAATGTCGATTTATTTCTACATCAAATGGCCTTTAATGATGTTGTTTTCGTCGTGAGAAATATTTCAATTTAGTATACCTTAATGTATAAGCATTTATTATCAGACTAGCTTTTGCTTGCGAATCCGTTCGCGTGGAATAGTGACTTCCTGTAGATTTTGTTATAAAAACTAACCTATGTCCTTTCTCGAGTTCCAAACTATGTCTGTACCAAATGTCACTGAAATCGGTTCAGTAGTTTAGGCGTGAAGAAAAGTCAGACAGACAGACATACATACAGACAGAGTTACTTTCGCATTTATAATATTAGTTTGGATATATATTCTTGTGAACTCTCAACTGAACTCGAATATATTTTCTACACTTAGTAGTACACGAAAATAGAAATACAAAGGACTCTAAAAATACGGGCTTTTATCACAACTTTCTAAATGCTCTACCGGTATTCATATGCAGTTGCATATGCATGTATGCACACATGCGTCTCGTTTGAAAATAGGTCAACTTTTTCGATTTATAGATAAAGTGGAATGTATACTTTTTTAATGTAGACAATTTACAACCAACGGAACTTTACCGCAGATAACTTTAATGAATATGGCGGTCGACATTCGATTCGTGTAATTAAGGTATAAATACTGATAATTAACTACTAAGTTACAAAATGTCTGTAGTTATTTCAGACTAGGTACTCTTGACGTATCCTTTTTCGTAAACAAGTACTCAACATGAAACACGAATTACATTGGCCCGCTCTTTTCCGTAAACATAAAACGAATTGAATACAAAAACAACTTCGAAAACACGTTGATAGGTAGCAATACAATGTTACTTGTATTTACGAAGTAAACCCGTGTGTATATCAACAAGGAAATTTGCAAACAAACTCACCAATTGGTTTAACGATCTGATTCGATACGGGATTCGCAAAAGTACCGACCGGGCGACCCAATTCAATCCACTTTTCGCCAAGTGATAAGAAACTGGTCCTACAGCGAGTGTCAAGGCTTCCTGATAGCCAATAATTTATTGATCTGATAGCCAATGATAGAAAATCTATCTACAAATGGGACAATTTAGGCGCGACTGATTGACATGATTGCTGGACTAGATGAGTAGAGGAAAGTTCAATCGAACTAACACAGCTTCAAGGTCCCAAGACTCGTCAAATGTAATTGATTCGCTATAAAACCTGCTTTATTGATATGAACCTGGTCCGACATATTGTATTTGACTCTTGGGTATTGTAGTATTGTAAAGTGTAAAGGTGATGTTTATTTTTATTTCTATCCGTAACTTGTAAGTAGTTACCTAGTATCAAATAAGTATTATGCGCTTTTCTTTTTCTTTCTGATTTCTTTATATTTTTTTGTTATTGACTTGGAAAATCTATTCAAACATGAAGTACTAATGATTTCCTACGTAACATACTTATCTACCTATCTATATTATTGTGCATGAAACGGATACATTTCGGAATGTATAATGTTCTATAAAAGTTACTAATTTTATAATTCTATATCTACTTTTTAGGACTAGGAAATCCTCCAATGACTTTTTCCGGTCTATGAGAGGGAGTATTAGACTCATACTGACTAAATACTAACCCATTTTTTCTACAACTTCGAGCAGAGCCGTACATCATTGCTCTTGCACCCACATCCCTAGCTTGTACTATATCTACCTGCCAGTAACTCGCGCGGTTTCACCCGCTGCTCAGCTCCATTTAATCGTAGCGTGATGTTTTATAGCCTATAGCACTTAGGAACCTTGTAGCTATCTATCAGTCAAAGAATTTTGGCAATCCGGCTAGCGGTTCCAAAGATTACCTCCTACATACAAACTTACAAATTTTACCTCTTTATAATATTAGTATAGATAGACAGACATCAAACCAAAATGTTACATAAAAGGCTGTCAAAAAAAACGAACAGTCATCTTCTTCGTCGAGTCATTTTACGAGCTTCCTGTAACTTTTTTGGCTGTCTGTGGGATTGTGAAGTCAAGGCCATTTCGGCGATGATGATGCGAAACGACATTGTACGTACAATCGGGACTAATTCGTAGGCTTGCGAACAAACTTGCCTTATAACGACAACCGCTTTAATGGCACCCGCGGCCGGAGGAACCTTCATTAATTTAACCGTTTTGTTTCTTCCCTTTATTCCTTAGTTGGTCGACCTTACTAAATACATTCGTTACTATTTTGTTTTTTGAGGGCGGAATATTATTAAATGACTTCTCTTTCTTCTCTCAACCAGGGTGAGGCGAGAGGGAGTGTCAGACTCTATCTGGGGAAACAAAAACCCCACTCCTTCTCCTGCTCCAAGCCGAGGCCGCTAAACGACGTTGTGTTTGCCCCGCAACCCCGGCTGAACATGCGCTGCTATTGTTCTCCATCTGTGGTGGCTCTTTGAGACGCGCGCGAAACTAGCTATTGTTAACATTCTCCTTCATTCTATCGCATACGTATAATACGTGTCTAGCTTGGAAAATAGACACATAATCTGTAATTACTAAATAACTATTTATTTCTATCCAAATTATGGAAGCCATGTTCTCATGTTTCTATAGTTTTCGCAATACAGTAGAATATCCTGTAAGCAACATGGCTGCCGTTATTATGGAAGTAATTATTTATGTGCAAATGATTGTTGTGTTGATAAATATTCCGCCATTAAATAACTGTTAACCTTCAGATGCAATAAGGGCGAGGTGTCCCTTTCCTAGCGGCTAATGTCCCTCTAATATTATACAATTTCCGGCTGCCGCAGCTCACTTCCTTAGCTATCAGATGCATTAGCGAACGCAAAAAATATTGCTGCGGACCTATTCGCACTGATACCAAGAAAATTATGCGCAGAATAGCTCAATGGATGGAGAGTAACTAGCAAAATGTTATTGTTAGACTTTACTATTTGTTTATAATATTTCTAAGTAAAAAGACTAGCTTTTTTATGTGATAGGAATCAAAGGAGCAGATGGATCACCTGATGGTAAGTGATCAGCAAGCCCCTGGATACCTACAACACCAGAGGAGTCATAGGCGTGTTTTTAGCCATTTAAGAAGGAAAACACACCTTTCTTGAAGGTTTGGCTAAAGTTGCTCAAAATAGTTTGATTAATTTACAAGTTTTGTTAAAATTTCCTCATATTGCATAAAACACGGCCTTTACAACCTTTCAGGTCATGATAATACTGCTCTAGTTTTACTACAGAAGTCTTGGGACAATCAAATTTAATCGAGTAATTTACCCGCGTTAAGGCTGATTTTTCAATGGTCAGATAAATGTTGTCTAAGGAATAAAATTGTTGCTGTCACTGTCTTATACAAACATTCTGACGCGACAGCAGCATAATTATTCCCCAGGTAAATTTTGTCTACCCATTAAAATCAGTCCTTAATCAAAAAAGCAATCGATTCGTTTATTTACTCACATTTTTCAGTATCAATACCATAGTAGGTAAGTACAAAAGTTGTTTATTAAAAACTTTGTGCAAACACGAGTTTTTCGCTCTGAAATTCTGTTCATGTTATAAATCACCCCTTATACCGTATACATTGACCACGCCTCGTGTTTCCAGTACAGAATATTTTTCTGAAATAAATAGGTCAAATCACAAAATATCTAGTTACGTTATCATTAACCTATCTAAGTGTCCATCGACCTCATTTGTGAGTCACCAAACACAAAGATCAATACTTATATTGACCTTCGAATAATTATTCTTTTCGTAACAAGATTCGCCAAGATCTTACTCTAATCTTATAAATACTCCTCTACCTGTTCCACCACCGTTGTTTGTTCCATAAAACATTGTTTGCGTAACATTGTCACTTATCAAGATTAATTTTATGTAATGAGATATTAATTCCCGTGGGAATCCATTTTGCCAAGTTGCAATGAGCACGTTTCGTTGTTTATCACTAAGGATTCAATTTCGTGCGTAAGTGATATAAGATTACTCACTGCTAACAGCTTAGGTAGGTATTAAAGAGAATATTGTTTAGCGGTTACTGCTTTCGTTGTGCGTAACAGAAATATAATTAAATTTAAAGAAAATATACTTACTCACGTGTAAAACACAGAAAAAGCTCTACAATTTTCAAGTCACAACGGAACTCTTACTCATGCACGTCAGTACTTAAGTCGTTACTTTCAATCAAATTTAGGTACTTTCAAGTATAGGAGAGCCATGCTTCGGCACGAATGGGTCGGCTCGACCGGAGTGATACCACGGCCTCACAGAAAACCGGCGTGAAACAACCACAGCGTTGTGTTTCGCTGTATGAGTGAGGTCTATCCCTCTCCCTTCCAAATCCTTAAAATCTGATACCCTTGACTTTGTTGTGTTGCGGGTGTCCATGGGCGGCGCTGATTGCTTACCATTTACCGAACTATCACATAAAAGAAATAGTATGTCTCGCTATAGTTGCTATACAGAAACGCAACAGGAATACTAAGAGTGTACAAAAAGCAGTTATTATATAGGTAAGTAAAAATTATAAAGTCGGTTCATATGCCAATTTTGTAAAAAAAGGTTCTACGTCTTAGGACCTTTTTCAAAATGTCTGGATTATTTACTATGTACAATTAATAGATTAGTTTACGAACGAAATTTATTTTAACTATCTAGCACTTCAGTATCTCGGGCACTTATACGAAAATGGTGAAATAGGTCTTTGTAATTGATAGCAGAGTGAGAAAGAAATGTACACAGCCCTATTAATGAAATGATTTCTTTTTAAAAGTTCAGCTCTTTTGATGTATCATAATAATATCTATGTCTCTCATGTAATATGTTGCTATTAGGTAATACTTGTAAAATGGGGATGTGTAAGGTAACTGACATGACATTGCATTTACCATAGGTTTATAGCCAGACCGAAAGAGCTACATCCTGACGGTTCGTACTCATATATATTATTATGTGCACTTATCTATTTTAAATGAGTACTTAAATTGGTATAAACATAACATATAGATGGCTGAAGAGGATGCTCATTTCCCTATATCAAAACTTGTTCGATTCCTTACAACTCTTGCAGTATTAAACTAATTGGTTTACGTAACATCGTCTCCTTGGTCGTGTACTTAGACTTAGTATTATTAAATATTCATTTAATTAACTATTGCACTCATCTATGTAGCGTATTCAAAGTAAACAGCTATATGTATACATGTATGCAAATATAATTATATATAATCTTTACAACACGTGAATACATACACAGTGAATTTTTTGAATATGATAGCAGTTAAAGAAACATTTTCGCAGTCTTTCCCAAAGTGTACGATAACGCCCCCTGGTGGGCGATGAAGGCCTCAGAGCGTAGCGGTTAGAGAGCCAAAAAACAGGGTGTTTTAGAGGCAATTTGTGATTTCCTAAAATAACTTTATTTTTTAGGAGAAAATTTCCTTAAACGACTTGAAGATTTGAGGTGGCCCGATAATTTATTATTAAAATCGTGGGCGATTTTTTATAAATATAACAAAATAATTTTGTGATTTTCATTGAACCTTAATTTACCAATAAAATCGAATTTTCCCAATTTAATGAAGCTCTATTTACAATGATTATATAGTTAGCTATATTGTTTGATACTTCCTCAGACTGAATAGAAGACTTCAAAGGACTTTTAAGAATAAAAAAAGCATTCTTTGACCACCCAAGGTGCGGATGGACAGGGCAGGAAGAAACTTAAGCCAACGACGACGGTATACCATAAATATGGAGATGGTTAAACGTTAAACACAAATCGACTGTGAAAGAAAACATACTAATCATCCATTTGTTTAAAGATCATCACATGAAGGATCGAAGATCTTCACACGAAATTCAAAGTACCTAAAAGCTTGTAAGTGAAACGAGGCATATCTTGCGGGCACATTAACGTGGTTCCGTACCCACTCGACCCGGTTGCCATTGTGGCCGCGACAATGCTCCGACAAATCGACCCATTGTTGTCACACAGTTGCGACACGCGACTCACGACGACTATTCTACAGTCGCTCTTTAACACATGTATGAGGTAAGGTGATCTGAACCCAACTATCCCAAACTGTAGTATAACTCCAATAGAATTTCGACTGTATCATGAAGCTTGTAAAGTTTAAAATTTGTTACAGAGATTTTAAATATCAGGGAAGCTTGAGGTGCCGTCGTTTGTACATCGACAAACAAAGCTGTCTCTGCAACTGAACTGAATGATTTATTAACATACTTAGTCATGCGGACTCTTTCAATGTGTCAAATTGTATATTCAGTGGGGTTTCAGTCTCATCTCTTGTGTTCTAATACTAGGATCATCAGTCAACGTGAAGAAATTGTCCTTGTACCTATACTTTTTTAAATGATTCTTATTTGTTTTTAATGAGGTAATTTGCAAGTTATTTTGTGTAGTCAAAAGAAGAACTGCTCTACATAAACAGTAAAAGAAAAATGGGATTCCTACATATTTAGAAATAGGTAACTACAAAATTACAAAAATCATTAGTGATTTGTAACTTTATAACAAATCAAACCATATTTATAAATAAACTTAGAAAGTTGGTTGTTGGTCAGCGCATAAGTAACTCAAAAACCAATAATTTTCGCAATACTGTTTTTTTGTGTTTGTTATTGTAAGAAAAAAATATTATACAAAAGCAGAGGAAATGCTAAATGACTAGACAAAATGTTTGTTATATTTAAACAGCAATGTCTTGTAAATTCTCATTGTTTTCATGAGATAGGACGACAAACAAGCATACGGGTTACCTGATGGTAAGCAATGAGTGCTGCCACTGCACACCCGCAACAACGGAGGCGACCTTTTAGGGATGATTACTTGAGGATTGGGCCTCCGTTAATCTTATTCACATGGCAAAACACACCGAGCGTACGGCGCGTAGCGTTCCGGGCGCGCCTCAAAGAGCCAATAGACCACTGCAGACGGGGCCCTATAGGGCTGATGTTCAGCCGGGGTTGCGGGGTAAGCGCAATGAGGCACCGCGACCTCGGCCCAGAGCAGGAGAAGGAACAGGGGGGGTTTTTAGTCAGTAAGAGTCTGATACTCCCTTCCGCCCGGCCCTGGGCGGGAGAAAGCATTTGATGATTTTCCCATCACAAAAAAAAATGGCAAAACACAACACTACGGTTGTTTCACGCCGGTTTTCTGTGAGGCCGATGTCGTTAAGTTAGATATAGCTTATCTTACGCTTCTGAACGTCCTTTGTAAGCATTAAAGAGTCTCGTTATCATATGGACCAAGTGTAGTCGGGGAAGATTGGTCCATTGTTTGCCTCATATTGTTATGAAACCACCTTCTTAATGCTGATGATAACGTTACGCTTGACGATGTCGGTGATGTGAAATTTTTGTAAAGATGTAAGTAGGTAGTTACAGCTACTTTATTTAGAATGGCTGTTTGTTTGTTTCGATATTGTTCAAAATTATTTATCTAAAGATGTTTTCGTCATTTGAAAACGTATTCCCTTTTCTCGTTTTTGTTGTTTTTTGAGAGGGAAATTCACCGTATGATTGCGCCGTGCTTGACCCACACCGTACTCAACTTACATCTAATTGACGGCAAATTTAACACGGTAAACTTCTCAAGCTTACAAACCCTATGATTTTTTCACAAATTACCTATATTGATTAGTTTAAGGTCAAAATATAACTTACAACTGAATAATATCTACGTACCATAATCTTGAATGAAATGTTGAAACAAGAAAGCAAGAAACAGGGTAGTTTGCCTATCCTCATATAAGTTAAGTACTTACTTATGTGAAAGTTATGCTTCGGTACGAATAGGTCGGCTCGACATTAGGGATATCACAGCCTCACAGAAAACCGGCGTGAAGCTTACGTTGTGCTTCACCGTGTGAGTGAAATTACCATAGGCCCAATCCCCGAGCGTACGGCGCGTAGTGTTCCGCGCGCGCCTCAAAGAGCCAATAGACCACCACAGACGGGGCCCTAAAGGGCTGATGTTCAGCCAGGGTTGCGGGGTAAGCGCAATGAGGCACCGCGACCTCGGCACAGAGCAGGAGAAGGAACAGGGGGGTTTTTAGTCAGTAAGAGTCTGACACTCCCTCCCGCCCGGCCCTGGGCGGGAGAAGTCATTTGATGATTTTCCCCTCACAAAAAAAAAACCATAGGCCCAATTCTTCTTCCCCTCCCCCAATCTCGCGTCTAACCGCGCAGACTGGAAGTCTATGGTACGACAGAAAATAATAATAAGTGCGTCAGAAGACGTGACCTGGCTTTTAAAGCTAATACTAAGCGTATCGATCTAAAAAGCCCTGCCATCAGCGAGCCCACTATGTGTAATAATATTTCCAAGATGCATTTTCGCAGCTGAGATCCCATGATAGACACTAGTGAATTAATCATCAAACGGACGCCGCAGACGAAATTTACGGCACTAAAGCGTCATTATTATTACTTGTAGCTAGATGGTACTCGTTTTATACTGATGTCATTTTCGTTGATTCACATCCATCGCGTGATTTACATGGGAACAATAGTAATGCGTGTGTAATTTAATAGAATTTGGCTGTAAGTGAGGATGTGCCCTTCAATGAAGATTACAATAATAATATATTACACAAGCATCGCCGCCTCAATGACGAGGTAAGAATAGCGACGGGCAAACATTAAAATGTGAATTTACACGATACGGTACATAATGAATCAAGCCTATTATAGTTTTCTATTGTTATTTTGAATAGATGGTTATAATCATCGAATCAGTAAAAACTTTAATAGAATTCATATTAATATATTAATTTATATAGATATGTGGGAGCGTCAGAAGGAGCCTCGTGGCGGTCATGGTTGTCACTTTCTATCGTGGGCGTTGTCACGACCGGAATTCAAAATAAAGGCACGCTTGTATTATTTGGTTTCCTTGCTATTTTATTCACAATCACACAATCAATAAGATGGAATCAGATTTTGAGCCAATAGGTTAGTGTGTACACTTCGGCTGGCAGCTGTCAACAGGATGCCCGCTGCCATTCCTCGTAGTGACACTCATGTGACACTACCCTATTCGGGGTTACCCGCTCATAATAATGTTACCAATAAATTCAAAATTGAGTTATGATTAACAATCAATGGTAAAGACAATACAATCTTCTTTGTTATTAAAAATAATCCATAATCAGTCGCCAGCGCCGTCAGATATATAAAAATGAATCGCAAAGTGTAAGCGTATGACTCAACAACGCCTGGACCAATGGTGTCAGGTATATTTTTGTTGAGTCTGGAGAAGGTTCTTATGAAAATAAAATAAGAAACGGAGAGAAGACAATCGGGAAATAGTCAGTCCTTTCGTCGTCAGCGCGAACATTCGTGTGAAACCGGGGGGCAGGCCACAATTATTTTATAAAATCGTACGTGCCAATATAAAATTTTTAGATTTGTAACAAACTATTAATTTTCTCTTACTCTAATTCTTTTTTTTCAATAAAAACATTGCCCCAGACTAGGATTTTCTCGTGTGCCGCGGGTGCGTTTACAAACCTACAATTTTACATACACGTCACACCCAGACACGGAACAACAAATTGTGGACCACACGAAGGGTTGTTCCGTGCGGGAATCGCGACTCGTTGTGCGACAGCCATATGTCGTTAGAAAAGTTTGTTTACGGTTACAACTTATTATTACTTAAATATTTTAAACTGGCTGATTTAGTCGAAAGAAATCAAGCATGAGCCATTAGCCAGCAAAAAAGAAAACAATTCAATAAAAAAAAATATAGCACTTTTTAATTTTTATTTACCAAATGGCCAGCAGGAAACGAAGCTTTGTTAAAAAAGAGGTTTGTACGTATAATTACAGAAAATGTTTACATCGTGCTGGGCCTTTCTTGAGGGGCCTTCAATAAACAGATAGTTACCGCACAGGTAGTATTTCGTAATATTCCTCTAAATTATCATATCTACCTTATCAGTAACTTGGGTCAGTAATTGACAAGCTTCCCTTCCCTGTCGTAAGAGTTTGGTATATTAAGGAAAATGCGTAAAACTTGCTGACAACAATCAACAAAATTGGACGAGATATGGAATTACATAAACGACTCGACATAAAGCGAGAAAGGTGTTTTACATCATCATAAATTTATGTTAAGACGTCATAAATGATATATTTACGATGAGCGGTAAATTCGACGGCTAAAGAAGTTTGGTGGAGAAAGTGCTCTTATCTTTACATAATGCTTCCAGCTTCGGTGAACGCAGTGAAAAATTCACTAAGCGAGAGCCGTTCGCCATAAATCATAATAACATTGAAACGGAACCATTTCCCATCTGAATCGGTTTATAAGAAAACTTTGCGGTAAAGAGAAAATACAGAAAAATTTAGAAATTCGAAAAGATTTTACTTCTGCACTGCAGTGTCTGAGTAGATTATTTATGATTTTCGATGTTCTCTACTATCTTTTACCAATACCATTTAATTAAACTTTATGAAAACAAAAATCGTAAAACCTCTTTGCAACAGCATGGAGTTTGCGTTATTTAAATAAAATTAAGACAAGGCCAGTTGGCAACGAAAAGTTTGAAGGATGCCATATATTTTCTTGCTTTTTCTGGGCCTCAAAAGGCTACTGGACTTTTTCGATAGGAAACAGCCAGGCATAATTGTAATTTACGAATAGTATAGACATGCAACCTTTTTCATTTATAAACTGTTATTTGCATACCATACCTAATATATTTTGCCTTGAATTTTGTTGAAGCCTTTGGTGAAGAGCTTAGTTAATGCTCTTGTACTCTTTAATTAATTTAAAGCCCTACCTTTGTAAAACGTAAAGCCCTTTAAATGTCTACAGCTATGGTCTTTATCCCAAAATTAAGTTCCAAAATGTTACCGTGCTGAATATATTTAATATTAAAGCCGAGAATATTATTCCCCTGGTTTACGCCATTACTTTATACATAACACGGGAACCCTTTTAGTTGCACTCCCCTGGCCAATATTGTATGGCTTACAATCATTGTTAACTTGAATCTAACTTATAAGTAGATAAGTGTGATTTAAGTAACCATACTTATACAGTAAGTAAACAAATGTATGTCTCAGGTGATGCTTTCTTTGTGCACCTTTTAATTTCTGCATCACCCAAAGGTTTGGCTGTTGAAGAATGGCCATATTAAATAAATAAATAAACTCTATCTTTGTCAAAATAGGTATAATATCCTTATTCTGAAATCCGATGTAACGTAAAAGTACAAATAAGTTGCCAGGAGATACTTATGACGTCAATAACGAATTAAATGTTGTTTTTCGTTTGTTATGATTATTAACCTCATAAAATGTTTACCTATAAAGTCTTGAGATAAGGCATAAGCAGATTTCATATGAGATTTACTTGGGTAGTTTAATTATCGTCATCATCAGCCTATAAGTGCCCGCTGACCAAAGATCTCTTCTCACACGAAAAAGATTTGAGAATTAATCATCACGCTTGTTCGAGGATTGGCGATTTCTAACTTATAATTAGGAATTATAAGTCCAAGTTTCCTCACGTTCGTCAGGTAGGTTTTACCTATTTTTATTATATTTAAGTACTTAGAAAGTTATATTATTTCCTTGCGTCCATGTTCTTCTGCAGTTCATAACACTGCGCTTGTCTCTAGTTTCTTTTGCGTATCAAAAAAATATTACGTATTATTTTCTTTGGAGTAAAACTTTTGCCCAATGAAATAGTCTAGACATTAATAGACAAAGAAAATGAAATATGTAACAACGTAACCCATTACTTTGATTTTCTTTATCTTGTACGTATTCTTCGTAAATACGACATTATAAGGCTAATGGAACCCTTTGTTGTACAAATAATGGGCATAAAAGAGCTTTACTAACATACCTGTTACACATTTTACTTGTTTGGTAAATATGAAGAAATTGCTACAGAATATTCATACAAAATTGTAATAAGTAATATTTGACTACGAATTTCCTTAACAATACCAGCTTGAATGTCCATATCGATAGAATAAAATATACTTAACAATTAATTCGTAAGCTTAGGTGATACTTAGACGAAAGTACCTACCTATGCGGAAGCATGTACTATTGGAAAAAGTAGCGGACAAACTCATTTTTTTTGTTACTTTTAAATTTTAAATACCTATGTTGCGATATTCAAAAAGTTTAGTTTCCCCACAGATCGTATAAGTAAAGTACCTAACCCTTCATTCGCGAAACAACACGGCTCATTTTCAAAAGCATGTATAAAGAAGCTACGTAATCTCATCGTCCATTACGGTTAAAGCAACGATGGCGGACTGATGTCGCCATTACAAAACAATGGTGGAACAAACCTGATACTTGTTAGTTCAATAATAAGCCTGAGGTTGACGGAGCGTGATGCGTGCACGCAGCGTCGGCGATTAGCCGTACTATTCCAATGATGCGTGTCAATCTGTGATGGGTCCTGCGTGCCTTCAGGATATCAATCACGGCACGGCAAAAAATACTGTGAGTAATCGAAGATATTGGAACCTCGCCTTGACTGTGTTTTTAAAACAAAAAAAAGCCTTTATTTGGTAATTCATTCAACTATAAACGGTCTCGATTCTGAAGCTATTCTATCCAATTTCCACGGATGGCGTTAATTTTAGTCCGCGATTGTAGCGATTTTTAAAGAAATTATTCTTTGATCCTTTTGTTGCGATTTCCTTTGAAATAAACAAAGTTGGAAATGCATTGTGTATACCTAGCCCTATTATAATACATACATATATTAGACTTACCTTATCTATTACTGTCTCTAGAACTTAAACAAACATAAGTAATAAATAAGAGTTCAACTTTGTAGTTACACCAACTAAAGCTACCAATACAAAAGGTACTCATTCGTCTTTTCCCAGAGACCACCAAAACATTTTATTTTCCCATATCCTGAACAATATCACTGTCCGCAAATAATTGTAGGGTCAGTCACGAACGCGGGGGTAGCAGAGGTCCGACCGTACGTAATCTTAATAAAGGGATAGGTCCCCTGTGCCCATACAAACTAATAGGGAGCTCTTGCCCGGGGTCCGCGGGGAAGGGCAACGGTCCATAAGTTGCAGGAACACAGTACGAAACCCTTAATGTAACAGCTGTGACAAATGGCATTCCTCGAGAAAACTGAAAATGATTAATAAATGTTCTTTTCTAAAATGTGTAAAGAAAGAGGTACGCATTGTGCAGATGGACTGCTTGGAAGCATGTCTGTATGGAAGCTTTATTATTTTGGTCAACTATTCTAAAAATTCAGTTCTATTCTACTTTTAAAAATTTAGTTTTCCGAAACTCTTTGTGTAGATGGCGCTGTTATCACTTATCGCCATACTAGAAATTTTCTTTGTCTCGAAGCCCAGCCGCCTCACGTAGTGTTTACACGTGCTTTTCACCTGTGATAACGGTAGAAGTCGTTGACACTCATTCATTAGCTTTATCCCCTTGTTATCAAGTTATCAGGCAAACAAGTTGTTTCATCACGTTGATAAGCCGCGTCCCGTCCTGTGATGCTGTAAGTCGAGAAGGAAGCTGCCTGGAGATAATGTGTCGACACGTGTGCCTGTGCAAACATTAACCTAACTGTAATTTAAAGCTGTGGCCTCTGCGGTTAGGTAAACGCAGTACCTTACATGATGCATAGTTTTACTACGCACTAACGCGATGCACAGCTGCATCTATGTAGTTAGTGTAATGCGGTAAAGACATTTTCTCGCATATTCTCAGAACTACATTAAAAGAATTCTGCGCAAACATTGAAGTCTCCTTTAAATGTTTTTTTGTAAGTGGAAACTCATCTAATGACTTCTCTCAAAAAGACTCTTACTGAACTGCTACTATAAATAGGTACTTAAAATATTAATTTATAATAGCAATACATTTAAAAATAAGTAATACACGTAGGTATAGGTAAACTTGCTTAATTCGTACCTGCGCCTAAATCGTACCTCGTCTATATCTCGGCATGGGTAATAGTTACCAGCGCCTCTGATGGCATAAAATGACAATAATAGCCGGCCAGATTGCCATATGACAAATAAACACCTGTTACGTTGCTCTCGACAAAAATATTGTAAGGGTAAGATTTTTCTCACTTTTTGAGTAATTTTTTTGCATACTTCACAAGAACTGTCTTCCAAGTATACCGTTCATAAGTTGTTTAACGGTTTATTATACATTTATACGTATATTTTTGAATATATTTCACATGGTAAAGCCGGCTTGTTCGTTGACAGTTTTTTTTGCGGCTAATTTGAAATTCATTTGATACTTGTGCCTAATTCGTACTCGCAGCAACTTCTTAAAACGTACGTACGTACGATTTAGGAAAACAATGTTTAATATCACAGTAAATATTAATTACTTACTTGATTATTTTTTAGTTTGTGTTTTTATTTAATAAAATTAAAAAAAAAACATTTATTTTATGCAGTAATTGTGAAGTATGGGTACATGAGCTATGTGCAAGACGAGTTAAAAAAAACTAAATTTTATTACTGCGATGACTTTCAAGATTTGGAAAAGACTATCCGCTGTATTAATAAGAATTAGGTAATCTAGGTGCATTAAGATTAAAAAGAGTAGAAGATTATTAAGATTGTGACTTTTAAGACTGTAAAACAATGATAGGATCTCAAAGTACGATTTAAGAATATACTGGTACTTTTTTTTTTTTTTTTTTTTAATTGTTTATTTCTCAGTAGTTTATAAGATTTATGTATTTTTTTATCGGAATACTAATAGAACATTAGTTTAATTATAACTACTTAATATAAATAACTGTGTATCATTGTTCATTTTCAAAATTTTCGAGGTTCTCCTTAAGTGGTACGAATTAGGCAAGTTTACCTATATAAAATAAGTAAAACCTACCTTTATGCTTATTAGTCTAGCCGCATATCCGTAATGTTATTATTGTGTCATGTAAGTAGGCAACTCACCTGGGGTGCGGTGCCAGACTGGGGTGCGGTGCCAGAAGACCTCCCCGTGGTGCACCCTGGGTACAGGTAATAGTCCCCCTAACGGGGGTGACAGGGTTGGAGTGGCTATTGCCTGTAGCGAACTTCTGGACGGGGGGCGGATAGACCCAGGATGGGTTCTGGAGGCGGCGGGTCGTGTGCTGATACATAGCCTGCGCTTCTGAGGGGACGTTTTTCCGTCCGTCTCTCTGAATTTAGCAGAGAGCGGAGCGGAAAGACTAGGGCGGTGCCCGTTGAGCACTCACCCTGCCAACGAGTGGCATCGGGACACATTGCTCTCGACTGCAGCCGTCGGAGTCGTAATCCGCGAAGAGTTCATGATATCATGACTTGAAACGGGACGAAGGTCTCGGCTTGGTTGTCCGGACCGCGAGGAAGATAACCTCTATAAAAAATTCCTTCAATACCAAGTTCTGGTGCGCGGCGAGGGTATGCATGGCTGAGGAGTAGTGTCAGTCGCGAGCGCACCCCCAGCTAGGGTACCGGTGGACCCTCTAGTTGGGTAATAAATGTACACTTACCTAGGGACAGGGGGCACTCCCTAGGTGGACCATTTATATCCCCCATTCTCGTGGGAATTATATGGATAATATTATTAATAAAACGTTAAAAGATGATGATAAGGAGGTGAAAAAATTGAGTACGAGCAAGAGCAGTTCGTGTCCCGGCACGAAAGGAAGAACAACGCGGTCGCATTTTAAGCGACCGGCTACACCAATGGGAGGAGTAGCTAGTGACAGTGGCGAGTCTGATTGCTCGCAATTGTCATCCGTCTCCCAGATGTCGACGGCGTCAAAAACGGCGCGGGCACGTAAGCGTACCCGAACGACGGCCTGGTCTGCGCAGGCTGCTGTAGAAAGCATGCCTGAAGCAGATAAAGACGCTTTGGATAGATTGGCCAAAGAGAACGCGGATCTACGATCTCAAGTAGCTAGCCTCAAAGAAGCTGTTTCCGGTCTAAAAAACCAGCTGAACTTGCTATCCCAACAGGGAGCACAGCAAAAGTCGCAAGACCTGTCCGTACCTGCTGGTCTGGCACCAGATACGGAAGCGCAATTGCGACGTTCCATCGCCATAGAGGTTGGCGCTATGATGGATGCAAAGCTAGCCGCTTTAGAGGGCAGATTGCTGCCAGAGAAGTCACTTCGCCCAGCTCTCGCCTCAGATACTAGGAGACTTGCATCTTCTAAGCCAGTCCAGACAGAGGCGACAGCCAAAGAGACGAAGCGGAAGAAAAGGAAGAAGAAGAAACTAAACGCAATCACATCCACTTTGGTTGCAGATTCGCCTGCGGGAATAGTCACTTCGGCTGCAAAAGATGTACGACCGGGAACAGCAAATTCTCAGGACACCACCACGTGGTCATTAGTAGTGGGACGTAAGGCCAAAAGGGCGAGTGCCCCACAACCAATGGTTTCATTCGCTTCGGCTGCGCAGAGCAAACCATTAAATAAACCGTCTGTGAAACTGCCAAAAGTTCCCACTTCGGCAGCGATCACTGTACGTGTAAGGGAGGAGGGATCAAACGTAGGTCTTGGGGAAGTACTTGCTGAGGCAAGAAGACGAATTAGTCTTTCCGAATTCGGCATTACCAGTGACTCATGTCGTGAGAAACGTGCTGCTGATGGTGGGATTGTATTCATGATCTCAGGTGAGAATTCTTCTGCCAAGGCCGATCGTCTCGCAAGTCGTATGCGGGAGGTCCTTGGAGAATTTGACGTGCAAATTGGCCGTCCGACTAAACTTGCCGAGGCAAGGGTTATGGACCTGAATGACGCTGTAACCCCAGAGGAGGTGGCAGTGGCCATTGCTAGGGCGGGAGGATGTTCTACGGAAGAAATTAAAATTGGTGAAATTCGACGTCCCCCACTTTCCTTAGGGCATGTATGGGTTCGTGGCCCTCTGGTGGCAATGAAAAAACTAGCGTCCGACAAGCGCATGCCATTGGGTTGGACGTCAGTTAGGGTCGAAGTATTGGAACCACGTCGCATGATGTGCTACCGTTGCTTCGAGTCGGGACACGTCAGGCGCATGTGTACTAGTTCTGTGGACCGGAGCTCCCAGTGCTATGCCTGCGGGGGTGCCCATAAAGCTCGTGAATGTATCTCGCCAATTCTGAAGTGTCCAGTTTGCTCAGACCAGGGCCGCCCTTCAAACCACCGTCTTGGAGGGAAAAACTGTCAACCGCAAAAAAAACAGTCGCAAAAGAAATTGCAAGGGACGTCAGCTGCACTTCAAAGTGTAAGTACTCCAGAGGAAATGGATACGTCACATTCCCAGCCCTAAAAGTCCTGCAGTGCAACCTGAACCACTGCCGCAGCGCGCAGAATTTATTCCTGCAAACTGTTGCGGAGTGGTCGGTTGCATTGGCGGTAGTGGCGGAGCCCTATGGTCTTCAGGATCATCCTCGCTGGTTCCGGGATACCGTAGACTCAGTTGCCATTTACTGGGCTGGTGGGAGTGGTGGGCCTCACTGTGCCCTGTTAGACAGGGGGCAAGGAGTTGTGGCTGTTGAGTGGGGACCACTAGCTGTGGTGGGATGCTACGTGTCTCCTAACATCTCTATCCCTGAGTTCGAGATATACCTGGATGGGGTAGCTAATTGCGTTAGATATAAATGCTTCCCCCGTCCAGTATTAATCCTAGGTGATTTTAATGCTCACTCCAGAGCATGGGGTAACACTCGGGACAGGCCTAGGGGACACATTGTGCAAGACTGGGCGGCTTCACTTGACCTCCGACTTATGAATCAAGGAGCTATCGCCACCTGTGTCCGGTGGCAGGGAGAGTCAATTGTAGACCTAACGTGGGCGTCTCCTTCTTTAGCCTCCAGAATTATGAACTGGAGGGTTGCTGAAGAGATGGTCACTCTTTCTGACCACCGCCACATTGTGTTTGATGTGGCTCCCAGTCCCTCCCATAGTCGAAGTTATCCAAGTTCTAACCCACCGGCACGACGTTGGGCCCTCAAAAAACTAGATCGAGACATGCTCATCGCAGCTGCCAATGTCGTTGCCTGGCCAGAAGATGGTTCCCAGGGGATCCCGCCCGATCCAGAAGTAGAGGCGACTTGGTTTCGGGACAAAATGACGTCAATCTGCGACGCTTCTATGCCCCGTGCCAAGTGCGGCCAGCGTCCTAGAGCAGCTTACTGGTGGTCGGCAGACATTGCACACTTGCGTTCTGTCTGTCTGAGGCATCGACGTCAGTTCCAACGCACCCGTCGTAGAAGACAACCGAGCGCCACGGAAGAACAAATCACCACAGCCTACAGAGCGTACAGAGAAGCAACTATGGCGCTCCAACACGCCATTACAGATGCCAAGTCTCGGTCCTGGAGGGAACTCCTCGAGGGGCTAAACAGGGATCCGTGGGGAAGACCATATCGTTTAGTCATGGGTAAACTCCGCCCATGGGTTCCTCCCCTTACGGAGACCATGGATCCGAATCTACTGGAAAGGGTGATAAATACGCTCTTCCCAGTAGTTAGTGATAGTCCCTCACTACCCCTTCCATCCTCAGATTGGTCCCCTGACTTAGGGGTAACAGAAGGAGAGTTAGACCGAGCCGTGCGCAGATTAAGTGCTCGAAACACCGCGCCTGGCCCGGATGGTATCCCCGGCCGTGCATGGGTGTTGGCTCTAGATGCTCTGGGGGATCGCCTAAGGCGGTTGTTCAATAGCTGTCTTCAGTCAGGCGTGTTCCCCACCCGATGGAAGGAAGCCGGATTAGTCCTCCTAAAGAAGCAAGGCAGGCCCGCAGACTCACCCTCTGCATACCGTCCCATTTGCCTGCTCGACGAGGTTTCCAAGCTCTTTGAAAGAGTAATCGCTGAAAGGCTCGTTGGGCACCTGTCGCGAGTTGGTCCTGACCTGTCTGAAAACCAGTATGGTTTCCGGCAGCAGCGTTCTACAATAGATGCGATACTGCACGTCCGCTCGCTGTCGAATCAGGCAGTGTCCCGGGGTGGGGTTGCGTTGGCAATAAGCCTAGATATTGTTAACGCATTTAACTCTCTACCCTGGAAGGCGATCAGGGAGGCTCTTGTTTATCACAGGATTCCTCCCTATTTGCAGAATATTGTCGGGGCTTATCTGCGCGATCGGCACATTCGCTATGTGGGCCGGGACGGTAGCGTTCAGCGGAGGGAGATTACATGCGGAGTTCCACAGGGATCTGTGCTGGGTCCTTTATTGTGGAACCTCGCTTACGATGCGGTCCTGCGTGTTGTACTTCCCGCTGGTGTCCATGTCATTTGCTACGCAGATGACACGTTGGTAATAGCCAGTGGGAATACCTTTGAGGAGACTATCCGGCTTTCAGAGCTCGGGGTGGCAAATGTCGTGGCTTCAATCCGCAGACTGGGTTTGGAGATAGCGCCTCATAAAACCGAGGCCCTATGGTTCCATAAGCTCCCTAGGACCAGGGAGCCACCCAGTTCGTCGGTATACGTTGGAGATGCGCAAGTCCAGGTTGGGCAATACATAAAGTATTTAGGCCTAATCTTGGATGGTCGGTGGGGCTTCGAAGAGCATTTCGAACGCCTGGTTCCTCGAGTCGAGAAGGCAGTGGGTGCTCTGCACAGACTGCTGCCTAACATTGGGGGACCTCGAGAAGAAGTTCGGCGCCTCTACGCGGGCGTCGTGCGGTCGATGGTCCTTTACGGGGCGCCTGTTTGGTCAGCTCGACTGTCAGGCGTTCGACGCTGTAGAGCGAAAATTTATCGTTTACAGCGGAAAATGGCCATCCGTATCGCACGGGGATACCGAACGGTATCCTTTGAGGCGGCAACTCTCCTGGCTCGCTTTCCGCCATTGGATATCCTGGCGGACATGGACGCGAAAGTCTACGACCAAATTCGCACTGTCCGCCGAAATGGCGGTAGAATGCCAGGAGTGGCGTTCGTTAGGCTGAGGCGGCAAGAGAGGCGACACGCGCTCGAGCGGTGGCGTGAGCGGCTAGAACAGCCGGAGCTCTCACGCAAGCGCGTTGTTGAAGCCATTCTGCCGCACTTCGAAGCCTGGCTGAAAAGAGAGGAGCGCGTCTCCTTCAGGCTTACTCAGGTACTAACCGGACATGGATGCTTCGGGGAGTATCTGAACAGGATTGGGCGAGAGGCCACGGCAAATTGCCACCACTGCGGAGGTGACCTGGATTCCGCACAGCACACGCTCGAGGAGTGCCCAGCGTGGGCTTCTGAGCGGCGGGTTCTAGTCGCCAAGATCGGGCGAGACTTGTCTCTGGCAGCAGTAGTTAGGGCTATGCTGGCAGATGCAGAAAATTGGAGGGAAGTGGCTTCGTTTTGCGAGACTGTTATGTCCCAAAAGGAGGCTGCTGAGCGGGATCGCGAGAGGGCCGATCCTGCTCGTAGAAGGCGTCGAGGAGGCAACCGCCTTGACGCCTAATACGCCGAATCCCGCCTGCATGAAATTCAGGCGGACCTTTGGGGTCACGGGTGCATAGAGGGGGGACTCTAGGTGCTCATTCAGTGGTCCCAGGGAAGACGGTGGTACAGTGGTCACGTATCGCCGTACACAGCGAGGCTCGTACTCGAGGGATGTGCCGTCACAGGCGTTTCATCGTGGGGGCTCCGGAGCAGGTCTCTTGTAGAGGACCCGGGGCCCCTTACAGGTGATGAGGGTGGCCACCGGGGTGGTTTTAGTGAGGTAAAAATCCCACACTCCCTAGTCTTTCTCCCCAAAAAGCTAGGCGCCTTTTGAAGGTTTCCCCCCGTAATCAAAAAAAAAAAAAAAAAAAAAAAAGGCAACTCACCTGCTCTGATGCATGAATAATTTATCTAGTTCATTTTTCTTGGCATTTTTCCAACCATGGTGGGCTCGGTAAGGACCAGGTTTTAACCTAATTTTACAATGGACTACAGGTATGTAGATAAGGGCAGCCAGATGAATTGGACTTCCGGGACTGATCAGTAACTTTACTTTGCTGTCCTGAATTGAAAGAAAATTAATAAGGCTTTCTTCTTCTCCTTTCTTTTACATTCATGAAACAGTTTCTTTCTACATTCATAAAACATTCCTCCAACATCTCCTTTCTTCTACATTCATAAAACAGTTCCTTTCTACAAAATAAAACTAGATACCATTTCCTTTAATTTATATGTATAATATGTAATTACATTATTATAAATTTAATTTTTTTGACGCCAGGTTTGCTGAAGTATCTTCAAAGAGCATTTTAGCACCTACCTTCTATTTTGCTTAAGTCAACACATTGTAAGCAAATGTTACACATAATAAAAAGACCATTAAACAAGGGAGCTCATAACATTATGCTGTATGTACTACCTACTGGTGACATTTATTCAAGAACGTTTGTCTTAACTTTATTACGCATCGCCATCTATCGTAACGCAAACCAACAAAAAACAAATGCGAAAAGGGACAACGTATTAAAATTGCGTTGCGTTGCATAATTATTGCCCAGAGTGACAGATAACCATTGCACTGCACTCCAAGCAGATCGTCGATTTCCAAAGAAATCTCAAACTTCATAACTAGTCCAATCCTGATATCAGATCCTCAATCAAATGATTATTTAGGTAGGTACTTGCAAGTTCTGCTACAAGACCATAACATACTAGGTATACCGATATGATAAGCGATCACAACGGTGACTAAACAAGCAGACAGATCACCTGATGGTAAGTGATCAACGCCGCTCATGAACATCCACAACACCAAAGGAGTCGCAAGAGCGTTGCCGGCCTTTAAAAAAGGGTACACTCTTTTCCGGAAGGTTTGAAGGTCGTATAATAAGAATTTGTGTTTTTTTATGTAATAGGTCGATAAACGAGCAGACGGATTACCTGATGGACACCCGCAACGGAGAAATTACGAGTGCGTTGCCGACCTTTTAGGGATTAGAGTTGAGGAGATTTTGGATTTGGGGAGGGATCGGGGGAAGGAAGCATTGGGCCCCCGGTAATCTCACTCACACACAACGTTGTGGTTTTTTCACGCCTGTTTTCTGTGAGGCCGTGATATCGCTCAGGTGAGCTGATCCTTCCATGCCGAAGCAAGGCTCTCGCACGCTTATATGATAGCTTTATAGGTACTTAATAAACAACAACGTTTATTACACAAATTTTAATTTTACCGCCAAGTGTTAAGCTCAGAGATCCATTTGCAATTATGGCAGAGGAAAATATTATCTCTTCTTTTGTTCTAAAGAACTGCTCCCCATTATAAGTTGCGTGATCGTTAGTTTTCTCCGTAACAAGCATTTAAATCCTTATTAGGCAACAAGGGAAGTATGAAAATAGTCACGCCGAGTGACATGGTGTCATGAGGCGCGACGATGCGCCTCGGTCTGTCACGCGACTTCTCTTCCGTCCCTTCGTATCTTATGCACGGCAGCCATTGTTACTTGAAAACAAAACGGAGAAAGTTTCGCACCTCAATTAGATTGATTA
Source organism: Spodoptera exigua (assembly GCA_902829305.4). Classification (NCBI taxonomy): domain Eukaryota; kingdom Metazoa; phylum Arthropoda; class Insecta; order Lepidoptera; family Noctuidae; genus Spodoptera; species Spodoptera exigua. The sequence continues at coordinate 11,656,876 of LR824603.2, forward strand.
GATGGTTCGGGGAAACATTTAATAGTTGAGGAAGAGTACGAAGTGTGTCATGAAATATTTATGAGCATTCTTTTTAGGCACTTAACTTGAAGTAAATGGACAAGAGTAAAAAGTTAAATAGGCAACTTTTTGCACTAATAGTACCTAGTAGGTACCTACCTGTTTCCTTAAATTTTGAGGTTATTTTGCTTGCGGTCAGGGTACTTAGGAGGTTTGGTGCCATACCTTGTAAGTGCTAGCAAACAGTACAGTACCTAATTATTATGTATTTTTATCGTAACTTATTTTGTCCGGGTTTCTTTTATAAACCATGCAAAGGTTGCCTAGAAGATATCGCCTTGTATGAAAGGCCGCCCATTGTACCTACCCACAAAATGTTTAGTAGTCAGGTAGGCACCAACAAATTGAAATGGTACCAACCAATTTAGGCATTAGGTCTCCAAATCCTAGTCAAAGTTACAGTTGCCCGTACCCTTTATTGACTTTTAAGATCGTTTATCTAACTAAATACTTAGTATCAACTAAGTATACTAAAATTTATCAAGATTTATGAAGAAAAATCTTGAATAATTATAATAATATGTACATCTACTTATCTAATTATTTCACCGTTTTTCTGTTAATAAATCATAAACACGGTAAAAAAATCTACCCTAATAATATGTACATTTTCATCTTGAACAAACTGACACAAGTGATTTTATTCTACAGCTGTGAAATATACATATTGCTGAGAAATTAACATATTTTATGTAGCATAATCAAAAGACATTTTTATGGAACACTCAACGCCATCTGTTATGCGTTTTAGTAACAACTTACTTCATTCTTTATGAGGTAGGAAATAATGTCTCATTCATCGTTTTACTGTTGTATTATCTTAGATAGTTACGTCAGTATTCCCTAGATGACACTAGTGGTTTTATTTTTAACTGTAACTAGGGAATAGTGAGTTATTTAGAAAATAATATCAACTTTATGTGCCAAAAAAAAATGGTATAGGTATCTGAATTTAGATTAGTAATAGACAAGAACGTATAATCCAAATATAGGTTATAAGCACGATACTAATTCTACTAATCCACTTTGACGCCCGTATACTAGGTAGGTATTTACTGAGGTTTTAAAATTCTTACATTATGTACCTATAAACCATTTTCATTTCTTTTAATGGGTCATAAAACAGCACTTTTACACGTCATTAGATACATTTATATACCTACTTATAAAAAAAAACTAGATCATGCCAGCATTTACCTAGGTGCCTATTAGATACAAATTTGTTTCGGTAAGTAGGTACGTATGTACCGTACCGATACGAATACATTCAAATTCTGAATTCGTAACAACGTTAAATTTTTAAGTCGCCCAATTATTTACGCACAGCGTCTTCAAGGATTGCAAAGTCGATACTGTCGTGAGGTGTCATAGGTAAAAAGATACTTGATGATACTCGTACCTGTAAATTGTGATTTTTACGAAATAAAAAAAATGTGTTCTCTCTTCTGTAAAAGGGACCTACACCAAACAGGTCCCTACTTGTTCAGCAATCTGCAATCAGGAACAACGCGCAGCATTATACTTACTTAAATCAGTAGGCGTAAAATCCTCATCTGATCTGTACCTTTGCCTGACTATTTCAATCATTTTATTCCAATTACTTACTAAGTATTCAATTCCTTAAAACTAATATCGGTAAAATAAATAGTTTTTTTAAACAACCTATTTTAAGTAATTTTAATTATGTTTGAATCACATTTGAAAAAGAATTCGCGTGATGAATGGAAGGTAAAAAGTACCAAAATGACAAATTTAATAATCATTAGTAGGTAGGTACTTACCTACACTCTTTTACATGTACCTATGTAGGTAGGTAAGTACCTACCTTCTTACATAGGTAGGTACATGTAGAAGAGATTTTCCGTGGCGACATAAAAGAAAGATAAACAAACACATGTATCATAAAGTCAAGAATTAGTATTAATTAGGTATTTAAATCTTACCGATATTTATAGGTTATGTTACAATCGGTCATAAAACGGTTGGTAAGCAATTACTATCTACGTGATTAATCACAGTTATTTAATAAGGTTTTAAATATCTTAACATCTTCTAATTACATTCCATTGTATGCATTAAATAGCTACGTGCTTTCACGGTGCATAACTCAATTTCCCCCCAGTTATTGTTGACATAATTAAATTTATAGGAACATTATTTATCCGCAAATTAGTTTCTCGTTACTTACTTAGTGTATTCTATATACCTAACTATTATTAAGTTTCGTATTTAAAAAGGAATGACCGATAGGCACTTAATCTCTTATCTACTTACTAATTTGGTAGTTTGGAGTTTACTAATTTGGTACTGGTATCTGTTTTATCTGTACCTACGTACTATTATATCACTACATTACCTTACATACCTAATCACACACCATCGGACCACTTGCATCATTATCATTGTTATCATTTCACTATTTATAAACCCGAGAAATTTTAGAGGCTACGTGTCCCCCTTCTACCATACCCAATCCTGAAATATTTAACCTCCAAAAGGCCGACAATGCACTCGTCACTCCACTGATGAAGCGGGTGTCCATGGGCGGTGCCATTTAGTCACATTTCCTCTGTTGATGATAAGGCTCATTTCCTCCAAATCCAGATTCATAGAGACTGTTGTCACCTTCTTTAATTACTTCTTCCATATGAATGTGATAACTGAGGTACATAAAACACCAACAATTACATCATAAAGAATTCAGGCAAATATCTATCTTCGCATTGTAATAGTGACGTCATTATATATATTAGCAAAACTATGTACTTACTTATGTAAATCGTGTCGGCTAAAGTGGTTATAGTAGCATTGTCCGAACTGGTAAACAAAACGTGACGACTTTTGTACCTATTTAGTATCTACTAATTTATTTTTTTAAATGTTGCCATTGTTCTATGTTAAGAGAAAGTAATAAAATAAGTAATGTATTTGTTTATAACTCAGAATACAGAACAAACCAGAATCCGCGTTCACTAATAATTACATGTCGTCAAATGTGTCCAAAAACAATACGTCAATCCCCCCGCCAGCCGCACTTCCCACCCGCGTAGTGTTGCCGACAGTGGAACAATTCCCTTGGTTTGGGGTAATTTTACAACAGGAGGGTAAGATACGAGTAAACCCAACAAAATATGTAAACTTACGATAAATGCACCAGACTAGCTGTTCACACATTTCATAGAGGTAGGTATCATAAAAGTTGACGATTTCTGGATTTGTTAATCTTAGTTACACCTACTATACAAAACAAATAAATTAAGCTTCAATAAGTACAAAGGTTTTATTGCGTTCCCTTTTGCTGGTTTAGTTTTTTATATGTATTGTCTTTAGACTCCGAAATAAAGATTAGAAGTCTACTTACTTTACTTAGTTCCTGAGATTAGCGCATTCTAGCAAACAAACAAACAAACTCTTCAGCATTATAATTAGTATAGATATATCTTAGTAGGATATGCTGTTTTCAAACCACCTTTGTCATAAATATATCTCTTCAAAGTGAATTGAGCAAACTAGGCTCTGGCTAGATGGTTTCCAAAATTAATCTAACCGTGCCCTTTGTATGATTTGTATTTATTTTTTTGTCAGGGAAACTAATATGACATAGGCTCCATAATGGACAAAAATATAACCCACAACAAATAAATAAGTGGGTAAAATTTTCACCAAAAATGACAACACTCACAAAATGGCCTCATCATTTTCATAGAAAAATAAATCGATAAAAAAAAATCAATAATTAATTAAATATACTATTGCAGTCGATGCTTGCAGATGAAATGTAATCTTATCCACTTTTTTCGTAATTCCAGTCGCATTTTTGCTCGTAGTAATAACACAAGACGGCATAATGAAATTAAAATTGATACTCGTAAATACGTCACGACATGCCACGTGCCAAAATTGACTAATCGTAGAAATTTCATACTATTCTAGTTGAGAATGGTTTTAGTTGCTTTAGTTTGAAGCGCGGTGACGCCTTCTGGTTTGTTCTGTATTCTGAGGTTTATAATAAGAATGGCAAAAGAAAATACCCGCGACGTTGGCTACACATACAAGTAGATGAATAGACAGTGATTGATTCGTTACTATAAAAATGAATGGAAATATTATAACAAAGGCAAGGTCAACTCACAAAGGAGTTAACTAACAATGTCAATTATTACGTTTATGTATGGCAAATGTGAAAATTAGCGTACCGCTAAGTGTTTACATACCTACCAACCTATCGCGAAAAATGTTTTGTTACAATGACAGACTGAATTAAACACAGTGAATTAGTTAACCTACATAATACATAGTATACGCCCGTTGTATCTATAGCATAGAGGATGCTTTGAGATTTATTTTGTAGGTATCTGTGGCTAACTGTCATTTGTTCCATCATCTTGGGAACAAACCAAGATAAAGTCAGACTCAGTCGGCCTTTAAGTGCCCACTACCGAGCAAAGACCTCTTCTTAAACGAAGGATTGAGCATTAATCACCACGCTTGCTCAAGGCGGATTAGAGATTTCAAACTCTAATTAGAAATTATAAGACCAGGTTATTAATTTTCCCCAGCTTACGGCGCGTAGCTTTCCGCGCGCGCCTCAAGGAGCCAACTGACCACCACAGACGGGGCCCTATAGGCCTGATGTTCAGCCGGGGTTGCGGGCTAAGCGCAATGTGTCACCGCGGCCTCGGGCCAGAGCAGGAGAAGGAACGGGGCGCTTTTAGTCAGTAAGAGTCTGACACTGTCTCTCGCCTTACCCTGGACGGGAGAAGTCATTTGATGATTTTCCCCTGGCAAAAAAAGGGTTATTAATTTTTGGTACTTTCCAAGTTTCGAACCAACAGTCTCTTGCATGAGGAGCGGGGAATCTTAACAACCAAGCCACCACGACATTAAGTACTTACCATAGTTTTTCTAAAGTAACTTTACTGTAAAAATACGAGATCTAGTTCATAAGTACCTAATCAAATTTGGTTTAATATAAGTATAATAGGTACCTATTGTAGAAATGTCAGTTGAGGTCATGAGCATGCCACTTACCTAAATACCTACTTAGGTGTATAACGGTATGTTGCAGTAAGTAATGCGTAGTCAAATACAGTTAAAATGCTGCGTAGCTAATTAAATTACTCATAGGTAAGTACTTCTAAAAATAAAGACTGTCTAATCACAAATGCTCCAATTTCACCACTTAGAAACTATGTAAGTACCTACTCCTGTAGTTTGTGCTGACCTGTGGTGCTGACAATTCCAAAATCAGATTAAGAAAACAAAACTTCACCAAGCTTTACATTCTGGGTATCTCTTTCCAAGTCCACATTTAGGAGAATCCGATTTATACCTACAGCCACAAACAGGTTTCCTTGTAAAAAAGTTCTTTGGCTGAAAGTTGATAACTTTGCGTGGATGCTTGTTTTGGGATGCATCTCATAAAACACACTTGTCATATTTGATGAACAACATTGATAGGTTTAGGTCTTCCAGTTCTAGTCTCGGAATTCAATTAACCGATGGAGGCGAGAACTGGAAAAGGTACTAAGAATGGGTCCAACACCGGGTGTTAGACTGTAATTGAACCCATACTTTGATCACAATAGACTAAAAAAATAATAATAGGTAACAAGACCTTTTACACCAATAAGGTTAAAAGCTTAGGTAGGTACGCGTACACCTTATCAGCATTGTTGGCGTCAGTGCATAGGTACCTACATCGCATACGTTTTTATCACAAAAATATTAAAAGCATTTAGGAGTAAATGTCTATGTAAATATTTTGTATAATGCATACCTATATTGATTGCTAAGCGTATTTTAAACCTTGTAATAAGCTTTTTTCCAAAGCTTATAATAGATTAAAAACGTTCCTTTAAATAATTTTACTATATCTAACCAGTCCAATTGCCATTCACAGGCCTATCTGTCTTTGCCTTAGTTTCCATCAGTTTTTCAATAAGCCATAAAACGGCAGTTTTACGCGTCAACATTGTTTAATATGAAAAGCTAATTGAAGCCGGTCGGGAGGGAGGTCCGTCTCTTTTCATGCCCGGACAATGTAAAATATAATATAATGTGTAAGATCTGTGCAAGTTCATTCTGTAGTGCTTCTTTGAAGAAAGAACCACACCAGTTTAAGTGGACCCGTTCAGCAGGCAGCCACGCCGGTGTCAGTTTGCAACCAATGTAACTATATTTCAGATTTATTTTCAAATTTCAGTCATCATCCTCACCACCTCTTTTGTATTTCAAATGCCTTGTCACACAATACATGTAGGTATCGTAAGATAAAGATTAATGAATGTCTAAGCCGGATGTAGTTCATTGTGCTGATTCATCCTGTTCATCCTGGTCCATACGAGTTGAAATCGTTTACAAAATCATGGCTGATTTTATCATAATACACAAATGTAGATTGATAATGCTATTCTCTGTCTACGTACCTAAGTGCACTTCACACCAATTTTCTGTGAGGCAGTAGGTAAGCCCGCCCATTTGCACCGAAACATAGCTCTCCCACACGTAAAATACATATTATAATACATTCCATCTATATTTCTTCTCACCAAAGAATAAAACGCTAGGTGGACAAATTCTCCATCCTCCAATCAATTTCGGTTCTAAGTACTTTTTATTTTGGCAGAGCTCTTAAAAGCAATAAAACAGCTGTCTGGTCAGCAAGAAAACAAGAAGTTGTTCCCTAAAATTAACGTGAATTACGAATATCTAGATTTTCTTACTTCATTTTAAAGATAATAAAAAAATACTCTACACAAGCGATTTCATGGAGCTCCGTAACTGTAACCGAAATTAAACCATATCCGAATCCGTTTCACAAGTTTCGAATAAGAACAGAATCCATTATAGACAGGTTTTTGTTTCACTGCTCGCACGCCATGTAAATGTTACAGTTTGTTTGATATTTCTGGTAATAAAATACGCTTTGTCTTTACTTATTTTAACTAAAAAAAATTAAATATTATAATATAGATATCGGCAACCGCATCCGAAGCCGACATAATTTATTTCCTATATCCAAATCCGTATCTAGATCCGAAATTTTATATCTACAACATCCCATCTCTACACTGATGGCCTCTGGATAAGGACAAACTGGCAGATCCACATTTGACCAGTTAATCAGTTTAAAGCAAAAAAAACATCCGAACGTAATCAACGCAGCTTGAACTCGTGGCTTTTTATCAAATAAGACAAGTAACAGAATAAAAACTCTTTCAAGTTTCTCATAGATACATAATGTAAATTGTATACGTGGAAACCCTTTTGTAATCTTATTCTTAATTACCTTCCGGTTTTTATTGTTAGTTGGTTTCCTGTGACGTATTACGTTTCTTTTACAACAAACAAAGGGGAGGATATCGAGTCTGTCTGACATCCTACTTGAGGAACTTTGACCGTATTGCTATAATGGTATCATGTTATACCACCAAGCCAGGGGCCGATGGGTTATGTAATGCGATGCACTTTAAAATATCTACATACTGTCTGTATGTCTATAACCTATCTACCTACCAAATTACGTTAGGTAGATAAAATTATCCGCAAACAAACAAAAAAGTTTTTTATTGAATAGGTCGGCAAACGAGCAGAGCGGATTACCTGATGGTAAGTACCTAATCAGCGCCGCCCATGGATACCCGCAACAGAGGAGTAGGTAACGAGTGCGTTGCCGACCTTTTAGGGATTAGGGTTTTGGAGATTTCGAGTTTGGGAGGGATCGGGGGAGGGGAAGGATTGGGCCTCCGGTAACCTCACTCATGCGGCGAAACACAACGCTGTGGTTGTTTCACGTCGGTATTCTGTGAGGCCGTGGTATCACTCCGGTCGAGCCGACCCATTCGTGCCGAAGCTTGGCTCTCCCACACTTATGGTGGAATTGAGAGAAATCTCCCCATATTTTATGAAGTCGCTTAAATAGAATCTTTAGACGTACGGAACTGTAGCAAAATTCCTTCTACTCCAATTTTTTTGGCTAATACCAGTAGGTAACTTACTTGACCTATAGACGACGCAACTGATAAAATTATTGTAATGTCAGTAACCCCGCCTAGTTAAGCAGATTTTACGTCGATACATAGCTATATATATATATATACATATATACATACTACCACATGTACGTGACTATAGGTACCTATACTCTAATCGCTTGAGAGCAAGGTCGCCTTATCGAATTTTAACGCTGATAACTCGATCTTTGCCATGACTATTAATATTTTATCATTTTTCGCAGAATTATGTCATTCATAATTTTCCCACTGTAGAAGAAAGTCGCTGTTTGGAGTCCAAATGGTAGGTACCTACCTTATCGAAATCAGGAATTCGATTGCAGATTGAAGAACATATTCAGTTTTACGTTTCTATCAATTTTAATGATCATTGAGACTTTTCTCTTTAGGAACTTAAATAATAAAAAAGGAATTATTTGATTTTTTGTATTGAATAGGCTCCAAAACTACGATTTGATAATTCTTTCAATATTCGGAAACTATGCTATCCCCGGTGATCATTCGCACTTCGCACGGCGAAACCGCAGAGCTCAGCTAGCTATGAAATATATTTAATCAATTTCCGAGTCAATCGCAGGTACCTATCTAGACAGTTAGATAGACATTTATTTAATAAGTTTTATTGTATTTATTTTTGTGATTGATAATGTACCGATGTTTTTTGGTTGATAGTGTACTAATGTATCCAGTGGAGTTAGTATTTATGTACATAAAATGTAAACCACCATTATCTTAATCACTACCCTACCACTCTTTAAGAGAGGAGTCTTCTCACGCGGAAAAGGTTTAAGCAATAATTACCACGGTTTGATTCGGTTGGCGATGTAGTTTTAAACTCGTAATTGAATTCACGTTGCGAAGCCGCGAACTATGTCGGCTGGCTATTTCACTCTCTGTTCATGAAGTTTACAATGTTTATGTCTATCCAGTAATTAAAACGATTGATTATACTTAGAACCTATTTAATAAACATTTCAGACTGTATAACATAGTATAGAATATACAAAGGAATCTTTTTAATAGTTAGTTAGGAATTATATGAGCACCGGGGTTTATAGACGGATGCACGCGGGGAATATCTTAAGTATCTGATGGCATTCAAGGATATTCTTCATCATCAGCGTCATAGTGAACACCCAATTGGCCTCGAACAGTGTCCATGAGTTTGGCTAAAACAAGACTTTCCTTGTGCGACATTCGGGGTGACTCGATCAGTCCTACAAAAAAGGTTATTAATTAGCTCTCAAACATGATTAATATTATATTATAATAATATTATATTATAGATTTAATATTATAAATGTGATAGTTAAACTCCTTGTAGTGCCAGCTTCTGTACAGATAGTGTAGAAAGTTTTTATAAAAAATAAAAATAAATAAGACCGGTTTAATTGAAATTTGGCGTGTAGATAAGTTAACGTACCCGAATTAACAAATAGGATACTTTTTATCAATATACCACGCGGGCAAAGCCGCGAGCGGAAGCTATATAGTGTTGAATATTTAAATACTAGTTGAATATTTCAACTGGCTACAAAATATCATATTATTATAAGTATTTAGATTTTTTGGCTACATAAATATGGACTAACTGAAACATACCAGCTCGAATGCATCTAGCGACTTCAAGGGCCTGGTAGACAAGACCTGCGCTGTTTCCATACACGTACGGCAACTTGGACTTGTGCAACGGGTAGGTTTTCAATGAACCATCAACGTGCGTTACTTTGTCAGGGAAGTGGAAGGGATCCTCGATCTGTGAAAGGCAATTGCATAACAGTTGGGTTCTTTAAAACTATGTACGTAGTGCATATGTATAGGTGCATCGTGTATGTACCTATAGACCCAACAAACTTGAAGACCTTGACTATATTATTATTAATCTTGGCCTAATTTGCTATCACTTACCGTAATATGCCCCTTCGTTCCATAAATCGTAGCAGTGTTCTTCAGAACCAAACCAGACTGAGTATTGAGCACAGATCTCCTGCCGTTTCCATAGTCCAAAATGATGGTCTCACTTTCATCTACCCCCGAATCATTGAGAGTACCGATAGCTGTCACATTCTTTGGTTCTTCTTTAAAAACATATTGAGATAGCTGCAATAAATAGATGCCGATGTCAAGCACAGCACTGCCGCCGTATTCCTTTTTCCTGAAAATAAATATTGCTTGCGAAATCTTCTTAAAGTACCAATAATAACTTATAACTTTGAATTGACGGTTCACTTACAAAACTCTATCGCTCTCGCAGAAAATTCCGAAATTAGCTTCGATAAAACGAATTTCTCCGAGAGCACCAGCCTCAATCTGTTTCTCAATGTCAATGTAAGCCGGAGAGAAACGAGTCCAAACAGCTTCCATAATGAACAGTTTCTTCTTGCGCGCCAGGTTTATGACGCTCTGAGTTTGTTTCGCGTTCAAACAGAAAGGTTTCTCACAAAGAACGTGTTTTCCATTTTCAAGGAACATCTTGCAGAGTCCATAGTGGTCATTGTTCAAAGCCCCGATGTAGACAACATCTAGAATATTAATTAAAATTGATCGTTTAATCACTTGATTACAACGAATTGGGACAAGTTTATCAAGTTTTGTATTCGCTTGTCATGGCGTAAACTCCAGATAAAAAACACGTTGATAAATGACTAGTGTTTATTTAATATGAAATCGCCAGTCACTTCCTCACCTATATCGCTGCTGTTAGCTAATGCCTGGTATGAATCAAACACTTTCTCAATACTGTGAAGTTTCGCGAACGCCTCAGCCCTGTCCTTGTTCCTGGCTGCCACCGCGACTATTTTCTGATCGCCCTTCTCAGGGTACGAGTTAAACGCATTGACAAAGTCATTGCTGATCTTGCCAGCTGTTACAATTCCCCAGCGTAGAGTCATCTGTAATTATTACGATAAGTAATTTGTTTTCGATGTCTTTCTCACATTGGAAATCACATGAAACTAGCTAATTTTAATCAAAACAACTTAACACATTCGGTGCCCCCGACGCGTATGTGCGTGCGAGGAAACGCACATACGCGTCGGGGGCACTGAATGTGTTAATGGAAATTGTTGTTTCGAAGCAATATGAAGACTATTTATTTTTGTCAGTCTATTTTTTATCTATACTTATAAAACATAATAAACATGAAAACTCGTTAATCGGATAGCTTCGTTTTAATGTTTGAATAAGTTAGGTCAGACCCACGTTTGCCTAGGTGCTAAGAGGAAATTAAAATCTTAAAATCCCACAACCCCACCAAGCGATGCGCGAACGCAATTCGTTATTGCGATTTTAATGGGTTTTTGTTATTAAGCATGTTAAATACGAGACAAAATATCTGACAAACTGCACCAGATAATCATTTTAATTATTTCCCTACAGAGTGACTTTAGTATGTCTTTAGAAAGTTAATGAAAAGCTAGCCCAAAAAATAATTCACAATATAAGGCCAAATTGAAAAATATTAAGTTGGTTAAATTGACCGAGGTAAATTTGAGAGTGCCTTGTCGGGCACCTGTCTGGGCGGCCGGATTTAGCGGACAGCCAGTTCGACTTCCGCAGAGGGCACTCCACGGTGGACGTCATCATGCGCGTGAGAGACCTCACGACGGGGACTGCGTTGGCCAGGGGGCGAGTCGTCGTGGCGGTGTCTCTGGACATCGCCAATCGCTGAGCACCGCCGTGTCCTCAGGGAAGTGATTGGCCTTAGTTGACGCTTGGGTGCGGAGCGAGAGGAACTGTAATGCCGTTTCCTCTTTCTGAGAAGCAGTGATGCTCGCATAAAGGCGGAGCGCGTGTGGGAGGGAACTATATCATCCTCACGTCTCAACCGCCGCAGCAGGCGACACACGGGGGGTCCAAGATCGAGTTACATTCTCCGACCACCGTAAACGCGAGTTAGAGTTGATCTCCGCCCAACGAGAACCAGACTCGAGTGTGCAGCGCGTAGCGTCCCTTAAAGAGCCATTAGCCTGCCACCCATGGGTTTTTTTACAGACACATTTTTTTATGTGATAGGTCGTTAAACGAGCTCACTCAGCGCCACCTATGGACACCCGCAACAACAGAGGAGTTATGAATGCGTTGCCGACCTTTTGGGGATAAGCGATTTGGGAGATTTAGTTTTTAGGGAAGGATTTCGAGAGGGGAAGGATTTCGAGAGGGGAAGGATTGGGCCTCCGGTAACCTCACTCACACGGCGAAACATAACTCTGTACCTAGTTGTTTCACGCCGGGTTTCTGTGAGGCCGTGGTATCGCTCCGGTCGAGCCGACCCATTCGTGCCGAAGCATGGCTCTCCAACTTCGGCACGAATGGGTCGCGAGACAAACGCTTTATGTTACCGCGGGCTCACCCTGAAGTAGGAAAAAAACGGGGCGTTTTTCCCTTTCGCCATACCATGGGCGAGAGAAGTCACTTGCTGATTTGACAAAAACGGCGTATGCGTGCACCTCAGAGACATTATGTTCAGGCTTTTCCGTATTGACATAATTCAATTTAATAATAAATATTAAGGTACAACTTGATATTTATAATAGCTTACAAAATATTCTAAAAAGTTTTCGATAGGTACCAACATCTTATTCCAAACCGGTTCAACCTTCCTAGCAATGAGTATAAATCGCCACAAAAAAGCCACCAATTTTTTTTTTCGCAATCGCGAAAGACACAACACTACAAAATAAGTACAGCGAGAATGTCAAAGTTTAAAATCAGTTACATTCAGTACCTATCTGTATATATGTAAATGTAGTCATACTTGTGTATAATTAATTTAATAAAATTAATAAGTAACTCACCTTTCCCGTGTAGAGTCACGCAAACGATTGATAAACTGAAAAAGCAATTCAGAAGTTGAGTGATTATCGTTTGATAATTTCGAATACAAAAATATTTTTGTGGTTATCTACAACAGGGTGATAAGAGGTCGCACTCGCAATATCAACTCTCGAGGCAGAAGTTAACAAAATACTTAAATTGATTGTATATACCTACCTAATTAGCGCCAAACTTGAAATCATTTTAATTTCTGTTTATTATTATAAGTATGTATTATATTCATTAAATAAGGTAAAACGCGATAATAACAATGAACCGGCTACTACGATGCGCAGTCAGCAAATTTTAATCTAATCAGCCTTTTGTTACACAAATGGCTCCGTTTATCATTAAGTTTTGTGCGATAGGTAACCGTCTGCGATGCGCAATGTGTTGCGGATTACAATTGCCGTTCGGAACATTTTTGCAGAGACTAATAACCATATTATTTATTTTTGACCGACAAAACACCCTCTTTGGGCGATTAAAACCACCCGTTCCTTTTCCTGCTTCGAGTCGGGCCGCGGTAGATCATTTCACAGCCACAACCATGGCCAGCTTTGTTTAGTTCAAGATATGGCTGCCATATCTTGAACTGTCTCTTGTCTCTATTAAAATTTTAAAAATAATATCTCTATACTTTTCCGTTGACGGGATTACAGGATTCCGGACCTTTGGAAGGCGTACGAGGGGCTGAAACCAACTCGCAGAGGCCCGTTGAACAACTTTAAGTGAAATGGGACATCAGCCGGCAATTATCCCTGTATGCACAAAGAAAGAAAGTGCACCCAAGGTAATCCCCGGTTGCTGCAGGACTGTTGCGAAATGTTTGGGTGTGGGTTGCTATGGACTGGTGGATATGATATGGCATACACATAAGTACTTATAGCTCTAAATTAAAAATCTATCTTGGACCAAACAAATATTTAAGTAATCACAAGAACCAAGGTTCGGTTAGTTTTCAGTGATTCGTGATTTTCACTTTCATTTTCTAGCTAAGTCCGATTGTAAAACAACGGTACGGTGTCAGAATGTAATAATTCAATTATGTATATGTATATAGGTAGGTAGTTCGGGTTCATTAGGATAAGAATTGGGATGCGTATGTGGATCTGCGAACGCACACTGCAAATGCCTGTCACCAACGCACTGAAAGCCGCTTACCGTGCAATTTGAAACTGGTTTATAGGCACTTCGCTCAAAATTTTGACTGGAAAGACCTATTTTTTTCACTAGGTACCATTACGGCTATCCCTAAGAAGATGTAAATAATCGTAAATTCTTCTCTTTTCCTTATTACATGCTTTTACAATGTCACAAAAACGTACAATGTTGTCACTTATCATACAAACATAGTTAATTACTGTTACATAAATTTCATTCACATTGGCATTCGACGATTTATGGTTATGTATGGCCCACAGGCCCACATACAGCCACATTGCATATGATAAAACGGTGATAACGTGTGCACTTTTTGAATTCTTTGGATCTTAACTCTATAATTTGTATTCAATAGGAATAGTGTGCATATGTTTATCTTTTCTTTCTCTAACTCTTACAGGGTGTTGATGGAAAACTTGTTTCTTATTTCCATCATCTTCATTCTTATTTCAGTCATAAAGTGACTTATATCGCCCAGGCTGTTTCTGGCTAAATACCTGTTCCCAGGTTCTTCTCCTGTTCCAGGCCGAAGCGCAGTATTGCGCTTGGTGGTCTATTGGCCCTAATAGGCGCGCGCGATACGCTACGTTCCGAAGTTCCGAACGCTCGGGTCTGGTTTAGGTCAGGCGGTGAGAAACCCTTACTCGCCGCCGATCACTTCCCTGAGATCATGGAGATGCTCAGCTCAAGTAGGGAACCGCCACATTAAGCTCCAAACGCCGACGACTCCGACTACTACACGACGTTGCTGAAGTCCAGGCACGCAGAAGTCAAACTAAAGCGCGCTTTAGATGCACTTCCGAAATGGCTACAGAAGTAGAGGCTGGTTGTGAACGTGGCAAAGACCCAAGCACTCGCTCGTAGTTCACAAAAATATTGTCCGGGCTCTAAACCTCGCAGGTACCAATGTGACTTTCTGACTTACATGTATTGTCATCATTTAGAAACCAGTGAGTGACAAATGTTGAAGGAAATTATCATGAGGAAACCTGGACTTATGATTTCTAATTATAAGTTTTAAATAGCCAATCTGCCTTTAGCAAGTATGGTGATAAATGCTCAAACCTTCTCTGTGTGAGAAGAAGGCTTTGGTAAGCAGCGGGCACTTATAGGCTGATGATGTAAAACAACTACACATAAAGCAGCAGTCATATTTGTAAGGCTGTTTTGGCACTCCATGTTGGTAATGTACATATAATATAATTCTATGAGTAGAAATATTCGTATTATTTTTAGAAGTACAAACAATAAGTTTATTCATATGAATTACTACTGCAATTTATGTTTAACAGTACCTAGTCTTTTTGTTTAACTGAGAATTTATCGAACTGTTTATGTAAGGTAAATCTTTACAAACAAATAATCAGTCTGTAGCTATGTGCATTATGTACCTACTGAATTACTGATAATACTACAAAATAAGACAACAATGCTGTCTGTTATAAATTGAAGTCTATACCTATCAAAAATATAAAGCTAAAGAAAAACTTATATATTCTACTTATGATTGGAATTGAATATTTATTTATTTTTGTGTTATTTAGTACATCAACGAACAAAGACTGTAAAATATATGAGGTTTTCCACATATACCCCATAGTTTCTATGCATATACATATATATTGGTTCACAGTGGCCCGCAACAAACAACCAATATAGCTATAGAAGCCTAGCAATGGTTATCCATTGGCAAGAGTAACTTCACATAGAATAAAAACACTATTTAATAGTTTTGCAAAGATAAAGTATCTTATTATTTGCTGTATATGAGCAGAGAAGGTACACAGATGACTTCTTACAATTTGGTAGGTCTTAACACCCCAAGATTTGAATAAAAATTTTAAACAGAAAATTCCAAATACGTTTTAATAAAAATTAAGGCTCGTGTAAGTTGCAATATTGGATAAAAGTGATTAGGTACTTGTTTATAATAACTTTTTTCATGATTAATAAAAAACGTAACAATAGGTACCAATATAAAGTTTTATCGAAGTAAAAAAGGGTATACCTTTGTATGAAAGAAACTTTATCGAATAACAATAAGAATACGTATCTTAAATGCAAGCTAATTTAGATAATAACAATACAAAACTTTCTTGGTGAAAACACTGCCACTATAAATTGAAGTTTCAGTACTTTTACAAAGTTTTAGCTAAAGTCAGTGCAGTGCAGTGTCATAATGTCATTCATTTCATAGGTATATCAACTGTCACATAACAATCGCGGTTCCTTCTTCTGAAAACTTTCTTGATTTACTATGAATAAAAATTGAAGTAGACTAAAAACAATAAAACTTGTTTGATGGTTTTATATTATTACTACTGGATTAATGTACTTTGTGATTATACTACACTATATAATAAAATAATATACGGTACGGTGATTTTGATACCAGGTGAAAAATTCGTTAAATACGTTTTTGACAATAACCGTTATTTTGTCGTTATTCACTGTTATTTAAAACATTACTAATCACTAGGTACCTACCACGTAACTATTTTCAAAGGTCGAAAGTGTCAAATTTAGAAACAATATTAATGTTTCTAACTGGAAGGAGCAGTAGGTAAATTAAAATTGAAAACCTTATCAAATTGTATTTTTATTGTCTGTCATATAATTGCATAAAATAGTACGACAATATCCAAATTAAAAATATTCGAAATAAATATAGGTATTTAAATAAATAAAAAATATGAGGTACACGATTATTATAATAATAGGTATCGTGTTCCTATAGTATCAGAAAATAAAATAAAATTGTGATAACAAACATTCAAAATAGCACTTTCAAAAACTAATCACAATGAGGTAGGGAATAGCAAGTTCAGTAAAATACTGTCACGACAATATTTCCACAAAGTGTAAACAAATGCACACAATTAACCTTTCTATTGATATGTTAAGTTCAAGCAGTAAACCCTATTGTGTGTTTGTCAAATAAGATTTATGCATGAAAGTATGTAAAGATTTAATGATTGAATAACATTATGATAATTCACATGTCGAAGCTTAACAAGACTTAAAACTATAACAAAATTGTTAACCCATAAGTTATGAGATACAAAATATCACTGCGAATATGCTAGTTGTTGAGAATGTCGTATACAAGCAAAAGTAAATAACTAACAAGAAATTTCATTTTCGGACATTTATGAGACGTATTGCAGTACTTATACTTACCTAAAACATAATTTAACACCATCATGTATGTACACAATTAAATATAAATTAACATTCAATTACCTAACGCAGTTCCGCATAAATTATCGTTAAAAAGAAGATATTTGTAATTTTTGTATAGATACTTCACAATAAAACCTGCGTCTCATAGCTGTACCGTCTAACAATAGTAAAATACTAATTTAAATAACAAAATAAACGAATAAGAGATTGTCTGTTTAATTAAAGCATTCTAGTTCATTCAAATGCTACTTTGAACGCACTGTCCAAATCCGCTAGGAGATCTTCCACATCTTCTAAGCCCACTGAAAGCCTTATCAGTGCATGCGTAATACCTAGTTCCTCGCGCTGCTTTTCGGGCACTGATGCATGTGTCATTAGTGAGCTAGAAAACAAATATCGATGAGTTAGACAAATATACCTTTAGTTAAAGAAAAGCTGGAATTTTATTATGAATATATTTATGTAACTTACGGTAATTCCGCAAGACTTTCATATCCTCCCAAACTCTCTGCCAATGTGAATACTTTCAGCGAACTTAAAAACTTTCTTGATTCTTTTAAATCACCACAATGTTTGAAACTGAATACTCCGGAATGACCACTCGTTTGCTTTTTGGTGATATCGTGATGTTTGTGTGATGGCAAGCCTGAAACAATATATACCTACATTAGCGCTTCTATGGATTGTCATGTTATTTATTACACATATTAGGATTAAGATTAACATAAGGCTTAAATTCTCTATACTATAGATAAGGTAATATTGATCAACGTACCTGGGTGCATTACTTCGATAACCTTGGGATGTGATTCTAACCATTTGGCAACCACAAGTGCTGATTCCTTATGACGCTCCATACGCAATGCCAATGTTTTCAAACTTCTATTGACTAAATAACTATCAAAAGGCGATGGAACGATTCCCATAGCTGAAAAGATATTAAAAGAAAACATTATTATAACGCACAAGAACAAAACCGTTGTAGGTGGAATCGTAAGTTCGAACTTTGCTCCCTAATAAGAGACTGACTGTTCAATGAGTATAAGCAATTTACATATTATCAATGAGGCCTCGAATGTGAAACAAGATCTACATGATAAACTATCGCCGTAAATATTTCTTTGTATCTTGTTTTATGTAGTTTTTCGATTACATAACTTATAAACGATTGTAAAGAAAATGTGGTTTTTATTATGAATAAACAATAAGTTAAGTTAAAATTATTAAACAAAATAAAAATTCATCGTGGTGTAAATTAGAAAGACTTCGTTACTGTAATTTCATCACTAGTAAAATGAGTAATGCTAGGGCTTAACCGGTACCTACGTAAACCGCAAGTCATTGTATATACAACTATAATAATAATTGAACTGATAACGTTTCTCTACGTCATTGCCTAATACAACTATGATCGTCATGATTGGTGATATTACCTCATGAATTAGCCAAACAGGGGTTAGGCAAATTATATGAAAAAATAAAAGATATTATGTCATCTTATATTACTTTTTTAGTCACGATTGAATAATATATAATATTATTAGTTGCAGTAGGTATTATTAGTTTGGGGTGTGCAGGTAACGATTTTTCTAAAGCTGCTAAATATCTACTTATAAAACGAAATACATAGGTAACACTCACAATTTTGTAAAAATCGCAATTTATCTGCTAGAACTTCATCGTTGACAACCGCTGCTCCCATAACTACATCGGAATGGCCATTCATATATTTTGTTAAGGAATATAAAACGATATCCACTCCAAAGTCCAATGGCTTTTGTAAATAAGGTGTAAGGAATGTGTTGTCTACAACGACAATAATGTCACCGAGACTCTTTGCTGTTTTCACTGCTGCTGCAATATCTACAACTTTCATGTTCGGGTTTGTTGGCGATTCTAGCCAAAGCATCTAAAATAAAAACATGTAGAGTTAGCACCTACTCATTGACTAAGGATTTAGATAACAGATAATAGCAACCATAAAATGCATAACAACATTAACACAAAATAATAATGCAATAAAATGTTATCGTGTTAAATTGTACCTATTTACTTTGAATTAAAACATTTCTGATAAAGATTGTTGTGGTTAAATCATTACGTGCATAATTATAACTCCAAATGTAATAATATTATGACTTTTCGTCACTTTAATGTTAACACGCGCCATCAGTTTACGATAGTGTTTTCACGTAAAGTTACGAAGTTTGGTTCGCGGCAAGATAAAAGTAATGATATTCTCAAAATGGTTAGCTACATGAAAAAATTTTAAAACTAAATTATTAGTTACCTTGGTATTTTTTTGAATTGCTTTTTCTAAATTTCCAGGGACTGTAGTGTCTGTAAACGTGACATCGATCCCCATTCTTGTAACAACTTGTCTGAAATGAAAATAAAATAATAAGTTTAGTTTAGCTGTGTATTAGAAATGACATAAAAAATGTTGTACAAAATATTACAGTGTAAGTAAAAAATAATGTGTAATTATTACACATTATTTTTTACTTGGCGTTTTTTACCATAGTCCAGAAAAATTTCATTAAACAGAATTTGAGTGATAATTTTATTTACCTTAAAAGACGGTTCGTGCCACCGTAAACATCATCAATGGAAACTATGTGATCGCCTTTACTGAGCAGCATCACAATTGTTGACATCGCGCCGAGACCCGAAGCGAAAGTAAAACCATGTTTTCCACCGTCTAGTGCTGCAAGGCATTCTTCTAAAGTATTCCTAGTGGGATTTCCTGACCGCCCGTACTCAAAACCCTACAATAATTAAAAATATTATTTTTGGAAGCACTCTATCTAATCAAAAGAGAAAAAGTATCAAAGAAAAGCAGAAGCCTTAATACATATATGTAGTTAAGTATTCAACATTTAACTTACCGTATGTTCAGCCGGAGCCGGTTGTTTGAAAGTAGTGGACATAACAATCGGTGGTACTACGGCCGCGCTGTTCCATTTTTCAGGTTCTTGTCCAGCGTGTATGGCGATTGTGGCAAAGCCTGGTTTCTGTTTCAAGAATCCGTTCTGCGCCATCTAGTAAATGTTTAGGTTGCAATGAATATTCAGCATCAAATTAAAAAAAACGACTTATTTTACATTAATATTTAAAAGTTAAGGTTTTTTTATAACAAAAAAAAAATATTCGCAAAAAATATACTTTAGAGCTCATTAAAAATACAATAAATTACTCATACTTTCCAATTTTTTTTTAGTTTACAAATTATCTTTATTGAATAAGAAATCGTGCTTACAACTTATTTTCACACCAAGAGATTAAAATATATTTTTGAAGTAAATTTTAATACATTAACTGATAACCATAGTCCATCTTATTTAACAGTAGCTCTAAAACACATTTTAAAACATATGCCAAAACGACTACAAAAATCTAAAAATAATTGTACTAAAAATTGCACGCTAAAATTCAAGGTTAATGAGAATGATACAAAATGTGGCAGAATTTCATCAGGATTATTAAATACATTTTTAGTATTATTTGCTTATGAATTTCCAATAAGAATTAAATCTTACCTTAATTTTTAATTAATTTCAATTGCCGCTAAATTACTTCTTATCTAACCTTTCAACACGCCACCACCGACACTTGATTTCCAATTCCGAATGAACTGTCTTGGATGTCAAAACGGCTTTTTAATGTACATTTTATACCACCCGGCACACGACACTGACAGCCAGCACCGGCACATTAATATGAATCACACACATCACATCGAAATTGATCGAATGATACGGCTTAGGATGTATACACACAGTGACAATAACATGTGCCGATAGCACCAAATTACACCTAAGCAGTTTAGACTCACGTCTCATAATAAAGCTATTAACAAGATTTTTTTTAATTATTATAAATATTTTATTATTGTTGTGAAGTAACAATCATTATTTTCATCGGATCTCAGGATTTTTAATGCTAACAATAACAAATGTTATTTTTTCTAAACCAAATTACTAAACCAGTTATCGTTATTGAAATAACGTTGAATAACCGTTATACAAATATAATAAATACTAGTCATTCGTAATATTATTTTAAATCAATATATCGATAGACATTGTCATTATTTTATTGTAATAATAAAAATTGGGTTTTATTTATTTTCATGGCAGTCAAAAACTTTGGTGCTATATTACCTACAACATTGTTAGGTCCGAATGTCTCGTTCCAGGCCATAAACTCCAAAAAAAAAAAAAAAAACGAATGTCTCGTTTCCCGCCAATTTGTAAAAGTAGCTGTCAAAATAGGTAATTAGGAATTTATTTGGAGTAAAGTTTAAAGTTGATTTGTTTACAGTTTACCCATTAAATCTTTGAATTCTTTATTAACAGTGAAATAAGGTAGTGTGCATCAGTTACAGAAATTTACTATGAAAATCGATAGCAAACCACTAAGATATGCTCATGCTGAAGGGCATACCGATGTATGTTATTCTGAAGATGGACAGTAAGTACACTTATTTTAAAAGTAGGTACATTCTTTACTCGGTTGCCATAAAGAAGAAAAAAAAAATACATTCTTTGTTTTTTAAACCTGCTTTACATGATAAAATTTGTTTTGTTCAGGCATATTATAACGTGTGGAAATGACGGTGACGTGAGGATATGGGTGGACATCGAAGATGATGATCCGAATTCACATTGTGTTGGGGAAAGTGCACTGGCAGTGTGTTACAAAGACAAGAGGCTTTATGTTGCCACTGATAATCATGTTGTTCAAGCATACACATACCCAGCTTTCGACAAAGATGGAATTGTCACTAGGTTTACAGCACCGGTCACACAAATCAAGTCTTCAAGTAAAATTGAGGTGCTATTCTTTGATCCTATTGTTTGTTGTATAATTTTCCTGACTTTATTTTAAATTATTTTTTGTTAATATTGATATAGGTTTTGGGATGCACATCGGAGAATATGGAAGCGAAGCTCTGCAACTTGGAGGGTGGAGCACCTTTATTTGTTATGACAGAGCATACAGGGCCAGTTCTCAGTATAGCTATTTGTCCCCACATGAAGTTTGCGAGTACAGCTTGTGGAGATGGAAAACTAAGAATATGGGATATTGACACACAGAAAATTGTTAAAGAGGTTTCATGTGTTCCAAAGATCAATACATTTTATGCAGCCAAAGTATTGTGTATGTAACATTCATTTCTTTTGAATTTATTATATGTATTTGTTAAAAAAGAAATTGCCTGTTTTCCTATTTCTAAGTGATCATTACCATTTTCATAGCTTAGTAATAACAGGGAAATTTCTAAAGGAAATAACATATGATGACATTAAACAATGTTAGGAAATATTTATACTTAGGTGGCAAGGTTGCATGCAATTCATAAGTAGATACAATTGTTTGACTTAGTGTTATAATTTCCAGGTCGTATGGATTTTGAGCCAACAGAAGGAAAATATTTAGCCTATCCAAACAATAGAGAGATCATATTATTAGATTGTGAAACATGGGGCCAAAGGATGACTTTTACACATAATTTGGCAAGTACCTTATTTTGTTTTTCTTACTTTTCTTTTAAAGATAGTAAGTAATATCCAATTGTAAACACTAGACCCGGTATAAAAATAAAATACTCTTTATCTTACACTGTTTCAAATGTTTTCAGTGCAGCAATATTTGTATTCAAATCTTTCTTTATAAATCCAATTACATCCAGTAATGTCTAAGGTAACCACTGAAATAATTCCATTTGATGTACATTACTTAATTAAGTTATTATAATAATAATCTAACAAATCAAATCTTTTTTAGATAAAATGTGCAATATCTCAGTGTGTATTTTCCCCATGCGGGCAATATCTGGCTGGGAGCACAGTTGCGGGACAGGTTGCAGTGTGGGAGATTGGTTCAGGAGCATGCATTGACATTACCACACATCCAACTTCACACAATGTCACAGCTATGGCATGGAACCCTAAAGGTAAGACTGAGTATTTTTTCTGCACATTTTAGCTTGTTTATTATAATAGGAATTGGTAAGTTACTATTTAAAAAATATACCTAAATGTTGCTTCTAAATAAATTGATTTAGATTTTCTAATACCACCACAGTTGTTATTCTCTGATAGTAGCGGGACACAAAGATATGCGCATTACACGTTTTTTAACATTTATTTTTTTCCAATGTAAGGACAGTTCAGATCATGCATCTACTAACTAAACATATTATATTGTTATGCATCATTTGCAATGACCTGAATAAAAATGAATGTACCTAATGATTATAATATGATGTTGGCATTCTTTTGCTCATTAGGGTCATGATTATAGTTTATTATAGTTTACCTATGGATAGACATAGAACAGACCTTTAAATGAGCATATTCTGCATAAAATTAATGTTATTTACCCGTTGTTGCAAAATAGTTATTTTGGAAATCCCTAAAAGCAGGTAGGGTTGCATAGTAGGGTTACACTTAATTATTTAAGGAGAAGTTTTTCATCATTTATATACCATACATATATATAACTAACTTATTTAAGTAAATAAGTTTACAACATTAGTTTTTTTGGAAAAAGTGAGTTATCATGACTAAAATTTCCTTATTTTCAAAAAAATGTAACACTTCATACAATATACCTACTCTTGCCCGGTTTCACCTGCTAATCGGCTCCATTTGATCGCAGCGCGATGTTTTAAACTCTACTTCGTTGATAAATAGAATAATCAAAACAATTGTTCAATTTGAACCAGTAGTTCCGGAGATTAGCGGCGTTCAAACAAACAGACAAACTCTTCAGTTTTATAACATTAGTACCTATAGATTTTATTAGATGTGTATGCTACCTATTCATATATGAATGTTCTTAATATTTTTAAAAATTTTAAAGAAATCAATTCGACTTGCGGAAATCGTTTGGTTGATAAGAAACTAGAAAGAAAACCACATCAATACATTTAAAATACCAACAAATAAATGATTGCAATTCATTGAAAGGGGCTATGTTTTTTACTTTTATACCTTGACTTATATGAATATATGAGTCATTCCTACAGGAATCAGTCATCAGGAAATCAGTTAGAAGCATCTGTATGTCTGTGTAAACTTTACTAAGATTAAATAATGATTATTATAATAATAATACTGTAAATGTTGGTACATCATCGCCAAGAGCACTTAGTCATTTACAGGATCGGCTTTTAGAGGGAAGCCTTAACGTTTGTTTATCACTGCATAGTATAAAACAAAGTCACTTTCTCTGTCCCTATATTCCTATATGTACTATAAAACTGTACTTGAACAGTTTGACGCATTGAACGGGTAACTGCAAATATTATGAATCAAGTCACTGACCATTATTCAATTAAGGTGACAAAACCGTTATTCAAAGTGTCCATTGCAATGGCATTCGCTCCAACTTGTAGGTACCTATGCGTCGGCAGACAAGTACCTACTTAGATACTAACATAATAAATGCGTAAAATAACTACGAGTACCTATACCTATGAAATTATTAGTATAGTAATCGTCTAGTATCTTGTCGATACCTGTGGCTACTAAACATACGACGCTGAATTATTAATTGATTAACACCCGGTTTCCGAAAGGCCGCTCAATGTTAAAATCAATTTAATCTCTTGTCAAGTCATCTGATTGGTTGACTGAATTATTAACAACCAATCAGATGACTTGACAAGATATTTGACACCTAGTTAGTTGATTTTCGGTTGGCTTTCGGAAACCGGGCATTAGTCTATCTTTACACACGTTCTTCTGACTGACTTGTTTGTTGTAGAACGACTACAAGTCTTACACCCGGTTTCCGAAAGACCGATCAATGTTAAAATCAATTTAATCTCTTGTCAAGTCATCTGATTTGTTGACTGAATTATCAACAACCAATCAGATGACTTGACAAGAGATTTAACAGGAAATTAGTTAATTTAGCGTTGACAAGCCTTTCAGAAACCGGTGTTAGTCTTATTTTAATAGACTGACCAAGCAAAGCGTTACTAACTTTTTGCAAAATTCTCGATAAAAGTATAGAGTTTATAGATTTTATAACAAACAGGTATCTATTGTGTAAATAAATGTGTAATACTCCTGCTTATTTAAAATTCCTTTTTTTTTTTAAATAACATCATCAAGTGACTTCTTCCGCCCATAGTGTCAGACTTTTGCTGACTAAAACTCCTTCCCCCCGTTCCTTCTCCTGCTCTAGGCCGAGGTCGTGGGGCCTTGTTGCGCTTACCCCGCAACCCCGGTTGGTTTTCGCCCTATACCATCGTCCACCGTCTATTGCCTTTTTCATGCGTGCGGGGAACGCTACTCGCCCTACGCTCGGGTTGGGTTCCTGTCTGGCGGCGAGTTATCCTTACTTGCCGATCATCTCTCCTTATTTATGACTTCTGGCATTACAGGCAATGGTGTACTAGCATATGTTGATGCCATGGGTCAACTGGGTATGTTGGTCAACTGCTATGGAAAAGACAGCAATGCAGCTACAGCAGATAATAATGAAGATGTCGAAATGATTGAGAGGGTAGACGGTAAGGATAACCACTTATTATGATCATAATATGAGTCGATACACTACGTCAAGGAAACATGTAAGTCTTCAGTCATTGTGTTAAATGTTTTCCTGTTTTTAACCTTCAATATTTACTATCATAGTTATAACTATATATAACGACTACGCATGAATAGTATTGTATTCGGGAAAGTTGTTATAAGTACTCTGCTATGACCATTTTCCTGGATCGCGGTCAGTTTTACCCCGATTATGTCTTGAAGTTTCCCTGTTATACGAAAACAATTAGGTCTATGGACATTATAATGATAATAACAAGAGTGAATTTCCTACAGACAATGACGACATCGTAGATGACCTAATAGAAAATTACGAGAGTGACGATGACAATGCAATATCTCTGCAAAAAATTAAGAATGAAACGTTGGGGCTTGTGGAGCAAGATGAGTCGAGGCCGGCTTCGCGACGAAATGCTACTCCAGCGCCATCTACTGTACCACCTCAAGCACCTTTTCAACCCTCATCCACCCCGGCACATTTGGAGCATAGGTAAATCATGTTTTTTATAATATCTAACTTTTACGTAACGTTTTTACTCGTAAATCACAACTCCTAAGTCAATTTGTTCTTTACTTGTAGATACATGTGTTGGAACGATATCGGCATAGTTCGGTGTCACACTGCCGAGAACGGAGAATCCACAATAGACGTAGAGTTTCACGACACGAACTTGCATCACGGCATACACTTGAACAACTACCTGAACCATACAATGGCCAGTTTATCTTCTACTGTGGTTGCTTTAGCCTGTGAAACACCGAGGTAAGCCATACGATTCTGTTATTTATATTTATTTTTTTATGTGATATGTCGCGAATCGATCAGGCGGATTACCTGATGGTAAGCAATTGGCGCCGCCCATAAACACTTGCCGTTGCCGATCTTTTGGGGACAAGGGATTTGGAGATTTAGGGATTGGGGGAGGGGAAGGATTGGGGCCCCGATAACCTTACTCACACGGCAAAACACAACTCAGTGGTTGTTTCACGCCGGTTTTCTGTGAATATTTGGTATCACTTCCGTCGAGCCGACCCATTCGTGCCAAAGCATGGCACTCCCACACTCAAAATAATCTCTTGGAACTTTTAGCTAACAATATTGTAATCTTTCCTTTTCTATCTTTAAATTTTCATTTTATACATAAGTTTCTGCGTAGCTTGGTCGTGAGTTAACGCTATATTTTATATGTGTGGCAGTAAGTTGGTGTGCATATCGCTGGTGGGTAGCAGTAAGGAATGGAGTGCGAGCATGCCCGACACGGAGGAGATCCTGTGCGTGGCGGCCGCCAGCCATGTCGTGGCCGTGGCCACTAATGCCAGGCTACTGCGACTCTTCACTCCCATGGGTACCCAAAGACAGGTCCAACAACTTCTCTAGTAAATTCATCTGCACTGTTGGCCCGGTGGCTAGCCAACTGGCTGCCACGCAACCACGATTCCCGCAAGGAACAATTATCTGTGTGATCCACAAATTGTAGATCCGGGTCTGGGTGTGATGTGTATGTGAAATTGTAAACTTATTTGTAAACGTATCCACGACACTGGATATACTAGTGAAGGGCAGTCAGCTAGAGTTGCGGGGCAAGCGCAATGAGGCACCGCGGCCTCGGCCCAGAGCAAGAGATGGAAAGGGGTTAAAAACCCCGTTCCTTGACGGACGAAAGTCAGTAAGAGTCTGACACGACTTTTCCCGCCCGACCCTGGGCGTGAAAAGTCATTTGATGATTTCACCCTCACAAAAAATACATTAAAAAAAAAACATCATTGAAGAATCATACTCAAATATTCATTCAAATAGTACAAAGTCATCTTACTGTAAACATTAATTGTATATGTCACATGCTTTGCGTGACCCGGAAATTGGATCTTAGATTTCACACTGAACTGTCATGCTTACAAAAAACATTATAATGGAGTTGGTATTGTGACTGTTATCTAGATTGCATCGATGACGATGAAAACGCTTATCAGTTTAATATTACTTTAGTTTCGTACTGAGAATGACGTTAGTGCTATTTATACCTACATTCTACATAAATACTTGAAGCAACTTGGAGTTGATAAATACAGATAATTATTAAAGATAATTTGCACACACCTACTTTAGTGAGAATTCAAAAAGAATAGTCATCTATAGTGTAGTGATTTTTTTACTTGACTTAATATGTAAGACATGAAATTGATCTTTAGGTGATATCTCTGGCTGGCCCAATGGTATGTCTGGGAGCTTTCAACACAGCAGTACTAGCAGTGTACCATAGCACAGACCCAGGTCCCTCAGACCAGCATCTAGCCATGGACATTGTCGCCTTGAATGGTAAGTCAGCGTTTTATTTATAATTTCCTAATTAGTTATAACAGTTAACTTATGTTTATTCAGGACAATTCAGGATATTCATCCGTACAATTTTTTGTAATTATATGTAACATAACAGCCATTTCATACTAAAAGAGGTCAAAAGTCAATCTCAAGTAAAAATATATGTCTTATTTTTTGACACTTAAGCTTTAAGCCACTATAACACTTCTGCCAGTGATATTGTGAGTCTTATTTACGTAGGCAATAGAGAACAAAGTTTATTAAAAATACAAAAATATCTGCATTTCAGGTCGCCAGGTTCGAAGTAAAACAGTACCTGTGCCGTTAACGCCAGCGTCTAAACTCGCGTGGCTTGGCACTAGCGATGTTGGATCACCTTGTGCGTACGATAATACAGGAATGTTGCGAATGTATGATGTCAGTAGTGGTGTGTGGATGCCACTATGTGATACCAACATGCATGCTAGAGGAGCTTCTGACTCCTGGTTCATTGTTTCTGTGAGTAATATTAATTATTGTTTTAATATTTTAAGAACAGTAACCCCAGTTACTATCAGTTATTAAAAACATTTTTCTTTCACAACCAACCTAACATTGGCCCTCGATTTAACAGAAACAATAATGTTTTGATTGAACTTATGAACTCGCTTTTTTTCGACTGCCTACAGTTTTTCTTGGTAAACTATGTACTTGATAGTCAATTTGAACCTTTATATTTTTTTTGTAGGTAAGTGAAGCGACACAAAAAGTACGTGCAATACTTTGTAGAGGAGCATCGTTTCCAGCTACTGCACCCAAACCTATCATAGCAGAACTAGCCATACAGGTATAAAAAATCTAACTATTTACTAATTAAACTAAACATTACACCATCAAACAAATATTAATTGTAACTATTTTCTACATTGTAGATACCTCTTTGTGAAATGGACACAGAAAAAAGTCAATATGAAGAACAGCTCGTCCGATGGGCACATACAACTTCCGATGTTGACGTAAAAACTGCACGAGAGACTGCACTTAAACTGTTTGCAGTAAGTACTTGTACAAGCTCTTAAACAATATGCACCAAAAGTACGCAAACACGTGCGTTTACATATTATATCTTCAAAACATGTTTACGAAAACAACGATAGCTATAAAATGTATCATTATGTGACGAGTATAAGTCTATAGAAATTTATTTGTTGACGATTTTCAGCTCGCGTGTCGCAGCGAGATCGAGCAACGCGCATTAGAACTGATGGAGTTGCTAAAAGACGACCGACTGCTGCCTTTAGCTGCAAAATACGCTTCCCGACTTGGCCGAGTGCACTTGGCGGATAAGTTGGGCAACTTGGCAGAAACTTGGGAGAAGGAGGCAGACAAACTGAATGTTGCCCAAACCTCGCACTTCCAGGAGTTGGATACACAAGAGACTTATGACGTCACAAATACTGAACAGGATTTGAACGCCAGTCTAATTATACCACAGAAAGTTAAAGAGAAGAAAGTTGACGCTGATACTTCACTAAGACCAGTTGTAAGAATTTTGATAATACATTATGATATCTTATTCCGACTTATAATAAGTAATATTCAGAACCTTAATAATACTTATCCTTGTTGCCTTGCTTGTTATTTCCCTATCAGCCCATCTAGAGTCTAACATTATTCTCTGTTACTTTTTCAGCCCATAAAATCGTCGCCCGGTAGAGCAAGAAATATTTTCAAAAAGAAGTCTACGAACTCAAGTGTCGCTCAAAGTCCCCTCAGTCTAACGGAAAGGACTTTAGTGGAAGTTCACAAACCGACTGAAAATTCTGAAAACGATGACGTAAGTATTTTAAACATAAAGTGCTTTGTAGATAAATACTTAGTCATGCTAGATAATGCTATATTTTTTGTCGTCGTAATTTAGGGCCAATCACCTGTGATTATTAAAGGTCATAATTATGCAAAACATGTTTTTAAAGTGTTCACTGTCATTATTGAAAAGTCAAACTGATTGAGAAATCAATTGATGTCCGATTATTTTATTAGTTTGATTACTTGTAATTCAATATATTATCATGTATAGTTTAGTAATTAATGCTTCCGTCGTGTAATATTGTAGGTGGTTTCGATATGATTTTATTTGCGTTTGATGTATTTTATTCTTTCGCCTTACAATAAAAGGAACTAGTTACGGTATGATGGTCAATAAATAAAAAATCTTCAAATCATGGATCATTAAATAGTTCCCAACCATTACATTGCCAATGGCAGATTCATAAAAATGTTTTAGAGCCATTACAAAAGAGATATTGTATGATATTGATATATATTGTGATGTTAATCAACTATTTCCTTTACAGCCTTCAGCGCCATTGGAAGGGGAAACTTTCGTAGATTGGTTTACAAGAAACAAATCTATTCTGGAAAGACAAAACCCAGAATTAGGTCCGTCAGAGTTAACTCGGCAGGGTATCAAAATCTTCAAAGCTGTCCAGGGAAAAGGGGCCAATAATACGGAGAATGGACCAAAAAGAAAATTAGATGAAGATACGAATAATTCCGAAACTCACATTGTCAACGCTCCTAAACAATCGAAACTTAGTGCCTTTGCATTTCAAAAGAAATCATAATTAGTAATGTTTTAATCATGTAAGTAACGTAGTTTTATAATTTTAGTAATAAATATTTTATTTATGAGCAACTTGATTTTATTTTATTGCTTGCTTCACTAACATCTATGGAAAATCATATAGAATTGAAGATGTTTCTATAAATTTCGTAAAAGATTCATGGATGTGCCGTCATTACATACCAACTAATATTATAAATGCGAAAGTAACTCTAGACTGTCTGTCTGTCTTTTCTTCACGCCTAAACTAGTTAACCTATTTGTGTGAAATTTGGTACAGACATAGTTTGGAACTCGAGAAAGAACATAGGATAGTTTTAAAACCAAAAATTTGCAGGAAGTCACTATTCCACGCGAACAAAGTGTAGGCAAAAGCTAGTAATAAAATATTTATGCCACTTAAATGAGGTAGAAAAATACTAATACCAAGCTTCAAATTACTTTGATTAATGAGAGTATCCTTATTTGAAGATAATTTAATATATATTATATAACAGGTGTACATTTAAATAAGTCACCATCCCTCTTGATTTCATAAAACCTATAAAACCGTTGCCATGCACGTGTGTTCTGCAACAGGTCAGAGGTGACTGTCCTCGTAATAGCGTGGCGCTTAATTTAGTGCTATTTAGAGACGCGATATCACACAACTGATTAAGGTTCGCCATATCTATGATATAAACAAACCTCGAAATGTCAATATTTTCGAATATTATCAATAACAAGTTTATTCATTTGTTTATATAAGATAGTAATGGGTCAGCAGCTAGGTAAATATGTATGCAAAGATAAGCCAACATTACTATATATTAAGTAATATTAAAATTAATTGCATTCAGATTTGCTTTGTTCCCACGAGACCCTTTTGGTCAAAACATCTTTTTCTTGCTACGTAAATAAGTATATTAAAGCTATTGATAAGTAAATTACGCATCTATACAAGGCTACATGCTAAGTCGACAGGGCATGTACTGCAAATTCATCATTCCTTTTTCATAGCAATTAATAAGAACACAATCCCTGTATTTCGTTTACAATAATATACATATCATTTCCGTAAAACATGGAAAAACCATTGTCACGGAAACATTACCTATACAATATTATCCATGTTATAACTACACTACTAATTAGTAGTTTAATTAATGTGATTTTATGCTTAATAGCGTCATTCAATTTGATAGGACAGCAAATGCTGACAGATCATTTGGTAGTATGTATGCAAATGGCATTGGTCTTGGATACCCACCAAACTGTAAAACTTGCGAGTGCGTTGTCAGTCTCGAGATTTGGAGATCGGAGATGAGGAAAGGGCGTACGATAACACTACACACACGGCTAAACATAATGCAAGCGTTGTTTCACGTCAGTTTTCTGCGACTTTGGTCGAACCGGACCGTGCCGAAGCATGTCTATTCCATATACAAGATACAGTCAACGTTTATTAGTTTCCGAGTAACAATATGGGTTTCTCCTTCCTTCTCCCGGTTAGGGTAGTAAAATTTGGCTTAGATTAATCACAAAGCGAGAGCTTATAAATAATTTATACATATACAGAACATAAATGCTACATTTAACAAAATTTGATACCTTTGATACCCTTTCCACCCCTTTGAAACCTTGCGGGGTCAAGCGCAATAAGGTACCATGACCTCGGCCTGGCAACAAAGAAAAGGGGTGTAGTCAGTAAGAGACCGACACTTCCTCCGCTAGAGACACTATCTAGGTTGATTTTCCGTAATCAATAATAAGGTCTACCTACCTACATCAGCTGAAATGAAAATTAAAATAGATGATACACTGTCATAACAGGATATCTAATTTTAACCAGTGTAAAAAAATAATAATACGTATCAAGTTTACTAAGTGTTAAAATCGCAAGTCATGCTACCTGTATTTTAGCACGTCATCGTAAAACAGATACTTGGATTGATAATGACGATGTATTTCACATTATCATCGTGTGATGACATCACACATCATTCAGTTTGCTCAAACGCATCATCATTATGACTGTGACGTAGTAGGAATTGCACAATGTATATAATTAGTGACGGATCAATAGAACATTCTAAACCAGGATGATCGTTTATACATTTTTAAGGAAAAATGTGTTATCATAACCAATATTTTCAATCAATTTAAGATTACGAATTCCGTGGTTATTCTAGCATAACAAACATAGGTACCCTATATCATTTATACACGCAGACTTAGGTACCTACACTATAATTATGACACCGAGTTCCTAAATTGAAGTAGAGCAATGTCACTATTTATGCTAGTAGTGTAGGAACATCTTACAGTAAATAGATACATAAGTATTTAGGTGCATATCTATAGAAAAATCATACAATATTCTAAACTTCCGATTCTCTTTTAATGTTACGATTACCCAAGAATCCTACATATCTTCAATCACATACAAAATAAGTAGGTTCATAGTTAATTAAAGACGCATGAAAAGCAAACGTACTTGAGGTATTAGTTTATGTACCTGCTAACTTTTTATTTTACATAAACCATAAGTCGTCTTTGTCATAACTTATTAAAGAGAAAAGGAGGTGAGTGGCTCCCCGGTTAACATGGTGACCACCTGATAAGTGCCCACTTTTTCATACTTAGGAACATAGTTATAGAACATAGTAGTGTTTATATTATTATGTAGTGACCATTTACCACACCACATTTTAATTCCAATACAGCCCAGAATGTAATGCTCGAAGTCTAACAGGTGTTATTATTCTTCACAATCACTGCTCCAATTGCTGATGTTGTAAGTTTGTAACAGGCCTACAGCAGAATGACCATTAATAAAAAATATTTTTTTAGGGCTTTCTTTTTCTTACCTACAGTATAGATATGATTACTGCCTAAGTAATTAAAGTATGCAAGTCTAACGCGGTTGTAAGTCATCATAGATTCTTACCAAACGAGATGAGCATTACAATTAATGTGTATGTACTATGAAGGACTGAACACCATGATGGTGAAACGCGTGCGTTCGTGCAGCGGAATGTTGTTGAATTTAAAGATTTTAATTATGCAGATATTTAGTGTATCACGTCGTATAATTGTGTATGGTAAAAAAAAATTTGTGCACGCAACCATTGTGGAGAAATTCACCAAAAACTGATTCCGCTGGGCGAACGTTGTCCTGGCGGAACTTTTTTTAATCCATAGACTTTAGAAGAAAAGAGATGTATCCAAAAATTAGTGTGTATTTGTGTGTAATTGTGTATGTATGAATAAAACTAGTGCATGCATAAACTTCGGAGAAATTCAAGTTTCCGCTACGCGAACGTTTGGCCATTAGCTAGTTTTCATATAAAGCGCTTACATAGAGAGCTGTAAATTTTTACATACGTTGTTTTGAATTTGTTTATATTTGTTTAAAAAACAGATTTAGAAAAAATCGTAGGGTTTAAGAGATAAAAATATAAACGTAAAATACGCTTATTAGGTCTTAGTTCTTAAAGTATGCACTTTGGGGTCTAGATTTTCACGTTTATACAAACCTTGTAAGTGTCTGCCAAGTATCAATGATGTTCCGTTAGTAATTAAATAGTTATAGGACAAATTTACCATGAATAGATCAGTTTACAAAGCAGTCAAATATCACAACGTTCTAAATGAATTGCATGGTAAATTGTATGCTAATAATTAGTGTATTCATTCAACTATTCACATGCAAAATTTTATGTCATTAAATTCAGTAATTAAAGAAAAACAATTATAATATTGACGAAGCATCGAAAACCTACATAACCCGACCAAGTTCGGATGGCTACAAAAAAGCGGCCGTGCCATATATCTAAGAAACGTTCTTAACTTTCCAATATAGCATTTATTAATATGGTACAGTATCGTACACAAGCGTTAGGAAAAAATAAAACACTTGCATTTCTTGAATGAAAAATATTTTTTTAATAATAACGCCACTATCTACGATGAAAACAAATCTTCAATTAACAAGTACTTCTCTATTTAAAACCGCGTACAACAATATTTTTACATGTAATACCTACTTAATTATGTAATTATAATAATGTTAACAAACGCTTGCAATGACAGCAATAGACTTCAATGTGTTTTAACTAAAATAGATTATGAACTAGCTTTTGCCTGCGACTTCGCGTGGATGACGAAACTTAGGGTAAGTATAATAGTTCGAGCTTCAAAAAAAAAAAATTATTCACATCACATACACAAATCACATTAAGTTCAACAACAAACGAATACGTGCGAAAACATATTGCCCTCTCTTTTCTTCAAGGATGACAGTATCGCTCGTAGCGCGCAGCGCGTTGTCTATTTTTTCACACAAGAATATTTTTGATCAATTCATAACTACAATACTTAAACTATTAACTATTATACTAAAGGATTAAGCGTACCGAACTTCGAACAAAATAATTCTGCATATTTTGGTGGGGTGCGGGGGAACACGCTCACATACATACGAAAAAAAATCGATTCAAGAAGTAGTTTTTTTTAAGTTATTAGATTGTTTGATCCACTAAAGTTGCAAAGGGTAACGCTCGTGCATGCCTAGTCTATTGGTTAAATAGTGTAATAAGCTACAATATGATAAATATTTACCTAAACAGTAGTACATAACTACATACTTACATGTGGTAAATATTTAATTTCCCTAAGGGGTCTATACTTAATTAGAATCCTGATCCGTGAAATCTTCAATAGAAATTAGCTGTATGAATTTTATTTGTCTTAAATATACCTAATTAGATTATATCTCAAGTCTCAAGCGCATACTTAAATAAAGTACCTACGTAAATAGTACCTACTTTCTGTCATAGTCACATTTAAAAAAGTAGGTGCCCAAAAATAAATGACCTATAAATTATTTCGAAACAACAAGTGTGTTATCACCTGTACCAATTCAATACCGGTATTATACTGTACATTTTGGGATGTTACCTAAATATATTGCACAGCCGCTTTTTTGTAGCCATCCGAACTTGGTCGGGTTATGTAGGTTTTCGATGCTTCGTCAGTATTATAATTGTTTTTCTTTAATTACTGAATTTAATGACATGAAATTTTGCATGTGAATAGTTGAATGAATACACTAATTATTGGCATACATTTTACCATGCAATTCATTTAGAACGTCGTGATATTTGACTGCTTTGTAAACAGTGATCTATTCATGGTAAATTTGTCCTATAACTATTTAATTACTAACGGAACATCATTGATACTTGGCAACATGTTGCAGACACTTACAAGGTTTGTATAAACGTGAAAATCTAGACCCCAACGTGCATACTTTAAGAACTAAGACCTAATAAGCGTATTTTACGTTTATATTTTTATCTTTTAAACCCTACGATTTTTTCTAAATCTGTTTTTTAAACAAATATACACAAATTCAAAACAACGTATGTAAAAATCTACAGCTCTCTATGTAAGCGCTTTATATGAAAACTAGGTAATGGCCAAACGTTCGCGTAGCGGAAACTTGAATTTCTCCGAAGTTTATGCATGCACTAGTTTTATTCATACATACACAATTACACACAAATACACACTAATTTTTGGATACATCTCTTTTCTTCTAAAGTTTATGGATTAAAAAAAGTTCCGCCAGGACAACGTTCCCCCAGCGGAATCAGTTTTCGGTGAATTTCTCCATAATGGTTGCGTGCACAAATTTTTTTTTACCATACACAATTATACGACGTCATACACTAAATATCTGCATAATTAAAATCTTTAAATTCAACAACATTCCGCTGCACGAACGCACGCTGGTGAAACTCGCAAGCCTTCAGCCAGCTTTGGTCACTTCTTCGACTCCATTGCTCCTGCATGACTATGCGGGACCTCACTACACGATAAACAATCTCCAAGCATAAAGAACTGGGATTAGAAGTTCTTCTCTAAGAAGTAGGTACAGACTTCTACTTTTCAGCATTTGGATAACTTCCTGACAATAAAACAGTTCAGTCCCCAAGAGGCAGGTAACTTTTATCTAACCACTGAAAAGTCAGCCCTTAATAAATAAATTAATTCGGCTCAATTAACTTTCAGACATTGCTCTTTTTCTGTCTACAGTCGATCGGCATACCTAATCAATTTTAATTCGAACGATAAGGTAAAGTTAATTAATGACAAAATTGCTCTTTTAAACTCTTTGTTGTCCTAAACAGGCCATTGATCCCTTCTTATTTCATCACACAGCGACATAACAAACCAGAATGCACAATTTCTTAGTGGCTTCCTGTCGGATCGGATGTGTGTATGTACCTAAATTATCGTCGGTGATTAATTACGATACCGCAAAGAGAGAGAGAGAGATAACTTCACGGTAATAAAGAAAAGACTTAATATTTTCAACTAATTTATTTTTAACGTAATGCCATACATTTTTTAAGGAACGTTATACGTTGACCAATTCAGCTTCATCAGGTGGTGGGAAGAGTCCATCCTTGATCATTCGGCGCCACTCGCTGCCATTTGGATAAGCAAACTTGTCCAATATACCTGGTAAGAATTCAGTGCTGTATCCGGGAAGCTGGAAAACCCCAAAAAGTTTTCAGTTTAGTAAAATAGTGGATAAAATGCGTCTTTGATTTAGAGTAGGTAGTCGACCGCTAGCCAACTGCCGTGCAAAGTTGTCGGGAAACTTGAAACTTTGAGATTTTGTATCGAAAATCGGTAATATTAGGTACAGAATCTGGAATAGTGCCCTGTATTTAAAAGGACGTTGAGGAAATAAAACTACCCATTTGGCTTAAGTGTGTTTAAACTAATGCAAATCGATGCCTTTCCTTTCATGGTATAAAATGTGATGCCTACAATATACATTTTGTAGGATTTTGTTTAAAATCACAATTCCCTCACAAAGCTAAGGACAATCATGACAATACAATACAAGTATAATTATACTACTAGTTTAAAAAAATAGTTGGTTGTGCAAAACTTCTATCGAGTAAATCCCACTAATACAATACAGTAGACGTAGTTTATATTTATATTATTCATAACATGGCGAAGTATAGGTACCTTAGGTGCGAGGTACTTGGCATTTTCTACGATGCAGGGGTCCACGAAATGTTCGTGTTGCTGGTCGACGTACTCGATGAGTCGGTCCTGCATGGTCGCGGATACGCTGGCGTAGTCCCAGTACTGCAGGTGTTGCACCATCTCACATAGACCCACACCGCCCGCGTGAGGACAAACCTTCACTGAAAATTTTAGATTTTGGTTAATGCACTAACTTGTTTTATGGTAACTTATCTAGTGTTAGGTCGTTAATGTTATTTATTTCCATACACATTACGTACGTAGGTAGTATGCAGCGCGCATACTTGACTAATAGAATTCAACACTGGGTTCTAGCATCGTCTAGACCCAGTCTAGACATAAGAAAAACTCTCTAACTCTAAAGTAAATAAAGTTCTTTTCAAGAAGTCTAGATTACATTTAAAGCCTGCTGGCTCCGACCGTCATAATTTTGTTCTATAGCAATTTAAAATACGCGGCTTTCTAAAACGCGTAGTTTGATTTTCTATTGTGGCTTAACCGCCAAGAATATTTATTCATAAATGCCTTTATAACAGGAAGCGTCTTTTCTTGCATAATGTGGCGATCCGGATTCATTCGCATAATCGCATATCGATAGTAACTGAGCTTCTCACAGTGATGCAGTCAATAATTCTGTTTCCTACATAAAATTCACCCAGGAAACTATATTCCAACCGAATTCTTTCTTCACCTCAGTTAATATCTCGGCTACCAGTCGACTATCTTTCAAATTTAAAGTTCACAATTATTTGCTAGAGAAACTGACAGATTCCACTAATTAGTGTATTGTTGTTTTTGTTCTTGTATATATTCGTAATCTATTCTTACCATATTTAATTATATTATTTATTTATTATTTATATGTTATATGTGTATTTGTAGGTTATATTTATTGTATTCATATATTATATTTTTGTATTATATGTATGTATATGTTGCCTTATATGCCTATGCTTTTTAATCATTTGTGTGCTTGTTTAGAACCTATTGTTAACACTTCTGTGCATCACCCGTGAGGTTGACTGGTAGAGAATGCCTTCGGGCATTAAGTCCGCCTTTGTATGTATTTTTTTTATATGTACATAAAGTGTTAAATAAATATCTTCTGACTAGCTACTCTCTCGCGGTATCACCCGCTGCTCGGCTCCATTTGATCGTAGCGTGATGTTTTATAGCCTATAGCACTCAGGAACATTGTAGTTATCTATCAGTGAAAGAATTTTGGGAATCCGACCAGTGGTTCCAAAGATTACCCCTACATTCACACTTACAAATTTTACCTCTTTATAATATTAGTATAGATTTATTTTGTTGCGGGATTCAAGACAGTTAATCGTCGCGCCGGACTTTAGTGTTTCGATGTTTTCAGTGTTGTATCTACTATAGACTAGCTGAACTTCCTGGCTTACTGGGCTGGGTTTTGGGAGGTTGTAAGCTTGTGTAATAACAAAAAATAACATTCGTTTTTGCCACCCGAGTGAGCCGTGCTTGCGCAGACAGCCCAAACGCGGTGCGGTGCCCACCCGTTGTATAAGTATACTCATCGCCATAATGTGCACTATTACAAGCGAGCTCATACCACGTAGCTTGTCTAACACATTTTTTAAATTAATGCCACTCATGAATATCTACGAAACCCGTTGAGATTTGAAAATAATAGAGCTTTTTTCACTTAGTTACGTAAGTCATTGTATTAATTGAGGATGATTCCCTGTAGGTACTAAC
Source organism: Spodoptera exigua (assembly GCA_902829305.4). Lineage (NCBI taxonomy): Eukaryota > Metazoa > Arthropoda > Insecta > Lepidoptera > Noctuidae > Spodoptera > Spodoptera exigua. The sequence continues at coordinate 11,696,386 of LR824603.2, forward strand.
TTACCAAAAAAATACTACGTCCTAGAAATTAAACTACTACTAAACCAACGAAAAGATGTCGCTGGTATCGGTCGTAAATATTTTTTACTTTGTAATTTACCTTTAAGTTTTTCAGCCATAAGATACACAGAGAGTATCTCATTAACTCCGCCGATACGAGCCGAGTCTATCTGGCAGTACTGCATGCCCCCGCTCTGAAGGAACTGCTTGAACATAACGCGGTTGGCACACATCTCGCCCGTCGCCACTCCGATGTTATAGGGCCTATAAATAAAAAAGGATAAAATATTAATGTACGTAAGTAATACTTTGGGTCTTTTTACAAAATTTTAATAGATTCACATAACTTTTTGTCGATCACGACACCCTACAGCGTAATATTTAGGCGGGTTCTAGAAGAACTGTAACTATCTTTTAATGAGTGAGAGAGATTTTTTTATCCTTTTACGGCGAGATGGAGTGTCATACTCCAACTGACTAAAAGACCACCCCGTTCCTTCTCCTGCTCCGGGCCGAGGCTGCGGTTCATTATTCTATTTTTGCTCACGGGTATCGGCCCCACTCCAAAAGTGCAGTGCAACCATGTTCGCCATTAGATAGTTATTATATTACTGTAATAATTTAAACCTGATAAGAACTTACGCCAAAGCTTTGGAAATGGCAGCGTGTCCTAACACATCGTCCGGCGAGGTGGGCTCTTCAATCCACATCGGGTTCAGAGGAGCCAGCTTCTTCATCCATTCGATAGCTTCGTTCACACTCCACGCTTGATTGGCATCTACCATCTGAAAGTAAATATCAAATGTAGTAGGTAGGTAGGTATAATGTGACTCGTCCGATTCCAATAATTCTCGTTCTAAAAGAATGTTAAAGAGAATTTGAGGGGACAGTCGACATTGAGCAACCATTTTGTTGCCGTGGCAGTTCGCTAGTAAAACAAACGAATAATAAGTGTGGGAGAGCCATGCTTCGGCACGAATGGGTCGGCTCGACCGAAGTGAGCGGCCTCGGCCGGCCGGCCTCACAGAAATCCGGCGTGAAATTACCAAAGATTTGTGTTTCGCCGTGTGAGTGAGGTTACCGGAGGCCCAACGGATTGGGGTAGGGGAAGGATCCTTTCCCAAAATCTCCAAATCCCTAATCCCCAAAAGGTCGAAAACGCACTCGTAACTCCTCCGTCGTTGCGGGTGTCCATGGGCGACGCTGATAGCATACTATCGGAAGCAGATATCTACTATATCTGACGTAACAATGTTCGAAAGCACGACGCGTTGGATTCTCAGCCGAAGTAACTATTTTTGTAGTCAATTTGTTGTTGCACAAATTGTATGTATATTTTCGTATGCATTTTTTGCGTGATTCGGCGGCAAACGGCTAGACCATTTACGTGATGGCAAGTAAACGCCCATTTACAAACGCAATACTAAAGTAATTGGAAGTACTTTGCCGGCCTTTGGAGGATAAGGTGTTTAGGGATTCGGAAGGGATCACTGGTAACCTCATTTACACGGCGAAACACAACGCTGTGGTTGTTTCACGCTGGTTTTATGTGAGCCGACCCTTCCGTGCCGAAAAATACTTCTCCCATACTACATAATATCTACATGCTGCGTACATACCTACCGATGATTACTACAAAAAGATTAATAAATAGTTTTTTTACCACAAAATTTTGTTAACACAATTTTTTAAAGTAAATCGTAATAGAAAGGTCGTATTTCGATCTTACCAAAACATTATCAGGACCGATGCACTTGCGGACAGCGCTGCATCTTCTGTAATCGTCATCGAAGTTAACTCCAACTTTAACTTTGAAATATTTGAAGCCAAGCTTCAGATACTTTTGGCACAATGACTGCACTAGCTCGTCGCTGTAGCCGAGCCAACCTGGAAGATTAAGTAATGTAGTTATACATATCTACGTGTCGGGGTGGCTAGGAGGACGAAGTACCAAGTGTGACTTTTTCCGAGCTAATTAATTACCTAATTTCTATGATTATTTAGACACTACTGACATACAGTGAAGAAAAAGATCGTGAGGAAACCTGGACTTATACTTTCTAATTATACGTTTGAATCCGCCTTGAGTAAGCATGGTGATTAATACTCAAACTTTTTCCGTGTGAGAAGAGGCCTTTGCTCAGCAGTGGGCACTTGTAGGCTGATGATGATGATAGGTAGATCTATACTGATAGTGAACTGTTGATAATTTGCTATCCTGCTAATTTATTGCCATTCGTAAAAGTTCTATTAGTTAGTTAGATAGAAAGGAAAACCGTTTATTACACTGCGAATACATGTACAAGACAGGACACATATAAATGTCAGAAAAATAATACGTTGCAGCTTAAAAGACCATTGCTTAGCTTAATGTTGTAGCCTGGGCACGCAGGCTCAAGTCCACAGCGCTATTTAGCGATTCCCAGCATTAGCCGTTATATCATTTCCACATCAAGTTTTTTTATGGAATTAGAGTAGTAATTGATCTGCGCCGCCTATGGGGGTCATCCATGATGGGCGGCGCTGATCATTTGCAATACTAATGTCAAGTAATAAAATATTAGCTTTACTATTACATCGTGTTGAAACCTGCGATGAGAGCTCTTATTAATTCACGTGAGTTAGCCGTTATTTTTATATAATTAAGTCTCACGATATTTTCTATCTAAAAATAGTATTTAGCTCAAAGTGCTAAAGCCTGCCACTAACAACAGGCAGACTATAGCCATTTACATTACAGATCTGCTGTGATGTAAATTAAAGAGATTATAGGTGACTGTTGGCACGATCATTATCGGTTTATCGTATCAGGTAGTGTAGTGTAGTGAGTACTAGATCAGGCAGTGTTTATTGCGCTATTTAACCATCTCTAATGTAGGTACTCTAAATCCTTAATAAATAAAACAGCTTACCAACTTGTGTTGTATACGCAGGGTATCCGTTTTCCATAAGATACTTCACCCTCTCCTGTTTGCCGGCTTGCTTGTCCTTCAACATTTTGATAGCTTCTTCTTTCGTTATAACATCCGTTATATAACGGAAGTCTATCGTTGATACTAATTGCTGTAATGTCGACATGTATCGTTATTATCATTTTAATCACAACGTCATAAGACCTTTGTTGCTGGAAATAAGCCTACCCAATAACTAGCCGTTATGGGTTAATTAATAGACAGAGTAGGCAACTGTCTAGGGGTCCTTTGCCGTCAAGGCCATAGGCCACTAAGATACAATTTCTTTTGTACGATTTATTAACTTTATAAACGTTAAATATCATATGTTAACTTCCTTCCTTAAATTGAGTAGTAACTTATAATATAAATATTATAATATCTGTAAAAAGAAAAGGGGGCCCTAGAATTGCATTGCGTTATCCGGCCCTGAATGTAGACATTACATAATTACCTATTTAAAATGTTAGACGTCATAATTCATAACCAGTTGTTTGAGGTCTGAGGATGTGCCCGCAATAACACAGATAATTAAATTTACTATTCAAATTGTAATTTATGTTATGTATACAAATGATGGTTAATTATTTTTTTAAGTGTTTAAGTATTAAAGTGTAACCTCTGGTTCCATGTCAACCAGTAGCCTCCAGAGCGGTTTGTTTTCGAGGCGAGCCCATAAATCCCACAAGGAGTTCAGAATAGCTGCCGCAGCCAAGTGTGCCACGCCTTTCTCAGGTCCAATCTGATAGAAAAAAAAAATGATTATGACCTTAAAATGTAATATGGGTAAGTAGAAAGTACCTAAGTGTGTAGGTACTGTGCTTTCACTTAATACTAAATTTTTATATTCTCCAGAATGGCAGATTTTACATACCTGGAAGTCTCGACGAAATCATTAATAGATTTTGAACTTTATAACAGAAGGTTATCTAAGGTTGAAAATGTAAGGTTCAAGATTAGTCAATGCCCACCTGGTTTAACAATTATGATGCCTTTTAATAATAAGTACAATCTTATTATTAAGTTATCTTCATATGTGTATAAAACTAAGTAGAGGGTAAACCAGAGACTACCAAAATAAACTTAGTAATTTACTAATAATAAGTCTTTACCTATGAAATTGCCGTTTTGGATGAAAAAATTTAAACGACTAATCAATAACCAAATGACTACTTTTGGAAAAAGAATCCCATGTTTTTAAAACAAAATTAATTAGCCTTACACCCGGTTTCCGAAAGGCCAATCAATGTTAAAATCAATTTAATCTCTTGTCAAGTCATCTGATTGGTTGACTGAATTATCAACAACCAATCAGATGACTTGACAAGCGATTTAACAGGAGATTAGTTGATTTTAGCGTTGACAAGCCTTTCAGAAACCGGGTGTTAGCCTAACAAAAACTATTTTGATTTGAAATGGCCAGTACTGCAGAACGGCAATTTTATAGGTAAAGACCTAATAACTCAATTGGTGCTAACATTTTTATGTAGGTAGTTCTAACTCACCCATCGCATTTGTGAGTCATTGGTAATAGTCCTCCAGAAGCCAGCGAAGTCAGCGAAGATATCAGCAGCATTCTTTCCGATGATGAATTTCTTCATAGACCTGATGGTGAGGACTATGATCTCGGTGCCACGACCGCAAGTGAAGGTTAAGCCAAATCCTTGCTTACCATTTGCTGTGCTTGTAGTGACGTAGGCACACGAGTAGTTTGGATCAGTGTGCTGAAAAAAATATCCTTTATCTGTACAAAGTTAAAAGTATTTTGGGAGCGGGGCAAGCGTAATAAGGTACCGCGACCTCCGCCTGAAGCAGAAGATGGAACAGGGGGTTTTATCAATAAGAATCTGACACTCCCTCTCGCCTTACCCTGAGCGAGAGGGAATAATTGTTGATGATTTTTTTCTACCAAAAAAAGTTAAAAGAATCTTAGGTATCTGTATATACTTGACGAAGAACCTAGATAATAATCCCCGAGCACCGGTATCCTCTGTGACGTCATCGCTCCGTCGCGTTTCCATCGCTCTAACCCTAAGCGGAATACTTCACTCACTCACTCCATTACAGGTAAAAAAAATTATGAACTTGTTCATATAACGAAGATGGTAAATTTAAATAAATAAATAATGGTAAATTTAAACCTTCTCCGAGTGGGAAGAGGCCTTTGCTCATCAGTGGGCACTTATAGGCTGATGATGATGAAACGAAACTACATACTGCTTCATAATTATTCATCCTTCTTAATTATATTCATTTATAAGTAAAAAATATCACGCACCTATAAGATTTAGTTCTAATCAGTACATTGAAAATGACGTTTTATTTAGCTCAGTTTTAGCTAGCTTGTATTACTTTGTATTAAAAAAGCAAATTAACATGTAGGTAACATAGCTCCATATTATTTATAGATTATTAACTGAATGTAAACAAACCATTAGGAAAAAGAATGTTGACTTACCAAGGCGTCAGATCCGTGAGAGCCCAAGGAGGTGGGAAACCTAACATCCTTCACGTCAATGGTCACAATTTCCAAGCCTCTTCGGTCGGGTATTGGCATTTTGTACAAGTTCTACCGACGACTACAATCAACTGAACGGATAACCCCGACACCACAGTTTGCTATTTGGTTATCATTTGAATAGTATTCATGTTGTTTTCTTTGAGATAAATAAGGGAATGTTTATTTAGGCTTGCCACTACATTTTTAACTTTAACTGTATGTCATATAAGTCGAAATTAACTTGCTATGTCGTAAATGATAACCAATAGTTTTAATGTTGTGTTACATAATGTAATTATCTTCGAACTATGCATATTTTTGTATTGTAGATAGTTGGTTAAAACATGATTGAAGAACAAACAAGATAATTTATTGTTACACCTTCACTTTAAAGTAAACTAGGTAGTTCCATATAAGTTTCCAAATTTGTGTGTGTTGCTTGTTTGTTATTTAGTGACGTATTAAATACTCATTTGTGTTCCAACACCTACACAAATAGATACTTATCATATTAAACAAGGTACCTAAGAGATAACAAATAACAAAACACTTCAAAAAATGATTTATAAAATGTATATTCAATTTCTAAAATCTTAATAACATTTTTGACACCTTGTTACCTGTTTTTACAATAAACACTATTTGTCTTTACAAATCTGTGACTAGATCAAAAATAGTTTCACTTAAAATGTTTCTTGGTATAATATTTTTTAGAATATAATTACAGGCACTTTCATTTGGTTTTCCTTATAATTTAATAAATAAACGCATCAGATGCATGATTGAGCTTCTTTACAATAGCAATTTAATAATCTTTTATATTATAAATCACATAATAGGATTATAACGTTTATTTTTTTTATTCCCCGTAAACCTTATTCTAGTCATCCAAAAATATGAATGATAGCTTTACATTTTTTTTTATGTGTCTATATCACACATTTCGCTTTAGCGAAATTCAATTTCAGCGTTTATTGATATACTGATATCAAATAAAGCTGAACTATAATTAACATCTCTTCCATTATGATTTAAAAACTTCCATACTTGTTTCTAGAAGGAAAGACACAATAAACTTTAAGGAGACATGGCGCGTCGTGTAACGTCTACGTGGAATGTAAGACGGGCGACCTATCGCACCGATAATTTGTATATAGGGCTTTTTTAATATTCTATATTTATGAATTCAGACAGCGGCTCATTTAAAATAGTCAACTGATACAAATAGAGCCCTCAACGACGCCCAACCAACATTAAATGATCTGTTAAGTTACAATAGTAATTAAAAATACTACAAAATATATTATACAGATGTTTCTGTAAAATAAAGGGAATGGTTTTGGAAAGTAGCCATTATCGCCTCCGCTCACCGCTCAATTTATGAAGGAGGTCTCAAAACTAAACTAGTAACAATGTGATGTATTTTTTTCATTCATAGACATAATTTGATGTCATCAATTAGCAAGAGCTTATTGCCTTATTTATAACACATATTTGCTAAGTAAAATCTCACAATTTGAGGAAGTTTGTATATAGGAATATCTTAATTTTACTAATAAAATCAAGCACCTATCATTTCAGATTTTTTCGATAAAAGGTTAAGAAAATAGTAATTTAATTAAACTTTACAATTAGAATAGGTCTTATTCTATACATATCTAAGCAAAAGGCTTATATATGTGTGTTGAAGTTATTATGCTACAATTTCTATTGAGCGTTAAATGACTGACATAGACAAAATGAGACTGATAGTTTCAATGACTCAATGAGACATGTTAGAGAAATCAAGTAGATAAATAAATATATACTGCATTAAGAAATTACATGAAAATTATTTTACAGACTACAACAAATGCTGTGGAAACAATGCATCGACAAGATGTCTTCTGAAGTACAGAAGCTGAACATGTTTATCAATACTTACATGTTTTTAAGCAAATGTAAAAAAAGTGATAAAACTAGCAAATCTAAAGACCAGATCTTTCTTGATTTCAATTCTAACATATCTTCGGATTTTATTTAGAACCTCATTTCATTTTACTCTTGTATATGTTGGACAGGTCTTTGACAACACTTCTCTCTCCTTCACGCCACAGTAGAGTAGCTAGTTGACCCAATGTTGCGTTGTCGTCGTTGTTTACCCACTCCAAAAGTAATTTGTACCGAGCCTGTAACAAATTAAAAAGATATCATGAAGAATTTTTTATCAACTTCAAGTTTGATGAAATCTATACCAATATTATAAAGAGGTAAAATTTGTAAGTTTTGTGTGGGGTAATCTTTGGAACCGTTGGTCGGATTTACAAAATTCTTTCACTGATAGTTAGCTACAATGTTCCTGAGTGTTATAGGCTATAAAACATTCAACACGCTACAGTTAAAAGGAGTCGAGCAGCGGGTGAAACCGCGCGAGAGTAGCTAGATATATCTTTAACTACTTTAATTGAACAACAAGGCTTTGGTATTTAATTTGTGGCTTATTCTCATATGTATATTTAACAAACGTGTCTCTAGTATTACATAAACTAAAACATTTTATTTACAGATCGGCAAACGAGCAGACTGATTACCTGAAGGTAAGCAATCAAGCAATCAGCGCCGCCCATGGACGCTCGTACCTAGTACCAAAGGAGTTACTACAAGCGCGTTGCCAGCCTTTTGGGTCCTTAAATGAGTCCGGTGGATTTAGAAAAGGAGGATCCTGCGATTTTACCCCATGGGATTCCTATTCACGTTGGATTTCAGGACTAACTGATGCTGAACTGAATATCATCAAAATGTAATTTTCAACAAAAAAATCTTAAATAAAATAAATTATTATGTATTATAAAATCCAAACAGGATTCTAAGGAGTATGACATCAACTCATCCAAAAAGTATTTTTTTACTGCTTTATCGTATAAGTGATGAATTTTACCAAGATATGAATTAGATCTATCATCAATTCGACTGGAAAATATTAATGAAAAATTTGAAATAGATCACACCAAACAATCACGTCCTTTCATACAAACTTCCCACCAAATGGGGGGAACAGCATTTAGTGAATTTCGAAAACTCAATTATCGGATGCGTACTGAAAGAAAGAATCCACCCTGCAAGTTTTAGATTTTCATGATCAGCGTGTTGGGGCCAAGCATGATAATTACTTCAAATTGGTCAAGTAGTTTCACAGCCTATTCAGGACAAACAAAATAAAACCTTTCCTTTTTATAATTTAAGCATAGATATATTTTTATTTGTTAGAAGACATGTGCAAGATAAGGTAATAGCATACCTATCCAAACGAAACTGCAAGTCATTTCGGGTCTGTTAAATTCCACACAGAAAATAAAGATAAAATATGGTGAAATTAATATAGATAAATTTCATCAGCTATAGTTTGATTATCAGCACTTACTTTATCAAATTACTTTATATTTATAATGTATCGCTATTATGCAATATCTCTCAAATAGCAATTAGTACATACTCCAAGAAAAGCTTATCAGTTTACACGTATTAAATGTTATTTAGCATGCAAAGCAAGTACCTAATTAATAAGAAATACTAAGCGTGTTTCTAGTGTATTATTTTTATTGTAATGATGTAACTGAAATAATGCACAATTTTAATTAAAAAACAAAAATATTATTTTAATCTATATCATTTTGGGTGACATAAATGCACCATGCTAAAAGTACTTCAACGTAGGGATGGCGGATGTTACACAACCATGGATGCCTACGAAGATAAAGTTTCCATACTTGATAAAGATCGAAAAAACACATCGACATATATATATTTAAAGTAATACTTTACGAATATTGTGACAACTGGTAATATTATTTAGTTAATACTAATATTTAAAGAGTTAAGCTTGTGTTGTGACGTTATGGCGGCTAATATCCGAAATAACTGGCCCGTTCCTAAAATAAATATCTAATAAAATATTAAAACTATGTTCTAAAATTTTAGAGAACTCATCGATATCTACAAAAAAGTTCAAGGGTTCATTTGTCAAACAATCATACAAATGTAACTTTTAAAATTAAAAAGCTGATAAAAAATCCATTTCAGTAACCGCGTAATTCGTACTTTCATATTAATCCTTATACAAATAGAGTATTTCGTACTGAGATCACTTCAATACCTATTAATTACTTTCCGAATGTTTGTATCTGCGTATTGCAGTCAAAAGATATAAAGAATGTCATTTTTTCCTATGACAATGTCTTTTCATAATTATATAAATTGACTTTTTTGTCAATTACAACAAATTCTTGTGTAGATTTACTTTTTATGTATAATCACTGTGTGTGGTTATGGAAACTTTGTGAAGTTTGACTGTATATGTAGTTGACGCGGTGGCTGCCGTGGCTGGGTAATCGGCTACCAGATATGGGTTGATTTAAAGGGGAAAATCATCAAATGACTTTCCCCCGCACAGGATCAGGCGGGAGGGAGTGTCAGTCTTATTGACTGAAAACCCTCCCATTCCTCTTCCTGCTCTGGGCCGAGGCTGCGGTGACTCATTGCGCTCATCAAGCAACCCCGGCTGTTTCGGGTGTGGGTATGTGTATTTTGTAAACGCATCCACGACCCAGGAGAATATTCCAGTGTCATGATCATCAAGGAATCACTTCGTGAATTATTGCATCACGTTCTGCCTATAAAGTAGTTTCTTATTTAATTGCAATTAGATATCTATTTTGTAAAAATATTTGCGTGAATATTTTACATGCAATAAAGATTATAGATGATTTATCGAAATCTATCACGTACATTCCTTATTCACATTATAATACCTACTCGTAAAGGCTCACGTAAAGTGTGAGAGAGTCGTGCCTCGTCCCAAATGGGCCGGCTTGACGGAGTGATATCACGGCCTTGCAGAATACCGGCGGGAAACCAAGCTTTATGTTAACACGTTATAATTCACCGTCCGAGCGAGGTCACCGGAGGTCGGAGGGGGAAACAATAGGTTTCCCTCATCCCCAAAAAAATCCGAAAATGCCTTATCCTATTAACATACTTATTGGGGGCACAAGCTTATTGCCATACACCAGAATATAACACTTTCTACTAGCGACCTTGTTCTTCCGAACGCTGAACAAGGGTAAGTTGTTTGTCATCCAACCAAAACTAGACCAGTGTACGGCGGATGACGATCTGATTAAATGCACGCTGCCCTGGCGCGAATCAGGTGTTGACAGTCTCCCAAACACCATGGCAACTCCTGTAGAGAACATCCCTCAAGCTCCAGCTACCGCAGTAGGAGACACTACGGGCGTCGGGGATCGCGCGAGGATCTCCAGCGACCGTCACCTTGGGTCTACGGACGGCGAGTTACCCTTGCCCGTCACCCGACCAAAACTAAACTGAGGCGTAACGCGTGTTCCACGCACGCTTTAAGAACGACTACAGATGGGCTGTGAATGTTTTGCGGCTTCGGCCTGGAGTAAGAGGTGGAACGGCCTGGGTTTTAGTCAGTAAGAGTCAAATGATTATTGTTCTTTCGCGCTCATAATAAAGTCTTCCGCTATAATGGCTTAAACAATCTAGCTTTTTTGCTAGACAGTTTGCGGGAAAAGTTAGATTTCTTATTAGTACCTACCTAGTATGTAGTAAGTATACAGACCTAGATCCGTTAAGGGCGTTTAGTACTCATCTTTTCTGACATATTTCACTATGGACCACTCTACCTCAAACCTAAGCGTTTTCAAGAAAATTGACAATGATTTTTTTTTATAATAATTGCAGATTTTTTGCCATTAATTAAATTAATTAAGTAAAATTCGAAATTTGTGCGCCTTATTATTATTGATTTTTTACATGCGGTATTAAATGATCTATGAATTAAATAACCAAAATCCTACGTAGATTAACTAAATACGTTGTTCTAGACGTGTTCTAGAAGTGTGGGAGAGCCATGCTTCGGCACGAATGGGTCGGCTCGACCGGAGTGATACCACGGCCTCACAGAAAACCGGCGTGAAATAACTACAGCGTTGTGTTTCGCCGTGTGAGTGAGGTTACCGGAGGCCCAATCCTTCCCCTCCCCCAATCCCTCCTTAATCCCTAAATCTCCAAATCCCTAATCCCTAAAAGGTCGGCAACGCACTCGTAACTCCTCCGTTGCTAGTGTCCATGGGCGGCGCTGATTGCTTACCATCAGGTTATCCGTCTGATCGTTTGCCGACCTATTAAATAAAAATAAAAAAATAGATGATTAAGTAAGTTAAGTTACATAAAAGTAAATATAACTTTACTAGTACTGTATTTCATTATAAGACCATAACTATATCGTTTTTAACTATACATAGTTATACGTAATTGCAATACAAAAATCTGTAGTTCAATTGGACTAAAGCATTACTGGGCACTTACCTCACATATACTGTATCCACGATTAGTTGCATCCAGCTCCGCAGTCTCAATTCTACCCTCCGTGTAACCTAGTGACCTGAAGAAAGTCTTCCAATTTTTCCCAAGGTTTTTTGATATGTAATCCATGTACTCATGTTGAGGCTATAAAAATAAACATGCAATGTTTTTTAAAACATAAAAATAATTACTCCCGTTACAATAATTTGTATGTGTGGATCAGGCAAATGTTCTGTGCCACTGAGTGCAGCATATTACTAGTATACATATACAAAATAAAGCTGTAATTTCTTTATTAAGCACAAGATTGTACACTATTGGACAATGGAGCTTGCTTCATGTATGAAACCATAGTCATATCAATTTTCAGGATTGATGATGATGACATTTTTATGTCTCCATACTAAACATTATAAGAATATCTATGAGTATTATTGTGTTACTTGTTATCATTGATATTTAGACAAACGTTATTGAGGAATGGTAGTTATCTTATCTATGTAAATAAGGGAAAAAGTCTCTACTGTCTGAGAGTTAAGGGCTAGATTTGTAGGTATCATTACTTAATTATTCATATCAGTATTTCAGCAAAACAGCTTTAAACCAGATTTATAAAACTGTAACTAGTTTGTCAGATAAAATACTTAATTAAGGTTAGATTTTTTTTCATTAAGTTTGCTATAATATGCCATTGACATTTTTCCTTATGTGGTTTGCACTCACACATGGTGAAACTAGACACAGACAACATGGTCATAAACTTATTTACCTACTTTTAACTTAGTTTTACTTTTAACTTAGTTAAACTTATTTACCTACTTTTAACTTAGTTTTCTTAGTTTAATTTATTTACCTACTTTTAACTTAGTTTTCTAATTTTAATTTGCAAGTGTAGCTGCTTGCCTTGTTAATACTAGTAAAACACTCACCCGTACTGTAGCCTCCATGAGCAGACAAATATTGTTGTCTTTTTTAATTGGTTCCTCTTCATATTCTTTTCCTTGCTCTGTTTTAGTAACTGGTCCAAAATAGTATGTGTTTCCCAACCGGACTCCACGGGAATTAACTATATTGTAAACAGTTCCACTAGCTAAAAAAAATGACAATTGTTATAGCAAATTTGTGTTCTATATCAAATTTGTAGCTACATAAAGATAATATTTTAGTAAGAAAGTTACTAGTATATAATTGTATTAATAGCTTATGAAAACAAACAAGTCTAATTTATAATAGCTGTTAATAGCTAATTATATAAATTTTACTAGCTGTCCCAGCAAACATTGTTTTTGTCATAAAAATAAGGGTTGATCGTAGAAGGGTGAAAATTGAGGATTGTATGTATTTTTGTATGTTGTATCATAAAAAAATTGAAACTAAAAATTGTCTTAAAAATAAAGAATTTTGGTGTGGAGTACCCCTAACATTTAGGGGGATGAGAAATAGATGTTGGCCGATTCTCATAGATAATGGATATGTACAAAAAATTCCATCAAAATCGGTCAAGACATTTCGGAGGAGTATGGCAACAAAAACTGTGACACGAGAATTTTATATATTAGATATCTTATTGATACTCGTGTTTATTACTCAAGACACAAATGACGCACACAATAATTTAATATTGATGTCGCATTTTACTTCATATGCATACTATCATAAAATGGCAACTTGTCATGAGTAGCTTAATATTTCACGGAACATGGCATGTATTAGACGCACGTACCTTGAACATTTACAGAGCCAGAGCTGCCCCGTTTTTCTTCATATGTCTTCGTATAATCCTCGTCATCATCTATGTCTGGTTTTTTCGCCTTGCTTTTCTTTTTTTTCTTATACGTCTTCTTTTCTTTTTTTATTTCGTCATCAGATAGTGATTCTATAGTGATTTCTTCCTCCTGATCTTCATTTTGATCTTGATTCAAATTATTTCCATCAGGTTGTGATTGTGGTGGTACAGTCTCTGTAGATGGCCTTGGAGCCCTCGGAATTGCATCCGATTTCAACCCCTTAAACATTTCCAAAAGCTTGGATACTTTCATGTTTATGGGAGCCATAAATACAATGTTTTTGGATAAATATATTATATTTATTAGAAACACAAAGAACTTTCCTTTTCCTTATCATCAAACATAGATGTCATAGTCATCAACTAAAATAAACTTTTTTCACTTGAACTTCACAACATTAAGTAACTTTTTAAAGAGTATTACACTGGATAAAGTTGCCTAAATAAATTAAATTAATTAACCTTTTATGACAAAAACAAATAGTTGCAAACTTGCGAAAATATGCACATCGTCCTTCACTTCACAAACAAATTTGAAGTATTTAGTGTTGCCAGAAATCATGCATTTTAGTTTACTTTAGGAATCTTTTTTTAGTTTGTCTTATAGATAAGACCCGAATATATATAATATCATATGTTTTGTTTATTTTATTATTTTTTAAGTTCCACAAAATAATCGGGTTGTTGCTTCGTAAACATAATAAAAAACGTTGTTCACATAGGCCACACTGAAAATTACTCATCAATATTGCTGTCTCGCTCACACTCGGTAGCGCTGCTTTACGATAATGTTTTTACTTTTTTTATGTTATGGGCATCATCGTCTCTTTTGTGTGAATGAATAACATGTTTATCCCCGTGTCTAGTGTTATTATTGGCAGTTTATGTATGTACATCACAACTATCACAGAATGGGGTTTCCCTTTTCCGTCGACATTTTAAACTGCCGTATTCTAAGTAGGTATTCACCTAGGTAATTAAATCGAACTGAATCTAATAAGAAATATCGACTTGAATTGGAAATACTACCTACTACCTAATAAAACAACACAACCACGTGCTCATAGAAAATACACGTAAACAAAGCTTGTCTCGTGTTTCGCCGTGTGAGATCGTCGCCAAATCCCTCAGAAGGCCGGCAAAGCGACAGTGCAATTGTAAAACTTTGGTGCTGCGGCTGTACATACCATGCCGATTGCTTTGGTGCCATGAGGTGATCTCTGACTGCCCCGGCCTGGAGCTGCAGGAAGAGATATCGGCGGCTATTTTTGCGTCTGTCCATAAGAATATTACTTGTTCTTGTATCTAAAAGATCTTAAATATTTTGTAATGAGTCTCTTAATTTGATGAGTAACTTTTGGTACGATTGTTGTGATTGACCAATAATTATAGACAACAAAAACAAAAACAAACCATATAAATAGTAATACCTTGGAAGGTACACTTTTAACTCTTAGAACAGTTAAACTAACTATCAACATAATAAGTTGATAGTTTACCTCATGTAAATAAAGTGAGCCCATTAGCGTATTAGATACTTAGGTACGATCTTACATAAATTCTCTACCGAGAGCCAGGTATGTTATTAGACGCATAATTTTTTCTTTATTACATTAAAACCTTTCCTTCACACTTGGATTTTGACCTGTGTTGTGGTTGCGGTTACAAAAATACAACTTCACTTAAGTACACAATACACATAGAACCGGAACAACAATTTATGAATTACACAAAGAGTTGTTCCCTGCGGGTATCGAACCCGCGACACGTTGCGCGGCAGCCAGTTGCCGAACCACCGCGCTAACCATGCAGTCAAAATTACATTAAGTACCTACTTTACTTCAGTACTTCTTTCTTTTAACTACTCACATGCGAGCTATGTGTTGTTATAAATCAGCTGTTGTTATGCTATTGACCATTGACTGACAACTATGGATATGACCACAATGTAAATAAAGCGATTGTGATCAACTGACAAAATTCCATTTTTAAAAATAAGTCCAAATTGACATTTGGTCTCAATGTCAGCGCTATCGCAAAATTTTACATTTACTTACTTTACTCTTTTATAAAAATGGATAAAAAGGATTGTGACTCAAAGTTTTCCTTTTCGTTGTCATTGTTAAATATATTTAAATTAAGACTTTTTGATACAATTTACGCTAAAGGTCCAGCTAGTGAAATCCACTCTCCTCGGAAGGAGCATTGGCAACATTCCGGATCTCCACGAAAATCGCCAAAGGATGCATGTTCCGCGGTTGGTGTCCAAAAAGACCCGTGTGCCGACAAGTCTGCCGGTGGTGATGCACCTTTCAATAAAGCGTGCAAATGTAGGCCAGATGGAAAGAGCTCAGCTGGTGACCGAGGTAAAACGGGAGCTGGAGTAACGGGTTCCAGGGCAGGACGGACTTGTGAAAAGGATTCTGACAATCTTCCAGCAGGTGCAATAAACCCAGGCCTTCTACGGCATATTCATAACGCAGCTCGATATAGATTACCCCAGTGTTTCGAAGGAGCCTGTGTATCAGTAAAACATAGTGCGAAATCGAACTGGGTGTTTGGGCATTCACTTTCATTTAGTTCTGTGTCACCAGGAGGTTATAAGGTTCTGATGTCTTACGTAGATAAAGAAAAGCCGGCTTCTTTGCCTTACTTTGTAATGGAAGCAGCGCCTGGTGGCCAAATGAGCTGTGAAATGCGGGTGAATCCCACTCAAGGCACGAGGGCAACAGTGGTTGCACAAATAGCTGAAGGAGAATTCTATAGTTTCGAGAGCATCATGGATGCTTACTTTAACAGGTTTACAGCTTCTGTAATCGCTGTGAACCGAGAGTTTATTGCGCTCCATTATCTTCAGGTAATCTTCATTTCTCCGTTACTAAATGATCCATCCATCCTCCCATGATGATAAAAAAATATCCACGATACCTATATTCAGATTTAGCTACATTAGTTTGTATAGTAAGTAGTGAACTCCTTTAAAAGATAGCTTTAGCCATTCACGGTATCTTCTTCATGGAAAATCTATTTGTAAAAATAGCACTTCGCCAATTCTGATGCTTCGCAAGGGTATGTTGCTTTGCGGATGCAAGCGCAATTAATGATGTAACATTGCCCAGCTTGGAGCAAAAGAAGGAATGGAGTGGTTTTTATCAGTAAGAGACTTTTACTCCCTCTCGGTCCTCGCCTTATCCAGAGTTATCCAGAGCGGGAGAAGTAGTTATATGATTTTCTGATATAGAAGAACCTTCCCTATTATTTATTTATTTATTTATTTATTTATTATTTGGAGGACCAACAGCATTAACATTTATTAATTATATAACAAATTATGTAACATGCAGCCAATTATAGGTCCCCACTTTTAAGCTATTGTAAACATTACAATTACAACGTGTGCAGACACAAAGTAATAAATTACACTGTAATACACAACTACAAAGTTCAATCAAATAAGATGTTTTTTAAAGAAATCACGGCTCAGCATCCTTCTCACTGATGCATGGTTATCATTAAATATGTCAATGTCATGTGACTTACATGATATGTTTAGTGACTTTCCTGCTCGCCACAAAAAACTATTCCGTCTATAGTTTGATGACGCTAATGGTAGATGGATCGGTTTATAATGTCGTGTCACTATAGCTGGAACATTTATACTAACTTTAGAAAGAAGTTCGGGGCTGTCAATTTTATTAGCGAGTATCTTTAACAGAAAAGTAGTATCGGCGATTTCTCTTCTATTTGCTAATGGAAGGAGATGAAATTTAGCGCACAATTTTAAATAGTCACTGGATTTGTATTCAGTCCTGGTACGGTAGCACAAATATCTTATAAATCTTTTTTGTATTCCTTCTAATCTAATTATATATTTATCATATATGGGGTTCCAAATTTGGGAACCATACTCTAATATACTCCTGACAAACGTACAATACAATATTTTAAATGTTTCAGCTTCCTTGAAAGATGATGACATTCGCATCACAAACCCAAGAGCTTGAGAAGCTTTTTTCACAATACTGTCAATATGTTCATTAAATAACAGCTTGTTATCAAATATCACGCCGAGATCACGAATTTTGTCACATGTACTAATCTTCTGACCCTTCAACGTATAGTGGGAGGAAACAGTGTTATTCTTCCTGGTGAAAGTGACAACAGAGCACTTAGATGGATTCAGGTCTAACATATTTTTAGTGCAGTAATTATCAAGACGTAACAAGTCAGCTTGAAGAGCCTGAACATCATTGTTAGATGATATAGTAGTAAAAATTTTCATATCATCAGCGAAACAAAGTAACCTGGAAGAGTGAAAACAGTCACCAATGTCGTTCACAAAGATTACGAATAGTAATGGGCCCAAAAGAGAGCCTTGAGGGACACCGCTAGGCACGGTTACCCAGCTGGATATATAATTTTTTATAGCAACTGCTTGTGATCTATTAGAAATGTAAGATATGAACCATCTCAGCAGGTCTCCCCGTATGCCCATTGAACTAAGTTTATGAATCAAAGTGCAATGATCAATTCTATCGAAACATTTACTGTAATCAGTGTAAACGACATCGATCTGTTTACCCCTGCACATGTTATCAGTAATGAAGTCCTCCAGAATTACGAGGTTTGATACTGTAGATCTACTTCTAACAAATCCATGCTGACAATCATTAAATGAATTCCTCAATGCAGCATATAATTGCGTGTGAATCACCTTTTCAAATAACTTTGCTATTAAACACAATTTAGAAATAGGTCGATAATTAGTTACGTCCGCTTTCGAACCTTTTTTATGAATCGGAGTTATAAACGCTTGTTTCCATATTGTTGGCATAACACACTCGTGTAATGACTTCTCAAATAGCAACAATATGGGCAAAGAGATAGTGTCAGCACAATTTACCAATAGGATAGGAGGCACACGATCTGGCCCGGCCGACTTGTTAATATCTAATGACTTTAATAATTTAATGAGTTCATTGCGTTTAATCACTATGTTGGAAATATTCACGGCCGTTTTATCACAACTATCAAAATCAGGATAGAATAAGGTTTGAGAAGATGGTAAGAAAGTCGAGTAAAAATAATCCGAGAACAGATTGCAAATATCAGTACCCTCACCCGCAATTTTATTGCCGTAAGTTAACGAGCTCGGTATGTTAGAAGTGTTAGACCGGGATTTGACGAACTTCCAAAAATATTTCGGGTCAGTCCTAATAGAACTTTCCACCATCTTTATATGTTTAAGATAACATTCACTCTCTAATCTTTTCACTCTTTCCCTCAATAATTCAAAAGTAGCCTTATCAGACAAGTTACCATAAGTTTTAAACTTTTTTAAAAACTTATGCTTTTCTTTTAATACTTTCTTTAAGGCAGCAGTATACCAGATAGGGTAAGTATCATTCTTACATGTTTTGGAGGGTATATTCCTATTAATAATAGCGTTTAAATTTGAATAAAAACAATTCACAGCTGACTCAATAGATTTATGTTTAAATTCGTCATACCAGTTAATCTCCGATATTTCCTTATTAATTTTATTGTAATCACCCTTTCGGTATATGTATTTTATACATAATTCCGATTTTAAATAGGTGACTTGAAAGAAACATACATCAATGTTCAGTGCATTATGATGAGGATCAATGGTTATGGTGGATTATGTTGGCACTCTGTTTGACTTTGTGTGTTTTTGCATCAAAAATAAAATAAATCGTCTCGGTAACTAAAATGTAGCAGATAGTCGTAGCTAGTTTGCACTAGTTATAGTTTTATAACAAGAAACTAAAAACATAAGGTTCTTTGTGTCCGGGGAAAATCATCAAATTACTTGTCCCACCCAGGGTAAGGCGAGAGAGAGTGTCAGACTCTTACTGACTAAAATCCCCCGTTCCTTCTGCTGCTTTGGGCCAAGGCCGCGGTGCCACATTGTGAAATACATAAGGCTGTTTTCACAATACGTGAATTGATTTGTTGTTGCAGGCTGTGACAGATCAACTATCTCTGGGTGCGGAGGTGGTGGCTCGCGGTCAGTCTGCGGAGCTGAGCTCTGCGTCGGGTGCCGGTCGCTGGATCAGCGAGGACCATTCTATCAGTGCAACGCTTGGCAACAGGGGCTTGGATCTTTGTTACGCTAGAGATATTAAGCCCTTTCTCACCGTTGCTGCAATGCTTGAGGTGAATATTGTTAAAAGATTTAGTTTAAGTGTGCTGAATGTGGGTTATCAATTTGCTTTATAAACGGATTTGGAAAGTAAGAAGGTTAGCTACCGAAAAACAGAAAATAGCTATCTTTCTTTAAAATAGAAAATTGATTGGAGATTTTCGATAAAAATACACGCGACGACGCTACGCGCACGCTACTCATGACTAAGCCCCGTTGTAAATTGCAACTAGTAGAGAATGTCTCAATTACCAAAATTAACAAATTGACAAAAACGGTATGATCTTAAGAGAAACGACACGACATCCTTACCTTCCGCCTGACCCAGGGACCTACAGGACACGGAAGTTTCTGGAGGTATCTTTTACAGCGGGAGTAAACGACCGGCTGTTGTCACTGTAAGCCACATAGCCAGGCGCGAGAAATGAGGACACGCTGGTTCTCAGTCAAAGCACACTGTATGTGTATGTGTCTTTCGGTTGGTTCTCGCAGTGACGATACTCTGGAGTTCTTTCCCGCTGTACCCTAAACAGGTATCTCGCGAAACTTGTAAGCGCCTGCGTCAGTCACAAGGTGAGGATGCCGTGGCGTCTAGTAACTCCTGAAGTACAGTTAACAACAAGCTCGAAACATCAATTTCTGTATTATAAAATGCAACATCTGCACGAATAGAACTATTTAAAATATTTATTTCAGGTGGGATTCGCAATCCGGCGCGCGGTAGCAACACTGGCCTACGAGTGGCACACAGAGGAGTGGACGGTGCGCGGTTCGGCAGACTCCGACGGTCTAGTGGGAGCTACGTTACAGAGGTCACTCGGAGGCAAGAGGTCACAGCTTGCATGCGCCATATCGGCACTCCTCAACCATCCTAATGATAAGTTTAGGCTCGGGTTTGGAGTTACAGCCGCGATTTTTTAGATATACTGGGCTAAGCAGACTGCATCCTCAGCTTGTCACTAAATAGGTATGATAAGTGTTAATTATAACTTGGTAGGTAGCGATTTGTTTCGTTATCGTACCTTCAACGAATGGACATATAATTTTCAGTAAGGTTCTTGGAGGAATAGTCCAAACAAAAATGAGTCTACGAACTCTTTCGGGATATAATGAAAAATCTGTTTGTAAATGTTGTTGATTGTGATATGGTAGCCAAGTTCTTAGATCCCAGTAATTTGTTTTAGGCATGTCTTATGTATGGTTTTAGCGTCTTCTATTGTTATCATGTTTGTTGTCAACCAAAATACATATGTTTTTATTAGGTTCTTACAATTCTTTACCTTTGTATAAAATTTTATATGGATTTCTGACCTGTACTTTACACTTATCAGTGGAATTTGACCACACATGCCTACTGGTGTAGGAGAGTTTTAACATTATTTTGATTTCCAATCGAAACTGTTATTGTAATACTTATTCATATTTACTCTAATGTTGGTACTGTAATGTTAATTGTTTGTAGTAAATAGGTTTTATTTGCATATGTCGTTTTTATTTGTATCGTTGTTGTGTTTAGACCTTTATAGAGGTATTTACTTCTTCTTTACACACGTTTTGTAAATATATTTTTTTTGTAATATTCTTTCTTAAAATATTGATTTGTTCTTGTCGTTTGCAATTATTAATAAATATACACTTTTCCTGATGAAGTGACAAATAAAATTTTTAATTTTGCTCAGTATTGGCTTAAAGCTTACCCCTCGTTCAGCTGTAGTTCATCTACATGATTCGCGTTTATTATTTTGAAGGCACGAAACATTCACAGGCTGTCCTCACAATTTAATAATGCACACAAACACTAGAAAACACTATTAAAAATTCATTTCCAATGTAACGATAATGTAGGCGTGTATTATCCGCCGTCGGGTGCGTCAGTGCATCCCGGCAGCGACGCGTTGGGCGGGCGCCTGCGCGACTTTTGGGCGGGGTTTCAATCGCCGCCCTAACGCTATACGCATACAATAATGGACTTTACATCGTAAAAATAAAGTGTTATTTGATGTAAATAGGGTTTGAGTTTGGTAGTGTGGGCGTAGGGAGCTCCACTGCTGCAGTGTGTATTCCGTAGAGCGTGTCAAGCGAGGCGAGCGCGCGGCGCCGCGTGTCGGCGGCAGTAATGGTGATGGAGCGGCTGGCGGACTTCGTGAGCAAGTCGCTGGAGGGTGGCGAGGCGCCGGCGCCGCCGCCCGAGCCCGGCGACGCTGATGACGCTGACGATGTGGAGGTGGACATCACGGAGCTGGAGGAGAAGGCGCCGCCGCCGAAGCGCCCGCGGAACTGGCTGCTGTCGCCCGTGCCCACGCACCACTGCAAGCGAGAGCAGCCGCCCGACGATGATGATGACCACAGGCATGGTGAGTTACCAGCTCATTCTATATCCAGGACATGTTAGCTATAGTGACCACACGCTTTCTTAATCACTAAAACTTATTCAGACTAAAGCACAACTCTACACATTTAATTAATCCATAAAGAAGGATTTTCGTTATAAAGATTAAAATAGGGTAATTTTAAAATAATAACATGTAGGTAAATAATTAATGTAAATTACATGCAATTAGGAACAAATGGACTGAAATAGTTATTTTGAGTGAAATTTCAATCTGGGGTAGGGAGGTACTGTAGGTACAGAGCTAATGTTGCTTAAATAATGTATCGTTGATGTTGGTGTTATTCCAGACTGAATACTACACTAGACTATTTTTGTAGTTTTTACGTAAATAAGTGACAAAGATCACACATCCACAGATAGGACCTGTCTTATAAGGCTGCGTAATAACAGATAATGGCACTTGTAATGTTTTTTTTTTTAATTTTTGTTGCTACACCGACGACCCTTAGATCACAAATTAGTCAGTTTCACTAAACAGGTGAAAAAGTTTGTAAACACGAAGGTAATAAATATTAATTACGAAGCATTTAAAACTTCAAAAAAAGAACGTACTCGTTCCTACGTACTTGCATGCAGATCTAAGCGATAAGTACATAATTTACCTATTTTCTATTCTATGTGATATAGTAGAGGAGTGGTTAAAGGGCCGGCCACGCACTTCTTATGTCACGTTTCCATGGGTGGCATTGATCACTTACCATCAGGTTAGGTGTCTGCTCGTTCCTACTATTTCTTTAAAAAAGTTACAGTAACACTTTAAACTGATTGAGTCACGTTTGAAAATTCAGGCAATCACATCCAACTTTTTATATTTTAGACAAATGCTTTACCTTAGTCCAGATATTAGTTAACTGTAATATTTCTAGCGATGGCACAATATTATATAGTTAGCATTACTTTCGATGCCGAATCAAGGATTCATGTAATTGTAGGTATACCATTTGGTTAATTATGAAGTTTAATTTATGTGCCTAATTTTTTACCCTTTTTAAATATTTTTGTAATAATTCCTAAATAATTTGGGGAAGCTGTACAGTGGCAGTAGGGTACTTTCCAAATGGTCAAATTATTGTGATTTTGTTTCTGAAATATCAAAAACTACAATTTGGATCGTCCTTGAAGCAGAAAACGTGAAATAACGCTTGCATTGTGTTTCGTCGTATGAGTAAGGTTACCGGCGGCCCAGTCCTTTTCCTTCCCTTTCTCCAATCCCCAATTTCCCAATCCTGAAATTCTAATAATAACCCCTAAAAGGGCGGCAGCGAACTTGTACCCCCCTTTAGTGTAGCCAGTATCCATGGACGGCACGGCGTTAGATCGATTGGCACCATGTACCATAAAAAAATATCGCAATAGACAATCGATTTATCTCGTCTCAAATTGGTCTATATTGTAGTATTTTTTTTTTTTAGCAGATCAATAAGTGATATTTGTCGTAAAATAATTATGGCGTCACAACGTGCAAAACATAGAAAATTTTATTCCTGTGTTAATCCGGCTATGAATCACGAATAACATTATTTTTTTCTTAAAATTTACGAATATTAAGAATACCATAAAATTAACGTATTTTATGGTTTTATAAGGTTTTTTTTGACTTCTTTTTGACTGAGAAAAGTATCCAATACGAGACTATACCTGAGATAAATTGGATTCTATTGCAATTTTATGGTACATGGTAGAAATAGAGCTGACGGTTCACCTGATACTCCTGATAGAAAGTAAGCAATCGATGCCGTCCATGGAAACCTGCTATATTATAGGAGGTAAAAGTACGTTGCCGCCATTTTCGGAGTTGTTATTAGAATTTCAGGATTGGAACTGTGTGCTGTCAGCGAATGTATGATATTCGACATGACAAAATTAAATCAAATGTCTTTAATGCATCTATAGTGTAAGAAGGTGGTATACAATTTTAATAAATCTATCAACTTTAGGCCCTATTCATGTCGGGCCCCACAAAGGTCTTGTAAATGAATTACAAAAATATATAACATTTATCAAGGAAAGGCATTTTTTAATTATTAAATTTTCCTATATTTCTTTAAATTAATAGTTGCATATTTTATTTTTAAAAAGGTACAGTTACAGAATACAGAGTAGTTATAGTTAAGATTAGTTTAATACCTACATTATACTATTTTTAAATCTTCACTCAAATTACTGCTGTACACAGCACTTAAATTAATACATCTTCATAAAGAGGTTAAACAAAAAAGGCAATAATTAAATGGTAACAACAACAATACAGCAATATTGAACAAGTAGGTAGGTACATACTTAGATTATCTTAAGTGAGTATTAACAAATTATGTAAGGATTTCATAAAACTGTGGTGACCATGCGCAAACATATCAACATGAGAACATACATCACTATATTGTCTACACATTCGGAATAATGAGTTATTATGGGATACATTATTATTACTGGTTGGTATTCGAAGGAGCTGCGGAGCGCACACAGATCGAGTAGGTACCTTAAAGTGCAAACGACTTAGGAGTGTGCTTAAATAAGCCATTACAGTTCTTATAAAAGGTGGAAATATCGCTCATCCATCTCCTTTTATCCAATCCGACCATGTTGAAATGACGAAATCGAGCTTCGTATTCGGGTATTTTACGCCGTAAGCCGTATTTTGTACTTAAACTTCTGACAAATCGTCTCTGAACAGATTCTATACCTACGTGAGTTTTATATATTGGAGCCCACACAGATGCGCAGTATTCAACAATATTCCTAGCTTAAGCACATTATAGAGTTATCAATGGAATAGCTTGTTTAAAAGGTTTTCTATTCCGGAGCACGAACGATAATATACGATTAGCCCTATTGCAAAAGACATGGTCAAGTCAAAGATTACACCCAAGTCACGAAATTTTTTTACTCTGTCCATAATTGTAATTGAGGGGTGTTTTCATTTTAGTAAATGATATAACCTGGCACCTTTTTATGTTAAGCGACATAATTTGACTGCACGGTTGGCGCGGTGGCTGGGCAACTGACTGCCGTGCAACGTGTCGTCAATCGTACTAATGTGCGATTGAAGAGCGTCACAGTCTTGGTGGTTAAAGATCCGCCTGAAGATTTTTATATCGTCAGCATAGGCTAAACATTCACTGTTTATTTGAGCCAGTAAATCATTTATAAATATTAAGAACAATAATTACTTTAGTTACTTAATTTATTTTGTACCTATACATTCAAATGATTATTGAATTTAAATTATTTATTATACCATCAAACCAATTCGGCATAAATACCAAAATATCTATAGTATTATCAAATTAAAAAACCTACGATGAATGCTGGTGCACATCTGTTGGTGGGTGGGGTTATTTTTATGCGTGGTCCTTTTTTATATCATCCGACAGCAAATATGAAACAAAATGATAGAGATAATGAAGGTGGCCCAGAGGTTAAGGCTCCCGCTTCTCATGCCTTGGAGTTTGGGTTCCAAACCTGGTAGGTATTGTGAAATTTTCTGTTCATCCATACCTACATATAATAGAAAAATCACACCTTAAGTGTGTTTCGACATCATTGACAAGCGGTGAAGGGTATATAATTTCTAATAATAAGTGCCATGCTTGCCACCACCAATTTATCAATGGTAGGGGCAAGTGGTGATTAATTCTCAAACCTTCTTGAGAATAGCGTCTTGGCTGACCAGTGAGCACTTATATGCTGATGATGAGAAATGATGAATGAAGTTCAATCAGTCTAGAATCTAGTCCTTGTGTGCAGTCAGAAACAGACCGTATCTAGCTTGATTTCAGATCAAACTTTAAAGTTTTTGCTAGGCTAACCTTTGGACAGCCTGCCAAAGTAGGCTAGGCGGAAATGACATTCAGAAGCTTCCGCTACATTCAAGAAATTTGTTAGGTCACACGGCACACCAAATAAAAAAAAGGGACCCGTGTAACTGGGTCCCTTCGCCCAAGACTAGTTTTCAACCGCAATGAAAATTATAATATTTTGGCTGACTTAGTAATTTAGACAACAATTAAGATATGTAGAGGTAAATAATGTTAATAATAAAAAGAAATCTCTTAAATTAGTAACTCGAACAGAAAATATTACTTAAATATTTCTTCATTTATCCAAAGGTGACCTTTTCATTTATTCCAACTAAACCATAAATAGGTACTTTTGAAACGAAAGTACCTAGTCTGTCAATCTGTTTTTCAGTGAAACTAGGTGCTAGTTGGTGAAGGAATAGAGCTCATGTTACATATCTAATAACTAATTTGTCTATAACAAACCGGCTTTATAGTAATAATCTTCTCATCATCATCATCATCAGCCTATAAATGCCCACTGCTGAGCAAATGCCTCTTCTCATACGGAGAAGGTTAGAGCATTAATCACCACGCTTGCTCAATGCGGGTTGGCGATTTCAAACAATTGGCGATTTCCAGGTTTCCTCACGATGTTTACCTTCACCGTATGTCAGTGGTGTCTAAATAATCATAGAAAGTACATATAACTCGGAAAAAGTCACATTGGTACTTGCCAGGTTTTGAACCCTCATGCATGAGAAGCGGGCTCCTTAACCTCCGGGCCACCACGACATTAGGAACAATCTTCTATTGTCGACTAATTTCTATTCATCTACATGCTCCATATAGGTACTCGTACTATAACCTATATGGAGCTACGTATGTACTAATTCTAGGCACCAAAACTTGTAAATCTAACATTACCCTCAAACGTACATTTAATGTTCACGCAATCATAAAATATTTTTTCAAACTTTATGGCCACAAAGTAAGTGATTCCAACTAATACTACCGCATTTCACCTGGTCTCTCTAGTTACATTAAACATAATTTTTAATCTTATTAAAAATTCTTTAATTACAATTACTTATTAAGGCTGACAACACAACAATCGAGTCATTCAAATTAGAATATTCCTTAATTTTTTTTAACTAACACTGGTTTTGTTCACTAACATGGAACTAGTTAACCCGAAGTAGAATTTTAGAATACCTAATATAAGGTATCTTAGGTTTTTTACGTGGACAAGTGTGGGAGAGCCATGTTTCGGCACGAATGGGTCGGCTCGACCGGAGCGATACCGCGGCCTCGGAGCGGTACCGTAATACCACAGCGTTGTGTTTCGCTGTGTAAGTGAGGTTACCGGGCGCCCAATCTTTCCCCGACCCCAATCCCTCCCCATTCCCAAAATCTCCATTTCCCTAATCCCCAAAAGGTCAGCAACGCACTCGTAATTCCTCCGTCATTGCGGGTGTCTATGGTCGACGGTGGTTGCTTACCATCAGATAATCCGTTTGCTCGTTTGCCGACCTATCACATAAAAAAACATGTTCAAGAAAGGCAATAAAATAGACCTGTACTGTAGCTGTAGCTTTCAGTAAAACTCAATTTATCTATAATTGATTACACCTAAAAGCGTAATTTTTAAACGATCATTAATTATATTAAAGCGCGGATTATCACCGAACAGAGTGCGAGAAGAAAGCTCGGAATGGATATCCGTGAAAGAGTTCTCAATCAAATAAATCAGACCCTCGACGACTTTAACAGGGGTTATAGTTAGCGCTGTACAATTAATCACTGTTCGCTGGTCGTAAGATGTCTGAGGAGTTCGGATGCCCCGGAGACGAAAGGGGAGAGCGGGTGTGGCTCACAGCGCCGCCCACAGCCGGATAATCCCTCCATTTACATAATTGCCGTATAAAAAGGAGAGCTTCCCAATTTGCTAAATTGCTTCAAACGACAATCTTAAACGTACAGCCGGTTTGTTCCCGAGAGGCGAGAGCAGAGCCGCCCGCGTCTCGCGTCGCTGGAGTGGGACCCGATTAACGATGTATTAGCACTTCTCTAATTTATTTCTTGATCAATTTAACTGGTCCACTTCTCACAGTATGAAATGAAGACTATGTCTAGTTATTGTCTATACTTTACAGGGTTTTATTTCGCTAATCTTATATTTATTTGAAGCGTATCCTTCGATATAGAAATTAGAAATAGAAGTTTTTTAATGGATGGGAACGAACGTACGTGCTGCGCAGATATCATGTAAATATATATGGTGCTAGAATCTGTTAGTCATACCCTGATTATTCATAAACCAATTTCTATCGTAATTCTACAACATAATTCAACAGCAGTAAAACTGAGTAGAGCTGTACTCGGAACGGAACCGTTATTTCGTAACTCAATTACGAGCGGACTACGACGCTACGGCGCTACGATGCTATGTCGCCGCTACGAGAAATGCTACGACAACATCCCGTAGTCACATTTAAAGTTAGTATTACAGTTTAACATTTTCGTTTGAATAAAACATTGGGGTTGCGTTTTCATAGGATTCAATTACGTAGTGTTACAAACTCCTTCGTCCACTAATCTCGAGTTGTGGTTAAATGTGTCACTTCCTTTGAAAGCTGTTTAATACTGAAAGATTGTTCGTATGATTAATAATTATTTTCTATACTTGCTCAGTTTATTTAATTCTACTAAATAAAATAATAAATAATTAATTTGCATTCACTTTGCCTTGATCAGCATGTGGTCACTCGCGGCGTTTAGATGTATTGTTTAAGCTTTTTTTTTTTAAATCGGTTTCCTGTTCCTTGTCCCTTTATCTTCTCTATAACTGTATTTCAAAAGTATTGGGGTATTACAGCATCCCTGTGGGAGTCGACCCTCCGCCTCATATAAAATGTTGATTTAAACGGCACTTGTGTTTTGATTTAATCTATTAATACTTATGACATGAATCGGATTGTTTTTTTTTAAACAATCAGTATACGTACATTTTATTGAATTATGCCGTACTTATGTTACAGATCTTGTCGCGTCTAAGGAGGACAAGTATGTCTTAATAAAGAGAATAGTAGGTACGACGCCGTTAGTATGTGCACGCTTTTAAAACTACCTTACTTAATATACAAGGAAATAAGTGAGTTAAATATGGACTATTTATTTAATCTCCAATTAAAAATGTTTCGGATTTCGGCAAATATATTTAACGAACTATTTAGAAATTTCGAATGGTTACAGTTTTGCTCATCTATGTGGACCAGTATTAAAAACCCACAGAGAGACCCAAAAAACGTTTACCATAATTTTTTGGGTTTCCGAATCCAAAGGGCTACTTTGCCCGTCTGTCTGTCGCGAGGCTTTATCTTATACTTTTACCACTACGCCAACAAACATAAAATACAAATAATTTCAAGGGTCTCCCATGCAACAAACGTGATTATAGTGCGTGCACGAGTCTGATTAGTATTCAAGTAGTTGTTTTTTATGAAAACATTTCTGGAAATTTAATAATTCCTTTCCTTACCAGATGCAACAGACAAATCTCCCAATGGCAGTAACAACAATGGAGGGGGCAAACAGAGACGTTCGCGGACGAACTTCACATTGGAACAGCTCGGTGAACTGGAGCGGCTGTTTGACGAGACCCACTACCCTGACGCCTTCATGAGGGAGGAACTCAGTCAGCGGCTGGGACTCAGTGAAGCTAGAGTTCAGGTAAGGACATTTTGTAAGTACTGAGTCAGCTAGTACTGCTTGACTTTCATTGGCGCCCTTTGTGCTGCCCTTCTTAATGTATTTCCCTCTTTTTTTTATTGAATGGAACTAACTCCCCACTTCTATGTTGTCGATTATACTGCCAGTATTACGTGATGACGGCAGATTAATCAAGCGTCGAACTTAACATTGTGCCAGTGCCACACATGGATAAATATACAATTAATTTAATACCTAATCAGAAAACATAGTCATTCACAGGGACGTATACGAAAGACAAGGAGATAGGTATACATTGTAATATGTATTGTTAAGTTTACCTTAATTTATGCACGCCTACATGTATCTTATAAAATAGAATATTTCTATGGAATATTTATTTAACTTTGACGAATTAAATTGCTTGGGAAAAACACGAACAGAAAACAGAGAGGTTAGCTATTTTGCAACTAAAGTTAGTTAGCTATTTTGCACCCTGACCGCACAGACAGGACACAGGTTAAGTATCGTTCAATAAATAATTAAAAAAAATATTAAGTAATTTTTTTTTCAAATAGCACAAAAATTCGTGGCGATTAGATTTTATCTAGGAAACTACTACTTACTTATTTAGTATTCAAGTATTGAAACTTCTTGCATGTAATTATCAATTTATAACTGTGTTGCCATCGTTTAAATCATTTACTAGCAACGGCATTGCGTGCAAACTCTCCATATATGTATGTAAGTTGTTTACAAAATGCAAATTACTATTACGTTCAGAATATTGAGATGTTTATGTTCAAATGTTATCTTTACACGGTAGTAGTAGTAGTTTGTAAGGTGGAAAATAATTTATAGGTATATTGACTTTTCAATGCAATTTATTGTAAAAATATAAACAGAGAGCAGTCAATTATCGATTTAATTAGGGTTACATTATTTTATGTATTTTCTGATTGAAGGTATGTCGTCATAATATGTTGCCGTTTCATAGAAAAATCAAACAACAATATCGTTTCGGACATTTCGATAAATGTATTGAATTCGATTAGTTGGAAACTACCGTGTCGTGTACCTACACTTCATTCACAGTACAGAATTAGAATTAGAATTGAGTTTCATAGTCGGACAGTTACTCACATTTATAACTAGCCACTCGCCCCGGCTTTGCATGGGTGCAATGCTGATACTGAATTTCTCCAGTGGATTTATGTTTTCTATTATACATACAAATCGTCCTCTACAATGATTAAAAAAAACGCATCAAAATCCGTTGCGTAGTTTTTAAGGTAATCGACACACAAGGATATAGAGACAGAAAATGTCACTTATTTTTTATGTTTACGTGTCGTGATGACAAAAGTACTAAAGGGTGGAGAGCCACGCTTCGGCACGAATGGGTCGCCAAGACCGGAGTGATACCACGGCCTCACAGAAAACAGGTGTAAAACAACTAAGCGTTGGGTTTCGCTGTGTGAGTGAGGTTATCGTAGGCCCGACCCTTCCCCTCCCCCAATCCCTTATCCCCAAAAGATCGCAAACGCACTCGAAACTCATCCATTGTTGCGGGTGTCCATGGGCGGCGTTGATTGCTTACCATCAGGTAAACCCATTTGCTAGTTAGATGACCTATCACAAAAAAGGGAACGATCACTCGTAAAGTTATATGACGTCATATTATAATGAGCGTCACAAATATCAATTAACTGCATTAGCAGCTACTCAACACGAACACATTTAATGCTTGTGATAGTCGTTGATATTATCACGTGCGATATTAATTACAATACAGCAATATCTCCTACCCCTGCTTGTTAATTCGGTGCGTTTAGAGTGTGGGGATGGTACATAAGCGGTGCGAGTAGCGATTTTTATGAAATGATAAATGTACTGGTTATTTTAAAAGAAGAAGTGATAATTTTCAAGTATTCTCGAATATGAATATGGAGTATCTTTGGCAAAATTTGCATAAATATAATATTTTTTTAGTGGGGACAATCATCGAATTATTACTTTTGCCCTGGGTGAGGCGAGAGGCAGTATCAGACTCTTGCTGAGCCTTCCTTCTCCTGCTCCGAGCTGGGGCCGCGGTACATTATTACACTTACATCCGCAACTCTTGAAATGTAATTCTGACGTTCAATCTGCTTAGAAACCGTATAATCTCTCATATAAAACCACTCAAACTCCGTACGCAGATACACCTAAATGTTTAATTACAAAACCACATGTTGTAGTTTCTAAAACTTAGATATCATCTAACATCTAAATATTGTTGCTACAAATTCACCACTACACATGTTTCAATTAACAAAAATGAGTTTCAGTTCTTCAGTCTCACTAAAACTCTAAAACGGCTTAACCTACTCAGTAAAATAAAAAGAAAACCATTGAAAAACATACATCACAATTTATACAGCTAGCTAAATTGTTTTAAATTAGGTTAAAACTTATAGGTTATAAGTTTTAACTAGCTAAGTTTTAATTTAGCTAGCTGTAGAAATTGAGATGTATGATTTTCAATGGTTTTCTTTTTATTTACATTTATAAGAAACAGTTAACTTAATCTAGATTATTTTATGATAATGAAATGCCTTAAAACGCCGACCCCAAATAAAACGGGACAAGGGCAGGAAGATGATGATGATGATAAAATGCCTTAAAATATTCGTTAAAGTTGAAACGTTTGGTTGAGAAAAAATATATGGAAAAATTGCGTGTAACATACTAAAAACTAGTTGAGAAGGAAAAAAACTGATACTTATTAAAAATCTTTTTAAAGCTGTTCATTATAGCCAGGTCAGATAGTCGAACTACTATATAAACGTACCCTTAACAGAGACGGAGCCCCCAACTCATTACTAATGCACGTAATTAGCTGTGAGCGTCCAACAAGCGACGCTTTATCGGCTATATATCGCCATTAACGTCCCATCGGCGTTAAGTATCGTAAGTGGCCGATCTTAGTGACTCCCACAATAAATAGATAAAAGCCTTGACCCCGGACAACGTTGTGTGTCTTCACTAGTGTCAAACGACCTCTTTGGTGACCTTATTGATATTTATTTGCAGTGATTTCGTTTATTGTGTGCATTCGTGTTAAATGTGTTTGCTTTGATTCTGATAGTCGTGATTCGTGATTCATTTTTGGGTCATATTTATTATGCTCTTAATTGTTCTGATTATTTTTAATGGTTTATGTCATTTAGGTGATAATGAGAATATAATCATCTTTCTAACCTTGCTAGTAGTAGTAGGTATCTTAGAACAACAATTTGTGAACCATATTAATCAGGATATCTTAAATATTGTATACTAGCTGCTCTGCTCCATTTAATCGTAGCGTGATGTTTTATAGCCTATAGCACTCAGGAACATTGTAGCTATCTATCAGTGAAAGATTTTTTGCAATCCGACCAGCGGTCCCAAAGATTACCCCCTACATAGAAACTTACAAACATACAAACTTACAAATTTTACCTCTCTATAATAGTAGTATAGATTAAACTTACATTGGTATACATATTAGTATATTTGTATGGTATCTTAAATAGTATTTAATCATTTGGTCTTCGTTGGGTCGTGTTTAAGAAATCGCCTTGCTGGTGTACAATATAGCATATTGTGTAATAAATAAAAATATTTCTTTTAGAAAACGAGCTCGCGACTCGGTCCATAGCAGACGAGCGACCAGCATTATTAATTTGGCAATAAGTTGTATAGAATATTATTATTTTATTTAATATCTTTATGCACAAAAAATTGTACAAAGGTTCGCTTAATGCCATGGGCATTCTCTAACAGCCAAACCTTAGGGTGATGCAGAGAGATATTATTAGTTGTATATATGACATGTATGTATATATATGTGGAGTGCAGCTAAACAAATGTAACCAGAGTATGTTTATCTAAGAACGCTTCGTGTTTGTCTGTTATTCAGTCGTATTGTCTTATGTAATCAGAGCTAATGAATTCGCCCCTAGTTAGCGTATCGGTCGCCACTCGGTAACAATGTATGTACGTACTCAGTACTGCAGTATGTTGCTATGTAGATTACATTAATCTAGTTCCTATAAAATAAAATCGTTTTATTTTGTACCTACTAGCTTCCGCCCGCGGCTTCGCTCGCGTGGTATATTGAAAAAGCAGACTATTAGTACCAAATTTGAACCAAATTGGTCCAGCTGTACAAACATACATATATTCTCACAAAGTTTGATATTTTTAATATTAGTACGATAGGAAAACTGTAACGCCTGATTAAAGCGTAAATTTTGGTTATAAATAGTTTTGGATCAATTTATTTCCGTCCCGAATAACAGAATCTTGGATTAGATATTGTTGGAAATTAATTATAGGAATTCACTGTATCTGCATCGATTTGTCAATTTTTCTTGTTCTTCTAACAAATTTATCACAAGACTATATAGGAGGTAGTGGTTTATGCAGCTCCGTAAAAGCGGTAGGAATGTCCTTCCATTAGCATTTTACAAGTAAGCATGGATGGACGTTTGTTACTATTTGAAATTTTTATATTAAGACTAGTGAACGTATCCGAATTAAATTTGGCACAGAAAGAGTTTATAGTCTGTAATTTGAATCTTATATTATTTATTGGGCTCACAAACAATTGTTTACACCATCACTACAAAGTATAAAAAAATTCGCTTTCCCTGTCCCGTGCTTGACTGTACGGTTGGCGCGGTGGCTGGGCAACTGGCTGCTGGAATTTTGATCCGGTTTTTTTAGTAGATGACCTAGTGACTGAAGAGGAAGTTATAATAATATCCATTAAATAGTGAAGAAATTTAGTATTAGCATTGGACCAGTGTGAAGCCGAGAGGGTAGCTAGTAAAATACCTATTACTTACATTTATCATAATATAATACTGCGTAACAATCTCTTATAGGTAAGAGCATGCATTAAACTTTTTAATTAAAGTTAAGATTATGACAAAAAAAGTCTTAATTAATAAGTCAAACATACAGATACATACATAAATATAACATTGTGAAAATTTTTATTAAGTACATTAAATTTTACCAAATAAATAGTAGGTAGGTAGGTAGTACCTACATAAAAAAATATAGTGCTAAGATTCAAATTAATAAGAATAAGAAATAACAAATAGACCTCATTTTACTCTGTAACTGCAGACGAAACCGCAGGCAGAAGTTAATAACAATACAATTACACAAAAACAAAATCAATTACAATCAATTTAGTCTGTTTAAATTAATTTAAATGTTACGTAATACGTGCATTTGTTGATAATGGCAGTAACAATTTGTGAGTCGACAGATTGAATGCAATCAGTTTTGTCCGTGCTGTCCAAGCTAATGTGGTTACCTTGTTTGTTTGTCTTGTACCTTGTACACGGTAACCAACAGTAATGTAGGCACCACGTGAACTATGCCAGGACAGTCCCGTCTCGCGCACCATGTAATGCGATTTCCCGAAACTCGCGACGAGATCTACCCCTGTTTGTTTCGTCAGTTATTACAATAGGATTAAATGCAAAGTGTCCTTGTTTGCTTGTTCTCTCATTGTTTGGGTGTAGTGTTTTTGTTTTTTTATATGATTGGTATTCGTAAAAGTAGTGTAATAATATTACGAAGAATAGGTTAGTAGGTATGCAGCGTAACTTCAATTAAGAACGAATGGTTAAGAAACCTTATCGACAATAAATATTTTACAATTTAATTGGACACAAAAAAGGAATCTTATGAATAAAACTATTAGGTACTCACCTTAATTTTCAGTTCAATTTAAATCGATCCCAACGCATTATATTTTGTTTATATCATCAATTCTTTTATTTTATTAGCCTTTAGGACAATCGTTATAGCGTATTCTATGTGCTATATCGTTGTGAAGTATGTACTTAGGTTTATTTCTTAAATTACTATTTTTGTTATACAGGTGTGGTTTCAGAACCGAAGAGCAAAGTGCCGTAAACATGAGAGCCAGATGCATAAAGGTAATCTCATTCATTCACTCATTCATTCATTCCCTTGTATACTTACTCGTTGTTCAAAGTCCAAAATGATTGTAAATCTAATTATACTTTACAACTGAGTACACAGATCTCCACTAGCAGTCCTATGTTAATTTTGACCAAATGTTTCAACTCCATAATTTATATTCAACACAGTTTCCCTGCTTAATGTAGTCGAAAACTACAAATTGCAAATGATTCTGGCAAACTAGTTGTCGGCGAGTTGGCACCGCTGTATAATCGCAATGAATCCACTCGTGCGTGCGTTGCACTACACGAGTAGTTAGCGGGAGTCGCCGCTGGAATGCACAACCGAATACTGACTGTCAGTACAGAACTAGCGCATTATGTATTCTCCATGACTTCGTCTAACTCGATTACAACTCCCGCCGGCGCCGGTCCGACTCTAACAGTTTTTTAATTCGACCATAACTCACGCGGATGAATAATTAAAATGGCGGGCCGAGGCGGGAATCCGCGCAAACGCGGTAAAAAAAGCCCGGGAAACGGTACACGCGAGGCGATAAATTCAGGGAATTGCACAACGCACTTAGCGATCGACTGACTGACCTCCCTCCGACTGGTCAACAAGGAAATAAATAAATAACGCGAGACTCCTTACGCCCTGAACTTGTTTCTCTATCAAGCAGGACTACACAAGACTGTGAATCCAAATAAAGCAATATGCAAAACAGACGTAATTCTTTAGTTAAATCTATATAACACTCCTTTTTGAAACAATGAAAAATGAATTTAAGGCCATAAAACGGCACTTTTGTCAAATTATATGTAAAAAACTAGATGAAGCGGGCTCATATTTTGGGCTGTCGTGTAATGAAATACAGGTGCCACAATTTATACAGATAATAACAAGTGTATACGTATAACTTGATGATTATTCAAGTTACATATAAAAATGTTTATGCTTGTAAATATGATACGTGCTCAAATTAATGTCAAATCGAAGTATCGTCAGAGATAACAATTAAGTACACACATCTTGACGTGGCGGTTGTCCCATATCCCCAGTAACACATTGCTCGGACAAAAATATCAGATTATTATTGTATTGTTCGCGGCGAGTGCCGTCTCTGCTCATAACGTGACAAAGACAAACGAGACGTGACTGCGCGACTTATCCGCGGAAACCTCCAAGAGATCGCACTATCGCGTGATTGTGAGAGCATTGAGGAACCGCTAAACGGAGCGTAAAGCGGAAAAAAGCCGCTCGCCGGAATCGAATAAAATGATTCCCCGCGGGAGCCATTCGGACGCAATCCCGCCGTCCCCTGCTAAATGTCTTATTAACTTATGTGCCGCCCCCGCGCCGGCCGGCCCCCGCAGCCGCCCGACCAACACGAGAATAATCATGTAAAGTGAAATGAAACGGTTATTTGTTATGTTATGCCCCTTTAACGCAGCGACGAGATTCACAATGTTGTTATTGATTCACGCAATCGTTTGTGGCCTCATATCGCTGATGTGAAGATGCATTGTCACGTAATTCAATTTTATTTAAGTGTTGCTTGAAATACGATGTAGATTTCGAAGAGATTGTGTCATCTATATTGTCATTATTTGTTTGGATTCATTCCCGTAGCTCCGTAGACGCTTGCTACGGTGAGACTACGTAATTGCTACGGCGCGTAGTGACTACGGGTCTGATCTGTAACTTTTTATTATAAGATTGCAAATTAAATACCATTAATGCTTATTTATTATTCAAATGGAATACATAATTAATAATATTTATTTAAACACTTTCGAAAATACGGAGATTGTATGTAAATTAAATAACTTATGAAATGGAATATCTAATATTATTCATAAGTAAGTATATTTAAATGCTTTCGAGACTTTTCGAGACGAGTATTTGATTTTCAATCAAATGCCTGAAGATTTGCAAGATGCAATCTTAATCATATCATACTTAATAATTAACATGGCCATTATTTACCCATTATTAACAAATAATAAATTATTTGTATAGTACAAAACATTGTATCACTAATTACGGCAATTTTTCAATCATAATAACATTGTGCCTTTTATAAATAAAAGCTTAGAAATAGCAATACATTGTACATGGCTCCACATTAAATCATAACTGTAGGCGCTGAATCTTCATAAAAATTAAGAATTCATATTTAACGAAGACATGAATCTTCGCCATTCCCAGAGCCCGCTATAAAAACAATCAGAGCAGCCGTGAAATTCAAGAATAAAAGAATACACCGAAGCTTAATTGTTCCCCTGTTCATAAAATTGTAAAGTTATTCGCGCGTCGCGAGGGTGGCGATGTTTTATTGCGCACAAACCGCTGTAAAGATGTTCGTGCGCTTTAAAATAGCAAGAGGAGCTGCGCCCCAGCTTACCTTCTAACTCGATTAAATTAAACAACTCAGAGTTAATCAAATAAATGCACGGTGGTCGTCGGGTGTCGGGCGGGGGCGAAGCGCCGAGCAGTGGCGGCCCCAGCCGAGCGCCGAGCGCCGGACGCACACGCCGCCGGTATTTATGTCGGCACTTCTCGAAAGTAATTCGGTGTCAAATATGGAAATAACTCATACGCGCCGGGAACATCTATTTTGATAATGCCGACGGCGACCGGAGAGGTTCTGATTTACAGCAGCCCGCGCGCCCGCCCTAGCGCCGTGCTGCCTCTCGCGCTCTCACACACGTATGCTGTCCTGCCTCAATAACTTTACACTATGAATTTATTTTACTACTTCTTTGAGTAACAGTAACTTGGTTGATAATATTCAATTAACACGCGAAACCGTTCAAATTACTATCAAATTTTGTTCTCCGGTTGGGAGATTTAATTTTCTTAAGTAATCCAGTTGTCACTTAACGTGATAAAACCACCCCTTTATGGTCGCGGCGTTTAAAAATCTGTTCGGATGATCCAAGTTTAATAAAATAGAATCTCGACTGATATAATCGAATAGCGAGGTCTTGTATTAACAGTAATTAAATTAATGAATCTTTCAGACGAGACCCATGGAGCACCTTAAGTCGGGAAGATCCGCGTTAATTTATTAATTGGCCACTTCGCCCGACGGGCGGGCTATAAACAACGGATCTCACTTAATTTACGAGCAAATTATGCTTTACTTAAATATCAATTTAATTAAGTGGAGTTCGGGAACGGATCTTCGTGGATTTGTGTAGCGCTCCGCGCGCCGGATCGCTCGTTTGTCTCTGCCAATCGAGGCGGATCGATGCGCCCGTCCGCGTCACTCGTCGACAGATTAACTTGTACATTATTTATTTGTGAATCCTTAAAAAGCGCACTTCTATTATTTTATTTGGAATAAAAGACTTGCAAGTTGCTCTACTGTATTTAATTATTTACTTTGAAGTATCACCTAGTTAAAAGCTTGACTACCTTCAGGATTATTAGTAAGTGGCGGTGGCACGCCACTGGAGCCGTGCCGCGTGGCGCCGTACGTGTCAGTGCCGCGGCTGTCTGCGGTGCCTCGACCACCTCCAGCACCACAGCTGCCACCACTCACGCCGCATCCACCACCTTCCACAGCATTCGCACCCTTCGACTCCGCCTTACTCTCGGCTGCTGCTCATCAGGTAAGCATCGTCATATTATAGCGACGTAGATGAATTTAGGCATTTACTCGCGCTTCTTGTATACTAAGAGAGAAGAACATTATGTACCCCAAAGTTTACTTTTATTGGATTCCGAGCTGGTGTACTAACTTTGTTCTTTATGGCACAGTACGCGAGTGCAGCTGCAGCGGCAGCAGCGGCTGCACTATGTCCCCCGTACGCTGGGCTGGCAGCGCTGGCAGCGCGGTGTCGCTCGTCGTCCATCGCAGACTTACGGCTGAAGGCGCGGCGCCACGCGGCGGCGCTGGCGGCCGCGCGAGCCTCCCCGCCGCCTGCGCCTGCGCACGCGCCGCCCGTCGCTCCCGCACCTACTTCCACTCCCACAGACACATAGCCACAATAAATAAAAAGGAATTTCCTAAATAATACAAAGAAATCAATCTCTTATCGCCAGTGGAGTAAGGTTAAAGTCACGTATTCACTTTGTAAGTCTAAACCTACTAGACTTGCTGTATCTGTAGGTAACACGTGAGAAGTCTTAGCTCCAAACTTCAACCGGTCATTAAATTGCTATTATGTACGCACACAGACACACGGAGGTGGAGGTAACTTCTACCCAGTGCAGTTATAGTAGGCTTTCAATTGATAATATAAAAATTTGTACATACATAGTTACTTATCTGTCGATGATGACATTATTCTAATCTGCATACGTCTCAAATTGTAAATGATGATTATAAAAAAAAATATAGACTGTTTGGATTTACATACGTTTACTGATAAATTATGTGGTAGGAATCTTGTCCACTTGCGTTATAGAAAATGTGTAAGTAAATATTTATATTGAAAAACTTAACCTAAAGGAAAAACTATTAACTAGTAAACTCTCTAGTCTCTTTAAAAATACTTCGTATTACTAAATCTATACGGTCTCAATACTCTGAGGACTCTCGGTTGGTTCCTAAGACATGAAAGTGTAATAATAAATAGTTGAACTTTGTTATGTGGGTGTTACCTATACTTAGTCATAAATTTAAGATTTCGGCTCCCGCACACAAATAACAGTATTTAAAAAAATATAATCTTTATCAAACATACGCAACATTCATTGTATTTGTTTGTTATTTAAACTTATTTTTTTATTGCTTATTAAGTTTTCGTTTCACACTAGATGTCGCTAGTGTGGAATTAGATCGTACTGGCTGATTCGTCATTGTAATTAGAATGGATTTTTTTTCAATATAAATATACGCGGTACATTGATAACATTTTACGTTTTAATCCTCACTGGGGTAGGTAGAGTAGGTTTACAATGTGACATCTGGTCTATGAATACCAATATACATACGTAACAAGACAAAGAAAAATTAATGCTGTTAAGGATTTCATCATAAATAATATTAACTTTAAAGTGAACCACATAAGTACTATAATTGTGTGTGGGAACCCATTTAAAGGAATAAATAGCTAGATAAGAACCTACATGTTTGTCAAATAATGTTTCCGCTTGTATCAGGCATGTACAGAAACAGTATGTTAGAAATAAATGACCAAACGAGTAAATCGGACTGTGAAATATTTGTAAATTAATAAGCTGTGATAAGTGTACGTGTTGGAATGGAATGACGATGATCTCTTTATAGTAACTTGTTTTTTTTTAAATTATTTATCATCTGTGGCTATTAATGTAATATTTATGCAAATATAAAAGCATGGCGTATTTATGTTTTGATAGGAAATTGATTATTGCGGGTCAGTGTTTCAAGTTGGGATGGCGTTACAATTGGGTAGTTTCCTAGGAAAAAAAATAATTATTTTAACTTTTCGACTCAATTAATTATTCAAATACATATATGTACATTAATCATAATTCATTTTACATATTATCCAGTATTTTTTTAATTATAAGTATGCTTATTGATAAATCGTGAACTCGTATATTGCGATCTCATACAAAATTCATAGAAAAGTATCGAATTTGACAATTTCAATAAAAGTATTGAATTTGAATGTACTTACTAAGAAACTACCAAATGCCAATGTTAATCGATGTTCGATAGGTTTGTGGAATTACGTACCTAATTGTGTTCCATTAATGTGTAACAATTGATTACCTAATCATAAAATGATAACATTTTGTTCTCGTTTCGTAGCGTGCCGTCAGCGTATCGCGTACGGTACGCTTCATAATCAATTGTCACGCGTGCGTCACCGGAACGACACAACTTTTTCTACGCGATATGCTTACGTATAATTTTGTAATGATTAAATACATAATTTGTTTCTTAAAAGCCACAGATGTGTTGAAATTAATAACGGTATGTAGATACTATCAATAAATACTTAAATAACTTATCTAATATGAACAATGAGATTCATAATTAATGTAAATATAATAAAAATAAGTGTTCGGTTTCAAATATCAACGCTCTGTTTATAGTTGTGTACTTATAAATAAATATTTAGATGAAGAATGTAACATTTTTTTTTTGTTTCACATGACTTATATTTCGAGAATTTCTCCATAAAGTTGAAAATAATCGTTTAAATATTCATTGTTACAAATGAATATTTTAACTCGGAATATCGCTAAGCGAGTACCACCGAGCAATGATACAGATGAGTTTGTTATTTGACGTCCCCCATAAATCAGGGCTAGGGGTGTGCATCCC
The DNA here is from genome assembly GCA_902829305.4 of Spodoptera exigua. Taxonomy (NCBI): domain Eukaryota; kingdom Metazoa; phylum Arthropoda; class Insecta; order Lepidoptera; family Noctuidae; genus Spodoptera; species Spodoptera exigua. The sequence continues at coordinate 11,738,278 of LR824603.2, forward strand.
CAGCGGCGAGCGATATTGTTTCTACATTTGCGGCTGATTGATGACAGCCCTAGCTCTATGGTTGTCTGTGCTACCGTCTATAAATTGTTGAACTATTCATAGCTAACCTTTGTGCATTCTAGTAATAATACCATGAATCATATAAATAGGGAGCTGCTTGAAATTTCAATATGTAATTAAGTAAGTATCTATATGTCTGCTCCGTAGACATATTTAAATATGTAGGTTTGTATCAATCATCATAAATGACATTTGCGCCTTAAAAACAAATTAAGTATTGGATAGTATGTCTAAAATCTTTAAGTTCTTGCATAGAAATAGCTAAACATCCACATTGAGCAGTTTAGTTGAGTAAACAAATAAACAAACGGCGAACAAATATTTGTACAGGAATAACGTGATAAAGTAACAACATGCACTTGTTCGGACGGAGACGGGACGAGACGTAGTGTATGCGGGCCGGAGCCCAGACTGGGGCCGGGGAGCGTGTTTGCGTAAGCTGTTAAAAAAGCCCGCCCTCGCATCGGCTGCGCCCAATTAGGGCGGCGACGCTGCTGATTGGGCGTAATCGTGTTAGTATCGGCGACAAACAGCCCCCTGCACCCTGTCTCCACAACATATACAACCTCACTCGATTATTGTTTAAACTGCCTTTACATCTACTTAAGGGGTACATTCTAATCATTATTACGAACTTGGTAGTTTACAATTGAATGAGAAATTCTGTTATTGTTTTCCTTATAGTGAAATGTTTTTATTATTTGAAAACAATTCATTGATAAAATCATTTAACTACCTATTACGTGATATAAGATTACCTATCAACGAATACTTTAATTAGTCAGCTATTATACTAATATTATAAAGAGGTAAAAGTAAGTTTGTATGTACCTAATCCTTGGAACCGCTGTTCGGATTGCCAAAATTTTGGCTTTAAAACATCACGCTACGATCAAATGGAGCTGAGCAGCTGGTGAAACCCCGCGAGAGTAACTAGTATATTTCTATCTACTTCTGACGACATATCGAAAGTTATTGTTATACTATAGACTATAGTTAGCGTCCATTCATAGAATGGACACAATAACTAAGGATATATTGGTAACTTTAGAACAGAAAGGGTTGATTCTGTTAAGATCAGATCAAAATTAATCGCAAAGATTTTGCTGCCGCAATTAAATAACAGTAGAATTGTGTCTGATATTTTTCAATAGGTCTGAGTCGTTAGTACTCATAACATGGGCCTCATAGCATTTTTAATTTCACTGAGAATAACTAGATACCTAAGTGACTTGTGTATGTTCACGTTCAAGGAAAACCGGAAAGGTAATATTAAGTATGTGATTCATAATTAGTGCAGGAAAAGGAAGATGTGACGCAAACAGGAAAGGAAAGCACCTCCATCTTCTGCTTACCTCAACAGAAAAACTTTATAAAGTGTACCAACACGTAGACCAGTGACGTCAGCATACCATTACACAGCGGCAATCCCTATACGTCACAACAATTTGTCATACTTTTTTTATGTGGTAGGACGACAAACGTGCAGACGGATTACCTGATGGTAAGAAGTTGGCGCCGCCCATAGACACCAGCAAAATCGCAGGAGTTACGAGTGCGTTGCTAACCTTTTAGGGCATGAAGCAAACATGGGTTTTTGCTTCATATTTGTGAACAAAGGTTTCGAAGGATTAAAACAAGAACTTCTTTGTAATCATAAATAAATAACTACTTGTTTGTAATGAAGACTCACTTTTGGGTGATGCTTATTTATTTATTTTTTTAGAATCATCAAATGACTTCGCTCGCTCAGGGTGAGGCGATAGGTAGTGTCAGACTCTTACTGACTTTAAAACGACTCCGTTCTTTTTGCCCCACTCCCTTATTGCGCTTGGCTCGCAACTCCGCAACCCCAGCTAAATATCGGTCTTATTGGGCCCCATTTCTGGTGGTCTACTGGCCTGGGTATCTATCTATTAGAACCACTTACTTATGTCTCCATCTCCATGATAAAGAGTTTACTTACCTGCCTGAGTTACCCACTCTGATATTTATCCCTTTTCTTGACTTATTTTGAATTTTTTTTTCTAGCACTCTGTAGGTATAGTACTACGTACTCTGTAGAAAGTAACTAATATGAAGGTGGACTTTTTCAGTTCCTGCTCTATTTTAAAACAAATAAATAACTTGTCTCTGTCATTATCCTAAAATTGGTACATTTTTGTGACGTTTGTTTTGTTGCATGTGAATTTAATATTTCATGAAAATATATTATGTCGTGGCGTCGAAATAAACGCCTGCTCTACTAATACTGTTATAAACTGTGCTTCATTAGACATTATACCTTTATATACCTAATTATTTTACGTGATTTAACATTATTCTACTTTCAACTTAAGTAGTTTACACTGTCATATAACCCTCTTACGAATTTTAATACAGATTATAATGTGAAAAATTTAATTTTATCTCGTTGGGTTTCGGTGTGTACCTTCCTACGCTATCTCAAGTTGATGTATTTTTTGGCAATCTGCAAAGAATCACAAATTCTGATCCCTCTCACAACGCATGTAGTCTCATGATTAGCTTTATAATTATACTTATTTTTAAAATCGTTACATCTAACTCGAAGCAACCGTAAAACTTTGCCTAAATGAAAACAGAAACATATTTTTCCGTACTTAAATAAAAATATACTGAAATAATAATAATACAATAGACATTACATAAGTGAAAAGAAAGTAGATAACTAACTAACTAACTATAATTTGCATTGCCAGATGAATAGAAAAGAGAAACATTGATCAAACAATAGCAGTGTTTTCTGTGCGCTGTAGATTGCGATAATATTATGCCAAATACCACGCATGTTTTGATTTACATGTGATTTTTGATACGACTACGGCTGCGGTTTTAAATTATTACCTAACTACTGTTTCTAGTTAGGTCTAGCACCACAGAATCTAGCACCTTAGTACCCATTGGCATAGGCATAATATTTTGATCATTAAGCCCATTAAAAATTCATCTACTTTAGGCTTGTTTGTTCCTAAATATTTATGCTTAGGAATATTATAAGCTTGTATGTTTAAACGCGGTAATCTCCGGAACTACTTGTTAGAATTGAATCATTCTTTTTGTTTTTGTTAGTCTATATTTGTCGACGCTATAAAATATCTCACTTCAATCTATAGGAGCTGAACAGCGAGTGAAACCGCGCGAGATTCGCTAGGAATAAGATATTGTTCTGATTTGACGTTGTAACAAACTGTGAATTGGGTTTTAAGACCACGTCATCATCCTGCAAGAGAATACTAGGGAAACCAACGCTTTTTGCAGAAACAGATACCGTATTCCAGTCTCGCTGCCAAAACGTTCCAGAAACCAACCCCTCATCCACCCGACCCTTGCTAAACGAAACAGCCCACGGTGCTGAGTCAACGGTAGTCATACATGATAATATATCGTATATCTATTGTAAAACAGACGAGGCCCTACAGAGCTGATGTTCTGCTGGGACTACGGGGCAAGCGCAATAAAGTAAGAGAGGGTTTTTAGTCAATAAGAGTCTGACACTTCCTCTTGCCTCACCCTAGGCAAGAGATATTCATCATATTTTGGTCATATTTTGATAATTTTACACTCACAGGAAATCGATTATAAAAAGGTAGTGAATTATGAAAATATTTAGGCGTCTACCGTGCCTTTATAAGAACTCAACATTAGGTCATAGGACATAATACAAGGCCCCATACTTATCCATTAAAGACATATTACGTCATTGTTCAAATTTCATTAAAATAAGTATAAACAGTTAAATCCCACTTTAATTAACACGTAAACACTTTTCCCTATACTCCGTCAGTTGTATGGCTCGTATATAATGCAGAGTAACTCAGTGACGGCCAATATACTAGTTATACGGCTTGACCTGTTACTGAAATATACCTAACACAATAAAGGTTATACAATTGTACTAGTGCCAGTGAAACTGTGAACATTCAATTCTGATCTTGTATTCGAGCGCAGTGCACGACCAACGACCATGCAATCTACAACGATTATACCAATATTATTATTTAGTTTATTCAAATTATATTATTGTGTAGAAATAGTCACAACGGCTCCAGGAACAACGTTTTATTTCGCGTACGGCAGTAATTTGCTAACGAAACGGCTGCACATCAACAATCCGTCGGCGATTTTCTACAGCATCGCCAAACTTAACGTAAGTTTCTTTTTGTTTATTTTTTTTTCAAAGGCAACATTAAATTGGACCTTTTGCGTTAGTCAGTCCTTTAGTCAAAGTAAATAAAGTATTCGTTTCGCCATAATGTTTAAAAAAACAAGCTCCATATTTTCTTTTCAATAACTAGTTTTTTTCTTTTCAAATACTTACTCAAATAAAATTATCATTGCACCAACTAGTACCAATGAAATGTGAAGAATATAGGTATTACAAACCTACAATATAAAATTATATAATTTCGTAACTACCTGCAAACTAAGTATTCTACGAAAACTGGACAAAACATAGTAAATACAAAACAAAATAATAGCGATAATCACAAACAAAGTAAAGTGCCTACTTCCTGAAATTATAAAAGACTTCAATGTTTATCTATGAGAATTAAATTGACAGACAATTTATTCAAGAATATGTGTTATATATTTTTGGCCTTTACACCAACATTATTTTATAATAAATGTGTTCATAACAATTTAGGTTCAAACTTATCTAATTGAGTTAGATAATTAGGTAGTAGCTAGGTATGTACCTATCAACCAGGTTGGAAAGATTAGTCAAAAAGTTACAAAGTAATTTTATCATTTAAAATATGAATTAATTTATTAGGTGCCTATCAGGTAGGTACCTGTTGTCAAGCTGCATAGTCTTAGTTTACCTATGTACCTATAAACGTGTGTGATTGTTGAATTTTCACACACACAACAACATTTTGTAACGACCTTTTCTGATGGACAGACTAACAGACAATTTAAATTTGACGTTTAAGTGCTTTGAATTTGACCTTATAGATAGCAGCCAGCCTGTAATACTTGCTTCTAATACTTATTAAAACATGGCACCAACTTACTTGATGCAATTTGTCATTCTCAATTTAGATAATTACAAGACAGTTTATTAATAGGTAATAAGTATGTAATTATGATTAATATAGAATTACAGGTTAGATTTTAACTACCAAGTGGATGCCTGGCAAGGCGCTGTAGCTACTATCGTAGAAGACCAGGATTCTGATGTATGGGGCACCGTGTGGACCATGGACACAGATCAACTCCATAATCTAGACGAGTAAGTCTCCGAAACATAATATTTTAAACACTTTGTGAATTGTTATGTTGTTTACCAGGGTAGAGGTTTCAATATGTTTCATTTTTTTTATGTAGGTAATAAATCGGCAAACGAGCGAACGGATTACCTACCTGATGGTAAGCAATCAGCACCGCCCATGGACACCCGCAACGGAGGAGTTACGAGTGTGTTGCCGACTTTTTAGGGATTAGGGATTTGGAGATTTAGGGATTGGGGAAGGGTCAGGGGAATTGAAGGATTGGGCCTCCGGTAACCTCACTTATTAGTTTATTTTTTTTTAACAATTTGTCTCTGCTTTGCTCTCACATATGGGTAGAATAATGTATACCTACTAAATAAATATTAGGTAGTGAAGTTAGCAGGTACCTAACAATGAAATTTCTTACTCGTTGAATTTCTAACAATTTGGAACGAGCACCTAGCTTTAATAATATAATACTATCTCTAAATACAAATCTATTTTGACTTTTACAAGTAGATAACTATTTATGGTTTAAGTACCTACCTACGGTAATTGGAATAACTGTTTTTGACTTTGACTTAACTATCATTCTCATCACTTCCTACCTATTGAATACAATCAAAAGTAAGCATAATGAAAAACGTAGCGAAATTATTCTTACTTACTTACTTACCTAATAAAATAAACGTAATAACTATACTTATAAACAGGCAGGAAGGCGTGTCGATCGGCATGTATTACCCCAAGAACGTGACAGTAACGACACCTAGCGGCCAACAGTTAGTAGCTCGCACCTATATAGAAACTAAAAATCCTAAGAAAGCTAATGGCACGGATATACCTATGGAGAGACGTCCTTCCAATACCTACCTCGAGGTGAGTTCCAGGCTTATATAGAGTATTAAACTTCTCATACTTTTGAAGAAACTGTACCTATTGAAAATAAAGACTGTAAAGTTAAAACTAAAAATCGCGGGTTACTCACCACGTTTATGTATTGAGAGAAGTTCTACTAGTTTCGAACCACAGAGGGGTTCTTCCTCATGAGCAGCGCAGTCAGTAGGCTGCGCGACGTCGCCGCGTCCGCGCACGCTGCTCATGAGGAAGAACCCCTCTGTGGTTCGAAACTAGTAGAGCTTTTTCTCGTGAGTAACCCGCGTTTTTTTTATGTCTCACGATAGTTATTATAAAGACTGAAAAGTTCTGAATTATCTGCGCGACATCATCGCAACGCGCACAGTACAACATGAAAGATTCACGTTATAACCTGAAACGAATAGAACTTTTTTCACTTATGTCCAATAACTTTGTATGTCTCACAATAGTTGTTATATAAAATTAAACAAACCACGACTTTTTATCCATTCATTTTATTATGCATCCTAGTCAAATGTTTGGCTTGCGATCTAAGAAAATAGGGAACTAAAAGAGTATTTATTTCACGCAAAAATGCAGCCCCGCGTCTATTCACCAGTCTCTGCAGTCTGAAGTCTTCTAATTATATTTTTTCAATATTACAGGTCATCGCACTCGGGGCTATCGAATCTCACCTTCCATCTGATTACATCGGTTTTATTTTCTCTTTTCCAACTAATGGCAAAATGGCTACTAAAACAAGAAGAGAAGAGTTAGGATATCCTTTTTAATGGGTATCTACTAGAACTAAAAAATACTTAAGAAACTCCTGTGAAGAAAAGTAATACCTACTTACACCTAAAATTACGTATTTATAATGTAGATATAGACGTCAGCACTCAAGCTATTAGCTGACAAAATATATCTTTGGGAAGTACTTTAGTACCAAAATGGATTTTGTGTGAAGGGTCATTCAATGACTTCTCTCGCCCTGGATGAAGCGAGATTGCGTGTCATACTCTTAATGAGGTAAACCCCCCCTGTTCCTGCTCCTGCTCTTAGCCGAGGCCGCGGTACCATATTACGCTAGCCCCGCAACCCCGGCTACCATTATAGGTATCTAGGCTCTGCGCTCTTGCATTTTTATTCTAAGCGAAGTTGTGACATTCTTCAGATGGCGGACGTAGGACCAAGTACCTACACTTCAAAAGTCGGTAACTTTGTGTGCTAACGACTACAAAACTCAACTTTTTTAATAAATCATATTACTTAAACACATACCTTTGATTTTGTTTTATTCTTCTTAACCGGCTTCGAAAAGGAGCATGTTTCTCAATTCGACCGTACCTATAGAATAGATATATGCTTTTTTAACCCCCGACGCAAAAAGAGGGGTGTTATAAGTTTTTTTTTTTTGGTGTCGTGTTGGAAAATCCTCATGGAGACCCATCGCCCTCGGGGAAGGGCGAAGGGTACTGTCAGACTCTTACTGACTAAAAACCAACCCGGTGTTCTTCCACTTACCCATGTGTCGGAGGAGCGGGTATCGCCGAAGCATTCGTCGCAACCCCCCGACGGGTATTGGCCCGCCAGATGGTTTGGCGGGCCCCGTCACCCACTGCGGCCGTCACCCGACCGCAGGACTCAACTATGAGGCGCGCGCGGAACACGGCGCCGCCGCCTCGACGCCTGCTGCTGGTCGGACGACAAGACGCCCCGAGTCTGTCGTCCACAGGCCGCGCCCTACGGTGGCCGCAGGTTCGCCACCCTACGACGTCTAGTGCGTCTGCAGCGGGAGGGGAGAGAGGAGGCAGCCTCTCTCTCCCTTTCCGCCGCCTCCTTTGCGAGCATCACGGCCTCGCAGAAGGTAGCGACGGTACTCCACCCTGACTCGCTCCCGACCATAGTAGACACTACAGCCGGAAGCGAGAGATTTCCCGCAGCACCAACGGCCGCGACCAGGTCACGACGCTGCTCGGCCCAAGCTGAGCACTCCGCCAAGGTATGCAGCGCCGTATCGTCGCGGCAATCACCACAATGGTGGCACTGAGACGTCGGCTCTCGACCTATGCGACACAGTTACTTCCCGAAACACCCGTGTCCGGTAAGCACCTGCGTCAGCCGGAAGCTGAGGGCGCCCTGGCTCCTGAGCCACTCCTCTAGAACGGGCCTTGCCGCCGCTATAGTGGCGTGCCCCGCCGTGGGTTGCGCTAAACGCATCTGCCTCTCTGCCACTAAGGCCTGGTGGAGTTCTGCCCTGCGTGCCTCAACTTGTCAAGGCGGGGTGTTATAAGTTTGACGTGTCTGTCTGTCTGTGGCATCATTGTCTGTCTGTCTGTCTGTCTGTGGCATCCTGGAGCCTGAACGGGTGAAGCGATTTCAATTTAGTTTCTTTTTTGTATTAGAGGTGACTTACGTGCGAGTGTTCTTAGACATGTTTGACGAAAATCGGTTGAGCCGTTTAGAAGTTATAGGGGGGTAAGTGGCGAAGAGTAACCGAAGGTCTGCAAAAATACTCGAGTGGGGTGTCAAATGAAAGCGCACTGAAAGGGAATGTTGATGACTTAACGGAGAGAAAATGATATAAAATACCTATAAAAAGTATAAAATAAAAAAATAAATTAGACCCTTGACAAAATAGAAATATCTACTTAGTTGATAATAAAATGTTTGGATTGGGCTACGGCACATTTTCTTTAAATTATCACTTTTTAAAGGAATATTAAATTTTTAGTCAGGGGTTTTTTAAATTTTAAACTTATAATTCTTGTTATTACTGTTTTTTTATTGGAAAGTAGATATTTTAGAAGGTGGTCCCATAATAAGGAAACCAGGTTGTCTTTTATGCGTCCCAGACGCGAATAAATACTTTTTGTTTGTTTGTTTGTTTAGGTTCTGATAATGGCAGACCAGAGAAATCGAGGGGACACTATTACGTTTTAAAGCTTTTTCGTGAAGTATTTTTAAGCACAAACATTTTGATGACTTCGCCTGAGGTAGACCTAATGATGGAGATAAAAGACGGTCCACGTAGGGTAGACTGGGTACGGTTGAAACAATTTGGCATATTAGGTTTATAATTTTGTCATTTATTAACCAAATGATCAATAAGATACTTGAAATTGAAATAGTTTTAGCTACGATGTGGCAGTGTCATTATGGTTCTCAAATTACTATTTTTGGAGATAAGTGAAATTAAGAAATATTTATAATTTGTTTAAACCGTCCCCATGCCAGGGGCGGTTGAAACAGCGATTGGGGTCAATTGAAACACATAAAAATAAAACAATAAATACTAATGAAACATGTTTTATTTATCATTAATACTAAATATATGAATAATTATCACAACATTAATCAGACTTCAAGATTTTAATACTTCTAAAACGTTTATCGCCCTTTGACAAGTACCTAGTAAAGATTTAAAGAAATTACAAAAACGGTAGTAATAGGTATCAGAATAAACTTAACGAAAACTTCTTTAAAAACAAATAGACTTTGAAAATAAACTAACTAAGAGACACTTCTAAAATTAATAAAATCAACATTGTGAATAAAAGAAAATATTTTTAAATCAAATAAACTTTCAAAATAAACTAATAAAGAAACCTATGCTTAGATCAAATAGACATGGAGAATTAACTTAGAGAAAACATTTAGCTTAGGCATTAATCGGAGTATTCAGAGTCGGAATTATGGCAAACGTAGCTAAGACCACCTTCTGTGCATTCTTCATGTGCCCACTGTTTACACGAAGTACACTGAATCCACTTCCCTCCAGATCTGCTCTCTGAATATGGTGCTAAGTAAACAATACAGTAGCATTCTTCCTCTTCTGATGCTTCCGACGACAATTCCTGCTTAGTATTTCTTTTCTTTCCTTTTGAAATTTCTTTTTTACCTTTCCTTCCATCTAATCTTTTCTTAACTTGCTTAGCTGTGGCCCGTTTTAATTTTACTTCATGCTCTTTTCTAATTTCTTCTTTCTCTGGTTTATCAGTATAAATAGTTGATTTTCTAGTTTTTCGCCTTTTATTACATTTCCTTGGAGGTGCTTTTGGTAATGGTCTTACTGCCTCCGGAGTAAATGCTATTCGATCATTAGTAACTTGTGCACTAGTAGACGGTCTTGGTGAAATATCTTTATAGACACCGATGCTGCCCAGTCTAGGTGGTGTGTTTATAGTTTCTTCAGGTTCATGAACGTTTACTTGCTCGATTATTGGAGCTGGTGAGTCATTGAGGGCTTGTTGTTCAACTGTTGTCTGGAGAGACAATTGTAATTCTTCAGTTAAAAGAGAAGGTGATAATGGTGGTGGTTCATCTTCAGTTGGATTATCATTACATATAGGAACAATTGCAGGCTCAGTAATATTTTCTGGATAAGGTATCTCTGTTCTCTCAGTTGTATTTTCCGGATTAGGTCTATCGGTTACAAATGCAGGAGCATAATCGATGTCAGTAAACAAATTTCGGTTATATGGATAAATTCCAGTTTTGCGAAAACCGGCTTGAATGTTTGCAGATGTCATAGCAAGGGGCATAGCAGACGCTACAATCCCCGGTATGTCATAAATTGACATAGTTTTTCCTGGATGGCTCCTCATCCACGCATCACACGTGGAATTTACAGCCTTCTTTAAAGGGCCATATGCGGAACGATCGAGTGGTTGTAGCTTGTGAGAGCAATGCGGAGGAAAAGACAATAAGACAATTCCATTGTTCTTGCAATAGTCCAGAGTGTTTATGTGAACGGGTGAGGAGTGGTTGTCTAGTATGAGTAAAACTTTGTGTGACAGAGAAACCTTAGAATGCTTTTTAAAGTGTTCTAGAAAATGCAGGAATGATTCATCTTGCATCCATCCTGAGGGGTTAGCGGTTCCTGCAGACCCTATGGGCCCATCCCTAACAAAATGGTGTTGGTATCGCACTCGCGGGAATATAAAGAATGGTGGGAAAACATTTCCAATGGCGTTTACTGCAAAAGTCACTGTCACTATAGTACCCCTTTCAGCTGAGGTCACTGAACCAACTTGACGAGAACCACGTCTGGCTATAACTCTATCGGGCATTTGCACGGTGGTTATGCCGGTTTCATCTATGTTGTATATGTCTTGGGGCTCGAATTTATAACGATCCATTACAATGGATAAATTATCATAGAAGCCCTGTACATTCGTTTTGTTAAAGCTCGTCGCCCTTGACAAGCTTGTAGCTTGTGCGGCGCGTACAGATAGTTCAGGGTTTCTTCTCATAAACATACGAAACCATTCCTCACCAGCCATTCCGTTTTCTTCCCAAGTTCGAGGTCGTGATATATTATACTTAGTAGTAAGTTCGTAAGCTAATTTTCTCACCTCTTTCTTAGATAGTCCGAAATATATATCAGCACATCGTATCAAATATTTTGATAATTCTCGCTCTTGATCTTCATTAAAAACACGATTGTGTGCTTTATACCCCATACCTGTATCGTCACCACCGGTCGCATCTCGCTTTCGAATGTATCTTAACAGGGAACAATGGTTTATACCATGCTTTTCCGCCGCTTTCCGTAAGGTTTCTCCAGCTTTTACCTCCTCATATGCATTACTATAACTCGATAAGTCAATGTTCCCTCTGGAAGTCTTCCTAACGCGAACTCTCGGCATCTACAAAAAAAAACGTAAATATATTTTCTGTTTCAACCGTACCCACAAAAAATGTTTCAACCGTCCCCAACCCCACTTTACGTATAATATTTACGACAGTTATCATAATACATTGAAAATAGTCACTATTCTTTATTCTACATGCATCGTAATAATAACAAACACACGCCTTAATACATTCACTTAAAAATAACAGATAATAAAAGCAATAATGTCAGAAGAAAAATACTTACTTTTGTGTAATAAAAATCAATATGGCGTCCTGCACACAACCTCAACGCGCGGGATACCATCGGGATACGGCGCGGCACTGTTTTCGTGTTCGGACCTTTCGTCCGCTTCGTCTTCCCCTTGCACCCCTTACTCCCCGCATAACCATTTACGAGATATTTACTCTGTTTCAATCGTACCCAGTCTACCCTACTTAACTCATTAAGGATTAACAGCAGATACTTTGTGTCTCAACTTCATTAATTTGTATTGATCAGAACACTTTACTTTAGTTATTTATATTGATGAAAACTTTGCACCTATGTATATAGATTATAATGAAGGTCAGGTACACATGATGATGGAGACCATTGACAGTCAACGGAATTCCTCAACAATTTACAGCTCAGAAGTTTAACTCAGGATAACCATAACCATGATTTTGCTTCTCAAGAGAAGCATCCTTTCTCAGTTTACCATTTACGTAAAGTCGTGATTTAAAAAAACATAGGTAACAAAAAAATTACGTCGAAATTGTTTAATAGGAAATAATAATAAACAACTTTTTTTATAATTTTGAAGTCGGTGCCAAGTACCTAAATGCAACAACAACCTTACTATAATATCAAATTACTACCTTTAAGTAGGTACATACAATAATAATTGAATATATTATTTGTACCCATATTCTTTACAAAATAAACAAAACAACAGCAAGTGTGGGAGAACCAAGCTTCGACGCGAATGGGTCGGCTCGACCGGAATGATGCCACGGCCTCACAGAAAACCGGCTTGTATCATTCAACCAAAACGTTGTGTTTCGCCGTGTGAGTGAGGTTACCGGTGGCCCAATACCACGCCCTCCGCCTTCCCTTCCCAATCCTTAAATGGCCGGCAACGCACTCGACAACAACTCCTTTGATGTTGCGGCTGTCCATGGGCGGCGCTGATTGCTTACCATCAGGTAATTCGTCTGCTCGTTTACCGCCCTATAACATAGGAAAAAATGTGGATTGGTAGGTACCTACCTACTAACCACCTGGAACTTTTTCGACGTAAATCTGATAAAGGCACAACTAATTGGTAGGAAGTTGAGCATCTTGTCGAGGGTGAGGCAGCACTTCAAGACGAAACAGCTACTTGATAAGTAAATCTAAGTAAATAATTTGCAATGTTTTTTTAATTTGCAAGGGTGCGTGTACTCTGTGGATTTAAACAAAGCATAGATTAAAACTAAATGAAATGACACTGACACAATTGACACGGACAACCCAATTATGTCAACATAAGCCAGACGCAGACGAGCGAGCAGGATCACGATTGGAAGTTGCAACTTTACTGTAATCTTGTGTTTATAATTCAAATCAAATAATAAATAAGACTGGCAAAATCACAAAAATTAGGATAATTCTTGTCACATATAGATACAAAATAAAAACAGTATGCGAAGGTGACTTCCTTTAGTATTGATAATTTTAGAAAATAAAGAGAAGTATAATTGATCATGTTCATTGACGGATAAATACAGTATGGTTGTAGTGCCAAAATTTAAGTCTTGATAACTAAAGACAAGGGTAAGACAACTACAGCGAGCCAAAAAGTAACTAACCGTGAACAAATATTTGTTATATCTTAGTCAGTGAATAACTTGTGTTCATCAGAATATCAATTTTAAATAATGAAGTATGTCGATGAACTGTATCTTTGGGTTCTCATTATTTCTTCTGTTACTAGTTGTTCTCAACATTTACTTCTTCTACAACCTCAGTATAGAGCACAGACCTGCTACTTTTAAGCTACCTATTGTGAAGTCAGAACCCATACCACCTATAATCAAAGAAATAAATGAATACCTCAATCGTTTGCCTAGTCAATACCACACCAAAAATTCTAAATTTATTACTATACAAAGAAATTTAATTAATTCATTTAATACCTCTGGAACTAGTTTAGACAGTGTTTGGCAAAATGTTGAAAATGTAAGTACCTACCTGGACATTATTGGTGGCCAGATTAGTGGTAAAAAACTCATTATTAAATTATAATCACTTTATTTCTAATTAAAATGTTTTTACCATTGCATCATATTAAAGTATAACTATGAAATTATATTATATAAGAATGAGTTTCCAGTGGGCTGATGAAGAGTCCCTCTTTCCATATAAGAATGGTGCAGCAGGACAGATACTGCAAGCTATGCGCACCTCACAGATAGCATTTGTGGACAATGCTCCCAAGGGGACACAATTGAAGTTATTACTTGTGTTAAAGGTTTGTTTATATTGTAGTTTCGCTCAGGTTTCTAGTACCTACATACTTCACCCATTCTGGTAACTTTTAATCACTCATTAGTAAACATAGCATGCCCAGTTTCCTAATGGTAGCTACTCAAGCCCTTATAAACTCCGCTGCATTAATATTTAGGTCAGGTTGACTTTGTGGCAGCAACAACCATGTTGTTCCTATATCACTTGTTGAAAAATAATATAAAAAGGACAGGCTAATTTTAATAATTGAATATAATTTTTTTTTTTCAATAGCTTTACCAAGGCAAACTTAATATTTACTTCATGGTTGCAAACATAAATTGATAAGGCTATCAAAGACTAGTTGAGATTATTGTTAATTAAAAACTTTAATCAATGAAATTAATTAATTAATCATTGCTTATTTTTCAGGGAAATCAAAAACTGTACTTTAAGCCAAAAAGGTATAATTTAACTGATGTCATAAGGGGCAACATATATGCTGGCTATGACCGCCATAATTCCGAGGTGTTCACATATTACCTTGCTATGGTATTGAACTACAAATGGGTAGCTCCTTCTGTTATAAGAAGGATCAATATGAAGTATGATATTTTAGCTCATGCTATGCCTGGATTCAAAAGAACTATGGTAAAAAATAGTAAGTAACATACTTATATTAAATAGTATAAAAAATTTTTCATTGCCTAAATTATAATTATAATGTGTTTCAGGTCAAGGGTCAGATTGTATTTATGGAAAGTGCTATTATTGCAAAATTAATGAAACAGTTTGTCCTGATAGCACTGGTCACATTGAAGGTGCAGGCATACTCTACCTAGATAAATATTTTAAAGTTAACAAATCACCTTGGAGACGCTCATACAACAGTATGAAAATGGAATGGGAAAATGATAAAGACTATTGTAAGTAAGTATTTTCCATTTCATTCACAGTGAATCATTTAATACTTTATATTTCATTACCTAATGATCAAACTCATTGTATCTTACAGAAAGGTCTCATCACTTCTCAGTACCAAGAGAATATTAAACTTAATTGATATTGCTATTATTGATTTCTTAATACAAAATGGAGATCGACACAGATATGAAGTATACAAACATAAAATACTCCTACTTGACAATGGAAAGGGGCTGGGTAATCCCATGTTGGATGAACTTGATATATTGGCGCCACTATATCAATGTTGCATGTGAGTAAATTACAAAAACAAAATATACTAGCAACTTTGTTCCCTTAGTATGTCAGAATATCTGTAATGTTCATTAAATATACAGTCAAATTATTATGCTTTTATTTATATAATATATTTTTAAAATGGAAAATATTACTCTGTCTTTAATATTTCAGAATTTCTTCGAAGACATGGCAGATGTTGGAACTAGTGTCTGGTGGAAGCCTTACTGAGACTATACAAATATTAGCTTCATTCCAAGGAGAAAAGTTGACCACTGATGACCATTACCGAGCTATAGAACGACGACTTTTAAAGGTCTATGCTACCGTCATGTATTGTATAGGAAAACGTGGTAGTGCCAATGTTTTTAATAATATAGACGGAATTTAAATAAGCTGGCATTTTTTCTTCCACCTTAAAACTTGTATGTGATGGATTGAAGCGACGAGCTGACGAATGACGATTCTATGAAAGTAGTCAAACGCAAAATAATATGATCTCGTGAAAAATGAGATGATTACACGTGACTTCTGACTGATTTTATCTCAGGTGTAAGTTGTTTATTTTATGTAGATAAAAAGGTACAGTAAATAGGTAACATGTCAGAGTGATGCTCCGACTCCTCTACGCTAGTATTTATTATTATTTGGTACTTATATATGACAACAAACCGTACGTTAATGACACGTGAGTTTTGCTTAATGAACTTGTATCCAGGCCATAAACTCCAATAAAAAAAATGACACATGAGTACAACTTAAAGTGACAAATGACAACTTATGAATGTTGTCAGTCAACACAAGGTGCAATATTTTGATTAAAATTGTTTTTGTTATCAGTATTGAGCTAATTGAGTTTGCATATAATTGCATCCCAACTGTACCGTAAATTCTTTAAGCGTAGTGTTAGTGTAAAGAACATTCTAGATTCTAGGTTTGAACGATTTGCGGTTGAGGTCTCCTTTATCGTCTTGTAAACATGTTTGCAGAAATTGAAAACACTTTTCTTTATTTCGCTTACGGCAGTAATCTACTAAAAAGAAGGATTCACATCAATAACCCCTCAGCAAAATTCTTAGGAATAGGACGTTTAGAGGTAAGTGCCGGTTATTATATAAAACTAATATTTTGCAAAATATTACTTATATGGAATAAATGTCTTATTGTTAAGTAAACTAAATTAAGTGTATATTTACCAGCTCTAATGCTCGAATGTTTTTTATGTTTCCCTTTTCCCCTGTTAAAATAAAGGTTAACAATGATTGTTGCGAATTTTCAGAATCATCTGCTTGATTTTATCAAATATTCTGATCACTGGAGAGGAACCTCAGCCACTATTGTGCCCAACTCAGGATCGCATGTATGGGGAGCAATATGGAGGTTACATAATAGCGATATGCCTGCATTAGACAAGTATACAAAGATTAAATATTTACTCATTTCCTACCTTTAATGTTTTTGTCTTTTTGTGTTGTTATTATATTTAATTACATTTTTAGGCAAGAAGGTGTTGAAACCAATTGGTATTTTGCTAAAACTGTGGACATTATGCTACCGGACGGTTCCCAGACCAAGTGTAGAACATATCAACAAACAATCAATCCTCCAATTAGGAAAGATGGTGAAGAACTACCTCTAGATCGCAGACCTTGTATAACATATTTAGACTGTATTATTAATGGAGCAATTGAATGCAAATTACCTGAATATTACATTGAAGAACTCAAAAAAATACCCCATAACGGACAAGAGGCATCACCTAACATGATTGCAAAACTAAACAAAAGTTCATAACTCTCAAAGTACTCTTTTTATTCAGTGCAATAAAGAGTTTCCAAACATGAAGCTGTGATGACTAATATGACTTTATTCAAATGTATAAATAAAAGGAATATGTGCATATGATTATTTTTATTATTTCTGTAAAAATTTGCTATGAAAAAGAGGAAGTGGAGAAGTAACACCCACATAATTTATCTCACTAGAAGTATCTAGTTACAAGGGCAACCACGTGTACCCTTACTTGCGTTCAATGAAGATCTACTGGAGTACAGTTGACAAAGCCCATTTTAGCTGTGGCTCTTATTTCTGTTTAGGATTTGAAGAACCTTGATAAATAATGTAACAACTTTTGTAAGAGATTGGCATGTCCTAAAATGGTAGGCATGGTTTGCCCTCCTTGACATTTCTTGACTACAAAGCTATTCATTACATTAATATACTTGTTGCCACAAAGAAGGTATAATAATGTGCGCCACTAGCGCCACCAACTGACATCCTTTTGACACAATAAACTTTCTAAGATTAGTGTACAGATTACAGTAAACTAGTCAAAGAGATTAGTGGCTAGGTACTCCTATAAAGTTGTACCTTAAAAATATATTACAATTTGCATACCTTCATGCAATTCGAAACAACAAAATTAAAACCATTCACAAATTCATAATTATCTAAATAAATTGACCTCGAATCAGTTTTGGCATGTGTTTGCCTTCTCAAAACAGTTTATATATAAGGTACTCAATTCATGACAGAAATACCAAAGAAACTTGTCGAACGAACATGAAATCCACAAACATAAAATCTGAACTATTTTAAAAGAATACAATTATTATACAGTGTACCACATTCTGTCTTTGTACCTAGTGTTTTATTTTTATAGCAAGTTAACAAGTTAATGAGAATAAATAATTAATCAAAATGATGAATTCTGAGATTCGCAAACCTGACACGTTTTTGTATTTTGCGTATGATGATAACATGGTAAACTTCCGTATTAAAATGTTCAATCCATCGGCAGAATTTGTCTCTATTGCTCGAGTTGATGTGAGTACCTACCTAATCGCTTAGTAGCTGTTCTTTTCGTATACTCAGCTTACTTGTTAGATAAACCAAATTCTACAGAATTACAGGTTGGATTTTATTAAGTATGTCAAGTTTTGGGGTGGCCCGGTTGCAACTCTCGTGCCCACAGCAAATGCTCACGTATGGGGCATCATCTGGAGACTTCATAACGACGATCTTGAATCTCTTAATAAGTAAGTATAATTTAATTTTATTGAGTAATAAACATAAGAACGCGCCAAAAAACGCTAAGGTGAACCTACCTTTGTAAATTAAGAAACCGAGGTTGGGTTACAAAGTTTAATTTTATTGTTTCAGGCAATATGGTATCGAGTCCGATACATATTTCGTAAAACACCTAGAGGTCCTTACTCCATATATGGGTACATTCAAGTGTCGTACTTACCTGCAAACAATTTATCCCTTGCCTAGAGGTAACAGAGATCCAATTCCCGCTGAGCGATGGCCGTCATGGGGATATAAGAAAATCCTAATATTTGGCGCTAGACAACATGGTCTGCCACAGTATTATTTAAGATTCTTGAGAAAGTTCATAGATAACGGTGATAAAGGATGCTTAAGATCTGATCGTTTACTAGTGCGCTATGGAAGTAATCAACCTTGCCTGTGTAGGGTACCTGGCCGCATACCACGAAAACCTTTAAAGCTAGATTTGAAAGCAATTAGAGAAGCGAAACTGCTTCCACAGCCAGATAAAGAAGGAAAGAAAGTCGAATCAGAAATTAAAATTTGAATGACCTGCTATCTGTTTTTTATAATATTTTATGGAAAGTGAAACTAAAACGATTCCGAACCTATTTACCTGTGTTTATCAGATATTATAATTGAACCTTAACAATCATATATTGTTTTCATCGTTTGTAAATACAGCCTTATTCCAATCTTATTAAATTTAAAAATACATATTAGTAGGTATAAAACACTGAAAAAGTGATCTTGTACTTTGTAAATAGCCTATATAAAATATAACTGAGTCTCATTATCGATTAATTTAATACCAAAGCCGAACCAAGATCTGCACAAATGAGTATAACAATAAAAATAACATAAAGCCAAAAAGATTGAGGGTACAAAGGTAAAACCAAATTTTACTATTTTTTATAACTTTTTTATTAATATAAATATTAAAATTATTAATAGGTACTCGGTTTTATTAAATTAATTATATAAAATTGTACACTATCTCAATCGTTTGGTGAAATTGTATCTAAATTGAGCATATAGCACAACGCTACCCCGACACTTACACAAAACATACACAATTCACACAAGGAAATAAATCATTTGGAAATTACTTTATCAGTCAATAATTTATGCATAATATAATCACTAAAAAATGAGGTAATGTAACTGCCTTGTAGTGATAATCACAATGAAACAAATACTGATAAAAACAAGAGCGTAAGTAACAAAGGTCGACAGTAGGCACAGGCCGCAGGGAACGCTGTGTGAGGCAACGTTGTGCGAGACCTCGCCGCGGCCGCGGTCACTCGGCAACGAACTCCGTCGCCAATACGCCGGTGCAGTACTACTGGTTTGGTGGGGCTTTCTTTATTTCACTGCACTGGAATATTCGCGATAGCAAAATGGAACTAAATTATAGTCCTAATATATTTAGGTTACACTTAACGATACCTACCTACGACATTCCTCATAATTGAGCAAAAGGCACTATGCAAATTTTACACATAAAACAATATTTGGAGTTTAACGAAGATTGTTTCAATTCTACTAAAATGGTTGAATCAGTGTTGCAACGTGCCTTGTGCCCCCGACAACACAAACGTGTACGATAACGTACTAGTCCCAGTCTGTCCTGGTCACATTCCCTTCCCTCTCAACCGACGTATTACTTACATTACTTTTTACCTGGTTTATTACTAATTCACAAATAAAGGTGGTCAACGACTTAAATAAAATACTATCGGTAAGCCATTCGTAACACATCGCCCATATACATAGCCAACCGAGCTGAATTCATTTCCGTGGCACAGTTTCTTGATTGTGTTAAAATGAAAACAATTGTATACTCGACATTCTAGCGTTACTTGTGAAACGAACAACGTAATACACGTACTAAAGAAATAGAGAGTAATGAATGCATGCGGTATGTGTCCACCTCACACAATCAACAAACCTGCATGCAATGAAGGCTGGATGTCTGAAGGCACTCGTTTAAACCCTTAAACCACATTATGATAACAGTTGTTATTTACTACAGCGGACCTCGGACCCCAGCCGCACCCAATGCTACCCAGCATTCTGCTGGGTTCTGACGTCCACCACTGTTGTACATTATTGGAGTTTACCTTTGGTTGATTGTATATTAATATAATTATATTTTATTACAGTTAATTACAATTATGTAGCTAACATTGTCCTAGTTATATTTAACTAGAAACTTGCTATCAATGTAGTTGTAAATACAAAATTAAATGTAAATCAAATGTAATTGTAAATTCATATTCAAACCATCATAAATTCACCCCACGACCTTATTTATTTCTAGGCATGTCATTAATTAAATTAACAAAGTCAATAATATCTACAAACTTGCTGCCAAAAATCACTGCACAATAAATGTGAACAAAAATAATAAAAA
Organism: Spodoptera exigua; assembly: GCA_902829305.4. Lineage (NCBI taxonomy): Eukaryota > Metazoa > Arthropoda > Insecta > Lepidoptera > Noctuidae > Spodoptera > Spodoptera exigua. The sequence goes on from LR824603.2 coordinate 11,759,204, forward strand.
GGAACTACATAGTTATAATATACCTAGCTATTACGTTGTGTTACTACATATATATATATTGCAGTGGACTAAAGTACAAACCTGTAACTATACAAATGGAACAATATGAACACAATAAAACTTGGACTTAATGCATGTTCTCATTTTAACGTTTCATTACTTTACGACCTTACATACATAAATATTTTCGCATTTTATAATAAATATATTTCAGTAACTAATTAAGTTATTACCTACGATGAGATACTACAATGTTGTAACAATATATGAAGATGGTTCACTGATTGGCTCTGTATGCATTAGAAGCTAGCATAGGTGACCGGCATACATGACTACAAAAGTATAAATGTACTAATGTACTCCATAATGATCATCCATGTTTATCCTGGGCTCTCTATCCTGCTTTATGCCCTCGTAACGATGTCCTTATTATGCCACACCTTCTTACCCTACAGTAGATCATCACTTGTTAAAAGAATTACTTGAGAGTTGTGCACAGAAATTACTAGAACCAATATTAGATTAAAAAAGATACAATATAGCTAACAAACCCACATTTTTAAATTTAATGTCTGATTGAAAGTATAATTAGAAATTTGCTAGTATTTTACCAAAGGAAACAAAATAAACTATCTATAAAAAAGTCGAGTCAAGAAATATTAAAAAATGACAAATAACAGTTACCTAAATGTGAAAATATTTTTCTAATAGACATAATCATTATTTAAAAATTTGTGACTACATGAATTGAGGAAAAATGAGCAAGGAACTAGTTCAAAAGATAGACGATTTGTTTTTTTGAAATAAAAAATATTTTTATGTATTTTTGGCCTAAGGGATGTATTATTGCTTACGTTTTAGTAAGTCATCAATCTAATAACTTATAATTGACTTAAGTTTGATTAAAATGTTTAAGTTTGATATAGTATTAAAGTTTACTGAATCAGTACAAGCGATGACCCACTGTAAATATAGGCACACTGTCAGTTGCACTCATGCTTTGGTTACATAACATTTACTCGTATTTAAACAATAATAGTATGCAGTCTAGTATATAACTATTTAACAATAGTGGCAGGTATTGTCTATTGCATTTAAGTCGATGGGGAACACATTGTTATCGTTACTTGAACTGAGAATAACTGTAACATGATTACGACCTACATTTATATTCACGTACACAATAACATGTTGTTAAATAAATGTTGCGGTACATAGTCATTTAAATTCAACGTTGTCACTTAACTGGCACTAGTAAGTACTCGCTTGTGCAAAGCGCACGAGTTGTGAGGCTCGTGCAGTCTGCACGTTACACATATATCGATACGTATGGCCGGCAACACTAAGTAACACGTTTTTCGTCTTTTCTCGTTAACTTACGCATTATGACTAAACTGTGGGTGTTGCTTCACGTTCCTACTAAAACCAGTTACAACTAATTTGAAACGACCCTGTATAATTACTCTAATACAATTATATAATTATCTTTGCAAACATTGATAACACAGCTACAATAAGTAACAGCATAAAAGACTTGTAAATTTAGACGTTTACTTTCCAAATCTTTGGTGGTTAATTTTATTTTTATTCAATATTTCAAATTATACTTTATACAAGTAGAAAAATAGCTGATATCTAAAGCGGCAAATCCAACAGTTGAGTATTATAAGCAGATGCAACTTGTATTGATTAGGACAAGTGACAAATTCATTTCGCAAGTACGTTTCTAATAAAAGTACTTGGCACAACAACATAACAACTTCAACGAATTTGACACCTGTTACTTATTCACTTTGAAACAGTAGCAAGGTACCGAACTATACGTCAAGAAATTAATAATAATAAAAATAATTTGTACACGATCTCGCCTACATAAAACTATACACGCTTTACATCTTAAACGGTAAACTTAACATTAATAGGCTATGTCAAAAGTGACATCGATCTATAACTATATAATAACGTCGAGGTAAACTATATAGGATTCACGTCGAGACATATCGACTCACTTAATATCGTCTCAGCAAAAATATTACTTTCCTGATATGAAAACGAATCGTCACACGAAAACAAACGCAACGCCTCTCGCGCCGAGCTCTTGAAAAACAACAAAACTCGAGCGTCCGTCCGTCGGTCGCACGATAACGTAATAAATGCGGGGGAGCCCCGCCCCGCTCTTATAGTCCGGCGGGGCTCGCGGGGCCGGCTGGGCCGGCGAGACTAGCGGGGCCAGCAGGGCTAGCAGGGCGGCAAGAGCCGACGGGGCTAGCAAGGCGGCAAGGGCCCGCCGTTCCCCTTGGGGTCGGCGCGCAGCGGCTGCAGGGGCTCGGCGGCCGCGTCCTCGGAGGCGCGCGAGCGCAGCGACGACAGCTCGCGGACCCACGACGCCAGTCGCCCCGACACGCCGAACAGGTTCGACCCCGACCCCGTGGCCACGGCGCCCACGTTCACCTCGGCCAGCTCCGCCTCCTCCTCTGTGGAACACGTCACGTCACTACTCGGCCTCACCGACTGTCCTACGTGAGCGACACGGGGCACCCCGCCAACCGAGTGCGGGGAAATAGGAAAGCCAGTGAAACTCTAAAAATCATAACAAATCCAGTGACTACTAACATACATTGTCTTTTATACTGTCCCAAACTTTACACTACCATCTTAAGTACAAAAAATAATTTAATAAACCTTTAATTTTAAGACTTCAAGCAGTCAATGAGTCGAGCAGAATGCTTCCAATATATATCTTGTATCCATCCTATTACCCAGACCGACCTTATAATAAGTATTATAGAGTTACAGGTTTGAATCAATACTACTCCTTGTGTAAAGTGTAGGACACTTCTATCTTAATACCTATCTTTGTTCTAAGTATTCTAGACTACTAAAGCCGGGCATTAAAAGCTGTGGGGGGAATGTAAGTATCTAATTTCATGTTGATCTTTATCCAAATGTGCACGGTGACCCCGTGGCATATCTATTCAATTATAAATAGCTTCGTTATAGAAATCAGGACTGCAAATTAATCATACTGGACTACAATGGCTCATGGTCACTCAGGAAATGATAACAAAAGTGGCCGCACACATGTCACGATACGTCAAACATGCAAGCGTCGGTACCTACTTACGTCTCAACAGCGTGCCGGCCACTCGGCACAAGTCTCTACGGGGCGCAACGGGGGACAGAAAGCGGGCTCGTATTATACACAAATCGTTGGCCGTCGCACTAGCAACAAATGTTATCATTTGCTGATATAGACCAGGACGTGGAGGAGTGGGAGGCTTCCATAACAAAATTTCAAAATGTTTTTAAAGTCGCCGCACTAGACGTTCGAATTCTACAGATTTATTTTAGTCGGTGCAATTTATGGGTACTTTCTCAATCACTAATCCGTAAGTTCATCCTGGCATAATCGAGCAACGTCGACATTATAAGTGCAAGAGAAGAGAATAACGCTTCGGTACTGACCCATAGTGGTACGCTGCAAGGAGTACATCTCCTGGCCCTGCGGCGTGTGGAAGAAGCTCCGCTGGCGGAACTGGGCGTGCGCGGAGGGCGCGAGGTCGGCGACGAGCTGCAGGAAGGAGGGCCGCGCGGCCGCGCGATGCGCCCAGCAGGCGCGCATGAGCTCGTACAGGCGGTCCGGGCAGTGCTCCGGCCGCTCCATGACGCCGCCCTCCACCACGTACCGCACCACCTGCTCGTTCGACAGCCCCTGCACACACACACACACACACTCCGTCAGTCGCGCGTCCGCCGCGTCTTATGTCCGCGCTGGGCGCCCCGCACTCACCTGGTACGGCTGCATGGCTAGCGTCGCCATCTCCCACAAGACGACGCCGTAACTCCACACGTCACTACTACTCGAGAACACCTGTAAAAACGAGTTATTAATGATATCGTCGGAAACCGATTTCTTCAATGATAGAGAATAAAATGTCTATCGACTTACTCCATCTTTGAGGCTCTCTGGACTCATCCAGCGCACCGGCAATAGGCCTTTGGTGCCTTTCCTATAATAATCAGTCTCGTAGATGTCTCTGGTCATACCGAAGTCCCCGACCTTCACGGTGAGGTCTCCGGCGACCATACAGTTGCGCGCCGCGAGATCGCGGTGCACGAATTTTTTGGCCGATAGGTAGGCCATACCGTCGGCTATTTCTATAGCCATCTGTAAATTAAATAATAAAAATTATATTAAGAAATTACAGAATGATTGTAAATGTCTCATTGAGCATAGTTAAGTCGTAGCATACCTGCAAAATGTTCTCCAAGGTTGGAGGATCATTGCCGCCCTTGCGCGGGAGCGAGGCGTCTGCGTCGGGTCGGTGCGAGCGCAGATATGTCTTGAGGTCCCCGAACTCCATGAGCTCCATGATGACAAGCGTGGGCTGGCCGCGCGACACTACGCCCAGTAGCCTCACCACGTGGAACGTGTCAAACGCCTTCATCACTGAGGCCTCATTCAAGAATTCTTGACGTTCCCTATCTGTGGCGTGCTCATTAACGGTTTTAACGGCACAACGTGTCTCCACTTTTCCTTTTTCTATACCTTTGACAATACCTTCGTACACCTAAAGAAAAGTTCAGTGTTAAATCAGAGCATTCCCCCTATAATTGTATAATTTTCATAAAGACATAAATATAGCAATTACCATTCCGAAGGAGCCCTGGCCCAGTTCCCGTATGTACTCGACGGAGGCGCGCGGCACTTCCCACTCGTCGGGTACGTACATGGTGGACACGTACTCCGGGTTGACGCTGGCGAAGAGTTTGTTGGCCTCGGCGGAGGGGAGCAGGCCTCGCCGGGCATACCATACCCCGCCGCCCAGCAACAGACCCATCATCACGCAGCCGCCCACCACGCCCCAGATCCAGTCATAGGCATTCTCCGCCGTCCTCTCCTACATAATTACATACGCATAAGTAAGTAAGGTCGGATATTATCTTTCGAATGTGATACAATTTCAGTAAACATTATATTGGAATATTACCGGTATGAAGATGGGCGGATGTACCGCAGAGACGTTTCCTGCGCCGGCGACAGTGATGGGCGTGACCTCGATGGTATAGTTCCCGGGCGCCAGGCTGCGCAGGGTGTAGCTGTGGCCGTTCCTCTCGTACTCGTCCGCCGTCACACAACTCTGCAAGCCTGACGGGCTCTGGCAGTGGACAACAAATTATATATTTAATTTTAATTAAATCAAATCTAAGGTATTAAAATAATTGATAAGATTTTGAAAGACTTTAATTAAGAGGCTGAATAGGATCAAATGTGATTAATAGCATATACATACATCAGTTGTTTGTGTTTTAATTAGACCAGTTTTCCAAATTGTAATCGAGGCTATGTAACATAACATATCTGTAATCAATATTACTTACCGACGGCAAATTCTCGTCGACACGGGCATAATACACGGAGTACGCTACGACAAAACCGTTCGGATTTTTCGGCGGTTTCCACGTAACGTTCACTTCGCCCAACGTTTTGTTTGACACAACCACTTCTGCTTGCAAATTGTCCACTATATCCGCGTTCACTGCAAACATTAATTACATTACATTTAGTATATTAGTAGAGAAATTTGCTGTAGGATTGTCTGCCGAGCAAGTTCAGTTAAATTCTAGAATCAATAAAATATTACGATAAACTAAATGCGTTTAAAGTATGTCCTGCATTAATACAGGCTGGTTACCTCGTTCTGGAGTGCGGAAGGTATTGTAGGATCGGTTGGAGCACCACGTGTCGTTGTAGTCGGCCACGGACTCGTTCTCGTGGCGCGACCGACACGCCCAGATACTGACGGTGTACCACGTGAAGTGACGCATGTTCGTCACCTTTAGCGTTTGCACGTTGCCGCCCAGCTCGAAGTACAACGACTTCACGTAGCCTATAAACAAACATTGTCGTTCAATATCTAACTTCACAAGTTGGGCTTACGTGCAAAGTTCCTCTCTACCTGTTTTATACTCCAAAGTTAACTGTTCTGTCGTTCCTTTGAATTTCGGGCTTAAACAGGGGTCATAAGTCTTGGTCAAGCAATATTTTTGGGTAGCAATTCACAGATTAGGATTGCGATATGAAGAAGGTACTTATTGGTTTTTGTTCAAAACGAATAATCCAAGCTCGGTGGTGTTGCGGTTTCCTTGATTCACAGATAAACCATTAAATATGTTTTGTTCAATTATTGTAATAAAAACCCCTAAGGTCATATTCCAACTTTCATGTAAACTATATTTCAGTCTTCTTTTTGCTTCGCTTAAACTTGTGACTGTTGGGTTTAGGCACAAATTGTAACTAACTATGCACCATATACTTACATCAACTTGTTATTACTTATATAATTTCTTGTAAATAAATTAACTACAACTAAAATTACTGCATGCAATACAAAGTCGAGTCGGTCTGGTGCGACAATAACTACGAAACATCATGCAATGAAAGAGTATCCAGATTAAATCCTTATACTCGGTTGACGATTAACCTTAGAAATGAAGATCAGAAAATGTATGATAATGAGGTGATGTCGGCAACATGCAGCAACCAAATACCCGTGTAATGTAAAACAAATATGTCTATGTTTGTAACCTGTGGAGTCCTTTACGACGCAAGCATTAGGCTCGATGCGACTGCAGTTGGCTGAAATGAGAATGTTAGATGGTCGTGATGAGGTTGTGAGCGGTGAGAAGCGAGGCCATGAAGGACGATCAGAGAAAGCAAGTCTTACGGCGTAAATGAAATGTTAACAGGACAGTGAATAGATGATACGTTGTTAATCCAATTCCTAAAAGTTCGCAACTTACCTTCCTCATCCGTACTGTTCGTGTAATTCAGGCCAACCTGAGGCTCAAAGTTTTTGGTCAGTTTCACAAGCATACTGTTCAGAGTATGGTCGACGGATCGCTTCACTCTCTTCGCTTTCGGCCTGTTATCAGACCTTACGTAGACCTGCATGAAATAAATAGCATGTGTTAATTACATTTTAGTTAGGCCATCGACATAACACACGATTGAATGTGTATACTGTACAGTATTTTGCAGCTGATTCTCGAAGGCGATAGTCTCCCTGCGATCTTCCTCTACGCGGGAATTGAACCGGGTGCCGGGTTTGTCCTCTTCCTTGCAAGCGCATGAGCCATTCGTGACGTCACCAGTAGTCTTTTTCTCCTGCGTTTCCGCAGGTTCCTCCGATTGAGCTGTGATCATGTTTGTAAGCAGACTCGCTAAAACAAAAACATCATTTGTTATGTTATTACACCCAGAGATTAAATAAAAAAATGTGTAACTTAACTTTATTGCCGAAAAATATAGACGTAAGTCTCAAAATATCATTGCCTATTATAAATGTATAAGTTTCAAATAGAACAAAATGTTGCAATGTAGATATAATATGATATAGAAAAACTTACGATTGGAACAATAATTAGTGTTTCCAGCCAATATCTTGGGTTTGTTGTAGCTGTTAGCTTGGACCTCGACGTGGTAGAGAATGATGGTACCGTTGGGCATGGTCGGCGGGGACCAGCTGATGGACACAGAGTGAGGGGAGACCATCTCCACTGACAGCGCTACTGGTGGACTAGGCCCTGTGAACGACAAACTTTATAAAAGATTCAGGTACATAAATTATTGTGTAAGTGATGAAAGCAAACAAATCGACGAGGATATATTTTTATTTATATCTTTTCCACACAATCTTTAACAGTCAACCATAGGTTAGTGCAAAAAAATCACGTGGTTGGTGCGAAACATGGACTCAGTGTCCCAGAACTAATATAAGAGGGGAAAAAATAGAAGTAACAAACACAATTCTTTATCACTAAGTTAAGAGGAAAACAATCGCACTTACTTGCTGGTAAAGTCACGAAATATATGATAGAACTCTGTGCGCCCTTCTTTTCTTGCGTCGTAGTGTATGTCTTAACATATGCTGCGTAACGTGTGAACGGAGTCAGGTGTGAGACCGGACAGAACAAGGGCTGTCTATTGTGACACGGATTCAAAAGATTGTCGTTCTGATTTTGATTGCCAGCAGGTACATCCCTGGTGTAATTACGCGCTTCATCTGCTGTTATATCGAGAACATTCCATCTGAAACGCAGAATTATATTGATGTAAAGAATATTGACTAACTTCGTGATGATTGATCGGCTGAACGGAGATAGACCAGGAATATCTTTTGTGCTGTTCTTTTGTAGATGTTACAAGTTTAGTAAGAGAGTATTATGTACATATGGCCATCTTTACTGCCTTTCTGTGATTACAAGGAGTGATGTTATTTAAAATGAATATGTATAAAAACAGATTTACAATTAAAACACTAACCGATCTGAGCAGACATCCCTCTGTTCATAGAGGGTAACGTTCAAATCTGTCGCGATGTAGTAGATGGAGTAGCCGAGCAGCTTGCGCATGTCTTCAGGACAATACATGTTCCACGTCAGCACCACTGCCTTGTCATACAACTGGCTCGCTCTCACGTGCAGCTTGTCCGGCAAACCTAATTATATAAAATAGTTTTTATAACATTATAATATAAATTATAGTGCCTACATAACTGATTAAAAATTGTACTTAATACTACAGAAATTGTACTTTTCTCGACTTAAAAAGGCGAGGGTAACCATTGACAGTATGCATAGTTATTTCGTATGCAAGTAAGAAAAAAGAAATAAATAATCAGTAAAGAAACAGTCAGTAGCAGTTTGAATGGACGGTGATTTGATTTTTGGAATTGACGCATGAAACAACTCTAATCTAAACTTTAATCCACAAATTGTAGTTTAGGGACTGTCATTGTAAGTGTCATGTATCTAAAATTTTATGTTTTTACACCCACAACACAAGAAAAAGTACTTTACTAGTGTAGTCTACTATTAGTGAAAATCCACATCTAAAAGATGTAACTGTTGTTCGTTTCAGTAGCCAATTAAGTGTTTGACTATCTCATTAATGAACCAATCTTTATATTGGAATCTGCATTCCAAGTTACTGTGTATGTCAAGAGCTCTGTAGCATTATATAAGGATAATACTAGAGATGTTTTTTGATCAAGGAATGTAGTTGAAACTATTGTTAGATTGTTCTAAAGACATGCATTGTTATCATTATACTCAGATATAGTATCTAGATTCCACAGAAGCAAGAACTTGAATGAATAATTGTAGGTTTTATACAATAAATAAAAGACTAGAACTAAGAAAACTATAAGTAGTGTTTAAATAATTGTTCAAAGGAATCACTCGACAATGCTTATCTTCAGAAACAATATGATCTTAATACATTTAACAACCATTCAAATAATACTTTAATCAAAATGTCGAAAACGATCAATTTTCTATGAGGTACAAAAATGTGACGTCTTCATATTTCTGAGCGAATAACATACCTACGTGTTACTTGAAAAATCTAGCTAAACATATCTTCAATGAAAGTATGGTATTTTTTTAATTATGTCATAGTATTGAAAACTCAAAATTATTTATGACCAAGTTAAATACCCAATAATTATGTGACGTATTATGATTCGTATAACAACTTAGTATATAAGCGTATGTACTCACAAGAAGCCTGGTTTCCGTTATTATCCTCCGACACCTCAATCTCAGTGAAATTAGAGCGAGGATCCCTGGTCATGTTCTTAAGCGGCAGTATATTGATGTAACACAGCTTCGGGTTCAGATGTATGAAGAGGCTGCCTCCCACGATGTCGATAGGGCCATGAGTTGGCCAGTCCCACAGCAACTCAAGGTTCGGATTATTGAATATATGTATAACTTGACCACTGAAATGTTATCAGTCAATGTAAATAAAATAGTAATAAATAAATAATATCGTATTTCACAAAACGGTAACTCTGTATCTAACGCTCGTTAAATTATGTGATTTATACGTTTATAAGATTTATGTTGTTTTTATCTATTAGTAGTGTACGCCATCATAAAATTTGTTCTATAAATATTCCAAAGGAATTATGAAATTCTACAATAATGTGATACGTAGATACGTAAACACGCGGTCGCATCGCCACCGCTCCCGACCTGCCAGCTATTACTTTACACATACAAAATTTTCCTAACGCGATGACCTCGAATGTATTCATACTTTGTTTTTAATTGACTTGGAAATGAATCGGAGAAGTAAAGTTTAAGGGGCCATACGCATAATGATTGCGACTCATAGGTGATCATGATGATGTTTTGCAAAACGTAATAATTCAAAAAACTAATAAAACTGGATTTAGATCTAATAGAAGGTGGTTCTTAAATTATTGGTTCTATTTATTATTTATTTGCATTTGCATTACTTTCAGTCGTGCGGTTTTAGCTCTCGCTCTATTTGGTTGTAGCGTGATGATTATTACCCTATATCCGTCCTCGATAAATTGTTTATCCGACACAAAAATAATTATTCAGAAGAGATGTACGTTTAAAAAAACAAACCCTTTAACTTTATGTTTTAGTACAGATTACGTTCATTATTACAATTATTAATGAATGGAAATTACTTAGGAATTTTTTACACAAATCTCTTTTATGTTTAATTCTTACCGATTTTTAGCACCTTGTTCCCACGCCCCCGTAATCTTCTTTAGCTTCTTGAGGAACATCAACGAGACAAGTGGAAACGCGCGCACCACTTGTAACATGCCAGTTATTTCTCGTATGTCGCCCAATGAGTTTTCTAATACTGCCAAAGTATTACCTGTAAAACAAATCAGGTGTGATGTTAATTGCTGTATTATTTGACTGTACGATTTTTGATGTATGTAGAATGATTTCTTTTCCATCAAAACTTGGGTTGGGTTTACACTGTCATGCACAAAAGCAAAACCAATCCAAAACTAAAATTCATTTTTATACTTTAATTAGGTATTTAACTTCTGATTCTACATGTGCAAGCCAGGAAGCAAATTGGTTTGGTAGCCCCTTCCGACATAAGATAACACAAAACTTCAATGCTTGAGTCGTTATTACCTCCTACAATGGACTAGCTTGGCAGAATTGGAAGAGTAAAATCACTAAGCATTGAAGATGTTGTCTATGTACAAAGGTTTGGTTGGGAAATAAATAAAAAGTAATGGGTTTATATGAACCTCACCACCAGAGGCGCGGATATTGATCTCAAGTTTCCCCTTAATGTGTGTGCAGCCTTGGAACTGTTCTGCTGCAGCCACGGAGTCTATCTTTCCCCCAGCACACTCCTTTACACAGCCGGACGCCGGACATTGTTGACATGTTAAGTTGTTAGCGTCGCCCACCTAAAATTCATATAAATCGTTAATATTATAATTAAAGTATTATGAATGACGGTCTGCGGTCGGCCAGCAAGGGTAGCTCCCCGTCCTGAAGCAGACCCGAGCGTGCGGTGAGTAGAATTGCGCGCGCGCCTCAAAGAGCCAATACCCACACAAGGATCGGAGTTTTAGTCAGTAAAAGTCTGACACTCCCTCTCGCCTTACTTTAGGCGAGGGAAGTCATTTGATGATTTTACCTCCAAAAACAGCGTTGTGAAAGAAAGAAACAAATAACAATGAAGGTCACAAGCATGAATGTATAAATTCAACCCCAAATAGACAAGGATAATTACTGAATTTCGTTTGGTTTATACCCTGTATTTGCATTATAATTTATCTTTTAGTAGAATTGAATACGTACCTCCATGTACCCGCTGCGGCAGGTAAATACGCAGCTGTTGTTGAAGATCTTGTACTTGCGTATCTTGGGCGACGCGCCGTGGTGGTCGGCCTCCACGTTGGTGGGCGGCTTAGTGGCGCGGCACGCTGTCTCCGTCACACAGCGGTGGAACAACTGGATACAACGTTAGATGGTTCAGTCCAATAAATGGTTGAGTGTTGACAAAGTCCCAGTACTAGACTACGAACTAAAAAAACATTGCTTCCATTTTGCCGTGTCATCAAATACTTTTATGTATACATTTCGTTCCCACTTATTTTTTACTAGCAGCTCGCCCCTGCTTCGCACTGGTCTCATCATCTCGCTTCCAATGAAAGAAAATTTTAGAAAAGTAGAGGGGAGAGTAATAGGGGATTACTCTCCCCTCTACTTTTCTAAAATTTTCTTTCATAAGAACCTTCTAAAAGAATCAGTAGAATGGGTCCAGGCGTTATTGAGTTATGCGCTTACCAACATATTTTGCGATTAATTTTTATAAATATAGATGTTCCCATGATTTCACTGTTTTTATATCACCTGTTCGTATCCAGTATTAACATTTAATATCATCGAGCTACGTCCTTTCCCAACCCGTGCAAATCCTATTTAGACATGCTAGCAAATTGACTGTGGCTTGTGTTATATCTTCGGCAATCCCCACATTCATACAAACCAAACATATTATTTAACTATACTTTGTGAAACTAAGAAAAAGTGATTAAATCACCTCATAAAGGTGGGAGGGGCATTTTTCGACGCATTTTCTTTCAGGACCTTCGCCTATGGAGAAATTCCGGCACGCGTGGCAATCCCAGGAGGTGGGTCCGGTGCAGCCGCCCAGGCAGGACGGATGGCAACATGTGCCATTACTTAGACAGCCACTGTCGCCGCATTTCTTCGGACAAACTGTATAAACATACATGTAAGTATTAAAAAATATTGAACACCAGAAACAGCAGTTATAATAAAAAACAATTTATGGGTAAGTACTACTCTTACGTCTCCACTATACGAGATAATTAGGGTATGTGATGGTATACCTGAGTTTTGTCAAGTTTACAAACGTTTAGAGTAGATGGAATACATATGATTATGAGAACTAGCCGTAGTATATTGAAAAACATCGGTGATAATCCAGGCGAGCATTACAATCAGCCGTATGTGTCATATCGTTGCATCATCTACGTTACTATAATGACCCATGCTCCCCACGTCTTCAAAGTCCATTGCTCCCTTTGTTTACAATACGTCCATCACTTGCTTAATAATACTCGTAATCTATTAGTTTACATTGAAAGTGCGCTTATAATAATAACTTCTGTACATTCTGCAAATACTGTGACTTACTCACCCTTCTGGCAATGTTTATCATCCCAACATAGCAGACGGCCAGATGCATCAGTCGGGCACTGCGCATGTGACTGTCTATGGTCCCCGTCCACTCGACTCTGTGCATATGGGCACAGCCCACACAGTCGCGTGTCGTAGTTTAACTACAAATGAACAATACATTAGATCAATATTAATGTTAATTGGGAGATGACGAGGTCATCCACATTATTTTAAGAGTTACTCATTTCAACACTATGTGCACGATCCATTTAATATCACAACACTGGAAATGATATCATCTTCTCGAAACATTCCAAATGGATTTTCAAATTCCTAACGTTGTTTGGAAATTATATGAATTCCAGAGTATTTATGTCGATGGCGAATAATGAGACTGAACGTTTAAAGCATAATATGTATAATTAGTGTTGTAGGTTTGAGATAAATAGACCCTTGAACTACAAGTGTAGGTCAACAGGAGTTGGTCTTGGCGTAACTAATAACAAGTAAATCCCACGGCCCACGGACAAGGACACGTTTGATAACGAACAAAAATAACAAGAGGGCACTTACTCCTGCTAGTGGACATGTTTGGGCCGTGCCATTTATCGTATAGTCGAGTATAGGTGGAAGACGGGACAATAATAATTATCTGTTTTCAAAATTGTATTTAGACTTTGAAATGATGCTGCGAGATGGTATAATTGTAAATTTTAAAGTTTATTAGCAAAACTTAAAAGGAAGGATCATTAGTTAATTTTCTTTTGCTTCTTAATCAAAATGTTATGTCGACTGAAGAGCAGATTATTAATAAATACATATAATAATGAACTCACCCTAATAATGTTGACAGCATGTTCCGATGTGATCAGGGACCAGTCAATAGTGTTAGCATAACAAAGCCTGTCGTTTTGTTGTATCCGTACCCCGCCTCTTTCAATCTTCACCAAAGAACGAAGCCCCACAGACTGTGGATAGAATTACATACGTTTATTATTTAACTAGCTTTTACCTACGTCTTTCGGTAATATATATGTGTACCTACGTCTATTCACAGGGTTTACATTATTAAAATCTACGAAATTTTAAGTCAGTCTAACTAGCTTATAGCAAAATGGCTAAAACTCAGTTTTTTGCCGGAGAGCGAAGATCCTTTCGACAAGGCCAGGTCTACCTTTGCGTTTATCCTTGAAGTTACGTTTTACTATGACATAATATATAATATGTATTTTATTAATTCACAATAATTATTGGATGATAAATTTGAAAGCGAATCATAAGCGCAAACACGTTCCTGTAGACTTCGGAAAATAAGTCAACTGCTTATTTTCCAAAGCTTATCAGTGGTAGCTCTGATGCTAACTGAATAGAGGTACATGGATTGTGGTACATGGAAACAATAGTTTTATATACCTCCAGTTATTAATGTGAATATCAGTGTATTTTCTTTTCTAACACAATACAATTAATGTTAAAAACATTAATTGTATTTAAACATTGGACCACCTCAAGGATATTTTCCTGCCAACCGATTATTCCATGCTAGTTAAAATCCATACATACATATGCCTAATCAGTACATGTACAGCGGGCATCCGTAGGAAGTGGTTACCGCTTATGTAATATACCATCAGATTGAAAAGCATTCTTATCTATTCAAACATAAAATATTGGAACTTACTTCCAGATGCTCATTATCGAAAATAACGAGAGCGAAATCCTTGAAGAGTTGCATTCCACGTATCACCGTGAGGTTGGGAAAAAGGTCGCCAAGATTTTGCACACCTTTCGTCCTGCAATGCATAAAACCTGTTAATTGTGAGACCCAATTAGCTATAATTGTATTCATTTACATGTAACCGGGGGAATTCAACGAAATAAATTATTGGTAAAATACTTCCTGTAAAAGTGTTTATGCGGGTTTTTGTATAATGTGTTTAATTGATTAATTAATATCACCTATACATCACTATATAATCGGTGACCTCTCTCAGTTCTGGAAAGCTCATGTTCTCGAAGATCTTGGGTGTGGCGCGTTCCATTAACACCATACTCAGCGTGCCTTCGATAACCCGGCAGCCCTTCAGCTGCGCGAAGCTCTCCGGCTTGTTCCTTATATCCATCGACGAGCATACTAGAACAATGAAAAACAATAAGTCAATAATATTACATTGTGGTGTTTGTTGCAACATGATTTAATTACTTGTTCATACATCAAGTATATTAATTGTCTTTATGCCGTTTTAATATGTTAACCTATTTAAATATCCACCAACAGTTTATATCCAACTTTGTATTAAAAACGCGATTGATATTTCTAACTTCTAGTAATATAACTATAGGTTAGGTAGGTACCTACTATTAAATGCGCTTAATAGGCGTCCATCAGTCAAGTTATACTAAACAACAAATTAGTTATTGCTCTTTTCCGTAAACAATTCAATTATTGGCACAAATAACCCCCCACAGGCTAACTTGTCTCATAATTAACGCACACTAGGAAATTTGTTATTTACCTAGATGCTACAATAGTGTTTGTGGACTGTGGAGTATCATCATCACTATATTCACTATTCACTATACAGTATAAACCAAAGTTGCTTTAACTGGGATTTTATCCCTATGTGTGCTTAAATCTTTAAAACTACGCAATGGATTTTGATGCGGTTTTTTAAATAGATATAGTGATTGAATAGGGTGGTTCTATTGTATAATGATAGCCATCAAATGGTGGACAAATTAAATATTAGCATAGCACCAATGCTTAGCCATGGCGGGTCGCTAATAAGGGGATGTATCTGTGTACCGTTATTCCCTTTTTTTGACTTTGTGTGTTTTTAAACTCCTACCCACGTACAATATTTGAATGGTTCTTTATTCACGAAAATATGTTTTTTTTTATAAATTAACTACAGTATGCTACTTTTCCCGCCAAAAAAACCTTGCTCAATCGCGTCGTAAGATATTCCATCTCCTATTTGTTTACTTTTTAAATGAAGTCCCCCTGTAAAAGTTATGGATGTCTTATTTTATATCCTATAATCAATCTAGCATTCATCTTCCATTCTACTAAACACTACACATGTCATAAAGTTTATTTTGTTTATTAAAAAAACATCAGCGTATAATAAAATTTAAAACTATAGTTGTTCTGTGCTACTACTTAAGTTTGAGCGATTGTAAAACAGGCTTCTAAAGTTGATAGCATAAGTTTACCAATAATACATAGAAATAGTTATTTTTCAGCATGGTATCAATTGCTAACCTTCGGTACTTAATTTACTGCTTGTTTGTTAATGATGTTGTGAGCCTACGACAAAAGAATTGACAGAATTGTAATAATATTACACAAGGCCAATATATTGCGCAGTTTGTAACACTTGATTCGGCTAGGGCTCAGGGCGAGGAAGTTAAGGTCAAAGGCTGACTGCGCATGTGCACAAAATGCGCGGGAGGGAAACCAAGATGGCAGCATAAACAATAGGTACGACGCAAGCCATGAGGTCTGTGGCACGCAATAAGAGTGAGCCACGTTTTCTCACTAAAATGAGGCTCCATATCCTATTTTACTGTCATACTAAGACTACCTCAAATGCTGTGGTAAAGTTAAACATCATTTTTGTATAAAAAAAAACGACTAACTATGCAAAAGCGGAACCACTATTATCGATGGACTAAAATTTGGACCGCAATGGTCAATCAATAACCATTTTATAATAACTGGCATTGGTGCCACGAATCGTAAACTTGTTTGGACTTATAGGCTGAAATGGCGCAATGGCGCGGGAAGGAGGAGGGAATGGCCTGGTGAGTGTCGTGTCGTGGTGTGCGTGATGCAGTGGGGTGGCGGGTGGAACAATACCACGTACCTATCTAACCTGAAAACACGTCAGTCGACAGCGAGCGACACGACACAATGCAAATGAACTCGACGCATGTTGCTGTCTCACGTTCCGCAAACCTCGGTCACTCAGCTCACTGAGTATTTATAGAGCACGGAATGTTATTGTAAAACTTTGAAGAATAGTGCTGAACCTCTTAGCTATGTCGATAGTTCAACATCTATACTAAGTTAAGAAAGAGGTTTTGTAATAAAATTGTACTTTAATAGTTATCATTACTGGTCCCCGTTACACATTATGCTTTGGCCTAATGAGGTGGCAATCGATGCTCTTTTGACATAAGTTACTTGGGTGGCATATACGTCTCCAACATCTGAGTAGGAGATGAGGCTCGTATGTTGCGGAAATTGTAAAAACCTTACAACGTAGGTATAATATGTATTAGGTATTATCAATTACTAAAAATCAGTGGAGTTACAAGTGCGTTGTCGGCCTTTTAAGTAGTTGTTACCAGAATTCAAATCCCCTAGATTGGGCCTTAGCTGAAAAGATAACTAAAATCATGTTTTGCCTGATAACCTTTATCAGATTGGTAAGCGATGGAAACATTGACAATAAGAAACTCATAATAGCTAAGTCAAATACATACTTATAAAATTTCGAGAAAATGTATTTTAGTAAAACGTAAAATACCGACAACACTATTACAATAGTTGCACTGGATGTGCGCGGTAATAATGAAGCTTCCCCCCTCCCCCACAGCACGCCGCGCGATTACTACGTCTCTACTACAGCCTCCTCTCCTCCCGCTCGCACCCTTGGCCGTCATATTGTGGCGCCGCGCGCCGTCGCCGTGCGTTTTATACATCCAACGAACAGGTTTAACACATCTCATTTACTCATAATATCTGGGGCATTAAACCTCAAAACAAGGGAAAAAGGTCCGTACTAAAAAAGTGGAACGCAAGAAATTACGTTAAATTTACATTACAACACATTTCAAGCAAAGGTAGCTTTTACGTTTTACGATATTTTGTAAAATTGCAGTCATTGAGCTCAGCTTCGAATTGTGGATAAACAAGTCGGTTCACGTGTTGGATTTCAACGTATTGTCAAGGCCTGGGTAGTACGACGCGTGTAATGTAATGCAATGATGCATATCACGTCGGTGCATTCTTTGCTTGCAATAGTAGGTACATTGCGTAGATACGCGTAATCCACTTACACGTGGATTGTACTCGACCAATTCAATGAATGAATGCGGTACTTACATAATCAGTTATATGGTTCCAATGTTGGGCTCTCTCCCGTCAACTCGGTGAGAGTGAATTGATTTAACCAGTAAATGGGCCACGCGGTTAGTCTCAAGTTAGCGCTTGTTGATGGGCCCATCAATGGTTTATTTTTATTTTGACAGATTTATGCATTTTATTTATTATGACGAAGTATGACAACCAGTTGACTGAGACGTGTTACAATCTCATGATGTCATGACAGGGGATGAAAATAAGACTGATGAACGACAGGACATGAGATGAAAAAAAATAACTATGTGATGTAGGTAGTTATAGTTACTATAGCTAAAATAATTGCAGCCCGGGTTGCGGAGCAAGCGCATTTAAGACAACGCGGCCTCGGTCTGGGTCAGGAATGGGGGTTTTTAGACAGTAAGAGTCTGGCAATCCTTCTGCCCCACCCTGGGAGAGAGAAGTCCTTTGATGGAAGTCACGAGAATCAACTGAAACTCGTCAGAGTAAACCGGAACGTGTAATACTAAAACAGTTCGATGATAAAATAGTTACAGTCCATCTAAAGTGACAGAAAGGTCCTTCCTACCTCGGTAAATTAGTTCAGAATAAAGGTCCAACCAAACCTACAATAGTTGATAAATAGGAAGCGAGATCTTTTTACAGATAATTTTAAGATTGCAGATAATGCAGATACTACTATAATTATTGTGGTCACGTGAAGTTCAGTTTGCAGCGACCTTCCTAACGACCTTGTGCAGCGGCACTTATTTCATTGAAGGTCATCGTTTCTTTTCCCATCTCTGAAGATAATTCATATACGTTGTGTTTTTCTATAAAGTCTCTTATAATGATTAACGATAAAATAAAAATATATACACACACCGTGGTGTTTCATGAATGTTTCATAGACTCGTGACATACAGCGATAGTAGATTAGGTCAATGATTATAACCTTTTCATATCAATAATAAAATTTAGTTTCACGTCCCCTTTAAGAAATCAGTACCAGTAATTATACTTAAATCTGCTGATTTTGTTAGTTTCCGAAAGGCTAACAGGGAAAATTGTACTAAATGTAGTAATCTACCGAGCGGTGAACGGCCGTCGGTGCCGCCAACGCGCCACCCGCAAGCGCAGCCGCAACATCAGCGCGGGCGCAGCTCTATTTCCGACCATCGTAGTCGCAAGTATCGGCGCACATGACTCACTGCACTTTCACTGCAAATAGTACCGTTCGTCTACTATCTACAATATAACTAATAGATAAGTTCACACGTGTCAAACTACGATTATTATTATAACGAAATTTAAATACACTTTCAAGGAAATGTTCCAAACCATTGAACATATAACCAACTAATTAATTTAGAAGTAGTTAATCGAGCTGCTGCGTGCTTTGATGTACAGCGAGGACTTGTGATACGTAATCATTCTCCATTCATTAATTGTACTTAAAAATTTGACATCACAAAACTATATGGATATTAAGTAAAATGACTACTTGTATTTGAATGACACGATAAAAACAATTGTATCATTTAGTGGCTCTTAAGTGTATGTTATTGCAAACAGAAAATATGGACGTCCGTGTGTCGGTCGTGGGCCGCAGCGACGCGTAGCAGCTCTACTTTGATTTATGTTTCCGGTCTTTGAATGAAGATATCAACGTTCAATCCGCAGACCGCGACCGCGCGGGGCTCATCAGCCTTATTGAATGACTCTATGGATAGTACACGCTCATTCAAATTCGCTGCACATCATTGCGTTGGTAGAAATTGTAAACGATTGCCTGTTCTCCTATAAAGTATATACTTTTACTTCGGCACTATATTGTTTGCTGCAGTCCATTTAAGAACACGTTTTGTAAACTTAACGTGTATTTTGAAAGGACTTTGTTCATTCGATTGAGTTTTAAAATCCTCGTTTGAACTTAAACGTAAAATGTTCTCCAGATCTTAAATTAAATATCACTAAATCTTTCTTGAACTTGTAGCAACTGCTAGTTTTTAGTGATCTGCAAATTCTTAAAGTTAGCTAGCTTGTGTGGGAATGATCAAAATAAGGCCCTTTGTTTTCTATGGTGTAAATCAGTGGTGTGTGAGTGTGTCCGCCTTTAACAACTGAAATTATTCCACAATCCACAAAAGTTGTATTTCCAGCTTTCGCTCTGCCCACGGCTTCGTCCATATCCATATCACTAGCATAACTTGGCATTAATATTTTTTCAGTTTCTGTTTCATAAAAAAAGGTTTCTTCAACACTAATAACTTAGACGTAGACTGCAATGCTTCTTTATGATAATCTATGGAGCTTTGTATTTTTATAGCTAGAAATGTATCTAGCGCAAAAGTTAACTCATTACTGAACTGAGATACACAAGTGGAAAGAACACATAGGAACAGGCCATGGCTAACGATAAGTTAACAAACCGCGCAACGTTTTCTATAACAGTGGGTGTTGGAATAAACCGATATTGTAAGGACATCCCTGTATCAATATTATGACCGTGGTAGGAAAACAATTGCCAAAAACACTGCATTATTTATGAACTCAATAAACATCATTTTCCTGTTATTTGTGCATACGTAAGTAATGTGTATTATTTATATTTGAATATTTATCATTATATTTATGATCCTACTGATATTATAAAATGTGAAAGTTTGTAAGAATTTGTTATTCTTTCACGCAAAAACGGATGGACCGATTTGGCTGAAATTTGGTATGTAGATACGTGATACCCTGGATTAACTATGCTGCTTTATATATCAACATACTACGCGGGTAAACGATATATTAAAACTTCACCTTTTTGTTATTGCGTTAGTATTGTATTGTGTATACAGCACACAACTTCTATAGGTCAATTTTAAATTACTCATCACTATTACTAGATTAATACGGGCAAAAGCGTTCTAAACTATACGCTACTAGCTTTAATATTTCACCGCAACTTAAGTGTAAAATTTGAGCTTAAAGATTTAGAACCTCGGATAAATAGATCAGACTAACTTTCTGGAAGTGAAGCTGTATAGTCGTTTATGGAAAAATTTTACGTTAAAAATAGATGTTGTAGGCTTTGATTCCTTTTACACACTCATTGTTTTTAAACGGGATCTTGTGTTGTTAATGTTTTCATCAAAGGTGACTTTATTATGTACTAGCTGATACCAGCAGCTCCGATGGCATAGTATAGTGTATTTGTATGCTATGCAACTTTTGGTAACCTCCGAATATATATGTACAAAGTTTCATAATGATTGATCATGTAGTTTTCCGTGAAAGCGTAGCAAACATCCCTATATTTCACAATTATAATTTTTTTTAGGATAGCTCTTCTCTCAAGAATAAGAAACAAACAAATTATCTCCTAATTTCAAACACAATGAAATTTAAAAATTTACAGAACCTTATAGATGTTTTCATCTCCTAGTTTAAGGAGCTAAAAGTTTCAAACTTTAGGGGTTTTCTGATCTTGGCGGTGGCACAAATCTTGAAAACATTCATACTGATTCAAAATATAACCGAGTAAACATAAGCTGCTTCTAAAATGTAGACAAGGTAACGATAGGAGTAGGTAATTTGATAATAAGAAAGGCCAAATACTGCATAAGATTCGGGTCACGATCGCCAAGTATGACAGCTATATTAAAAAGAAAGAACACTTGGATACAACATAGGAAACATTACAACAAAAGGAAAATTATCCTATCCTTTATATTTTACTGTCCTTTGAACGTAGAATAGGGATTGATAGATTTTTTATTAAAGTTTTGTTTTGTTTTGTTTTTTGTATAACCCTGTAATTACAAATTGACTAAGTATGTATGTTATCGTCTGGTAATCGCAAACATTGCCTGCAATTGGTGGTCAAAGTCACTCTTCCACGCGAACGAAGTCGCGGGCAAAAGCTAGTATAATAATAAATACTACCCTGTACTTCCGTCTTCCTATTACGAGTTGAAGATGTAATATGTTGCAAAAAATTTGTTACAAAATAAAAATCCCAAAAAGGGGAAACATTATTCCAGGAAATAAGGGACGCTAAAAAACCAGCCTAGACACTTTTCTAAATAACAACACCGACGCGCGTGATGTTGAACAGTAGGACAGGCTTTCGGTCGCAAGCATTTATTCGGGGAATGTAATAAAAGTGGTGCGTTGGCAGGCCCCGACCCCACACGTGACCTGCCTTTGAACTCGACAGCGTTTAGCACATAGACACTATTTATTTACGCATACCGCGCGCCGCGGTAATAGCAGCCTAATCCAATCTTTCATCCCTGCGTGACAATATTACGACATTTACACGCAATACTTGGGTATTTATTAAAAATTTTATATTATTAAAGTTTTATAATTTAAATGAGCATTACCATTCACTGAAAAATCATGAGTTATATCCAGTTTTCGGAAATGGGTATCCTTGATTTAGGCACATGTGCCTTAGTAGGCCCAAAGGCCAAATTTTTAGTTATAATATAAATAACACTTATATTTTACCGTCAACTATCATTTACAAATTTGGGCGGTTTTTCCTCTGACCTGGTGCTAATGCATAGATCTATGACAATTGTAATAATTCGATGCGCTGCTCATGATTATAGTTTGTGACGTTGGAATGTTTAAGTAATGGCGCAATATCTAGTAAAGAAAAAACGTGTCGGTATGAATTAATCGCAAATTCTCATAATAGAGTACCAAGGTACGGAATTACGGGTACATAAAACCCATTTGTTTTACTGCTATCTATATTTTATTACATCCTTAATGTGGCTGCGGAAAAAAAAAACAAAAAATGAGTATGTTTCGGGTGCGTCAAACAAAACAGTTGGCGGTACACCCATGTGAGGCACGTTTATTTGCGCTCGGTGGCCTCGCGGGGAGGAGCTCCGGTTGTTTACGTCGCAGCCGCTGTCGGTTGCGGATGACTCA
This sequence comes from Spodoptera exigua, assembly GCA_902829305.4. Classification (NCBI taxonomy): domain Eukaryota; kingdom Metazoa; phylum Arthropoda; class Insecta; order Lepidoptera; family Noctuidae; genus Spodoptera; species Spodoptera exigua. Next base: position 11,782,239 of record LR824603.2, read on the forward strand.
TTAACGGTCGCTTGATCGAAGACCATAGCGAGTACCTACGTTCCGATCTTTTATCCAATATTCACAGCAGTAACAAGTACCGACTACATGTTATCGTTCAGTTACTGTAAGATTTGAACGTGGAAAGGGCGGGCCGTCAAGGCTACGGTCATCGACCTGGAAATGACGCATGAGTTGATTTACGATGTTTTTTAAAGTAGGTATGTTTTGCATAACAAACATTTGCTGTTTTTAGTAGAGTTATCTACTGATACTTGCCTATTTTTTCTATGATGAAAACTTTAGTTACTTTTACGAAAACGTATTTTTCTAACAGTAAATTATGATAACGGCAACAATCTAATTCATTCTGGAAGTACATGAATGTGTATTAAACACGGCCTTGTCTAATTTTATTACTGACAGCGGAAAAACTTCAATTTATAAATACATACTTAAGTACGCTTAGGACTAATTTCCTCTTTTTCATTCAAATTTAACCATTATAGCAAATACTCCATTCCCAGAAAAAGAAAATCTGTAAGTATCCGTAGTATAATATTTCTTACAAAATCATAGGAGACACGACCCTCACTTCTTCAGCAAAATATCACTCTAAACAAATGGTAGGCAATTAAACATTCGACAACTAGTAGTTATTAAAATCCACAACTATTGAGAGAATAAATTAATTTGTTATTTGTGATATTCTTCTTTTTGGAATCCTTATCGTAAGTTAAATAATTTAATTTTTTCTTGTTATATCTATTATTCTATACTGTTCTAGGCCAAGTTGGGAATTAACGCCCTTATGAATAGCATGGGCGGGCGGGCCGCTAGTAATGCTTAATAAAAAATATTAACAGCTGTCCTTAAACCTAATCAATGACATATTAATCCCGGAAATATATTTGTTTGTCACACTTTTAATACGCATAATCAGCCATACCTATTTTAATCAATTCTGGTGCAGAGAAAAATTATGATGAGTATGAAAATGCATTAAGATGTTGTATGTTGTTTTCCTGCTCACGCTTCTCGGAATCCATAGCCGTGGTCATAAACTATTGAGATGTTAGTACCTACTTACCATTGTTTTGTCATTAGGCATAAGTTACGTCGTAGTAAGGACAGGAAATGCGTTAAAGTCGTCGTATGTAGGTAGATAAATAAGACTATAAAACATTAATGGGCCTCACTAAGGAGTTGCCGTAATGAGTGTGTACAACGTGTACATTCCATGGCAATCGTAAATTGTGTTGTTTATTCATAAAGTTTATGGCATTCAAATCAGCGACGATAAATGCCGTAGCTAGGTCGTCCGTCGGTTCGGGCCGTGGAATGCGTTCGGAATGCACGCGGTTGCAGATTGCTAGCCAGGCCGCCTCTTACCCCGCGCACTGTCCTCGCCACTTGCGAACTGTCAACCGGTTCTTGAACAAGTATTACGGCTTTACTATACCAATACCATTTAAATGACAACATTCTAAGAATTTGTACTAAGTACTAAACCTTTAAACCTAGACGATGGCTATGTGAGATCCTTACCTTATCTTGCCGATTCTTCAAGTTGCGCACCTAAAAAATACCTAGTGAACGAGATATTTATTTTTTCAAATAGGAAGGAGTTGAAGGAATTAATTGATTCGAAATTGTAGTAAATACATGAACTGTGATTGCCACATTTTCATAACATAGGTATATGATATACGGATACGTAATGTATAAAAAAACATGTTTGTGTAACGTATGTTTACGTACTTGTTTGTTTAAATAAACTGATTATTAAGCCCAAATTATATTAAAAATTATTGTCTAATAAGCAAATGTTTTGTTTTTCAATAAATATGTATATTCTCATTTCTTTTCTATTGAAAAAAAAATATCTCATGTCGTGCTCCTCGGCTATTTACGCCCTAGTACCTATTTATTTGACACATTTCGACATTAATAGGATGACCTAGATGTGAAAATGTTTCCAAAGCTTTCGCAAAAAATATTTTGTATGACGAATTGGAATTAGATTACCTAGTAAGTAGGTAAAAACCTACTTTGTAATATTTTCCATGGTCTCGATACGGAAAAGGTTCGCTAACACGTCTGGCTAAACAAATTAAGCTTAACACGAGTACAATCACCGAGAGACAACAATGATGGCGACGTTACTATGACGAAGTTTATTTACACTGTGTGACGTCTAGTCTACGCAAGTACGCAATGTTCCTATTACTTATGAGTACAACTTACAAGTACACACACCAGCAGGTTATAGTATCCTAAAACTTAATTGATTTTAAACCCTATTACCTCGCAGTAAACTTGAAAGTCTTTCAAAGAATTAAATTATTTTTGAGTTGCGAGTAGCTTGATCATTTATATTTGGAATGTTAACTAAGACGCTAAATTATAATGACCAGAATAGGGAAACGTTGTTGTTATTTTTCTCATAATGTTGGTGATAAGATATACATATGTCGATTTGCATGATAATATAGTTTTATCTATAAAATCAGTCTGCTTCGTACGGAAATCTGCATGCCTGAATTACCAGATGATAACGAATTCATATTAATTTAAACTAATACCTACACCGGACTTAGTTTATAAATAGATTCATTCTATTAAATTCATGTAAAACAATTTCATTAATTATTATGTATTAAACTCTACGAATAACAATATTTTATTGCCGAAGAATGACAAATATTTACAAAATACATGTGATTTCAAAGTTTTATATCTATTTAATAAAAAAAAAACATCAATTAACTCATTCCAGTTCATTTTTATTTCAATGCTAAAATTAACCATCTCCTTATTTTATTCAAATGGGTATAAATATGTATGTATGTATAATAGGTTATTTGGTCACTGTTTACGATCGATACTTAAAGTAGATACGTACATAAAATTCTATTTCTATCCCAAGACAAGATTGTATTAGTGATAAACGACTTGCCTTTTTGTAAAATATTTTCAATGAAATAAAGATTTTAGGTACAAACATGATACCTTTAGGTATATTCGTGAGAAATTCGTAAATTTCATGTTATTAAGATCAGCTGATAAATTATATGGAAATGGAATCACGGGCCGGCGCGCGGGCATGACGCTGGCGCTCGCCCGCTTGGGGCCTCTATCTTCAAAACAACACTTGTTGCGGAAATAGCGACGAAAAGCGTTTGCTCGTCGTGTCGTGACGCGGATACCGGCACGTTCACCTCGCTCTGCCGCATGTCACCCTCAATCCGAGTGGATCCTTCACTTCATATCTTCACTATTCTTGATATATTAATATTAACCCGTTTTTATTGTTTTCTTCTAGTGTTTTTCCATTAAATTAGTATCTTCATTCTATTCTATATTGGTTGACTACATAACAAACTTTTTCTTTAGCAAGTAATCAAATCCAGGACAATTTATTCAGCGCTGGCTACAGATGGAAAAGCCCAGCAAATAGATAAGTACTACTCTAATCTGAACAGCCAAATACGCATTTATAAAGTTCACCATATGTAAACAAAACAAAATCCATTCATCTTACTCCACGTGTAACGTGTAGGTACATAACCCAAGACCAATTTTTCAAATATCTCTGAAATATTTCTCACACAAAAACAATTCGTTAATTGTACCTACCCATTCTAAGAATTTATTATAGAAAAGATAAACAACTTTATAACATGCTATTTTAAGGCTTTTTATATCAAATAAATAAACTACATTCTTGATATTTAGTTTCTCAATTGTTGTATTGAAAATTATTAAATCTATACGATGACAAATGTTGAGGAATTAATTGGGTATTTTACAGAAGAAATTTAAAATTCCATAATTGTCTCGTAAATGTTCACATGTTTTGGGCGGAGAAATCAAAACAAATCGTCATTTGGCCTCGTCAAACAAGATAGTTACGTAGTGTGTGCGAAGCGCGATAAAATTAGCCGATACACTGACATTGAACGCAAAAACAAAGTGGAGCGAACATCGCGCATGCGCTCAGGTAATCAGATGTGGGGCAATTTTAGCAATCGCATCGCTAATAACTGCGCGCATGTATGGGGCAAGAGAGGCCCATATCGGGGGCCCGATACAACACCCGCAATGATAGGAACAAGCACAGATGACCCGCCATCGGTCGTCGACCGCACTACCTTAGTCAATGAAGAATATCTTCTCAGGTTGTTAACATGGTGGCGATGGCGGTGACCCTACCGTTGTATTCGACTGCTCGAGCCAATATGCCGCGGCCGTCTACCTGCGGTGGTCGCCATCGCCAGGGGCTATGCAGTGCTCGCTGCTTGCTCCCTATATCCGTCACGCACTGCTAATCCCATTAATAACTGTTGGCATATCTCGCTGAAGTAGAAATTTCTACTAGATACCAAACATACGTATTTTATTTTTAACATAAAATTAACAGTTTTTGCATCTGTTAATTTTATACTGATTTTAATTATTGAAATCCATCTCTGTGGAACCACTTTTTTTTTCTATGCTAGCTTAATAATTTAATTCCGGTAACAGTTAATGGTAAATAAAAAGATTTCGCGAGGTCGTACTTTAATTGGGTTAATGAACAATAATCTCACTGCGAAAAGGTTTTGTACCTACTCGTAAAGTACGGTGATCAGTGGTTAGGGTAAACGGGGTTGTTCTAAAGTTAAAGTACCAAACAGATAAAAGTATTAAAACAGTCAGTTGCTAAATCAAATAATTAGTTAAAGCTTAGATTTCCATTAGCCTGACTGATTAATTCTCAATTCAAGCAACAGGGCTGATGCCGTTTTAAATCAAATCATTTCGAACGAATGATATTGAATATTAAACTTTAAAATGATGTTTCTGCTTAAAAATGCGTAACAAACACTATGTCTATTTCGATATTATTATTTCTTAAGATTACATTAGAGGAATCAAATCTATTCTTGGGAATGTTGTAAATAATAATAGTATTTTTACGAGTACAATAATTTGCTATGCCAGAAAGAAAATAATATTGACTCCGGAAAAGGTACTAGATATCTTTTGCAGCTTTTGGTCGGCTCAGTAGCCAAACAATGGTTACTATCTCTATACTGAATCGGTCTTTATTTTGTAAGTACTTAGATACCAATTACTGAAAAGACTGTATAGCTACGTAAATATAGATCCCCCTATTTAAGGTCCTGTGCAGACTTCCACAAAGTACGTAATTTCCACCCGAATAATTTAGTTCCGGAATTAGAAATCCGATATTGAATACCTCGTTTTGTATTGGACCGAAAGTTATTACTAGCTACACCTACGACAGAACAAAATGCGTGACTTTTTTGGCAGACGTAGCTTTCTGCGTGGTAAATACAACAGACTAAATTACATACGTAATTACGTACATACGCAAATACACTTGCGTAAGATTTTAGTTGACGATATTAATTTATTGTAAGCACATTGAACTATCTCCATTATCGGTAGTAGTAATTAGCTTCTCTGTGCCGTCACTTTGTTATGATGACTGATATAAACATATTTTCTTTTCGGAGTAATTAATTTCAATCATCAATATTCTTAAAATAATAATTACTTAGTCCCAATGATAAAAAACTACTTTTTATGGTTATATTATAGGTTTTGAAATTGTGGATGATTCCTTGCATCCTTATTCCATACATGATTATGACAGCCGGCGATGAGCAACCCCGTGACCCATATCCATTATTGTAGTAGAAAATAGGGCGGGATATATTTAACTGCGAGCAGCACGGGCGTCTATTTCGCGGCTTGTAATTAGAAAAGTAAACAGTACTCCGACCAGAAATAGAACGCATAGCAGACATTTATATACGCACGTTTTGCATACAAATAGCCTTGCAAATGGTGCAGAGGACCGTCTAGCCTAGGTTTTGCCTATAAAAGCTTTACATGATCAATACTTTGTCTATGCGTCCCGATTAATGTTTTCTATTTCTATCTTCTTTACATTTGCTGCCAAGTCGATGCTTAATATTTTCAAAACGTGTAAATATTACTTAGTCACTGTTACATCACACAACAACCACCACGTGGCTAAGAACCTGGTTCAATTGTCAAAATAATAATTTACAAAATCTCATTTTAAGACGTATATTCTAAACATACGCACATGGTAACTTTATGATTTTTTTTACTAAAATCTACAAATAATGATAAAAATAGAAATATATAGTTCTGAGATCACAGACACCAAACTGCCAACCAAGCATTTCCGCCAGAAATCAGCGATGTAAACAATTAAACATAGTATTTGGCATAGTTGTTTTACGAATTTTGGCGCAAATTTACCGAGTCGTTGAGTGCTTGTAGGTTCATTGCACGCAGCTAAGAAAGACGTCATAGATGGTGACGTTTACCTGCTTAACATCATGTGAACTGTGAAGCGTTGTCTCTTGTCTCAATTTCCTTTCATTGTTTCTTGTATGATTAGAATTAAATATCATTTGGCTATCGTGGGATGGGGACCCGGTGTATTTTGTTTTTTCGGCAAAAGCACGACCACGTCATTGGCATAACATGTGTTGCGCACGGCGAATGTACTTATGAGACGGCGCTATCGGTTATTATCAGAGGACAAACAATGTTATTTTAAAATAATCTTTACGCACGATACCGTCGAGCAAAAGAAACCTTGAAACTGCATTTAAGGCGACATTGGAATACCAACTATATTTAAGCGAATCATAAATAATGAGTTACATATTGTAGAGCGCCACCACTATTTCGCTGTGAGCGAAAACAAGATTTTGGCAGTTAATTATAAGGAATTTGGCGTGATTCACTCGGCTATGTTTATTTCTCACCTGTTATTTTGTCAAGAAAAGTTATGTCAATGATGTAACATCTTTAAAAATAAAAGTCACGTGTTCTGTTCGAAAATAATCGCTTATTTAAAAAAAGTTGTCATTCCTAAATGAAGCTCGATATTATAATCTGGAAAGGACTATTTTATTCTTGCTTGTAAATGTGTAATATATTTTGATAAGATGTAATAACAATAAAAACGATCAAGTGAAATATAAAAGTTTTAGTAGTTCGTTATAACTTAAATAGTTAAGTGATATTTAAATTAAAGTTGTAAATTGCTACTTACGATTTGTGACGACTTCGAAAACAAACTACATAGGTACTAAATGTCGTTCAAACCAATGTTCTTTAATTTTTTTTTGCTAGTGCATTCTATTTATTTAAGATAATGTTAGAAACCTCAACATCATTGTTTAATATCTATCCATACAAACGTATGAGTTTGACGAATAATACAATGGTGATTAGGTTTAGTTCTAGAACCCCTAAAATATGTTTTTGTATTTTGTCTATTTTTGTATGACAATCTTAAAGCGGTTCATCAAATACATTTGAGTACTTACCAAGTTTCAACTACAAAGTTTTTGAGTTTTGAAAAAAGTGTCTCTGACACACGGACAGACTGATATAAGACAGGTACTGGCAAACATACAGACACTAGACAGACTTAAAGAATCCGTAAGGGTTTAGTTTTTGCCAATTGGATACGAAACTCGAAAAGCCACTAAGTACATTGTCAAGGAAAAATAAGTATATATAATAACATCTTCTGACCTTCTTTGAAGACGATTCATCGTTGATAGCCTGCAGGCTAGACACCGCTACATCCTAAGTTAGGTAATTCACCAAACTAAAGAACGCTACACGTGGAACGTTTTATTACTCTGCTGTTTTTTAATAAACAGTTCCGTTACATTCAAAATTTTTCTATCAAAATAGATGATCTAATAAATAATTTATCGATTTTCTATCGGACTGTCTGTCTCGCATTGATCAATGATAATAATTAGAAGTAGGTAAGATGCATAAGCTTGCACATGGTTATAGGTTATTTATTTTGAACTTATATTCAACGATCTTCTACTAGCAACTTGACCGAAATAACGCGGATGTAATAAAATAATCCGTATCTGCCAATTTTCATAAGAAACTTTTCACTTGAAGTAACAAATAACCATCCATCTATCTATACTAAAAAAAACACGTTTATAATATTTATTAGGTTTAATAGGTATTGCAAAGTCTGCATCTTATAAAAGTTGTATTTAGATTGGCGTTAGAAATAAGTCTTCCTACCACAAACACCGGATACAATTCCAGGCTCCGAGCTATTTGCGAGGGTTTCGTAATGGAAAAAAACCAATAAATAAATTTGTCTGACCAGGTTTTTAAATCTGGCTCTTCATGGTTCGATTAATGAGGCAGTCAGACAATGGCTGACTAAGGCTGGCTGTACTAGGAGCACAGCGCGTAGAGAGACAGTTGTTAAAATGTTCATTAAGTATGATTCAACAACATTCATCGACCGCGGAGTTAATTTTATCGCGTATTATCCTGTTTTCATTTAAAATTACAACGTACCGCTTGTTCTGCCTCAAGATAGACATACCTATTCAGAAATTACACTTTGTAAAATTATTAACATTCTTGACGATAAAATCTTAAAAACTATTACAAAGATGAATAATAATTAGTTATAACAATAGAAAACAAATTTATTATACTAACTTTTTCCTGTCTACCTACCTAGTGCATAAAATGGTCGCTTGCGAATATGTAAGACATAGATCATAGCTGTCACGCAATGGCCTTCACCAGTCATGACAATGTTTGACTTCCGAATGGTCGATTTGTACAAGTGGGGTCCACATGTTCACTCTCACCGAGCCACGTGGTAGGTATTAAGTGACTTACTCAGAGACTGGATGTGGTAGGTCACGCTCTATCAGATACTTGTCGATTGCCGGCGATCTGCGCACTCGCAGCGGCTTTATCATCGCATACCATGTCCGACAGATAATATGCAACTATGTAGCTTTACGTAATGTAGCTATTAATAAATGTTATATAACGTAGTAAAAACGATCTACCGGCATTGCGATAACAGCATTGCTAGATAGCTTACATTCATGTTTACCTAGGTCTTCGATAACAGGAAAAATTGGGTTACGTACGCAGTTTTTTCTGTTCACTGTCTCTGCACCACCACAAGTTAAATCTGCTTTACGAATTTTGTGATGGGTTAAATACAAGATACAAATGTACGTCATGCGTCAGCCGTTTGTTATTTGTACGTAAATTTGGGTATCGCTAGGTGTGTTTACATCTGGATATACATGCCAGTGAAATTGTGCGCATTGCTTGAGTTTGGGCGAACACTTCGGCCTCGCGGACCGAGGCCATCGCAGACAAGTAAACCGAACCGAGTAGGTTCGGCGCAAGTCCTACTGTGTGCGGTAGGTCATGTGTTTCATACACTGCAGTGAAGAGCAGTCTTTACAAAATAATCTGAAGATAAGATATGACTGCATGGTAGGTATGCCACTTATTTAATGAAAATTAATTCTAATATTACGTTTTCGGTATTAAAATATACAACTTGAAATCTTAAACATTCTAGATTATTTGTCATATTTGCATATAAAATAAAAACTAGTTTTTAATTATGTTGCATTCGATATTTTATATGTAAATAACAAATAATGTAGATGACTTCGTGTCACCAGATGGATTTCAATCGGGACGGAAAATTAATTTGATCTATCAAGAATTAAATTAAATAAATTGCGCAGGAGTAATTTATTTACTATAGTTGACGTCTCCGATATGTGTACCGCCATCGGATTGAGGTTACAACAGATCACCAAAATTATTATAAAACTTGCATGTCCCTTAAGCATGGTCAAAACCATGGTTAATAAATAATTTAAGACCACTGAAGCGTATTTTTTAACGAAATGAACTTGGATAATTAGCTATTATTAAACTACAGGAAGTCCAGAACCACTTGGTATTGCTATTCCTGCATATCACTACATAGATACTAGTATAAAAAGTAGCTTTTTCTGACCTTATATCCCTAGGTTGCAAAATCTTTATGATACGAGTGGTTAAAGAGGAAGGTTTATAATATGTATATGACATGTATTAAATAGTAGAGAAATTTATTATCAGCATTACACCCGTTCAAAGTTGGGACGGGTTAATAAGTATATGTATTTATTCGTTTTTATTATTATTATAATTTGTTTAGTTTTTTGTCAGGGATAATCATAAAATAACTTCTCCCGCCCAGGGTGAGGTTAGGGGGACTGTCAGAATCTTACTGACTAAAAACCCCCCGTTCCTCCTGCTCTAGGCCGAGGCCGCGGTGCCTTATTGCGCTTGCCCTGCAACCTCGAAGAATATTTAGTGCATAATAACACGTATTGGTGTTTATTGAATAGTTAGATTATTTATAGATAGTGCATGTCCTACGTTAAGTAGTAACATAATACGGTACATAAACATTGTCTTTGCCACAAAGTATCAATACAACCATACAAGACTCGTATTCCGTCTACTCTGATGAAATAATTACTCGTATCTAAAACACACGGTCATGCTTGTTGGTATCCGTAATAAATAAGTATAATTCCTAAACACTGTAGAAAGAACTTTTAACTTTAATAAGTTTATTTTTTAAAACGTCTATGGGTTTTTATGAATAAACCATAGATGAACATCGCCATTAGAGTTATAATTAAGTAGAAAATATGTTAATGGCGCGGCCTATTAACAAATATTTGGGCATTATCATAACATCCGGTTGGTAGTACCTATTACCCACTTTATCTTATTATTTATACTTGTTGCGTTCATTTTTAATTGACATTCACGCACATTATAGCGGATTGATAATATCCCTTCTCATAATGAGTACAAACATCAATGAAATGTCATTGACTTTGTTATCATAGCAGCATTCTAGCGGCGGTACGTAAATAATTATAACATCTTGAACGAGTACGTAATTTTTTCGTAACTTTGTTTGAATATTACTTCTTTAATACACTTTCTGAGAAATCAAGCAATCTTTCAACATGTTATGATTTCATCTTTGTATGTTCTAAAAATACTTTTACTTATTTGCGTCTACTGCCTACGTTTTATAGACATTTTATGTCCCTGACACAAGAATATAGCCATAACGAAATGTAAACATAGGAAAATAAGTTAGTTTAGTACAAGTATTACTTTTAAATGATTTAGTTGTAATTACCTACCTACGCTTGCTTCAAGATACTTCTTATCACGGAGTAAGAACAAAGAGGAGATGTCATAATTAGATTTCCCTAAGAAATACCGCGTGATATTTTGCGGGGTGAGGGGGTATTAGACTCCGCCCACTTTTTTATTTGCCATCTGCCGATCTATAGCAATACTACTCGCTCATTCAATTTACTTCTTTTTGTAGTTATGTAACTATTTTACAATAGATGTCACTAACGCAACAGGGTCGTACTTAGAATTTACCGGGGAGTTGTTTTAAAAAGTTTTTTGTAAATACATTTGCGAATCATCTTGAAACGCATTTTTTTTATCGAAATAGTAATAAATATCTAAAATATCTATTATTGGTGAATGAGAATCATTCTACATTTATCAAAACCATCTTTTTCATTTAAAAGGTGTTATTTCGTTACAGGCGTAGCCTGAAGCAGAAACTCGTATACAATGCTACCAAGAGGCTGATACCCTGCTGATAACTGGTTCTTTGTGATAACGAGTGTTATTATTAGATATGTTCTGTCTTTTCGTCACGCCTAAACTACTGAACCTATTTGAGTGAAATTTGGTACAGACATAGTTTGGAACTCGAGAAAGGACATAGGATAGTTTTTAAACCCCCAAAAAAAAACAAAAGCTAGTTTCTAATAATTGTTTTGAAAACTCTTGGCAGTTGCAACATTGTGTAGCTGAATACCCATTATTACTAAAGCTCAGTGTCAATTTTCGTATATATCTCCAAATAACTGATGACTTCAAACAGGTTTTTCATCAGCAGGAATTGATCGAGGAATGACAGGAAATGTTTGACGAAAGCCCCCTGACAGCAATATCAGAGCACCACGAAAAACCCGTTGAGTACCGCGTAAATTTTGCATGGTTCGATTAAATGCTTCTATTGATTTTCTATTCGCCATTGTATGTGTGCATCCCATAAAATAATTGACGTTAGTTGCAAAACTTTTGCCATAGCAGAATTTCTCGAAATATTACAATTTGCACTTTAAATCACCTGTACATTCAATAGCAATGCTAATGAAGAGTGTGCGGTCCTACCACCTTTTAATAATGTTACAACAATCGTCTTAATTTGCATTACGTGTTCGCTGGTTTTACCTCAACAATATTTTGGATCATAAAAACACAAAATAATAACTCAACAATATTTTGGAACAATAACGAACATTACATCTAATTAACTTAGTATGTTAAAGGCTATTCCAAAGTTAATAATACCGCCAAATTCTTCATATATAACACATCCTAATGCGAAATGCCATATATAACACATCCTAATTATCTTCACGACTGTTATAGGTACTACTCACCATGAAAAACGAACAAAACCTGCCCTAATGTGACGACATATTTCGAAATAAACGAACAATGGAACGAATGATATGTACGAAGGACAGAGTATGTTGTGGGCATTTCATAGGCTTACCGGCGATACATTTGGGGTTGAAATAAAAACCGAAGAGGAACTTTAGAAGTATAAATAAGGTCGTTCAGTTTCAAACACTCAGGTACTAAGATTTAGCACTCACAGCGTGCGGTGAGGTGCACTAAATTTGAGTGATTCCATTCGCGACTTAAATAAATCAACGATATAAACCTTAAAAAGTAATTGACTCCTAATTACTACCCTGTCTTTATTTATGTTTTACTACTTGACAATAGATGGCTGTCTGTTTATAAAATGATATAAAAGTTACATAAATAATATTTTGGCGATTAAAGGATCTTTAGGAATGCATGTCGATCAAATAACTATACAAACGATCAATAAAATATACTAATACTGAACTATGCGTACCTATAAAAAAAATGTTTCTATGATACACAGTGTCGACATCTAGTGTCGCGTAGATTGATAATTGGAAACGCTGACAATAAGAGACTTTGCTAGAACTATTTTATTAAATGACGAATAAAATAACTTATACATGAAAAGTGATGCCATCCATAGCACCGTAACGTTTATCATAGTATTTTTTAAAAGATAAAACACAAGACTTCATTTTGTTTTCTTCTGTCACGAGTAAAATGAATATTTTATAGGAGTTGTGCACAGGACAAACGACCACATTACACTGACGTAAGCCACGCCCACATTGATGACGTGAGGGCCGACTTGTGTCACAGGGCCGAGTTGCTTAGGCCGTCTCCTCTTTGTTCTTACTCCGTGCTTCTTATATAGAAAAAGGTAGGTTTTGCTTTAATTTAAAACAACTACTACACTGAAAAATAGATTACATTCCATTTTCGCATTGACATAAACTGGCGCCAACCTTATAAAGTCATCATACTCTCTGGGTAAATTACATTATTCCATGGGAGGAAATAGATAAGCACCTCACATATTCTATTTTCCATTTCATTCTCAGGTCAGTATGAAAATAACAAAATAAATTACATAAATAAACAAACACTGATAAGTTATCAAGGCGCCAAAGATTTAAGTTATCATTGAAATGTGTATGTGAGAAACTTCGTTATCAATGTACAGGATTCGGAATCTATGCAACACAATTCACACATAGGCAAGTGTGATGATAAATAAATATGTAGTTATAGGTACGTGCTTGCGTGTAATCGTTTTTCAAAGAAATGTTTTGCAATTGACTCACGCTTATTTGTCGCAAGTTTTAGAAAAAATTTTTGATACTATGCCCTACTTTTTTTAATTGATAAAAAAAATTATAGTTAATTGATAAAGTATGGGGCTATTTCTAATGATTAAAATGTAAAAGAATTTAAATATTTTTTTAAGGAATATCTTTACCTATTGGCCGCAATAGGCAGCCCTAACATAGAACAGGAGAAGAAGCGGAGAAGATTACTATGAGTCAGCAAATCTGATAGTCACTTCACCCAGGTCGGGAGAATTCATTTGATCTATAATTATTATCTGACAGTAAATTTAAAAAATCATATGAAATATATTCAGTAAATTGACACTTACTTCACGCAACAATCAAATGATTGGCTAATTGTTGATTCGCACGAATTTAACTAGCACGAAATGTGCGAATGTAGGTACGTCTTTTAAAAATATAATATTTTTGTAGACGAATCGCACGAAACTACACAATTTCATTGGCTTACGGATCGTCATATTATCTGAAATAATACTCTTATGTATTGGACATAAGAATGCATATGCAATATAGGTAAATAAAAAATTAAAATAAAAACGAATTAAATATTACGAATCAACAATAAGCCAAATGAATGAAACATAATAACTTTGTCGATGAGGCATACGCTCAATGTCACCAATCTGCGATAGCCAAGAAAAGATAAGCGAATAATTTAATAACTTTGTTAGTGTTATATTAAGATAAAACAAAAACATTGTATCGCAGACCAGCTATTTCTACCACACAATACAGATAACGAACCTATGTAATGTAAATGAGATAAGTAGGTGGAGTACGCATCACGCTAATTAATTTATCCAGAGTAATCTACATATCTCCACTGTTATGAAACTAATGCTTAGTGAAACGATAATTCTATTCTAATAACGTCGATTGTTTGCGTAATTTTGTTTATGAAGTCATTTATAATGAGACTAGCTTCCGAACGTAGCATGTTAATAAAAAACAGCCTATGTGTTAATTCAAGATATCACCTACCTACATACTTAACATTTTTAATGTTAACTAAATCGGCCTGTCGTTTTTGCGTGAAAGAATATCAAACACAACATTCTCAGAAACTTTCACATTTAAAATATTAGTTGGAAAATAGGATTTTAATAAGAATAGGTTTTTTCTTTGTTAATTTATGGCCAGGAATAGCGGGTTCGGTAAGTAATGAAGTAAATATAAATAGCATATAATAGCATAGCAATAAAATAGACAGATATTTATAACCTAAATAATTATGTAACATTACTCGATATTCGCCGCATTGTGTTTCGCACTCTGCTCATGAATATGAGCCCTTAACGTGCCTTGAAACTGGTCGAGTTACTTCGTTAAAGACGGTGAACGTCGAGTAATGTTAAATAATAATTTAGGTTATTCATTTCTGCCTATTTTAACATCATTATGTCCTATTTATATTTATTACATTACCTAACGAAACTTACAAAAAATAACAGCAACGAATAATTTTATATTAATCATTGTCACTTAAGTAATTAGGCATTTGTAATGTAGGTATTGCCAGTAGCAAGCATTGCATTAAGTAATAATAATTAATTTGAAAAATTAAATCCAAAGAATTAGTGCTATTGGAAAATTTTTCGTTAATTACCTAGTACCTAAATATTTAAATCGTTCCAAGTTTTCAAATAAAGTATTATTTAAGTAGTAAAAAAGTATAATTTTAGGCGAGAAGTTCGTATTAATTTTATAATAACGATCCTTGATTTCATCGAGTACTCATATAAGATTGATATCTTTAAGTTTCTCAATATTGTGAAGAGGCTTGTAGAGGTCTTAAATGTCATAAGAATAAATTAATTAATAAACTGTCCCTGATACCATAAAACCACTACCATATTTTAAAATAATTTTGGGTGGGAAGTTTGTTTGTTGGTTTTTTTTTTTCATTACAAATTTCCTAATTGAATCAAAAGGAAGAATGATCATTTATCAATTATCACAGTATAAAACCTTAGATTTCATGTTCATAAATAATAAGAATTTCAAAAAACGGTTGCCCTTTGAGGTCGATGAACCCGACAGCTGGAATATTAGGATAGGGACCCAAACATCTGGCCAGCATACAATCAAAAGATTAGTATTTAAAGGGCGAATTTAATGCTCACCCTGCGAAAAGTTACTGAATAATGATAATGAATGCTAGTTATCCCTGCTCTATTTAAGCTATATCTACGTCTAAGGGTTCAACCAATACTAATCCGGTAGTTTCCAACATCTCAAATTCAATACTTTAATGGAATGTCAAAAAATATTCTTCTCTGTGAATTTCGTATGAAATCGCGCAAAATACTATATATTGTTAAGACGTCAATGAGCATATTTATTTTTGAAAAATTTGTTATATTAACATAAGTAGTCTAAAATTAATAAAAGCCAAACTAAGATTATGTTTTAATAATTGGATAATTGCATTGAAAAATATAATTAGTTTTACACCTAGAAAAATTAAA
Source organism: Spodoptera exigua (assembly GCA_902829305.4). Classification (NCBI taxonomy): domain Eukaryota; kingdom Metazoa; phylum Arthropoda; class Insecta; order Lepidoptera; family Noctuidae; genus Spodoptera; species Spodoptera exigua. The sequence goes on from LR824603.2 coordinate 11,798,437, forward strand.
ATGTATAAATTGATCACTTAAAAATTCTTAAACGTACTCTATGGTTTTTGGCTTTAAGGTAATAATCTAACAAGAACATTTACATCTAAAAAAGTCACATTGGTACTCGCCAGGTATCGAACCCGCTCTCACCAAACACCAAAAGCGGGAGCATAGGCATAACCTTCTATCTTCTTAGAAAGACATGACCAATCAATAAAGGTTCAGTTTATTGCCATTTTGCTACGGAACCCCAAAAAGACTAATTCGTTACGTCGTGCGTAGAGTTCCTAACAAGTAGCCAAACAGTATCCCACTTCGAAAGAAATTCGAGTAGGTACCTACAGTAAATACAGCGACGAGCCCGCATTTAAGTGAACAATCTCGTTTCCAGTACCTACAATAACAATGAAAGCAAGTATGTTAATTTGTGGTATAAAATTGGCAAGTTCCAAATGTTCCAATATCAGTGCGCATATTACACGGGCGAGTGAATTTCGGTCCGGTTCACAAGATAACAGGGGCGCCTCCTAAACGAGGCCTCACTAGCTCGTCGGTCGTCGAACAGAGAATTACAAACAAACAACACATCGAGGCGAGTCGTTATCTCGCGGATTAAACGGCGGCAGGCACGATAGTCGATACTCATGCTCGCTGTGCGACGCGTTCCACTCGCGCGCAACACACACCGCCTCCACTACAAACACCGGCAAAAAATATGCAGTAACACAGTCAACAAGTTAATTCATTAACGACGGACTTTAGAATTAGCTTACTTAGTTGCAACAATACGCCCTTTTACATTATGTAAAAAAACGTCGGTTTGATATCAGGCACGGTACATGTATCACGGTGGCCATAAAACGCCATAGGTACTTATGTACTGATTGTACTCAATTTGATTGCACGTGCATAACTCATGCGTGTATCGTAAAGCAATGTGGACAATACAAATTTTTATAAATAGAAAACTTAATTCTTTAATAGTCGTTGACTGGTCAAAAGAGATTTATCCTTTAATGAATAACAAATCGTGTTGAAAGGATGATGTAATTTGAACAATAATAAATAATCAAGTGGAGGTGTACGAAAGAAGTATAATATTGACTGATTAGACATACATGAAGTATCAACATCTAGCAGAGGCAGACGCGCTCCATGTCTTAGAATTGTGTATTTTAATAAAGTGTGCGACGTTATTATTCCCTTTACACACGAGTACATACTCGTTGGCAATAAAAATATATTTTTATATGAGTAATCCGTACGCTCGCAATGTTATGCGTATTTCATACTAGGCATTGCCTCCGCTTGACCGCGTGCCAATCAAGTCTGAGTAATAACAAAATTTAAATTTGTAACAATGTTCAAAATAAAATGGCAATACACATTTTTTACTTTCATATTTTCTATGTACAAGGAGAGAGCTAGTTCGTCGTTCGTCCTAAAGAGTTATATTACTAAACTTTTATCCAAGGAGGTTAGTCGGAAGGTTAGCAATAACTTTAACATACATGGTACACTCTCCATTTACAACTCCTCGTATCCATTGAAGTTAAAAGAATAAATGACAACAGAGTGATAGCTCTAAAATAAGGTCTTTTGTATAATTTTTTTTTAGTCTCTTGTACAAACAATTAATTTACAAAAGCTTATTTGGTTGAAGAAAACTATAGTTTACTATTCAGTCAATTGAAATAATTATGGAACCCTCATCCAATTTACCATGTATGAACATTTGATTGGATAATTTAATGTTTTTGAATGATTAACAAAAATTATGTTGCAAACGGTTGATTTCTTTGCAGATTTTGCGTACTTACTTAAATGATAAGTTAATTTACTATCATTATACCGAAAAACTCACAGAAATAAATAAAAGGCCGTAGACGGATATTTTAATATTTAAAGAATCAGTTTTATGCCTATTACACATATGATATTGATAAGAATTCAGTAAATTCTAATAAAAAAGTGTCTATAGTTGCTAAAATTAAAAGGAAAATGGAGGAAAACCATAATTACTTACTTCCCGTGGGTAGTTTGTTGTCGCCTGCGGCTTCGGCGCGCGCGCATGCCATAAGCAGCGCGCACGCCACCACCGGCCAGGCAAAGTGGTCGCACGCGCGCCTCATCACGCCGTGCCGCGCCCCTGGCCTGCTGACCACATGACCCGAGCTGAAACAATATCAACGCCTTCAGGATTTGGTAGCTAGGAAGCCCTTTTCAGGAATCTTTTCCCAGATAAGGTTTAAGATTTAATGAAGAGAAGAATCGAAGGTAATTCTTCTAGATAGTTTCTGTATGTGACACCACGACCTTATACAACACACCTCTACGTTGTTTCGTCCTTTCAGTGAAGTTACCGGTGATCTCAATGATTTCTATCCCGTGTTTTGCTGTTCTTACATCCTATCCCACCTAATATGGGTACTTGTACGATGATAAAAGTACTAATACAGACATATAATGTTATATGTTTTTTTATATGTAGGTATACCGATCCTCGGATCCATAATATAACGTGTTTATTTCAATAGCAATATTTTAACTAATAAATACTCATCAAGTACATAACAAACTAACATGGTTTAAGTCCTATAAAGGTAGTTTAATTGACTAAATTAGCCATTGCGGCATTTTCGACCTGGTTTTTGGTTGTTATACATGTATAAAGTTACATAGGTTGGGTAAATAATCGCGTTCCACGCATAACGCAAACGTCAAACACTAATATAACAAATCATTATCTCACAGTGACGCACAATAGCTTCTCTGCAAATTGCCAACCTTATTGTACGTACAACAATAGTGGTTTCATTGATGAATATAAATTTCATTGATCAAAGTGTCGGCTCGCAGAGGCCAATGAGTGTATAAAGACCGCGGTAATTAGCGTGGGATCCTTCGATGTTCCCACGACACGCCCGTAACAGGAAAATATTAATTAAGAAACACGTTAGGTATTGAACAAAATAACCGCAATTATATGAAAAAAAAAACAACCGCAATTGTATGAAAAATTACATTTTACTATCCGGGACTAATAATATTTAATGCGTAGATTTTTCCTGCAGTGTGACGCCGTACTCGTGCCATTTTATATCCGGTAGGTACATTTAGCGAGAATAGTTAGATCTATCGGCGTGTTATACAATAAATACAATACATGGCGCCTACGCTCAAAATATTGATAACACGGAGTGAAATAATATTCTATTTCCCTTTTGGATTTAGGTACCCGTAAGCAACACATGGATTTGTAGAAAGGTATGTAGTAATATTGTTTATGAACATAACAATTAACGTGGCGAATTCGAAACTCATTTTTGACTAGCAAATATTGTAACTATAGATAGCTTTATGTTTAGATGGATAATTAGTCTAAGATAAATTAAAAGGCTAACCAATAGTGAAAAAAACTCTTTTTGCAATATAAAATGGTGAGTTTTTTGAGTAGGTATATTATGTATATCGTCATATCCTTTAAACTCGTATAAGTTTCATCCAGTTACCTAAATAAATCAAAATTATATGTATATAACTGTTTGACACAGTAACTCAAACATGTACAAAAGTTTAGCAAACTTTAGACAAAACTCAGTTTTAACTGTTGCAGTAACAAACCGACAAACATTTGACTTAAAGAGTCCCTACAAATCTTTCTGCATTCAATGTTCGTATTAAATATTATATTATTTATTTTAATGACTGATGTAAAATCTTAAATATTTATGTCTTTTTTTTTTTTTTTGGAGTTTATGGCCTGGATGAAATATTTATGTCATAATGATAAATGTACAGATTAAATCCTAGATATTTTTTCCTTTGCAACACTATTTGCCTGTATTTTTTTTTATTTGTCTCTAAATTTATTGGTATCTTATTGTAGTAACAGTCCCAAAATCGAAAACCGATTTTTAATAATTACGCATAAAAATTATCTCCATTCGAATCTACATTTGGGAACAAGCACCTAGTTTCTCTGACGGAATACTAGAATAAGAGAACCTGTGAGAATGTGGTTTATCTGAAATAAATAAATGTATTTCACTTTGAGTTTGTCTCACTCTCAACACATTCCGTTCACAATACTTAGGTAGATCTAGAATTTATTGAAACTTATTTAGGTGTGCAAAAATGTTCGACACTTCCGGTGTATACTCCTGCAATATACAGGCACGTTCATGATTGCACTGAGACAAAAAAAGTCATGATTGCGCCAAGGTCCAACACACGGCACGCGGGTAAACCTTGGCAGATAGGGAGGGGACGACTTTCCCGCGCTGCATTTGTTGTTTACGCGGCGTGTCGTGGCGGCCAGTAAGGTCGACGACCTCGTGCCGCACCACGCCGCCATATTTTTGGTAATAAATAATAGATAGAACAGCGCAGCGCAGCACGATCGATCAGACCGCGACCAGTGCGGCGGCGCGTGCTTGGCTCCGTACCCAAAACATTGCACCCCCACCCCCTAAAGAACGCGAACGCACTTAAGAAGCAACTACGTAGAATCTTATCCATGTGGAGTAGGGGCTTCTTCCGTCTTTTTTCCTCGTTTCGGATTTATTATTCACCGTACAAGGAGTTTTTGAATTTTGAATTTTCCCAAATGTAAAAATAATGATATCACGTGGCCAGCGGCATACCCGATTTCAAATTTGTATTGACGCAAACATGTTTTGTAAATTTTATAAAAAATAGTTAGATAACAACACCATAAGCATAACACGATGATAAGCAATTGTGTGCCTTATCTGTCATTTACTCATTAGTACCTATATTTCTATGAATAGATAAAGTTTTGATATAAATTTTATTTTATTTTCCTTTTGAAATTGATCTATCTGTGTGATTCTGGCATCGAATTTCTAATTGGTAACCGTTCAAGAGTCAATGTACAGTCCGATGGCCGTTTGAGTACACGAATCCTTAGTAATAGCATAGATAGGTATACCGGCAGAGGTAGACTGAGGTGTTTATTTACTTAATTCCTTAAAAGTATGTAAGTAAAGAGGATTTACATATATTAAAATGAAAAGTTATGTAGGTTTAATGTAACATCTCGAATGTCAAACCTACATACCTATTATGTAATATGGCAAAAATACCGTTGGCAATGCCGAAACATCTCCGGAACTGGAATAATGTGTACGAGTCTGCGCCCCATCTAAGTAAGTATATCCCGCTCGCCTATCTCTCGCATTTGAGGTGAGAATGTACTTGACAGTCCGGTTTTCTTCTGGGACGCGGTGTAATGTGATCATCTCTTCTGTCCGGAAACCGATCCGGCAAAGGGTGATCAGGGCCTTTAAAGTTATTTATAAATGACGTAGTTCTTACGCTAAGCATATTCATGGTATATTGAACGAAGAATGCAACAGATCGCATCAACAAGTTAATTCAAGGCCAGGCGAACTGTAAAAAACGTTGTTTTCGGATTATTGTTTTGATAAGACTTCAAGGTGTATGTTCTTGCGCGCTCGCTTATCGATAACAAATTCTTAATATACCAGTGTCTAACAAACATAAAACAAAAGTAGGATATTTTATAATTGTTGTTTTTTTTTGTTTTATAGAATAGTTTCCAATTTGCCATATCTTTTGAAATTTGTGTTCTTAGATAAAATTAACAGCAAACTCAATTCATTACCCATAAAATTAAATACTTAATGATAAATTTAAAGATATTCTGTAAGATTTTTGTTTACAAACATTATTAAACAAGATAATACCTATAAGTCTCAATATATCAAAAAGTACGACGTATAACACACCTATAACGTTCAAAATTTACTACCTATGTATAGAAAACATTTATTTATTTAACGAATGTTATTTAATTTGGCTACAGCAAAATGCAGCTTGGTGAAGGGTGTAGCAATTCTGCGAAGTAGCCTGTACACTTAATTGGATGTCAATGTTGTCAAAATAGTAAGTATTTAAATAGGAATTTGCAATAGTTAGGATGTTACTAGATTTTTCGACATCTGCGATGGATGACCCGAGTTTATATATGATCATTCAATTTAGTTGAATATGTACCTAAATGTTTTACGTACCTAATTTAGAGCCTACTGCAAAGTTTGAAAAACCTATAAATCATTTCAGATCGTAGTATTCCGCTGGTTACGCTATAACATATTTTTTTTAAGATCTAACTAGACTTTACAACCAGAAAATAATTAAAATCCACAGCATGCTCTTAACCGTGAGTTTTAAACCTAGAAAATAGATTTAGTGGGAGATATTTGTTTTTAATATGCTATCGTCTTTCAACGGATACGATCATGGAAGCAGCCGTCAAACCGTTGTCACCGCTCTCAGCCATCGCGCACGTATATCGTTCGCCTGCGCCGCGCCGCCGCCACCGCGTCGTTCGTTGCGGAGAAGGGCACAGAGTTGTTTACACCACCGCTCACACCACGTGGTGTGCACCAAGCATTCATATGGTCACGTGGTTCTGTTATTACAAATAACCTGTATTGTATTTAAAACAATAATGTAACCTAACTCTTGAATCTGTGATAACTGATTCTAGTAGTTTCATCCGTATTCACATCCAAAACAAATACAAAAACGCTACCTGAGCTCGGTGCTTGACGTGTTTGTCTGCTCCTTGTGATCCACAATTTATTATTAAACTGTTTCAATTCAATATTTCACTTCGAAACACAGCACAAAACACTTAAATTATGTATTTTTTATATTAACCAAAACAATAACAACACTATTGTAAACATAATACGCGGCAAACAGCGGATAACGCGCAGACGAGTTATCACGAACGACGCGCGCGAACGACTGAGGGAGAGGGAGCGGAGAGCGCGGGGCATGCCGTGCCGTCGACCCAGTCGAGGAATGCGGCTCGGCTCGCCCGTTCAGCTCGCGTGCTTATTTTTTTGCTCCGTCCAATGGGACGCTCAGGGCGCGTTCTTCCTCTAGGCAGTCTAGGGTTTAACCAAGTTAAGAAAATATGGAAATGTTGATTACAATGGCTACTTATATGAATAGGTACACATTGTTGTTCATATATTAGGAACGCCAAATTCTTTAATTTGATTTAAACTAATTTCTGAATTGGATACCTAGTAAAAGTATAAAGCATAGCTACCTAATAAAAGATTAATTAAATGTATTTAAGTAGTACTTATTCGGAGGTACTAACCCGAATCTGAGAGTAAAATTTAAAAAAAAATGGAAAATTGGAATTAAGAACTTGTAAATGTTTCTTATTAGGTCTTCAAAATTCTATTGAATTTCTAATAGGTAGGAACCTATTTTTTTCTAATCTGGTTTGTGTACTTCCTAAGAGGCAAACTATGTGTTCCCCAAGTACCTAACTTATGTATGAATTAAGAGAACGATATACTAAATAATTAAATGTACGTAACATTAACTAGGTATGCAAATTACCACTGAAATTTGATTTGAACGAGATCTAAGTAGTTTTTTAATACTCTTTAAATCGTTGAAGTATATGTAGGTAAAAGAAGGTTTCATTATTAAGACATCAATTAAAGTCACAACGAAGTATAACTACCAACTTTTATATTCACAGATGGGGCCCAAAAGAGCTGATGTTAAGCCTAGGTTATAATTTACTGAGGCCTAGAACAGGAGCAGGTTTGGTGCCACGGTGTGGTTTTTAGTCAGTAAGAGTTTGACACTCTCTTTTGCCCCACCGAGGAACTAATTCGTCGCTTTTTTATAGGATACGCGGCAAACGACCTGACGTATTCTTTGATGGTAAGCCAGAAATCCGCGCAGCCTACAGATGCTCGTAACTACAGAATGTTAGGGCAGTTGGGAATTGGGCGTCGCTTTCACGCCGGTTTTCTGCGAGGCCTTGGTACCTATCTCTCTAATAAAATTGAGCCGGCCCATTCGTGCCGACGCACAGCATTCCCACACTTCCTACTAAGAAACTTGGTCTCCCACAATTGGTACTCTAATAAGGCTAGGGCCTGTAGTAATAAGCCTGTCTAATAAGCCAAAATATACGTGTTGTGATTGTATTAGATTTAAGCCGTACACTGTTACAATTAACGTCATGTCATTATCACAACGTAAAGAAAACACAAGAAGGAACATCCTTGTGGAGCTCCTTCATTTTTTGAGGGAGGAAAATCATCAAATGACTTTTTTCGCCCTGGATCCTGTAAGGGAGTGTCAGACTCTTACTGAGTAATACCGCCTTGTTTAGGCCGGAGTCGCAGTACATTAGTACGCCCCATATTTAAACAATAAAACGTTCTTATTTCAAAACTAAGTTACTAAACCGAAAGTAATTTGATGGATTTTTTATTCATAAACATTTGAATTAGGTACATTTATTCAACTCCATTCGGTCTCTATCTCTAGCATGCCTACAATAAAAGGATGATTTTTTAAGTAATACAGATACTATACACAGTTAAACAGTAAATTAATGTTAGTTTAATAAATTCAAAATATGCAAAACACAGATGTACGAGTATACAGTATGCACATACAACATGAACTTTATCGATTGTTGTCGTAATTGGCGAAAATAACCATCCTTATCAATCTGGCGCGTACTTACGAACTCTATGTACCTATCAAAAATATGTCATTATAAACAATTAAATTATCATGTGCACTGAATGTGACATTTGTTTACTTTGTCCAAGTTGAACAGGTGATTCTTTAAAGCAAGCTTTGTAATAAACAAAAATATATAAATATAGAAGACCATACGCCATGGTAGAGAATTATTGATAAGTATTTAGATACTACTAGGTACTATTCCAGTTTAAGTTTTGTCTTTTAATACAACTTTGAAAACTGTATCCTATCTCGAAGGATAAATATATTTATAGAATAGTAATTCGAAACATAGAAGAAACGATACCAAGATCTTTAGTGCTTATACCAGGGGTGGCTGGAAAGTTATCTACCTAAGATAGAAAGAAAAGACATAGGAAGCTCATTTTTTTTTATTTTTCAATATAGTCCCCTGGTACCGTAATGCACTTATTACATTTGTCCATAAGCGACATTAAACCGTCAAAAAAATATTTCTTGGATTGGTCGTCAAAATGGCCATCCACAGCGGCCTTTATTTCTTCATCGGTCGAAAATCGCCTCCCTCTTGGGTTTTTCTTCAAATTTCTAAATAGAAAATAGTCACAGGGGCCAAATCTGGACTATAGGGTGGATGGTTTAGTTCCGTGAAGCCATTCTTGCTTAAGACTGACCTTGCATGTAAAGCTGTGTGGACCGGAGCATTGTCGTGCAAAATTAAAACTCCTTTGCCGAGTTTGCCTCTTCGTTTTTCTTTTATAGCTTCTCGCAGTTGGTCAAGTAAGCTGGCGTAGTAAGTTGCGTTCATCGTAGTATTTTTTGGTATGTAATCTATCAAAAGAATCCCCTCGACATCCCAAAAAAATGTTGCCATAAGCTTGCCTGCTGATGGCCGAACCTAAAACTGCGCGGTGGCTTCTCCCCTTTAAATTTCCACTGTAAAGATTCCTGTTTGCTTTCGGTGTCCCATTGGCGAATCCAGGTTTCGTCGCAGGTTACTATTCTAGAGATAATTTCTTCTTCTCTGTCTTTTACTAGGTCCAAAAATGCCTCGCAACATTCGACGCGTCGTTGTTTATCAAAGGGCGTCAGCATTCTCGGTACCCATCGTGCGCTTACCTTTATCATCCCTAAATGTTCGTGAACAATAACGTGAATACGTTCCTTACTAATCCTGACATCCCTAGCGATTTCCCACTGCTTGACTCTCCGATCCGCGAGTATTATTTTTTTCACTCGAGCCACCGTGTCTACTGTGACTGCAGAAACCGGCCGTCCGCTACGGGGATCGTCTTCCAGACTCACACGGCCATGTCTAAATTGTTTAGACCAAAAATTAATAACAAAATCGAAAGGACATGAATCGCCAAACACATTGGACATTCGTTGTTTTATTTGCGAAGGAGTATTTCCTTTTTAGTTAGGACTTTAATCACGGCACGCTGCTCAATTTTAAGCATTTTATTATTTCCATCCGACATGTTTACTATGTTAGTGGACTATTCGTAATGAAAACAATTAAAACAAATGAATGCTATTATTTTCAAATAAGGAATCCATAAGTATTAAAACTTCATAGTGGCCAGTATCATTTTTGTAACTTTATTGAACAAAGTAGATTATATATCAGCCACCCCTCGTATTTAATGTTATAAAACGCAATTATATATTTATATTATATATGTATTATTTTTATGTATGTAACTTAGAATTGATGGACACCTCCACTTCCCGTAACTTCCTTAATTGCTGGATATCACCTACCACACATCTCTGCACTACCAAAAGGTTGACTGGCAGAAAATGCTTCTAGCATTAAGTCATATGCAATAAAATTGTATATAAAGAATAAATAAATGAATAAATCTTTCGTTATAAAAACATTAATTTTGGACACCATAAAGCCTACGAAGTAAATACCTGAAAAAAGTATTTTTTTAGTTAAGTTACGAATACTCGTATGCTATCGATTTTCCAATAACTTGAAAAACATCATAATCATCAACTTTTACTATGGCGCACCACAGGTAAAGTAAGTGTGGGAGAGCCATGCTTCGGCACGAATGGGTCGGCTCAACCGGAGTGATACCACGGCCTCACAGAATACCGGCGTGAAACAACCACAGCGTTGTGTTTCGCCGTGTGAATGAGGTTACCGGAAGCCCAATCCCGCCCCTTCACCTATCCCTTCCCGATCCTTACATTCGCAACCCCTATCCCCAAAAGGCCGGCCACGCACTCGTAACTCCTTTGGTGTTGCGGCTTGCGGGTGTCCATGGGCGGCGCCGATTGCTTACCATCAGGTAATCCGTCTGCTCGTTTGCCGACTTATACCATAAAAAAGGTGGTACAAAAAGATCCTACTATTTGTAAATATTCTTACTTTAAATGCGTATCATTTTGCAGAATTCAGCATATTGTGCTGTTTTGGTTGGTAATTTGGTATTGATGCAAGCTATTAATTACCCCATGGGTTCACTGTTATCGCTGTGGTAAGTGCCCTCTTTGAGGAGTGGTAGGAGAGACGTCACGGCTTCCTTACCTTTCTAACTTACCATGCTGACGCAGGTGCTTACCGGAGACGAGTGTTTCGAGAGGTAGTACCTGAATCGGATTCAGCACGAGGAAAAAGCTACTGTCGCCATGGTATATACCTAATGTATATTATCCTTTTGCACATCAAAATGCTAAGACACATCGTTACAAGTATAAATCTTCCACGCTTGAGTTATTGAAAAAAACTCTGCAAGTTTCAAGCCACACCGGGGCTCGTATTTAGGTACGACGAGCAACATGTCCGACATGGGCGACATCACGCATCGAGTGGATCGGCTTGACCGGAGTGCTACAGCCTCACAGAAAATTCCACACATCCTTTTCCAATCCAAACCCTTATCCTCAAAAAGCCGGCAACGCACTCGTAACTTCTTTGGTGCTTCAGGTGTCCATGGGCGGCGCCGATTACTTACCATCAGGTAATCGGAATGCTCGTTTGCCGTCCTATCACAAAAAAACTACATTCATACGTTTGTAGATATCGATGCCAGAGCAATTTATGTTACGAACAGACGGGTAATATGATTGTCTTAACTTTTACATACCAGAAATGAAATAATGTACCGTTTAATACCGTCTTAACAAAGGATGTCAATGTTTTCTACAAAGTTTAATAGGTACAAATATATCAAGATTTTTGTTGACCAAATATATTATCAACAAATTGCTGAACGGTCAAAGATCAGTGGAAATCTGTTTGGGCTTATTATCTGTTAACACTTGAGGCGGCCATGACAGTTTTTATTTTTTTTATTCATACATTAGTAGGTAGCTATTATTATGGGATAGGGGGAATTCGGAACGCCAATTGTTGCAATGCTAATTGGAATAGTTATGCAGTGTTGTTAAGAAATTTATCGTTGGTACCACGTTATTAAAACGATAGCCGCAAATGTTAATTTAACATAAATAAAGGGATTAATACCTAAGTATTTAAAATCAGATAACAGATAACTTCAAATAAGCAATATTGATTATTGATGATTATCTTCGCATTCCCGTGAATTTGTGTAGTGTATGTATGTTTAAAGGGTTTCCGTCTCCGTCCATGCCTAAAATAAAACAATGATGCTAATATGATAACAAACAAAACCGAATAAAAATATTAATTAAGTAGGCTGCGTATAATTGTACTAAACTGCTGTAAATAGATAGGTAAAATGTTAGTAGGTATCCTAAATATGATCATATGTAAAAAGCAATCGTTTTTACCAACTTGGGTGTGGTTCTAGTCGGGCGGCGAGCTCGGAGCTACCCTTGCTCGACGTCGAGCAAGGGTAGCTCCGAGCTCGCCGCCCGACTAGAACCACACCCGAGGCGTACGGTGAGTAGAGTTCTACATTCCTCTTGGAGGCGCGCCTCCAATGGATGGAGCCCAATAAGGCTGATGTTCAGCCGGGGTTGCAGGCCAAGCGCAATAAGGTACTAGGGCCTTGGACGGGAGCTGCAACGGGTGGTTTTCATTAATCAAGATTCGACATTCCCTCTCGCTAATCCGATCTTTTATGTTACAGGATAAAGCAGGTCACAAGTACGTATACTATACCTATTATACTGAAGCAGGTATTTACTCCATTGCAATCAAGGCATTTTTGCTGATTACAAAGTAGATATGTTGCTCAATTCTGAGAAATACTTGTTTACTTCGGATACGAATACGTACGCGAATGCCAAAAAGTAGGTGAGTAAATAGGTAAAAAATTTGATTTTATCAAATTGTCATTTCTATAAACAACATTTTTTCCAACCAGCTATGGTCTGTACTAGCCTATAGCTAAGGGTATAGTTGGTTATGTATATTATACCTTATTTATCTGCATGTGGCGCCATTGCCATGGCGCTGACGGCGTCTTATCACCTCCGTCATTGAAAAACATCGTTTACGCAAGCACTATTTATCAATGAAAGCAAGTTTTTCTTATCGTCCACTGCTGTCGTAGCGTGAGGTAAGTAAGTAGGTAGATAGTAGAGGCAGTACCTATCTATTAGGACCAGAGGATTGAAGTTCGTAATGTATGTAGGTACCTTGTCTAGGTATATTTCGTGGAGTTATACTTACCTGGATTTAGACGGGTAAGTAATTTGAACTTGAATGAATTGTGAGTCGTCACAGTGCGTCCAAACAACTTCACAGAATTTCTCCGTATCAGCCATTGCCAGCTTGGTGTGAAGCCATGTTTGACGACATATCACTCTCCTAAAGCTCAATATTTTCGGCTGGAGTTGTAGAATCCGGAAACGTGATGTACCTAAGCCGTTTTAGAACTTTTTAAATTGAATCTTATGGTGCATTGCACCATAGACATGGTATATGTTCGACCAGGACCTTACAATCGTCTTACGATGTACTCGTACCTGCTTAATCTTATTGCGTTTTGTCTATTAGTAAGCGCGAGTTCCGGATCCATCTGCGGTTTGATTGCGGTACCATTTAAGAATCCTTCTTCCACAAAATGATGGCGGCATCAGTTTAGTTGGATTTAGTTTACTTGATTTGGTGTGTACTAAGGTTGTGGCGTCCAATAACCATCAAATAGGATGTAAGATTTGTTACTACCACTAGTATCTATCTACCAAGCGCCTATAAAAATAATAAGATAAAGGATAAATTACTTGCTACTACTTAATTAGTTTTAACGAGGCAAACTAGTCACCGGAGGCAATGATTTATTAAATATCATGCTTTTCTCAACAAAACGTTACGATTTTTGAAAAAACTTTTGTTTCCAACACAAAAAATGAAGGTGCATGCTCATGTTAATCGTAAAATTCTAAAGGTACCTACATGACCTTTTCAAGCAGGTAACTGCAGGTGTACAAGAGTTGTAGGTAGGTATATAAATCATAAAATGCTGTAAAATCGCCTAGCAGAAAACACAAAGCGATATAAAAATACAGAATGTCGGAGTTTGTTGATTCAGGTAGCGTGCCGCACGATTATACTGCCTACGTGTGCCTGTGCAAAAACAGCTCTGGTCCATTCGATGTATAATTTCTTGGCATAAATAAATAACAATATGCCTACGTTTGTTTCAACTTCAACAAGGCCTATATGTTAATTGAGCTCCTGTAACCTACTGAGAATTATTTTCAAGGTTCCACTAGTCTAAGTAGTGCTGTAACTCGCTACATTATCTGTAGGTGCTCAATATATAAATAAACTAGCTAGTCTTGCGCGGTTTCACCCGCTACTCGGCTCCATTTAATCGTAGCGTGATGGTTTATAGCCTATACACTCAGGAACATTGTAGCTATCTATCAGTGAAAGAATTTTGGCAATCCGACCAGCGGTTCCAAAGATTACCCCCTACATACAAACATACAAATTTTACCTCTTTATAATATTAGTATAGATATACGCAAAAACTCTGTTTACTTTTTTCCAAGAAAAACGGCGAAAAAAGTATAAAATGTTAAAGGTTAGGTATGCGGAGAGAGTGCAAAAAGCTAATTTAAAAAAAGAGAAAGGAAATTAATAGATAAATTATTATCAAACACTGCCAAAGTTCGACAAACACGTGTTTACCCATTATTTTAGAGAATTTTCGCTAAATAGATTATTTATCTTAAAAAAACACTAAATCGACCAATAGACACGTGATTTAAGACATTATCTACTTAAGTGGAGAACTTAGATGGATTTTTGACTTGCAGGGAGGTCCTAATCAAACGGTTCATTTTGTATGAGTAATGTGCTAAAACCGTAGAAAACACTACACGTGAGGCGTATAATATAATTTCTGAGTTGCGTTTTTATTGGACATAATTGGCACATAAGTTTTCCAGGCATGGTCGACGCATGATGTAATGCGTTGTTAGTAATGTGACTCGAGTGTTCGATGCGCAGTTGACCCCAATCGCCCCCAATCGAAGGACTAAATTGTTTGTCCAATCAAGTGATATTATCTTTCAAAAATAGTATGATATTATTGTAGTCATTTAAAAGTTGAAATCATCAGTCTGTCACTGGATTTCACAGCTAGGAGGGGTTTCTGAAGAAAATCTAATAGCCACCAGCTGCATAGGCTTAGCTTGGTACCTACTTGCTCTTAATAGAAATGGGACTCTTGGAAATTATAGACTCTCTTGCGGAATTGGTTCAACTTGAAACTGACACACACTGGAAACATTAATTTTTTTAGTAACTGAAAGGCTAAAATTACTCCATAGTAATTAAGCTAAGTACCTAATAAGTGGGTGATTCTCCAAAAAACCTTAACTTTTATTTAACAAGTCATTATCCTCCCAGGTTTTTAAGCATCTTAGTAATTTATTTTATACAATATTTTTAATCGGTTGCTTGTAAGCAGTAGTGAGATTTTTTTTTTTTTACTCGCCTATATTGTCCCACTGCTGGGCAAAGGCCTCCCCATCTCGCTTCCACGCCTCCCGATCCTTCGACCGTGTCCACCAGTCTCGACGATAGGCGTCTAGATCGTCACGCCATCTTTTCCGGGGCCTACCCCGCCTGCGGCTTGATGGTGAGATTTAATTTAATAAAATAATTATCTGTGTTTTAATCAGCAGACTCGTTAATTTTCGGTTGAGGATAATGACATTATTAATTTTTTTTTAATTGATGTGAAGAATCACCCATGTACTAATAACTACCATCTATGACGACTGGCCTATTACAAGATACCTTAATGTTTTCGTAATTATTGATTTCTAAATTTGTAAGATATGTATGTATATTCTAGACAGGTACCTACCTTCCTATATGCGAGTTGCTACGAAGTATTTACAAGGATGCTGTCACACATAATATGTAGCCAGGGCGTCGATGCTCTTGTTATTGCTAATTGACCCGCTTAAGGTGACACTGGCCGTCCCGACTTTTAGCAAGTCCGCTTATTGATGCCAATGCAAAAATTATTGAGCTAATTTGTCACACTAAGCTTATAACTAGGTTTATACATTTTTAATAAGTACAAATGCTTACATTTTCTTGATTTTCCATCATTTTTACTTCACGAGATTGCAGAAACACTCCTCTATAAAGTTTAATTTAAGTTACAGTTTAAGACGTCGATTATATTTTTTCAAATCATCTTGATTTTCTTCGAAATAGATAATATTTGTAGCGCGCCAATATTATATAGAGCAAAATCGCTGCCAGTTTGCCAAGGCATACACTTTCCAGTGGATATTCATTAGTAATCCAACTAAAACGTTTACTAAAAATAAAGCAAGTTTTTTCATCCGTAGCCAAGCCCGCATCTCACTGAAGCAGAAGTATAATACAGAAGTATAATAGAAAGTTGTTATATTTTTATATTCTCTATTTAATACTATTTATCTTTAGCGTGCATTTTCCAGACTCTGCGGAACTGCAATAAACTTGTTCAAGTTGCTGTCACAATACTGCTTTAAAGGCAATATTTCGCTTTGGTAATTGTTGTGAACACTGTTTGTTAAAACACATTACAAATGAGTTATGGCGATGCATTTGGCACTCGTGTTCAATGAGATTGCGTCTTGCGACGCGAAGCACATGCATATGCTTTCCGACTACCCACACATATAATAATATCCACTTCAGTATATTTTTTGTACACATTGCAGCCGTTCAGAAATTATTTATTTTATATCTGAAGAAATGCTTTTAAATAGGTGTCAGACAACAAGTAGTGATTATTCTTTTATGAATTGTCATACATATTTATTTCAAGCCGCAATTGTTTGTGGTAGTTTTCATAAATAAATTGTGATCATTTGAAAAATATTTTGTTTATTTTCATCACACATTTTATTCTAAAGTATTTACACTAAGATAATACAAGGCCGGGTCATCTGTATCGTATATTTCTTTTAAAACATCTAACACTAAAGACTGTATGTAATCAACCTGAAAATAAAGAAAAGTGATTAAGAATATGGTTTGAAAAACCTATAGAAATAAAAAAGTCATCCTATTCTTATTTCTACAGACCTGATGAGGAGGACAATAACCGTCATCAGAAGATCTGGCAATTGTGATCATCACTGGCGGGGGTATGTTCCTTAGCAGTGGTACTAAAGCTTTCTTCACTAAGTCCTCAATTTCTTGTTGTGTGCTTATATGATACGGCAAACCTCCTTGGTCACGAGTACAGCCACCTGCAAACACTGCCCACCAGTCCGGCTTTTCATTTAATCTGTCCGCTTCTGCTAATATTGCTGAGGCTAGCTCGTTCACCTGAAAAATTAATTAAATAATTTCGTTATGGAATGGATTTCCTTTAGCTTACAATGTTTTTCTCCAAATATCACAGTCTGAACTAACCATGTCGTACAATTTTGACTTTTCGCCCGCGTAGTTATCCAAGCTATCATACTGCTCCAAGTGCTGGAACAACTTCTCAAGTTCTCCTAGTTGTCGCTCCCGCGCTGCGACAACTTTATCAATTGTATCCGCTTCGACGTCGTCAGGAAGTTCGAATTCAAATATCGGTTGCAGTCGATCGTAAACATTGATATTTTTGTGTAAACCGAGAAAAGGGTTTCCAGTGCTGAAGAAATCCAAGTCAATATCGAGTACATAAGGATGTGTAATATTAATATTGGTTACAAATTTATTGACGTTAATTTCATCGGAAGTAAATGTAGAAGTAGAAAGTTCTGCTGATGTGAATATAAATTTTCTTTTATTAACTAATTGCGGCGAGTACAATGCATCAGATAGGTAATACGGTTCCTTGCAGTCGACTCGCAACTCGCCTGACGACGGATGATCACCGACGTGTATAGGTCGCGTGTCATCTCGGAATTGACTCGCCCACGGCGGACGCAGCCACACTACTCGGCCGATGTGTCCAGCTGCCGCTGCCGGCACAATCCAATTTTCTATTTGTAATAATGGCAAAACATGTCTCCCAGAACGTGCTTCCTCTCCTTTCAATTTACGATCAATGAGCATATCAGGATGCGCATCTAAGTGTAGCAAAGTCGTTCCCTCCAATGGCAACTTTTTGCCTCCTATAGCTGAATATATAAACTGTAACGCATCGTTGTGCTCTTCTACCACATAGATGGGAATCTTTTTGAATTTCTTCAGAGTTGCCATTCTCTATCTTTAGCTAAGCGATTACCTGACTTATTAACATATTTTTGCTGTGCGGAAATCTGGAACAATAGTGATAATAAAATTAACTAGAAGTAGGTACCTATATAGCCTTTTCAAGTCAACGTCAACAAGCAAATTAGGTAATTTGATCAGGGATACTTTATTCAAAACAGAACATAGTTTTCTTTTACAAATTATGATAAATGTAGGAAGTGATACTGCAAAAAAGATATTGTCGCTTGATAACGCGTATTTCACGTATTACTCAAACAACATAAACAGGGTCCATAATATTAAACGCAATGTTCCTTATGTAAACAACCGAGCCCTCCCTTGCCGAGACAACAGACTTTCGCTCTTAAACTTATTTAGTCTATTCGAGGGTTTTTCCAATTTGGGTCAAGGTCAAATGACGGAAAAATTTAAGGGGAAGGCCCACCCTGCCTATCATAGCTACTACGCACTTGATCCGACACTTTTTGCAAGGCTGAATTCGGTGCCCATCCATGATACCAAAACTTTTTAGTGGCGTGTTTGTTAGACGCTTTTTACGTCCCCTATAATACTTGTGCCTAGAGTGTAAATGAAGTAGAGCAAAAGTTAAAAGGGCTATATATTATAGTAATATAATTATATATTATATACTTTAGTGCATTACATTTTCCGTCAAGATTAGAGATTTCGCGTCAAATATCGAACTGTCTTAGTTTACGGAACTTGTCTTGTTCAGTTTTTCTGTATGATTATTATTTATGCTTATCTTAAATTTGCTTTTCTTATAAGCTTCTAAACTACCTATTCTGAACTACCTATATGTACCAATAAAGATAAATAGGTAAATGCCCATACTTAAATAAGGCGGGTCTGGTAGCCCTTCTTTTTCTTGGCGTCATATAATTATTTGAATTCATCGGGGTATGGTTTGCGGCGTGCGAATCTCATCAAAGCAGGCTATGAGCGTTTTCCATTAGCGTCGGCAAACTTCCGGCTGGCGCGCTGCGTAGTTGCGCGGTAGCTAGAGCGGCGCGGCCGGGTGGCGCGGGATGGCAGGGCCGCAGGGGTGGCCGGGTGCAGGGTGCCGCGGAGGAGGGGTGTTGTGACGGCAGTCGCTGAGGTCGATAGCGCGCGTCACTGACGTCACTACGCTACTACGCCCGCCCAAACATACCCCCGCGCGCGCCTCTCCCTGCTGACCTATTGCGCCGTTACGCCCACCTGGGTCAAGGTGTGGAAGCTCGCTGGACCCGCCCGGATGCTTAAATACCTTCAGGCGACACTGTTTTTGTTACATTATGTTACGTAGTTTAATAAAGGTGAACAATCGTTTTTCCATCATACACAAACAGACGCCCACGTTCGATGGGATGTAAACATTCATTGATACTACCTGCACGCGTTCATTAATAAAGCGTACCTATGTAGGTACGTAACCTGACTGTAAGCCGCGTTCGCTCTATTCAGGTTGATATTATAACTGCTGTGAGTAAATAACTGAATTAAAAAATCTTACCTACTTATATAGCGACAAGCAAAAAATTGCTTTTTTAATAGCTTTGGTATAGATTCTACATTTCTACCTACCTCTTATTTTAGTGAATGTGCCTTCGTACATATTAATGGCAAAAAACTACTAGAATTTATTTAATTTCCTTTTCTAATTTAATTTCACTACATTTATCTTACTATCAATACATCAATACCAAGTTCCTGGCAAAAAGCTTCGTACGGACAAAAAGTTATTTCCCGTGTGGCCGAGAGGAATTCCCTAAATCCAGGAGTTAGTACTCGCCTACACTAGCCAAGGAACATCATTATTAGCTTTGGATCTTTATTTCCAGTAGTCTCAGCACTCTCATTCAGTAAGAGCACAGTTAAATTTTATTATTCATGTGAACATGGCTTTACCATGTAAAGGTTGAATTTCATTGATTGATCTACAATTGTAGCCCATGTAGTGTTTACTTTATTTTCTTAATGACTTTTTCCTGCTTTACATGCAGGATTGCTCTATATAATAATATGTATGTAGACAGTATATAACTTATTCAACCTCCTGACTGTCTGCCTGCTACAATACTCAAAGACACAACAGATGTCTCACTTAGATCACAGTCCAGCTAAAATGCTGTGTGATTGGTTTATTTACGATTAGTACATTTCTCACCCACCAGAGTTTTTTTTTGAAATGTTGCCTCACGCTAGGGTTTTCTCCCATACATACATAGCACACCCAGACCCGGAACAACATCAGCCGGGGTTGCGGGGTAAGCGCAATGAGGCACCGCGACCGCGGCCCAGAGCGGGAGATGGAATAGGGGGTTTTTAGTCAGTAAGAGTCTGAAACTCCCTCCCTATCCTGGGCGGGAGAAGCCATTTGATGATTTTCCTTTCACAAAAAAAGACCCAGAGCAACATAATGTGGATCACATAAAGAGTTGTTCCGTACGGAAATCGACACATTCTGCGGCAGCCGTACAGTCAAGATATAATATCAGCCAAGCTAAGCCATGTGTTCCAGTAAAGATGTATTGGGGTGATTATTTAGTGAACATTCGATAAAAAATGTTATTTTATAAACTAAGAGATTAATAATAAACATTGTATCATAGCTCTTTATTTATTTTATAAAGAGTTAAGATTTGATTGCCAAACAAACTGTTTGGCTTCAATTGGCTCAGAAGTGCAATCAGCTCCCTATGCATCAGATGTGTTTTCTATGAGGGGAAAATCACCAAATGTCTTCTCTCGGGCCAGGTTAAGGCGTTAGGGAGGTCAGACTCTAATATCAGAATCTTTGTAGAATGACTGATTAAAGCCCCAGGAAACAACTATTTTGCAGAAAAGATCTTCTAAATATTTAAACTAAAAAAACTGTCCCAACTAAACTACAAACAGGTAATTGTGAAACGACTAAATCGGTCTTATTTTTAAATCTAATGACCATTTTTTATGCAAAAACTTTGCAAACAGATGAAAAACAGTATTGGCCTGGGTGGAGATAAAACGGTAATATCATATTACTTTGGTACAACATTTTCAAACAAATAGATTTATCACAATTTTGTTTTAATAATTCTTCTACATTACACATTACACAAGCCAATGAGTATTATTGAGGGTTATTATGTTTTTACGCAAAAAGTAAAAACGCATGTTAAAGCTTCAGAGGTCCATCATGAAGGATACCTTAATTATTTATGTAATATTATTAAGATATTTGCGATCATAACAGTATATCATTGGCCCAAAGTATAACTAAAGATTTGATATACTGAACTCCCTGATGCGTGTATCCCTGTACTGGATCAAAGAGAAAGACAAATGGACCACATTATTTAATACTAGATCATCCGAAACTAAATATTTAGCAACGTAAAAACGAAATTAGTAATTTGTCATTATACTTGGTATAACATAAGGCACATATAAAATTTAAGACAACAGTGAACTTACATTTTTCTTCCTTGACATAAAAAATTAAAATACACAAACGTTACCTATATAATCGTAAAGTATTACTTTCTAATTTTAATTTAAAACTATTTTGTTTAATGTTTATTGGTTAGATTTGAATTGTGATTGTGACATTTATTTGTTATGACATTTAGATGACAGTACTGCAGTACATTAAAAAATTAATCTGTTGATCATGTTCATGTTTGGTAACTGGTGATTTAAGCTACAAAATCAAGTGTTACCCAATTAATATTTTTATTCTCTAATTTGAATTTGTTTTTATTTAATTTTGTTTAATGTAAGTATTAAGTATGTAATGTAGGCTATGCAGCATGTCCTTAAATATATGTGTACCGGCTATGTTACTCTCCCTTTATCATCTGTAGGAATTTTCAACTTTGTAGTACCAGACTTACCTACGCTACGACTAATGAGTTGTAGCGACTGGTAAAAAAACGAGATTATTGCTTGATAGAATAATGAAAAAGAAGTATGGATATCGACATTGGAGACGTTAGGAATTAATGTTTAGTCTGCTACTACCATATACGTCTGTGATCTATATTGTATAAATAAGTACCCCATGCCGAAACAGAAAGGTATAATATTGTAGCTAACGGGATTTTTGTATCATAACAATAAAAACAAAAATGGTCCTTTAATTTTATAGATATTTTAGGTTTCTATACCTTAGACAACATTCAAACAAACAGATTGACTGATATTCATTTATCAGGTACCCAGCACTAAAGTCGGTATAGGTAAAAATGGAGACCTCTCCTAGAATATTACCTTGAGTCAAATGTTGTGGAGACTTAGTATCTCCATCATTTGAAAGCCTGTGGTGGTATATTGCTACATCCAAAGACGCCGCAGGAGATGGTTATCTATACTAATATTATAAAGAGGTAAAATTTGCAAGTTTTTATGTAAGGGGTAATCTTTGGAACCGGTCGGATTGCCAAAATTCTTTCACTGTAGATAGTTACTATGTTTCAGAGTGCTATAGGATATAACATCACGCTACGATCAAAATGGAGCCGAGCAGCGGGTGAAACCGAGCGAGAGTAGCTAGGCAACTATAAAGTTTTATTTGCTAGTTTTTTCCTCAGAAATAGTGAAATTCGTTTAACTAGGATAATACATGTGTTTTTTATTTTATAGGGTATCGTTGGGCTGGTATGACTTAATAATAATAATAACTTGCCAGACTATGTCGCTACATTAAATATCTAATTAAATTCATTTCAAAGGGCTTTAAATAAACAAGACATTTTATTTCAACTTAAATATAACTTTATTGTAATACAAGTATATGGTTTATTACATGGAAGATATAAACTGGGTCCAAACTAAAAACGCCTCATGATTGCTCATAAAACCAAATAGAATGACAATGAATCAGATTCTATCCTCAATGATTAAAAACAAAAATTAACACCAAATGAATTATTACTTATAATTAGCAACTTATTTTTAACAATAAGTTTTACATACTTCATTTAGAGGCAATTGTAAATGCTATTATTTACTTATTGTATATGTTGACTTGAGAGCCTTTCTTTTGAGACTTGCACCTATTGTTTTTATAACTCAAATCAAGTAATTATTTACGACGATATTATATTTTCGACGTCGTATCTTCCGTCTGTGTAATTGCAAATGTTAATTTAAATTTAAAAAATATAAAATCCTCTTTTACGACATAACATTTTGAATGACACAAACATCTTTTATAAAGCGTCCACAATTTGGTGAATATGTATCTTAAACTACTATAGGTGCGAACTAACGCTTAACTAGGTATATCGCCATTTTTGTGATAGTCAACTGAATCTTAACCTAATGTAGTGATTTTCTAATCCAAGGTCACTAAGAATAATGATATTATTAGTAGATTTAATCTACACAATGTACGAACTCTGTTATCAGATGGATATTTTAAATTATTTAATGAATATAAAATTTCTTATAATAATTGAGGAAAGGGTGGGGTGAAAAAGAATTGTAATTCTATACTTACCCACTATGGATTGCAATCCTCCAAAGTGCAACTATTGTCTTTATTTAAGATTTTATTTTGTTTTGAATTGTATTTACGTTTCCTCTTTGAAGGATTGCAATCATCTCACCAATAAGTGAACGATTTCTTTGTACTTTGTTCACTGTCTATAATATATTATAGAAGCCATATGAGGCAGTGCTTTATTCTTATATAATTTGACCAGAGACAAAACAAAATAGAAAACTTAAAAAAAAATAAGTAATGTCTAAAAGGCATATAGCTAACGAATCGTAATCCTATTTAATTACAAGAATTGAAGATCCAAGTGGATATTTAGACTTAAAAGTATTTCATTTAGCTTCATATAATCCAGTCTCTAAAGTTACTTTATGACTTATTGGCAGGCATAAAAGCAAATTACCTGTATATTACAGCTATATGCCCGATAGACAGTACTTGTTGCCCATCACTTACTCCACCGAAGTTTTCAATTTGTTAGGATTTAAAATACTGTAAGTATATAATTTTTCGGGGCTATTTAGATTAAGTAATAATTTATGTTGTAAAGGAAAAAATTATATGATTTAATATTAATATTCATTGTATTTGTGTCGGTGTAGAAATGAAGACAATTATAATTATGTGAACTGTGTTACGTTATGCTGTAGGTGCCCATAGGGCAAAGTCCATAGCTCCGGGTGAAGCGTGAGGCACCGTGTGGTGAGTGCGGCGGGGCACACTCAGTTCCGCGCCATTGGTTACATGATACGACAGTTCTCTTCTCCCTCACGAAGTTCACCAAGCTGAAATATCATTACAATTAAATAACATACAAATTGTATCAGATCACGGATTGCCAGTTGGAAGAAATGAGGTTTATTTAGAAACAAATTGAATACTTAATTCTATTAAGTTAACTGAATAGTTATTATAACACAATACTTTATTTTCTAACTAAACCATACCTGTTCACGACGTGGATATTTATGCGCGAGTTCGCGGTGTCTCTGTGCACTGGTGCTTATTTGTCGCCGCTGTCTTTCCGAAACTGCTACCTCCTACGGATTTTATAAAAGTTACATTTTAGAGTACTGTACTATCAGCCCATGGAAAACACATAGAGGGAAAATATAATAAAAAAAGTCTATACCTCCTGTTCGTTGTTCAACAAAGCGGTGGTGAAAGAGTCTGCAACAAACCACTTCTGGCCTTTCATGACGATGTCACGTGGTGGGTCGTGGTCCACGCCGGCATCGGCAGACCAGACGGTAGCTACTGCGCCAGGCTCGAGTTTCACGGTGCGGTGGAATTTGAAGATAGTCTCCTGGTCACCAGCTTTACGGAGAATTTGGTATCCACCGAGGCTCAGTTCCTATTCAAGTAAAAAAGATAGAATTAAATAATGCATTAAGTTAGAAGTTAGAAAGCACTATCACAATATTAAATTTTAGAAATTACCTTCTTGCCCTTGTTCCTGATCTTGACGAAGCTGCCATCGGGACAGGCTTCTGCGACTTCGAGGTCACCCTTGGCGCTGGAGGTGACGCTGTAGTCGTTGAGGCTGCGCTCCTCGGTCTCGTCGAGCAGCGTGCGCTTGCGCGCGGCGCGTAGTGGGGTGGCGCGACGCGACGGAGTGCCGCGTGCACCGCTCGCGCTCATCGACGCGCTGGCAGACGCGCGGGACTCGCGGCCCGGGGACTGGCTGGTCAGGTTCAGCCTGTATGGAACATCGAATAATTTACTGATGCTAGCTTTTACATTTGTTACAGACTTACTCTATGCACAAGCAGGGCCACATTTATTAAATACATATTATAATGAAAACCACTTAGTGGCACAATATACCGTACCCTTAAACCTCGACTGAAGAGGCCTTATTCCCAAAAAAGAATAAAAATTGGCTATATCATTTACCTGTCCTCCTCGCCTTCAAGCAGCGCACGGTAAGTTGCGATTTCATAGTCGAGAGAAATCTTGATGTCCATGAGCGTGGCGTATTCGCGTAGTTGCGCAGCCATCTCGTCTCGCAAACGTGCCAGCTCCTGTTCCAGTGAGGCGAGGTCCTCAGCGTGTCGGGCGCGCTCAGTCTCCAGCTGACGTTCCAATTCACGGCAACGGTTCTGTGTGTCAACATTATTATTAGTGTTTATCACCCTTAAGCAAGCAAAGTGGTAAATTGGAAAATCTATGTTTTAAAGTGCAATGTTTACAAAAAATATTTTCTTTTAGAATCTCCACTTGTGATATGGAGCGTGGCTGGTAGTGCTTGGATGAGAAGAGCTGGCTCAGTGGCGTGCAATTGGAGAGGCCTATGTCCAATAGTGGACAAAATTAGGCTACTGATGATGATGATTATGAATTTAGACGAAATTAATATCTGACACAAAGTATTATTTGCATGATAAAATCAATTGATAAAACTGTTATTATTTTTGATGTGTTATTGTATTTGAAAGGGTTAGTACATAACATCGCCACTTACGCTGAGGGCCGCATTCTTATTCTCCAGGTCGTTGAGGGTTGCGTTAAGGCTATCAATGCGCGTGCGCATGGTACGAAGCTCCTCTACAGCAACGGTGGCGGCTGTGCTGTTTCGGTTCGCCGCGTTATGCAGATTCTTCATCTAAATTAAAATTTCATTATTATAACTCATTAATTAGTTAATTGTGTATCTTTAAGTAGTTAGACGTTGAGGCTACTCAAGATTACGTATTTAACATTATTTAAGTATTCATATTAATTTCAGGTAGATACTAACCTTGTTTTCATATAGAGCTTCAATTTCATCACGATTGGCTTTAATATTAGCCTCCTGTTGTTCACGCAGCTCTTGCAGGCTTTGTTGCAACTTAGCCTCGTACTGTTGGGCCAGGCGACCATCTGTAATAATGTTTATTATTAAAATTAATCTTTAAAATAATTCTGGTATACTGTTGTTAACTACATATTTTGCCATGCGATATAAATTCATTATGTGTGTGTTAGGACATTTTCCAATCTTAGTAATTTAAAACTGGCCTGGTCCAATGTGTCCACAGAAGGCTGCAATGTTGCTGTACAGTCATTTTTTAGTTAGGACAGGCACCAGATTGTTAAGGTGGGACCGGCATCATATAGATGATATATTCACCTGCTAAAATATAATCAAGGAACTGGCCTTGAATATATTTTAAATAAATTGAATGTTAAAAATTGTATAAGTACTATAAATAAAACAAGGTTTATATCCAAATTTTTAATTCATTACCTGAACTGCTTGTTGTTGTTAAACTGTTGAATAAAGTTTCGAAAGTATTGAACAAAGTTCTCATAACCCTCTGTAGAATAAATTTTATAATAGATGTCAATTCAGTACCAAATAAATCAATCACTTACCAATTTCGGATATCTCGACCTGGCGCCTGGTGCGCGTCTCCTGCAGTTCCTGTTGGAAGACTTGGTCCTTGAAGGAGAGCTCCTCACGCAGGCTCTGCACCGTGTTTTCCATGTCGATGCGGCACAACATCTCTTCTTCCAAAGTCTTACGCGTATCAGCGTATACTTTACGCAATTTATCAATTTCTTTAGCCAGATCCTAAAGAAAAGAATATATGAATTAAGAAAACAATAATTATCAAATTTAGCTTAAATAGATAAATAAATAAATTGTGATTTTGTTAAATTAATTGTATCTATTTAATGATTATTTATAGGTATCAAAATTAAAAGTTTAAAGGCTATAAATTTAAATTGTTTACTCATTTGTTTGTCATCTCCTTTAGACCCCAATTGCCATATTGTACAGGTTTTTATAAAAGTAATAGATGAACATTCACACATGCCTACATAGGCAAAACAGATTGCATAGTGATTGCATTGTGCTTGTGCATGTGATTGTGTATACGTATATTGTGCAAATAATATGCACGATTGTTTAACAATTTTTTGAACAAAGGTATACAAACCCTGGCTTCATCTTGGGCCTTCTTCTTATCGGCCAAAGCTGTATTGTACTTGTTGCTTTCCTCAGTGAAACGCGTTTCATAATGACGCGCCAAGTTTTCGGCTTGTTGACAATCTTTAGTTTTTTTGTCCAAGCTAAAAATAAAAAATAAAAGTTATTCAAGTTACTTATGATACACTAAAAAAATTAATTCTTTCAACAAGTGCAATAATCTGCGTTGCCTTAAACTAATTCCCTAAGATGATAGAATATTGTACGATACGTATTTATTTATCCATGTCCATATACAGGAATAAGTAAACATTCTATTGTGTAGGACGAGTTATTAAAAATGCGAAACCATGACACCTAAATGAGGTGATCCTCAGAAATAAAGCTGTGTTTCCATGTGGTGCCGATCGCGATAGCTCTACGCGACGGCCGGCGCGGCACGTTATTGCGCAACCGCATAGGCGCCCGGAATGTTTTTGTAAACACGCCACTACCCGGTCCCCGCGTGTTCTTGTCGCTGTGTCGACTTGAACGATCCGATGTATGTATACTTATACGTTTACCGACGTTTTTTGTATCTCGTGTTTCCCGTTCGTTGGGGAAGACATTACTTATGATGTGGGAGGAGTGCAGCACGTTAACTTAAACCAATTTACTTTAATTTACAGTTATGTTAGACCATATTTGTTAAATATTATAGCTGGAGGTTGCTGTTCAGTCAGAGTAATCGTTAAATGGAGAATGGAAATGTATATTATATGAGCTTTTCAGTTCACAAATACATTCCAATTAAATTTTGAAGATGACGACATTTTTTTATTTAGAGATGAGACATCAAGGACAAGCAGGTCGTCATTCTCGTCATACGAGGTACCGTCGATATTGTTTACACAAGTACCAAAATAAAGATTAACCACATATTTGTTTCCCTTGGCCCTACCAAAGGTTATACATATAGTGTAGGTATGTCACGTTAACGTAATGATCAATCGAATTATGCCATGGCAACGCTTTATCGTTTCGTAGGTAGGTAGGTAGGTATATGTTATAGGTGGGTGGGGGTTCTTTTGCGTTATTATAAAGCAAAAGAAACACAAACACTGCCTTTGACATCGCAACAGAGGTTTATGTTTGGAGACAGAGATTTGAAAGTGAAAAGCTACTTATTTTCTTATGACCAACTAAGCGAAGCCGCAAAGGCAGCGCCTTGTTATCATCATCATAAGCTGGAAGACGTCCATGGCTAAACAAAGACCTTTCCCTTAGCTTTCCAGGCCAAACGTTAAATTGTCACATGCATCTTGCTACTCCGACAATGTTGTCGGTTTATCAGGAGCTGGAGGGAGGTCTGCCTACGTTGTCTTCCGTAGGTATACGCCACTCGACAACTTCTTTGGCTGTCTGTCCTTCGATTCCAGCGATGTAGACTATCTACTGCCACGGCAGCTTGCAAATTTTCAGAGGCATTACGCGTTATGCACGTTGCGGCAGATGTAGTAAGTTTATTTTGTATATGTATCACGAGTTACTAAAAAGTTACCGTATTAATAATCAATTCAGTAAATTTTGAAAAAAGATTATGTGACCTAGTTTTGAAAAATGTGCGATGTTTTTACTTATTTAACGCAATGTATGGGTATAGTTTATTTTCTAAAGTTAATCGCACCCACGTGTTTGTGCACAATTTGCGATGCGGGAGGTCTTATAAATAGACAATAGAATAATCAATATTAATTGAAGTAAAGCTCAATATTACAATTTAAAGTAAAAAACAGTTTAGCATCGATGTACATATTTTCTAGAAATCGTCAGCGATATTTTTAAGAGTCCATTCAGAGAAGGTTACATTGATGTCATAGCTACGTAAATAAGTGGGTTACGTCATTGTAAAGCTTTGGTCAAGTTATTACACAGGAAATGCTGTAATGTGGGTTTAAAATATTAAGTAAGTAGCCAATAGGGTATTTGACAATTTTTGAAAAATATTATTTTACTATTCTTTGTTATGAAATAGGCATATTGTATTAATATTTTCGTAAAATATTATTTATTTTTAAAGAAAATAAATATTTAAGTTTAAATTCCCCAATTCGCGCGAAAAATGCTTTTTAGAAAATGGCGCCGGTCACATGACGTGGATGACGTCACACGCAAGTAAACAAAGGTACAATCAAAGGAGACAAGCTGTTTTTTCCGTGGTTTTTCTTTAATTAAACCGTGATAATGGTGTATAAATGGTGTACGGTGCCAGAATGTAAAAATACATCTATAAAAACTCCAGAAAAAATATTCGTTTCTGTTCCAACTAATCCCAAAAGACGAAAAATGTGGTTACAATTAGCTCGAAGAGACCCAAAGAACGTTTTATCGCATACAAACATTTTTATGTGTGAAGATCACTTTGATGTAAGTATTAAATTTAATTAGCTAAACATATAAATGATTATTTCATACCAGTTTGTGTATGTACCTATCACTAACCTATAATGTATTATAACAATTTTGTAAGTACTTAGCAGATTGTTGATATTATTGCCTTGTCAAACAACATTGATAGGCAAATGTTTGCTAATTAGATGTTATAAGTACTGAATCCTAAATAGAATAACTATTATAGAGGTAATATATCAATCAAAACAAAAAAAACCTCTAATATTACTGTACCTATAATTACAGATGGAACAAGATACAACTAACTACCTGAAATACAAAATGGGCTTCAGTCAAAAGATATTATTGAGAGATGAGGCTGTGCCAACAAAATTTCACTGTCAAGAAGATCGCAAGAGACGGCTATCCCCTGAAGCTGGACCTTCTCGAGAAGCGTTCCTTAAAAGGCAAAGAAGAAGTCTTGTCACGGAATGTTTGGAAAGTCAAAGCACTACTGAAACGGAAGTTGAAAGTATTCAACAACTTGACAATATAATACAAGATGCGGTTATGCTGGAAGGTACTTGTCACCTATGTATTTATTATGAATTTATATTAAAACCAAAAAAAATAAGTAATAAATAATCAATATTATGTGTTTGTCTTTTCAGAAACATCAAAAACTCAAGAGAAAGAAACTTCTACTGAAACTATCATAACTCTAGAAAAATCTGTTCAAGTAACAACAAAAGTGACTAAACATTTCAGGAGCAAGGCTGTGCAAGTACGAATACAAAATAAAAGTATTTCTACATCTCCGTTGAAAGTGTGTACAACATCCAGTTTTACTTCGCCTTTTAAAATTGAACCATGTCGTCTTCAACCATCACAGTCAGGAGCTGTAAAAGCAGTGAAGAAAAAGATTGTGCTTGAAGATGATAAATCAGACAGTGAAATATCTTGTTTGGAAAGTGGCCATTCATCTCCTTTTGTACCTACAGCTACATCATCATCATCAAAAATGACTGACTCTGAGAGTAATGCCACCGAGACTGAAGATATGGAAAAATTGCAGTGCCTTAAAAATACTATGCGTTTGATTGAAAACAAACCTACAATGTATATTGGTATTTCCAAAGACTGTTATTTTTTGATTCAGTTAATTCATAAACACACAAATATAAGAATCGAACATATTTTACTTTGTTTAAAAAAAATTAGACTAAATAGCACATTTTCAGAATTAGAAGATAATTTTGGAATATCTCTAGGTATCATATGCAAGTAAAATATTTTTGTCTAATATCTCAATATTAAGTAGTGTATTAAACCCATTTATTGTTGCTTTAGATAAAAAAAATATAATTAAGAATCTTCCAATTGCTTTCAGACACAATCATTACAATGTCAGTTGTATCATTGATTGTCTGGAAATTGATATACAGAAACCATCCAAGGCTCTATATCAGGCATTAACATGGTCCGACTACAAAAAAGGGAATACTGTGAAGTATTTAATTTCATGTACACCCAATGGTTTAGTCAATTATGTTTCACAAGGGTTTGGTGGCAGAACTAGTGATGTCACCATAGTAGAAAATTGTAGTTTTCTAAATGGGTTACAGCCAGGAACAATTATTTTGGCTGACAGAGGCTTTAAGCACCTGGAACCTTTACTTCAGGCAAAAGGAATGAAATTATTAAGACCACCTAGTGTACGTGCTGGTGCAAAATTGACTAAATCCGAAGTTAAACAAACTAAAATTATTGCAAGCTTGCGAATTCATATCGAAAGAGTTATAAGAAGATTAAGAGAATTTCATATGTTGAAACAACATTCGGTTATAAACACAAATATATGTCGCGTTCTAGACCATATTATTATAATTGCTTGTGCGCTTATTAATTTGCAAGATTCTCTAATTAAATAATGTGTCTAGCCAGTTAAGGAATAAAAATAAAACAAGATATTTTCACCATTGTAAAATGTTTTTTATTGCTTACTCACTTATATCTGTATTACGTAGTAATATAGGGTATATATTTCCTTTCCAAAAAAAAGTTAATTTATTTATTAAGTTATTAACAAAATCTTCATCATAATTTTCTAACATTATATCAACTTTTTGTGTGTGTTCAAAATTACTATCCGCTATACAAAAATAACATTTATGAAGACCAGTTGCATACATTTGCAGTTGCACCTGCGCTTTACATTTTGCAGTAAGAATGCCATTTTTTATATAATTTGTTTTAGATTTGGCCTTTGTAGGACACTTTATTTCAATAACAGCATCTTTCATTACCCCATCAGGGGATGCAGCAATCACAGGGTTGTCTTTACAGACATAAAGCCCGCAGGAAGTTATTTTTTTTTTCAATTTGTTGCTTACAGCTTTCCGGACAGAAAGCTCTAGAATTCTTCCTCTTTTCATGGCCACTGTATCAGGTATTTTTGCCCCCATTATAGTGGCCACTAATGCTCCATCAGTTGTATGGCAAACACTCACTTCGTGGGCTTTTGAAGCAGTGATACGGCCATACCGCAGTTCATACCAAAAGTTAGTTTTATTCTGCTGCCTAGTCGCTTCTTCTATATTTTTTATTATATCACTAGTGAATGCACTTTTCATAACGCTTAAGAGCAAGCCTACATCATTCTTAGTTTCTTGAGGTAGATTAACCATGAAGCTATGCAACGAGTAACGAGTAATGTCACTATGCACAAAATCGTTTTGATATTTTAGCAATTCACACTTATTAATTTTTCTCTTTTTTGCTTCTAAAATAAAGTCTTCACATAGTGCTGATGTGCTAGGTCTGTGTGGAACAAGGGTCTTGGTCATTTGTTCTATAGTGATGAACTTTAAAGTGGTTCCTACTCTAGACAGAGCAGGCTTCTTCCAGTAACACTCCACCGAAGTACATGCCGGTTCCTCGCTGCGACGATGGACCCACATCAAAAAGGCAACTGCATGTTTACATCCTCCAGCTGAAGCCGCACAGTCATGGCACTCACAGCTTATTATTTCACCGTCATTTTCATTAACGATTAGGGTAACATTGTAAGCTTTGGTGCGCACTTTATGTTCCGGGCACATTTTACATTTCACTGTACAAATTCCATTGTCGCGATATAGCTGGACGTACCCAACGGCATCATCACCGTATGACTCTCTTGCAGACCTGCAAATAAAACTATTACTGAAGGTACTGAAATTTTTATAACCTAAAATACACGAATGATTTTTTGTACAAAATATAAACAAATAATTGTTGCGTGGTACTTACACTGCTGTTTTTACATTTTTTAGTTCTGCAGCATAATAATCGGCATTATTTTTAAAAAATAATGCTACCATGAATGGGTCGATCTTAGGTAGATTGCTGTTATCTGCTCGCTCGTAATTGGATTCCATCTTAGATATTTTGTACTCGAGAGTTTCGTAATAAAAAATTGTGTTAGAAATTAAATGAAAATGTTAAATAATCACTCAAAAATCGAATCGAAACACTTTATAAGAAGTAAACGGCGTACTAAACTCTGTCAAATGTGCTTTGTTTACTTGCGTGCGACGTCATCACAATGGCAACCAATGACAGAACGTTTCTATCACCGAAAAAAAAAAGAAAATGATTTTCAACTTTATTCACGAAATACTCTGAAAATACATGATATTTTAATTAAAAAAAAATGTAATATGTTTAATTTACCTATAATTAGTTAGGATGACAATAAATTATAGTTTATTTTATATGTCGTCAAATACCCTATTAGATTCTTCGTCTAAAGACTACTCATGCCTAGAGAATTTGTTATGACTGGTACTTCGTATTTACTTGATTACGTCGGAACAAAAAGCGCGTTTAAGCTTAGACGTCGCGTAGGCGGCGCGCTACAAGCGTGTAGCTGACGTAAACTGGCCAGGGTCAACAGCCGTAGCCTTTAAAGTTAATCTCTATGCCTAGGCGAAAACTTGATCGAACTCTAAATAGAGTTCGATTCCTTGTATATCAAAGTGTCAAGGTACAATTTTATTTTCCGCATTACTCTTTCTCCTGCAATAAAATGATTCTTATACTGTTTCCAGTGTTGTGGCGGTTAAAACACCTGTTTAAATTGCAGGTAATTTTAATCTTAACAACTGGAAATTAATTTTTTACTGTATTTGAAAACGCCGATTAGATAAGATGTTAAAAGACGATTCAACGAAACAATGAAATGTTATGAACCAAAACCGTAATGTTCATGATCATAATGTGGATTGGTCCCTGACCCGGTTTGTAATTTCGCGTGCATTGGGGTGGCGGACTTTTGGCCTTCCCCACATAACGATGTTTTTTGAGGCTCTGTTCTTAGTTTATTGTATTGTTTGTTTAGGGGTTGTCTAAAATTATGAATTGTATTATTTACAACAGGGTATTGAAAACCACCATTTATTGAAACAGTGGCAAATAACAGGACATTGCCATGGTTTTTGTAGTAGTCTATTTTAATTATACCAAGTGATAATCACAAGGAAATCACAATTATTATACAATTTACTGCTTACATTAGGCAAACAATGCCTATTTGATCTACTTTTTATAATTATGCAGTTTCTATTGACCAACCAAACTTAACTATTGACAATAAAGTTCTAGGTTTACTCAAGGTCTAGTAAATACATTCTCATTTTCATGCACTAAGTTACAATGCTAAAGTGTGACCTCTGTGTGATAGGTACTAACATTGAATGTCTGCCGAAACTGGCAAACAGAGTCAAGGTGAACTTAAAAAGACATTTATTATCACCATATGGATGTAACCATGCACAATGCAATGTTAATGAGTGCTGCATTTCAGTGAAGGAATGAATAATAGGTAACAAGATAAAAGAATTTTTGTAACAATAAATTATCTGTACTTATTATTTTATCATGAACCACATGAAACTGAAAAGTAATCCATTATAATCTTTATATCAATCTGTCATAAAGTGTGTACAAAATAATAATGTTATTTATATTATTAGTGATTATTTAATAATGTTTAAGTAAGTAACTTGCACCTGATGGAAATTGAGAACAGAATTGCCAAGATAAGGGTATGTTAGAAACCTTGATTATTATTAAAGAGTGTGAACATTGGAGTTTGTGTATATCATTAAAACACATTTATAAAAGTAATTTTGAAGATGAGCCACTCTCACCTTGACACAAATTGATTGCTATCTAGGCCGGTGCCTAAGACTGAAAATATATATTCTTTATTTTTACTATACATCATTAAAATCTGGGTTTCTATTCCCAACATATGCAAGGTCAAAAGTATTTAGCAAGCAAGTATTGACTTTACTGAAAAACAAGTGACCTTCAGTCGTCTGACTTGTGATTAACATATTAATCTAAACTTTGCTTAGAAATCACAAAATATTATAATATACAATAGTAAATATGCATCATTTGTGTGGTAGTCTAAGATTTTTAGCATTACTTGTGTCACTTTTGTTTATAAACAACTATGATAGTTTGACTGGAACTTCTATGTATAATCCTATAGTTGAAAATGTACATTGTTGCCAATGTTTATAGTTTGGAAACAAATGTTGGCAATTGTCCTATAAGATAGGAATACTGAGATATGATTGGTTAAAGGCTTAGAAACGATTTAAATTTACTGTTTATATACAAAATATGTAGTACATATTGCGACATTGGTATGTTATAGACATCGAATTAGAATTGTTATACTTAAGAATGTGATTAGTTTGGTTAAATCGGGCTATGATGTCACTATGTCGTAAAAGCGAGGTCGGCCGCGCTCGTCACACCGCACCCGCTAAGAAACTCCGCCGATGACGTAAACTTGCTATGCTAAGGTTAGCCGGAAGAACTTGCCACCACATGCACTAAGTTTATTTATAACTACATTATCAACAAATAGGTATAATCAACATAGCAATCGCAATTTAACACTTACCGCTTTTTCAAATCATCGTTCTCCTCGTATAACCTCTTCAGATCAATTTCTAATTTGGCCTTTTCACGCGATGTGTCATCTAAGAGCTTACGGGCATCTTGCAATTCATGCTCGTACATGCCCTTGATATTGGAAACCTCGCGTGTGACCACCTCCTGTGTAGTCTGAATTTCACGACGTAATCCAGAATTCTCACTTTCCAACTGCCTGACTTTATCGATATATGCCGCCAAACGATCATTGAGATTTTGTAGGGCATCTTTCTCTTGGAGACGGGTGTGTCTTGTAGGGCTCAGCGGGCTATTCGGCCGGCCGGCAGAACTTGAAGGGCGGCTTCCCACAGGAGTGCTCGACTGCTGTGGGCTTTGCACAGATGACACCACACTTATATTAGACGACGATGTTACAGTCTTTTTCGTTTTTGACGACATTGTTATGCTCTTTTTCTGTCACAATAAATAGAATATGCACAAAATATTCTCTACACGAGCGTACACCACTCCTTCAGCCAAGCGTAAAAACTCACGAAAAGCAAGCGAACGCTGAACGCATCAACGCACCAATCAAATCGTAATAAACCCAAGCGTCAAGTGATCACGTGACCGTTGAGTCATAATAATTGTTGCCAGATTATTGCTCTTCAAAATATTTTGGTAAGAGGCTGACTTTTTAATCAATTTGAATAGGTATCCTAGAATTCATTAGAGATTACCATAGATTACAAAATATATTTTTAATG
The DNA here is from genome assembly GCA_902829305.4 of Spodoptera exigua. Lineage (NCBI taxonomy): Eukaryota > Metazoa > Arthropoda > Insecta > Lepidoptera > Noctuidae > Spodoptera > Spodoptera exigua. Next base: position 11,835,030 of record LR824603.2, read on the forward strand.
CTTTTTCAACGATTTCACGAATGCCAAACAAAATTATGTTGTTTGAGTCTATTTCTAGCCAAGGAAGTTTAAGACAAGAAGATAGAACAGATAGATGGGGGTATAGGGATTATTATCAACCTGTACGAATAAATAATCACAAAACAAAAAAATCCTAGCAGCATAAATACATTGAAAAATATTTATCACAAAAATCCCAAAAAAGTAAGCTCTCTTAGCTTTAAAATAAACTAAAAGTCTGTCAGTGTCACAAACTGTCAAACTCGATACTGTACGTCAATGTTGTTGTGTGATTGTGTGACTCGCTGGAGGTTAGAATAATTTTAAATGGTGGTAAACATCGCGAATTTACTACTTTGGAAGTGGACATATTTAATGTAAAATGGCAGACGTGAATAGTTTATTTGATTGTTTTGATGAGTCAGCACCGGACGATGCTTCTATTCAACTTCCTGATATAAAGAAAGAAAAAAGTGAACCGTGAGTTAACCTCATTTGTATAATGTAAACGCACTAACTAATGTTTTTCTTATTTGAAAGGACTAAGTTATCATGCGTATTTTATTAACAGGGTAGCTGACAATCCAACAGAATCTACTTCTTTAAAACGGTCGCACGAAGAAGTAGCTGTTATTGAACAAACCACTAAGAAACAAAAAGCAGATGAAGATGATACGGAATTGACCAGTGATATAAAGTAAGTTCTTGCAAGATATGTATATATTCAGGTGTTTTATTAATATTATATCTGTCAGTTGGTTGAAAAACGATATTAGTCTGAACCTTTTGTTATTGTTTCAGTTTAGATCTCTTGAATGCCCGAATCGTTATACATACACTAGAAACTCATGAGGGTTGTACACATGAGGTGGCAATACCACCAAACCATGAATACGCTCCTCTTATGCCAATCACAGGAGAGCCAGCGAAGCAGTATAGTTTTATATTGGATCCATTTCAGAAGGAGGCTATACTATGCATAGACAATTTGCAATCTGTATTAGTCTCTGCTCATACATCTGCTGGAAAAACTGTGGTGGCTGAGTAAGTTACTTGCTCCATCTATTTACTTTTTAAGTTAAATATTTAAATTTTGTTCGCATTAGTATTGCATCATTTTGTGCAATATTATTTTATGTCATCATGAAACAATATATTGCACAAAGAACAGCTTATGGCTCATAAACTGTTCTTTAATAACTGCTATGCAATGTGTCACAGGTCCAATATAATGGCAAGTAATTATTTTTTTGTTTATTACTTAGATATGCTTTGATTTTTATTATGAATATGGTCAGAAATGGTTAGCTAAATAGCTAAGACACATTTGTCAAAAAACATTTTGGTCCTATAAAAGATTTTTTTCAGTACGCATTTTTTACTCCAGTAAACTTGTTGTTTTTTACATAGAGCTAATTTCAATATGAATGATGATATGCACATAACAAATTTTATGTCAACTACAATTTGTAACTCATAATTCTTGTAATATGCTGTCTGCAGTCATGCCACATTTATCTATTAAAATAGAAAAAAACAAATCTTATTGACTTTTATTCCTTATAGGTATGCTATAGCTCTGTCATTGAAGAACAAACAAAGGGTCATATACACTACTCCCATCAAGGCTCTGTCTAACCAGAAATATAGGGAGTTTTCTGAAGAGTTTCATGATGTAGGTCTTATCACTGGTGATGTGACGATTAACCCTTCAGCTTCATGTTTGATCATGACCACAGAGGTAAGACAGAACAATTTTCTAAATTATTTTTATAACAACAAACATAGACATTTATTTTTTAACTTTTTCTTATTTATTTTACAGATTTTAAGAAACATGTTGTATAGAGGTTCTGAAATTATGCGTGAGGTGGGATGGGTTATATTTGATGAAATTCATTATATGAGAGATAAAGAGAGAGGAGTGGTCTGGGAAGGTTGGTTTATGTTTTTATTCTATTGAAGATAAAATATATAAAAAAGAAATAGACTTTTATAAAACAAACTTCTTAGTAAGATAAATTAGTTCTAGGGACTATATTAGTTTTGAGATACTTTTAGTGGATTTATCACACAACTTGGCATTTATGACCTGCATGGTCATCCAAATATCTATACAAAATATTAGCTCAAGCTCAACCACTTGAAGATATCTGCATCAAAATTTTGTTGCACTATTTCCCAATAATTCATATTCTTAAATACAAGTTAAATAAAAGCTTGCACTAAAATAATGAATAAATCCTAACATTCTATTTATGAATGGGCATGTCTTTCTAGCTATAAGACCTGAAATCTTGTTGAAAGTTGAAATAGTCTACAATATCAATATATTTTTATAATATGCTGGAATTTACTTGCTTATTGTATGAGATTGTGAAGTTTTAATATTTATAAGACTCATTTATTTATTAAACAACTGCCCGTCATTATCTAGCCTTCACTTGTTTAACTTCAAATCTTTTCTTTATTCAATAGAAACATTGATTTTGTTGCCTGATAACGTCCACTATGTGTTCCTCTCGGCTACAATACCTAATGCCCGTCAGTTTGCGGAGTGGGTTTGTCGGCTGCACTCCCAACCTTGTCATGTGGTGTACACTGAGTTCCGACCCACTCCATTACAACACTACATATTCCCTGCTGGAGGAGATGGCATACATCTTGTGGTGGATGAGAAGGTAAGACCTGAATGACTATTTTATATTTATTTTTATTGCAACTAAGTCTATAGTGTGTATAGTTCGTTTAGTAGTGATAACTAGTCATTTGAAGAACTTCCCAGTTAATGCAGTGGTAGTCTTCACACAAAAAATTTAATTAGCATTGTTTCCGAAGCTTTCGTTCATATAGGAAAAGTTATGTTTACATTTTCTTGTTACCTAAGATGGGCTGCCGAGGTTGCGGGGTAAGCACAATGGGGCACCGCGACCTCGGCCCAGAGAATGAGAAGGTACAGGAGGGTTTTTAGTCAGTAAGAGGCTGACACTCCATCCCGCCCGGCTCTGGGCGGGAGTCATTTGATCATTTTCCCCTCACAAAAAAAAACCTAGGATGGGCTTACAGCAATTTTTATTTTTAAATGCTATTATCATCATATATTATAATTAGTATGGTTAAGTAATTTATTGTACAAAATTATTTTTAGGGCATATTTAAAGAGGACAACTTCAACACTGCCATGGCAGTTTTGAGCAACGCGGGTGACGCAGCCAAGGGCGACCAACGTGGCCGTCGCGGTGGTCCACGCGGAGCTAACCAAACTAATATATTTAACATAGTTAAGATGATCATGGAAAGGAACTTCGCACCTGTTATCATATTCAGTTTCAGTAAAAAGGATTGTGAAGCCTATGCTATGCAAATGGCAAAATTGGACTTTAATACAAGTGAGTAGGGTTCCTTATGGTGATGATTAAAGCCTATAGAAACACATTTTAGTAATAATCTTTATTTATGTTTAGTTGAGGAAAAGAAGCTTGTGGACGAAGTATTCAATAATGCTATGGATGTATTATCTGAGGAGGATCGTAAGCTACCTCAGGTGGAGAATGTAATTCCTTTGCTGCGGCGCGGTATTGGCATACATCACGGTGGTCTCTTGCCTATACTCAAGGAGACGATTGAAATTCTATTTGGTTTGGGTCTTATTAAGGTGAGGAGAAACATCTTTTTTAATTCAATGAAGATAATATTAACTTGCTGAAGTGCTCTGACTTATTATACCTGAATATAGGTACCTTATAATTAAGATGTTAAAATTATTAATATTGTTTTGGTACAGGCACTATTCGCGACTGAGACATTTGCTATGGGTTTAAACATGCCCGCCAGAACTGTCGTGTTTACCAGCTGCCAGAAGTTTGACGGAAAAGATTTTAGATTTGTAAGTACCTATTTTGTAATTTATTACTAACTAGCTTCCGCACACGGTTTCGCCCGCTTGGTCTGTTGATAAAAATCTCTTCACTTATCAACATGTCAAATTTCAACCAAATCGGTTTAACCACTTTTGTTTGAAAGGATAACAAACATACATCCATACATTCTCACAAACTTTCTTTATAATATTAGTAGGATTTTAAAATTAGCATCTGTAAATGTCTGAAATGCATTTAATATATTTTATAAAGCGTAGGAAACTATTATGTGAGTGATGGAATTAACGATTATTTTATGTATAATATCATCATACTCAGATATCGTCAGGCGAATACATCCAGATGTCGGGACGTGCAGGTCGGCGTGGTCTCGATGACAAAGGTATCGTGATCCTAATGATTGATGAGAAGGTCACGCCCGCTATCGTTAAAGGCATGGTGCAGGGCAAAGCGGATCCCATCAACTCCGCCTTCCATCTCACTTATAATATGGTAAGCTATTTATTATTCATCATATTTATCTTGTAACTTTTTACTCGATGCCTTTTTATGAGTACATTGCTCTTTAAGGCTATTCTTTTCTTAAGCTAAATTACAATACCGCCGACGTATCTTGGCGAGTCTAAAGTTAGCCGATTAGCTGCACAGTACACAATTTTGTTCCTAAAAGATCGTCGGCCGTACTGTACGCCCTAAACGGTTAAGCTATTTCGGCATTTTAGCGTCACAACAACATTTAAAATTTCATAGGTCCTGCTTAGATTGATTTTAATAAATTGTGACTATTTACTTAATAGGTAATATTAATATTATTCTCCATTAGGTACTAAACTTACTGAGAGTAGAAGAAATTAATCCAGAGTATATGTTAGAAAGGAGTTTCTTCCAGTTTCAAAATCAGGCAGCCATACCCGATCTTATTGACAGTAAGTTATTTTGTTACTTATACATAATTATTATGTAATTAACATAATTGTTCATTGCTTACTTTTACCTAACGGCTGGACGTTGTGTTATCCCACTCGGTCAACGACAACGCCGTGTGGCCAACGAGTGGACCCCGCTTGGACCCCGGTTGGTCCAAGGATTTTCGAGTAGTCTGTTAATAATTGGCACTACCCGGGGGGAGGGGTCTATTCGGGACCCCTGCGTTAGCAACGCCTAGTCAACGCAATGCAAGCATTCTAGCAGCGAGTTATCACCGAGTGGCCCACCCGCTGTCCGCGCGTGAGCGGCTTAGATCCGAGGCGATCTAATGACGCTACGGAGTTGATGTAGTGAGCGCATATCTAAGACCATATAAAGATTACTAGCCGTGGAGACAATCAGCTATGACCCTTAATCAGTTGTGTTGGCAGATCCATGTAGGTTCTAAGGCGCAGTGGGAGGGAGGAACACCGGTTTCATCATCTTTATTGTGAACTCATCTTTGCCTTTTCCAAGTCGCACATCTCCCTATCTCAAATGCACTCTTCAACATTTTACCGTCATTTATATATCTGTTACTAATATCTACTTCCTTCATTGTACTATAGAAGTGAAGCAAAAACAGAAGGAGTACAATTCCCTTACCATCTCCGACGAGCACTCCATAGCTTCGTACTGCAACATCAGGTCCCAGCTAGACCTGTTAGGCGCACAGTTCAGGTCTTTTATCACAAAGCCTGAATACTTAAAACCTTTCTTACAACCAGGACGACTTGTTAAGGTAAGATTTTGTTAGTGGTAAATAATAATATGCCTAATAAGAGTACGTTACTGATGCCCGGTTTCCGAAAGCCCGATCAATGTTAAAATCAACTAACTAGGTGTCAAATCTCTTGTCAACTCATCTGATTGGTTGTTGATAATTCAGTCAACCAATCAGATGACTTGACAAGAGATTAAATTGATCTTAACATTGATCGGCCTTTCTTGATGCCTTTGTTAATGCGCTCATCACTCATTAAAGATATATTTTGCATATTTGTGTGAAAGAATAAAGTTAAAAAAATCTTCGTAAGTACTTTGATCACGAGTTTACTTCAAGTACCTAATTCTTGAGATAATTTATAAAATAAATTAAATATATAGTTTACTTATTTCGTTGTACTTCTTTGGAAATATTTCAAAGATTTATAGATTATACAATGATGATGCCACCCAATTTGATTGAAGATGATGCTTTACAAATATTTGAATTTTAGAGATGTTTATATTACTGAAGGCCACACGTTGAGGTACGTACATGTGTGGGCCGTGACATTAATTAGCAGGTTTTTATTGATGTCGCTTCGTACCGTATTCTGATAAAATGCTTGACTGCGTGTTAAGTTGGCAATTTAGCAAAAATACCTTATAATTGACTAAAAAAACTCCATTATAATTTCAATACTTATCAAGTGCAGGTACTTGTATGATATCATCATTAGTCTTAATAATGCGCATTGTTAATATCCCAGAATACGGTAGTTTCCAACTAGTCAAATTCAATACTTTTATTGAAATGTCAAAAACGATACTTTTCTATGAAATTTGTATGAAAAACTGAGGTATGACGTCATAGTATTTTTGCGTCAAATAGCTTACTTATTTCTTAATAATTAGCTACAAAATATCTAAAACTTAGTGTATCGATCGATCAATGAATAAAAGTATAGTTATTTTTAAATATTTTATTGTATTGAAACGTCGAATTAATTTATTTTTGACCTAGAAAACTACCCAATTGATATACAAAAATAATGTTTTATTCACAGGTAAAAACGGAAAAACATGAATATGATTGGGGCATTATAGTCAACTTTAGACATAATACGAGTAAAGGCAAGAAGGGAGAAGAGAATCCTTTGAATTCGGAGTCTGTGATCCTGGTAGACATTTTGTTGCACGTGAAAAAACCTTCTGAAGATGATACTGACAGTAGGGTGCCATGCCCACCCGGCGAGGTAAGGATATATCATTACCTACTGGAGACAGACCATTCGACTTTATCCGAGTTGGAGTTAGCGCGGTGGCCGGGCAACTGGCTGCCGCGCAACGTGTCACGGGTTCGATTCCCGCACGGAACAACTCTTTGTATGATCCACAAATTGTTGGTCCGGGTCTGGGAGTGATTTGTATGTGAAATTGTATGTTTGTAAACGCACCCACGACACAGGAGAAAATCCTAATATAGGGCCACGATTTTCATATCCACTACCAATTGTTACGAATCAATGTTTTGCTGACAATATTTGTGTTTTTATTAGGTAGGCGACGTGGAAGTTGTTCCAGTGCTGCACACACTCATCTATCAAATCAGTTCTTTAAGAGTCTACTATCCAAAAGACCTAAGGCCAAAAGACAACAGAAAATCTGTCCTTAAAACCATTGGCGAAGTGAAAAAACGTTTTCCGGAAGGACCACCGTTATTGAACCCCATAAAAGATATGAAAATCACTGAATCAGTTTTCAAGGAATGTGTTGATAGAATAAAAAATTTGGAAGAAAGGTAAGGGTTTTTGATATTTTGTACCTTGTGTATAAATAGTTTGACTTTTTTTTCTGATTTCACGTTCACAACTCCGCCAGATAGCAAAACCTTCGGATCGTACAAATATTTTACATTAGCTCTGCCAGTGCCTTGCAAAAGTAACATTATAGGCAGAGCTTATGTAACATATTTTGTACGTTCCAGACTATGAACTATTTCTGAGCCAATTTTCATCACAATCAATTCGGTACTTTTTACGTGAAACTGTAATAAACACACATGTGTATTTGCGTTTATTATATTAGAAGTATATTACATTGTTACATTATAATGCAGACTATATGCTCATCCACTGCACAATGACAAGAGTCGCGGCGCACTCACAGCCGCGTATGAGAGGAAGCAGGAACTTCACGAGGAACTCACGTTGGCCAAGGCAGAGCTCAAGACTGCCAAGAGTATACTGCAGATGGACGAACTTAAGAAAAGAAAGCGTGTGTTAAGGCGAATGGGGTACTGTACGGCCGCCGACGTTATAGAACTGAAAGGACGCATCGCTTGTGAGTTGAGCAGGTGAGAAAAACCTTTTTGATTTCCTGGTAATTTTAATCCTTCTTTTTGTTAACTTTTGTGGACAAAAATACTATAGGTAATATGTATTACACTTATTTATAGCAAAAAAATCACACCTAATAACGTACATATTCTTTTTTGTGCCTGTCAGTGCTGATGAGTTGCTCCTAACGGAGTTGATATTCAACGGAGTGTTCAACACGCTCACGTCGGAGCAGAGCGCGGCGCTCGTCAGCTGCTTCGTCTGCGACGAGAACTCCTCGCAGGCCTCCGCCACTGGGGAGGAACTTCGCGGCGTCTTGCGACAGTTACAAGTAATATACAGATCTTTGATCCATTGCCTCTTTTAATAAATAAATTTAATCTTGTAGTGTCAGGACGTTTTCAAAGAATAAGAAATTTAGTCTATATCCTCGAAAAATAAATTATTTCATATTTTGTAGTGTAGTATAACTTCATGTTTGCGCAGCGTGGACGCCGCGCGGACACGACGTTAAATTCGCGTCGTGGCGTGACAAGCATTAACGTCAGTTGGGCGCGAATCAACGTCGCGTCAGCGCAACATTGCGTGCGTGTTGCGTGCAACAAACGTGGCCTTTGTTGGCAACAAGACAAGTGTAGTCTGCAACATTCGCAAATATTAATGAAATTCCTATTCACTATTTTTAATATTATTAAACGACAGTGCAAAATATTAATTTTTTGATTCGACCATTAAGATTTTTCCAAAAATAGATGATTAGTTTTTCTTTTACGTAATGTTCGTCGAAATATTAAAGCCAACAGTAGCGCTTCCTCGTCGGAACCCATTATATGTCTGATTGTACGCCTCAACGTAGCGCTCAGCGAACGTTAATGCTATCGACGCGACTACGCCGCGTTAACGTCGCGTTAGCGTGGCGTCGACGTTAGTCAAAAGTCAAGTAGAGTAGCGTCCTAATAACACCAACACGGTAGTTATATTCATGTAAATATTACATCATGATAATTGTTGTTTTAGGAATACGCTCGAAGAATAGCCAAGGTGTCTCAAGACGCTAAGATGGAAATTGATGAAGACGAGTACGTGGGCAAGTTCAAGTGTACACTGATGGACGTGGTGCTTACCTGGGCCAAGGGAGCTTCCTTCTTACAGATCTGCAAAATGACTGACGTCTTCGAAGGTGAGAAGACATTACCTATCTAGTAGTATGACTGAACTGTTGAATTCGTAACTGAGCAACTAGCTGCTGTGCAACGTTTCGCGGGTTCGATTTCCGCACGGAACAACTCTTTGTGTGAATCACGAGTTGTTGTTCTTACAACACAGTGAGAAAATCCTAGAATAAGGGCGTCATTTTTTTTTAAATAGTAAGAAAACAGGTAGGAATTAATAACGTATATTTCTATACCAAATATCGACGGATATACGACATTTCGTTAAAATATTTTATTTATTTACTTCATTTTTTTTAAGGGTGATGATTCGAATTGAATTTGATAGTTTTGTTAATAAGTGGGTAAAATGTGGCAATCACCACACCAATTTTATATTCTTGATTATATTACGTGTGTTTGAAACCGACATTGCCGTCGTCATTGCATCGATCATTGTATTGTTCAGACATAATTGATTGCTTACTATTGTTCATTTTATGAAAAATACTGCAGTTTCTTGACATAGTATCTTGCTTGCATTGCTACCTAAATATAGCAAAATTATTTCATAAGTGAATTCTTTAGTTAACTACGTACAGTAATTTCAAATTCAATTTGTGGAAGCTAAAGTGTTTGTTTCTTACATAAAAAAAACATTGTCAGAAAATACAGTTCTAAAATTAAAAGACTATTATAGTATGTTTTTAAAAAAAGGTTGCCCCATTCTAGAATTTTCTCCTGTGTTGTCGTTGTTGTTACAAACATACAATTTCACATACACGTCACACTCAGACCCGGAACAATTTGTGGATCACACAGAGATTTTACGTGCGAGAATCGAACCCGCGACACGTTGCACGGTAGCCAGTTGCCCAGCCGCCGCACCAACCGATTAATGTTTAAACAATATTTTTTACACAAATTATTGTTACTACTGGTGAGTTCAGGATTTTTTTCTTATTACAGGTTCCATAATAAGATGTATGCGTCGTCTTGAAGAGGTACTCCGGCAACTGTGCCAAGCCGCCAAGAACATCGGTAACACAGACTTGGAGAACAAGTTCAGCGAGGCCATCAAACTGCTCAAGAGAGACATTGTCTTCGCGGCCAGCTTGTACATGTAACTTTGTATGTACCCCTGTTATTATTGTCTAATATAATCGTATCATAAATTAATTATTCAGTTTCATTTTTTTATTTAGATTTATCACTTCGGTAAGGGCAAGTTAGCGTGAAACTAAGGTATCGGTAGAATTGAAATGTTAAACATTTAAAGAAGTTATATATATTTAATAAAATACATAGTTAATTAGAAACAGCTTACTTCCACTAATCGAATGCAACAAAAACTTACTATTATAACTATTGGCTTCGAAGTACTTGGACAAAACAAATGTTGGAAACATGTACTGAAGTGTAATTCTGTCTATCTTGTTACTATACTGAAGTGTAATGTGTATACTTAAGTACCTATACTGAAGTGTTATTTTGTCTATCTATATTGTAATTTAATTGATAAAACGTTCGTTTCATACTTACACATTCTTGGGTAGTCACCCACGCGTGGTACAATTGGGTAGTTTCCTAGGTCAAAAATAAATTAATTCGACGTTTCGATACAATAAAATATTGAAAAGAGTTTTTATTTATCGATCGATCGATACACTAAGTTTTAGATATTTTGTAGCTAATTATTAAGAAATAAGTAAGCTATTTGACGCAAAAATTCTATGACCTCATAACTCAGTTTCATACAATTTCAAAGAAAAGTATTGTTTTTGACATTTGGATAAAAGTATTGAATTTGATTGAAAACTACCGTATTGGGTAGTTTCCTAGGTCAAAACAAAAAATCATGTCGACGTTTCAATACAATAAAATATTTAAAAATGACACACAATATACCTACATTCATCGATCGATCGATACACTACATTTAAGATATTATTAAGCTATTTTTTAAGAAATAAGTAAGCTATTTGACGATAAATACTATGACGTCATAACTCAGTATTTCATAGAAAAGTATTGTTTTTGACATTTGGATAAAAATATTGAATTTGACTATAGTCAGACTTTTATTTCGATTCCTGATTTGACATTGACCACTGTCATTTTGTGAAATAATGATACCACATATAACAGTGTAGTGATGAACACAAAAATCGATAAACAATCAGTGAATCAGTTTCAGGAAGGCATTCAAAAAATTACGGCTACCGAAGTGTCTAAATGTGTTATCCCATGTTTTCAAAGAAGAGGAAAAAATGAGCAAGCTAGATATGTTAATTGACAATAAATATCAAAGACACAATTCATAATAAATGTTACATAGAGTAACGGCAATAGCGATAGCGATGACGGCGACATTTTATAAAATGTCTGTTTTATTTGTCACGTTTCTTCATGATCACATTTTTTATTAAAATCACACACAATTACAAAAGAAAAGTCTCAGATCGTTAATTAATTGTCAAAACTAAATTATCGGTTCAGAAATATTTTATTTCCTGATAAACTTAGTTTACGAGACTAAATTTATAAACGAGAGGAATCGATTCAGAAATATTCGATTTCCATATCGAATAATTTCGCAACGTCACTATTTATTACGTGTCATAACGTTGCAACACTGAAATTGTCAAATCTGGAATGGAATTAAAATTCGGAGTATAGTTGGAAACTACCGTTTTGATTGGATTTGATGCGCCGGGCCCCGTGAAAAGTTTTTAAATCCATTACGGCTATACTAAAGAGAAAAGATTTTTAAGACGAACAAACGAAACAATATTTTCTTCAATTACCTCTAAGTACAAACCTGATGTACCTAGAATTTATTGTTTTTTTTTTAACCGACTTCAAAAAAGGAGGAGGTTCTCAATTCGACGCGTATTTTTTTTTTTTTTTTTTTTATGTATGTACACCGATTACTCGAAGACGCCTGGACCGATTTGCAAAATTCTTTTTTTATTCGGTAGGGTATACTTGCCATTTGGTCCCATTGTCATGAGGTCAGGATCTGATGATGGAATCCTGGAGAAACCGAGGGGAAATTTCGAAAATTGTAGGGGCGAGTAGTGTTTTTGTATGATGTTTAAGTAGGCCTTTAACAACACTACAACTTGACGAAGGTCGAAGTCGACCAGATGTTGGAGCTGGAAGACAGTCGAGGGATCTCCTTGACTATTTGAAGTAGTTGCCTTGTGTTTGGGCTTGAATGATTCGTATTGACGAGCACTTTGCAGCAGGCTTGGTTGTAACTGTCATTAAGGGTCTGATAATGAGAACGAAGGACAGCTCAGGGAACTCCTGAACGGTTTACAGTAACTACTTCGTGTTTGAACTTAATTCATTTATATTGATGAAAACTTTGTACCTGTATGTATTATAACAACTGAAGGTCTGCAGTTTACCTGATGATGGAGACCATTGACCGTCGAGGGAATTCCGGATGGAACCGAGAGACAGTCAAGAGAACTCCTCAACGATTCATAGCAGCTTCCTTGTGTTTGAGCTTAATTAATTCGTTTTGATAAGAACTTTACATCTAGATCGATTGTGACTGTCATCAGGGATCTGATGATGAAGACGAAGCAACGAAACCGAAAGGTTTACAGTAGCTACCTCGTGTTTGGACTTAATTTATATTGTTAAAAACTTTCTTAGAGAGATGGCCTGTGTTCCAGTAGTGGGAACATTAAAATGGCTGATGATGATGATGATGATGATGATGAGAACTTCGCCATTTCTTGGGATCTATATTTTTTTTATCGAGCGGCTCCTTTTGTAGGCCTACACAAAGCTACTTAAAAAATATATACTATTCAATATGTTAATTTATATTTTAAATGTTACTGTAGTTTACAGAAGAACTTGTAACAGACACTAAAAAGTAAAAAATAAAAAAAAACTACGTTTAAAAAAACCGACTTCAAAAACAAAAAATTGTCAAATAAGTAATTAAAATTGATATTTTAATACCACTCTTACGTACGCGAAGCTAATACTTTTAATATTAATAATAAAACACTATCAATTCTATGTGCTACCTATTCATAGGTTTGAAGTCGGTGCCAAGCCCTAAACAGAATAAAACTAAATGAGAATTAAGACTGTTTAATTGCTAAAAGACGAAATTTCCACAACTAACAACGCAGCTATCTACTACTACTTTTAACAACCAAGTACGAGAAAACTTTCATAATTCATCCAAATATCTTTCTAAGCTATATACAGTTTCGCCGGTAACGCAACCATATAGACTTCTGATTCTACGCAAATGCCATAAAGTTAGAAAATCGGTACTAAATTTCTTAAATCCTAACAAATAAATTCACACGCGCCCGGCGAGTGTTTATATTATATTATGTATTAGGCTTGGCACCGACTTCAAACCTATGAATAGGTAGCACATAGAATTGATAGTGTTTTATTATTAATATTAAAAGTATTAGCTTCGCGTACGTAAGAGTGGTATTAAAATATCAATTTTAATTACTTATTTGACAATTTTTTGTTTTTGAAGTCGGTTTTTTTAAACGTAGTTTTTTTTTTATTTCATGTTAACTTATAATTAATGGTTGGGGTTATAAAATGAAACGTGACACATTCACAATGTTATAAGAGAACTTTATTGTTGTAATTACTGTATATCTATAGCAATGAACTGGCAAGTAACAAAAAGAACAGTATTTTACTAGAATTACGCTAGAGAACCATTTTCACACAGATTGCCGTGAATAATGACACAACTTTTAACTAATACAAAGAAAACATTGTAAATACTGACTTCAACATTTGCTTTTAATCAAACAAGTACATATTTATATATATAGGTATATTTAATCCAGAATTTATCGAATTTTGACAGTAGTTCTAAAAAGCATTAGAACGAAATTGACAGGTCTATTAAGTAAAACGAGTAATTTAGGATTTATATAAAAATGTTAGATTCAGGGTAGAGGTGGCAAAGTTTATATATCACTGTTCGTGACAAGTTCGGGTCGCACGTAATGGCGCCACCACACAACTATTTTAACGAGGACCCTGTCAATGTGGGATCAATACGTTGCGCGCCAGTCCCGCGACTCTACTAAACATTGATAAAGACCTTATTAAAATAATCGATATCAATACTGTAATACAAGAAAACATTTAAAAATTGCTTACACTATAGTCTCATTTGGTGCCTGAATTGATATGTCCAAGAACTAAACGCGAAATAAATGCTAACTCTGTCTAACTATTACATTCTGAGTAACTAAACGAGGTATTTGTTTTGTGTCTATAGTTACATAGAACTAAATCCCGCGAAGTGCAAGTAAAAATATCTGCACGTGGTACAAGACGCGAGCTCCGCCTATGCTATGATAAGTATACGCTATTATTATCGTTTAATACTTAGACGTAACAATAAACACTCGCCCCCGCGTTCGACTGCTATGGAAGACTCGACGCTTACTAGAAGCACTTTCAATACATTACCAGTCGTCCGCCACTCACCAGCTTAAACAATCTCTACGCCATTAAATCGACTCCTTACTGTATTATTTATACAAAATGTACAATTTCTCAAAAGCGCCTTCAATCAACGATAATTATCTGTAGTATATTAGTGAGTATGTTGTGTACGATATGACTATGTTAGCTTGTATGGTACGCGCGCCCACTGCAGTAATCCCGTCGGTACACCTCTGGGAATATACACCGAGTTAACCTTATTATTGCTTCAAATCTAATATTTCTCTATTGTACGGAAGATATAATTGTAATATCTAGGTATCTTGTGTAACTAACTACTGCACCATATAAATGTCGGTAACACTGCATATACAAGGCCCGCAAAAGGCAATTCTACTACTAAACCCGCTCAGTTCTCTTTCCGCTTAACATTACAATACGAGAAGTACGTACCAAGGGATTGCTGCAGCGTGTGCTCTTTGAATGTGTAGCTTGCTATTGTCCTCTGCACTCATAGATGCGCCTCTCGCAACGGACTTGTGTCACATATTGTATCATAGTGGTTTGGCACTCAATCTCTAACTCTGGCTATGTGCTTTAGGAATATCTGTACGGGGTTTTACACTGTTTCAAATATTGGGACACTTATAACGGACAATAGCAAGCCGTATACTCGTGTACATTAATGACTATTCAATAAATAGGTATGATATATAAAACTATTTAATGTAAGTATGTGGATTTGATCATTACTCCTATGTAACATTCACATTTAGGTTAGGTACAAACAAGTTAATAGGTAAATACGCTTATTCTCTTATACTCCGAAATTTGAAATTTACGTATGAAAGTAGTGTCAGTACTTATCCGATGTTCAGAGGCCTTTTCCTTTCAACTTGAAACAATCGAAAGAGAACATTATGATATGCAAACAATTATTGTTACAGATCGATATGACGATGTTGATATTGACGACAGCAGAAGTCGAATTTGAACGACCTATATTATAGCAACACACTTTCTTAAAATTGTAATAGGCCATTTAAGTTAGTAAAATATTTACAATAAAAATACGAAACTGTTTACAGTTTCTTTACGACATTACTCGAAGATTAGGCGAGAAAATCACTAACGACTAAAATGGAAAGTCGTCAGAGAGACAGGCGTCGTGGCGCCCGGAACGCGCGGCCCCGGCGGGCGCGACTTCAGCGAGCTACAATACCTCTAGGTTTGTTCCCCAGTATGGCAGTGCGGGCGGCGCCGCGACGTCTGCTCTACGACACAACGACTGATACATTACACAGGCACACATAAACTCAGCAAAGAAATCTCTCTACAAACAAATAATTTCTTATTTACATCAACCCCTATGCAACTATTCAATAAGTTTGCGATAAAATTGAATGACAGATATCAAGAAATAAAATCGAATTAGGTCTCAACATAGGTAAATTTTTCTAAAACTGTTAAACGATATTAATATTTTACATTAATTATCTTTCAATACCTATTAACATTAGCTATAATTTATAAGATCTCCAAGTTTGTGATAATCTTCAATTTAAATTTAACAAGATATTCGTTACCTACCTATTACCGCATGCGTCCGCATCAGTTACAATATGAAAGTGACAACTTAACAGAGAGGAGAAAATATTTCAATAATCGTACCCTAACTCGACTATAATCCTGTCTCAAAACAAGATCAAAAGTTCACTTGGTCGGACCAAAACTTCAGTCGGTAAAATTGATCAAAACTGTAAGCCCCTCATTAAACGCTCCAGCAGCTGAGTGTAGGTACCGGGTACCGGGTACCCGGCGGTGAGTCGCATGGTGGCACAATTACATCGGCCCCATGACGCAATCACCGCCGGCCACTCGGCGGCTGGAGCGACTGAGAAGAGACAGACATACACCGCATACATACAGACCGCACTCCACTCCACTCATATCACTCGCAAGAATACTTGAACGCCATATTCGGATGAAGCTTCCCTGGAGATGTCGTGAAACTAAGAGATAACATTGAAATAATCGACCGGTTTACTGAAACTGAGTGGGGTACAGAGAGTTTCACGACTCGCCGGCGTTCCGAGCGCTGTGCGCCGCACGGTGGTACAACATTAGGTGCGCACGCGCAGTCACGTGCTCACTAACTGGCGCAGGAGCAGCGGGGACAGCACCGCCCACACTGCTGGGAGCAACCGACCGCCGCGACCACATGACTGGATCTCGATTTCCTGGACATATACGAGTTACATATAATATGTTATAAATATGTATATTTATTTATTTAAAACATTGCTTCACATTCAGATCTTCTCGTGTGTCTTGGGTGCGGTTTAAAACATACAATTCCACAAATTATACACATGAGACCCAGACCCGGAACAACAATTTGTGGATCACACAAAGAGTTGTTCGGTGCGGGAATCGAATCCGCGACTGCGAAGTTGCAGCCAGCTACCGCACCAACCGTGTACCATATTCGTGATGAGTTTTAAGGTACCCGTAGAGGTAATGTGTGGGCTTCGGCATGAATGGGTCGGCTCAAACGGAGTGATACCACGGCCTCACAGAAAACCGACGTGAAACAACCACAACGTTGTGTTTAGCCATGTGAATGAGGTTACCGGAGGCCCAATCCCTCTCCATATCTCCACAATACCCCCATTCCTTCTCAATTCTTAAATATTCGAAGACTTTATCCCTAAAAGGCCGGCGGCAACGCATCGTATTTCCTTTAGCGGCGGTGATTGCTTACCATCAGGTAATCCGTCGGCTCGTTTGCTGACCTATACCATAAAAAATTGTTGGAGTGTGTAAGGTTACCTCAGGATGGTAGGAGCCGCAGTGTGCGGGACGGCGGCGGTGGTGGGCAGTGTGGCGGCGGCAGGGGGCGCGCGCCGCCGCCTCGCGCGCTCGCACGTCCAGCCGCTTGGCGCCGCACGGGCACAGCGTGTCCACCACCAGCAGGATCAGGTTGCTGTGCGGGATCTTCTGCACGCTGAATGGCCTGGAAACAATAGAATTTAACATTTTGATATAAAATATCTTCATATTCCCTTCATTAGTCGCGCAACTTTAGAACAAACACTATGATAACCGTGGAGGATTGATCGTTGACGACCCCTTGATTGAGCATCGAAGCCACCACCTTGATTGGGCATGGTCATAAAACCATGATCTCCGAACGTAGACTGTAAAGTTTCAGAAAATACTTATATATAAAAAGGTTCTCTGAATTATATTTACTAATCTCACCTCTCGCAGCCAGAGTTATGGCAATTAGTGAGCTTGCCCTTGAGTGGTTGTGCCGTGTTGAGTCGTGAGGACTGCAGTGTGAACAGCTCTGCGCTGGTGTCGCAGGGTCGCACGGCGGCCGAGCGGGCAGCCTCGCGGGGCGGGGGAGGCGGCACGCCCCCGCTCGAGGGGGGCGGCGGGCCCGGGTGTACCCGGCCGGTGTCACGGGAACTCTCACCCAACCCATCGATTATGATCTCATATGTACCACGATCCCTGTCCAAGTCATCATCATTTTCCATATCTTCGCTTTCGTAGTCCTCGTAATCTGTTTACAATAAAACAACATGTATTTCGACAGGCTTAATAACACGGAGCTACTATGCCTTATAACAATTTTCTACTTACCAACTTCTTCCTCAGCGTATGGCCTGGCTCGTGCACGTACTGGCTCCCACAGTGGGAACCATACGGCAAGCAGACTAGTGAGGTATCCGCCGAGCCAAGACAGCGGTTTCAGAGGCTGAAATGTAAAGCATAATATGAATTAATACTCGTATAACAACTTTGATAAATGTCAAATTTCTTAGTTTTTGTTTGCGTTGTATTTTCTAACACAGCAAGGTACTCACCGAAATTTTGTGACCGTCGCCACTAAATGAGTTTCTGGAATCCGGACATCGACCTTGATGATCGTGTACAACGACCTTTTTGTATATTCGATCCTGTACTAGGGAATCCATAATAGTACCATCGACTTGTCCGAAGAACCGACCAGTTTGTGAGACGTCCTCTGACAAAATGATGAAGCCGTTGTCATCCAAAATATAGCAGTCCAACTCGTCGCCCGCGCATGTCTTCTTGCAAGAAGTACCAGCTGTGCACTGTAGAAGAAAGAAACTGTTAAGCAGATTGTTTAAAAAGTGCGTAGTCTTTATGTATATGACTTACTGCTGAAGTGACGTTCAAGAAGTGTTTAGCTAGAGAGTCCAGCTGGAAGTGAAGGCCCACGACGGCGGCGGGTGCGCGGTGCCCGCGGGACTCCACGAAGACAGCGTGCGTGGCCAGCACTAGAGGGGGGCGGCCACTCAGCTCCTCAGCTTCTGACCCATCACGGAAGGGTACCGAGAACACGAAGCTCTCGGGTTCAATAGCGTGGTGCTCCACCGCGCGACGATACCATTCAGAGTCGTATGCGCGAGAGTATCTCTCACTGAAGTGTCTGCAAGGTAAAACACTAGTTAGATTAAAAGTCAAAAAAGTTAAAACTCAAAAACCATTTATTTCACAGGCACTTTTGAACTTCAAACAAAATGTTGTCTGTCGGTCAGTTCTATTAGTGAAGCTGATTTATTAAGTTTAAGATGAATTCGATCTAAGAGTAAAAGTGACTCCTAGTCGCGTTAAAGTTTTTAGCAATAGCAATATTGTTTGTTTTTCTTACGGTTCTGACGAATCAGTGCTCCTGGACGTGTTAACATTTTCAGTCCAGCGCAGCAGACCGCTGCGTGTTGCGATGAACGACAGCGTCACCACGAACTTGTGGAACCTTCCTTGCCTGTAAAGATGTAAAGAGGTGAGCATTTCATATTGATTGGCTTTTGTTTATTTGGGAGCCATTTTCATTTGTTTTCAGTGAAAATACTGGGTAAGAAAACAAGTTTTGGTACCTGATATATTTCTGGAATAAATATATGCAGTGCTTTACCTCAGATATCGAGGTGCTTTTAAAAGATTACCTCCTAAAAAATTAACAGTATTTGAACAAGTTCCATGAGTCTTGTCTTGTCTCTCTTCTCTTCGAAGATTTTTTTACCAACAGTAACTATTATTAGTTATCCTTAAATCGTATTATAAACAATAATGATCTAACATATACACATAACACCTGCATACTATACCTGATCCTTGAAAGCTAGACTTTAAAACAGAATAACGAGCCAAAATTGTCCTTCGAAATAAAACACACCCTATAGAAATATCATCCGTTTAAGTCGTCTTCACTTCATAAAACACGTCCAGTATTCGATCATACTCATAGCATTTTAGTGAAGTTCAAACGCAGTTAGGTAAAGTGCGAGACAAAATTAAAATTTATTATATACCGTGTATTTCTTAGCACAAATCAAACTCTTCCAGTATTCCGTAGGTATACCCAATCCACTCCAATAGCCAATACGTGTCCTTAGCATTTAGTTATAACATAGTTCTACTTGTAGTTGAACCAATCACAAGAGTTACGTTACCTTGTAAGGAGTGCCATTAAAGTCGCTATCGGGCTATTTGTGTGACAAACACAAACAAATTAGTTATCCACATAAAATAACATAAAAGTGCTCAAGTTATATTGTTCGTAAGGGTGCTAAACTGATAAGTGTTCATGCATATTGCCTTATATTTTATTGGATTTTTCAAGGTGAGCTAATGGCGGTACGAGGATGTGAGGTAGATGTGATTGGTAGATCAGATACGGTTGCCATGATTAATGTGTGTTTTGTTTTTCCATAATAAGGTAGGTTATAGCGTGAAAATTTGATTTGTGGTTGGTTTTTAGTTGATTTGTCCCATAGACATGCCTACATGGACTTAAGGTCATAACTGGCCAATCGATGTATAATTTTTTGATACCTACATAGGTATAGATAATATGTATTGCCTAACTTTTGTTTATAGGAATGTGATCATAGATTTTAAGATCCAAGCCCTCGCACCGCCTTCATCTGTTTGCTTTTAAATGCAAAAACAAAATGTGTTTGCAGAGTTTTGAGAAAATGCTATAGTTTAGTATTGCATTAAAACATGCTTCAATATAAAATATACTTACTGTGAGTGATGGCTGGCATGTCCAGTGTGAGCGTCCAATTCTTTGATTACCATTGCATCCCTAATTAATGATTGCACTAAAGTTTTGTCACCTGAAAGGAAGACGCATATTATTTTCTAGTTTGTAAAAGACTTTCGGTCTTAGGAGTAACTCTTAGATGTCTTAAAACTTAGAAACATTAACATTAAAATAAATATTTTGTAATTTATAGATATGAACACCAGCTAGAGCTGCAAAAAGCGAGGTCTTTGTGATGACCTTGAGACAATTTAACCGATTCATATCATACATAGCAATTTTATAATGACACAAATACACAATACATACAGTAATAAGAGTCCCTATCCTGTTTCTTGTGCGCATTGTGCAGAGTGAGTGCCCGTGGTCTCAGTGACATCCACTTCCAGCCGGGCCGCCCCGCGCGCGACAAGAAGTGCAGTAGTTGCTCCTCCGCGGAGTTAAACGTCTGGTCTGATGTCGAAGCGTACTCACAGTACACCCTAGGTACCAGAAAATACAGATTGTTATTGTTTGTTTCAATGTCGTGAAGGAGATTGTGAATTACATTCTGGTGGTAATCTTACCAGTCAGGATGAACTTTCCAGTTTTCGCCTTTGAAGTATTCCGTGACTGCAAAAAGTATGGGACATAAATATCAGACAAGTAGAGCCAAAAAGCGAGTTCCAAACTTTCCTTCTTTGATTTCTTTTAGACTTTCTAAGTAAACAGTTTTCTTGCTACAATAAAACAATCTATAATTAATACCAGCTCTTACTCACCATTAACAGGACTATGTTTGACCTCTTGTTCCGCCTGCAGCTCATACATGCCGTATCCGTCTGGCAACACTGCCGCCAGTGAGAACGGAGTGCCATCTACCGGACTGTAGAAGTACCTCTGTCGCCTAGTGGCGACGCGGCGCATGTTGTCGTATTGCACTTTAACTGCGATCTCTGTCTCACCTTCCCTCTGTTCTATCATGTCGTGACGAAGCTACAAGTAAATAATGCATTGTTTTATTGAAAACTGGTGATGTTTGTAGTATTTTTGTACAATGGCCATATGTACATTATGAACTGGCCTGCCTATATTAGGAACTAGCTAAGGACGCATTTAAAATTGTCATTTTAAGAGCTACTTATAGTGAATGGTTTCGTGCGGGGTAGCGAATTGACACTCACAGCAGATGCAACTGGCATCTAGACATTGCGTTTACCGTGCAGTAAACGTTAAGAATTGTTGAATTTGATTTGTTAAAGGTTATGTATAACGAAGGTTTAATACATAATTAGAACATTATATCAAACTAGAAATTCTCTTTCAGTCTTTAAATTAGTATGTAGAAGTATTTAAACAATAACAATGATATCTTACATCGAGTAGCAGCGAGGTGAGGTTGACCCTAGAATTCTCATCAGAGTCGACCAGCAGTTCCACGTCGGTGAGGTCCACACTCGAGTACAGAGGACGCAGCGTCTCAGTGTACTGTGGAGTATAGGTAGCCAAGTTTAGTACCAGCCTTCCTCTTAATTACTACATACATAACACCTTAACCTATTCCGTTTGCGGTATCATTTTCTGTACTTACTTCCTCGTTCGTATGCTGTAACAAAATATTGGTAATTAGTTGTTGTGTTAGATCTCTATCACTAACGTCATAAGGATCAAATTAAAACAAAGATAGAGTAATTCTAGGAATAAAGGCTACATACCAATGGTCTCAAATCAGGATGATACAATACATGCCCGTTGTTATCCACCATGAACGAATAACCGTTTACACCCAACTGTAAAAAGGTACATAATGTCAAAAATATAAAGTGTTACAAGAAATAAAATTAGTATCTAACTTGGATGGGATACGGTTTAGTTTACCTTGTATGGTGGCACGAGCTTCTTTATTTGATCGATAGGTACATCAGTTCCAACAACGCCGAGTAAATTAGCTTCTCTTTGCTGTAAAGAAAACCATTTTTACATAAATATAAGTTCTTAAGAACAGTTTGTTAATGGCTACGCTGTAAATAGATTTATTTTAAACGTGGCTCTCTACTGTTGTGACGCGTGGTGTACAGACATAGAAATTCCACACAATTCACACCCAAACCGAAAACAACATATCCACACAGAACATAAAAAAGAATATAAAACTGTAAAGTACCGTGTGGTTTCTCCTATCGAAGATTGGTACGGTGACGGAAGACATCAGTTGTCCCATGCCATCATCAGCTAAACTGCTGCTCTGTAATTAAAAAAAAACACAAAACTTATTTTGATGGCCCTTCTGATTGATTATATAAACCTTCCCCTCCAATCACTTTATGCATCAGACTCTGTTGCGAAGTTTTACAGATTTAAACATACGAGTACATAGGGTTAGAGAAAACGCGGACCATAATTTAATAGATCAATTGTGAGTTGTTTGAAGGACTTCCTTAGCAAAATCTTGATACGAATGACATACATATAAATATAGGTACAAGAATGTTGCTTACCCTTCCGCCGACGTACGCCGGGCTCCAGTGCACGGGGTGCATGGTCTGGTACATGACAAGCGGCCGCGCCAACACTTCCACGAAGTGCAGCACTTTCGATTTAATCTCCGAGTGCTCGTTTATTGTCACGTAAAAACCTAACAAAATTATGACAAATTATTAGGAAAAATATACATTGTTTATTTTTGCATATAGGGTCTATTTTACAGAAAATCATGTCGACCATTTGGGGATGAGGGTTGTGGAGATTTAGGGATTAGGGATAGATTAGGGGAGCGGAGCGATTGGGTCTCCAGTAATCTCACTCACAAGGCAAAATACAAAGCTGTGTTATACCAGGGTGGTTTTCTGTGAGGCCGTGGTATCACTCTGGTCGAACCATCCCATTTGTGCCTAAGTATGGCTCTGTGCACTTAGTTACAATACACAAGTATTTCAAGTACGTATTGAATGTCTAAACTCAAAAAATTAAATTCAACTGTACCTTTATTAGTGCACGCCATGTCCTTCATATTATGTCCAGCGGCGGCGTCTCCACCGACGCGGTACGTAAAGATGCGCACAGGCATGTGCGGCCAGTTCCACGTACGGAACACGCCTTTTACGCCGGCAGCGCCACCTCCCGCGCCGATCACTGCGATTGCTTGGTTGCATTGACATCCAAGACCCGTTCGATTATACTGTTGAAATATTATACACAATTTTAGTAAGCGAAATATTTGTACGAGAAGAAACATAGTATTGCTATGACATTTATTAAATCAATAAATGTAGTTCATTCATTGTATTGTGTTTCTTACCCTGTGTAAAATCTCAAAACCCGTAGTAAGGGCGCCAGTCAGATTGGCCACACCTCCTGAGAGTTCAGCGTTCCATAATGCTGTCTTGAACTCCCTTATTGTCTCGGGAAGAGCCTAAAACATGAGAAATTTATCGCTAACTAAAATTATGCGCCGTTTTATATAATCTCTTATAAATAATACAAGCTTTGCAAAAACACGATCACAAAGTTTTCTTCTTGTGAAAGCAAATCAATGAGACAGTGCTTATTCCGATGTAACTCAATAAGTTCAATTTACTTCATTGGTTCATCCGTAAACTCATAAAACATTTTGAAGACGCAGGGAGAAATAATCCTGCAATTTTATTGGTTGATATTCAGCTCGCATCAAAAGGAAGTAAAACGTAGATGTTTGAAATATGAATATTCATTACATTGGTATTGTGTTCATTCGTTGATCCTAATAAGATTAGGCATCTGACAAAATTAATTATGGTGCTGAGCGAGAGCAATAGGGACGAGGTCAAACAAGGAAGGAAATATCCTTCTCACGCCCCAGCGGTCTCAGTAGAAGACATTCCCAGCGTCAGGGATCATGCGACGATCTCTGGCCACCATTGTAAGCGTGATTCTGCTGAGGGCTAGGAATGATAGCTCGCCGCCCAACTAGAACCAGACCCGAGCGTACGGCGCGTAGCGTTCAGATGGGCTCAAATGGGGGATGGGGCCCCGGGGTCATGGACAAAGCGCAATAATATACCGCGGCCTTTATGCAATATTAGTACTATTTTATGTACTCATATAGAAAGAAAGATAATATAATAACATGTAGTTTAAGCAAAAATAATGCTCTAAATTATATTGAAAAGTTAAAAGGTACTGTGGTAGAAAATCAAAGCAGGTAGATGATGTAACTTTGGTTACTATCTTGAAAATAATCTATACGGTCTCACCTTGGCTCGTATTGTTTAATAAAACTAGCCAAGTTTTGTGTTCAACTAGCAACGAGTTAAAGTTGTGTCTAACCGCGCACGAAGGCTGCAGCTGCTTGCAGGCGAACAACCTTGAAACTTGCTGCGAAGGCCCATTGTTATGAGTTCCAACTAGCACCATGTTTAGCGTTTATTGCTTAGTTATCTTCAAGCACAATACAGAACAAGGAAGTCGCTAGAACCCACTGTGCAGACGCTAAGTCGCTCGTAATTACTCATGCAACTTGTATGTTACTTAATTACTAAGGACGTGTAACAATTATGAATAGCGTACGAACATAATAACACGCACGCACTTTTTATTTTGGATTAAGACCGGTTTCATATCTGTTCAGCCGTGTGCACCCATAATGAAACCAGGTATTTAATGTCTCAAATAACTTAAGCAATATTGCTTGTAAACAGTAAATAAGTCATAAGATAACAAATATAACGTTTGCAGAGTCGTTAATGTGAACAAACATACGAATATACTAATGAAACATGGCGCGTGTTACTCTTAAATATACAAAGTTTCATTTCCCCGGGACGACATAAAGTGGAAAACGTTTGCCATGAAGGTAATTGGTGGATCGTATATTAGCGAAGTTGCCGGCTCGAGAGCGAACCAGCCCTTTGGACGATTTCAAGTAGTCACAATCTACATCTTGAAGCATTGACTCGTGTCTAAGTATTTGATTTGTCGTTATGATGATGGTTCCATTTTGTGATCGTCTTCTTGTTTAATGAAATAGAAAACACTTTGAAGTTCTTTTATCGCTCTTGTTCAGAATAAATATAGAAGTATGTAGTTGGAATGGAGCTGAAGTATTATCTAGCCATCGATCGATCTTGTGACTTGGCTCGACCCGATGTTGGAGAAAGTGTGCAAGTATCGCAGCAAAGTTGCAAGCTCTCGCGATAAGGGCGCGGCCGCACCCTCCACCTGTCACAAGCTACGCGCCACTCTGCTCTTTGTATCGTCGATTTTATCACTAAACTTCGCCGAGACTTATGAACTGAATAAAGTGCGCAGCTAAGAAGATATTCTTGTTATTATATGCATAGTTCTCTGCAGACATTCTAGGAAATGCGAGGATGCCTTATCTCGGGAGTAAGGAAGAGACAACGGAAGACAGAAACCGGCATCCAGCTTCGAATATGTCGGATGTCGTACTGTAAATTTAATATATGCATTTATTCACATAAAACTTTGACTTGAACTAATAGGTAGCAACTAAGTTAGCTGTTATTTTATGATAAAATTGAACAAAAAGAGGCGTATTCAAAGTTTAACATTCTTACAATATCTCGTTGAGGTCAGTCTCTCTGACCAAATTGTATAGTCGGAAATGGGATTCGAAAGCTAGGTACATTCATAAATATGTATCTAAATGCTTTCCGACACTTACGCATGTCGTGTGACCATTGGACCTAACGTGGGTAGTGCGTGAGTCGCGAGCCGACCGATTGATGAATGTCCTGCTGGCAGGTCGCGTGACAATGTTGTGATAATGAAGTGGTTTTATACAAACCCCTAATGTTTCCCTATGGAGGTGTTTATAAAGATCACCTGCTTTATTTGTTTAACACCACGCCTCGGCGCTCGTAAATAATAGTGGTAACAAAGTTCTTTCATTTAATTACCTGTGGTGTAAACTATGGTAATTTCAACTTGAACTGGTTTCACTATCGTTCTTAATATTGTATTTATTTTAGTTACTCGAATCTTTTATATTATTTATTATATTTATTGTAATTATGAAAATTCTCTAAGTGTGGCACATGAACAAAATATGACCGTTGTTTTACTTTTGTACCTACCTATTTTTTAATTATAGCTTGATCGTGGCGTTTGTCTGTATAAAAATATAATGGTCAGATACTAATGTTAATGGTGTCGCATTAAAGTCGACTTTATTGAATCCATTAATGTGCGTACACACGATGACAGATGGGTATCGGTGCCGAACTGCCGCAGCGCCGCGTCGACACGCGATACTTGCATTTGCTGCCATCATTTACATTATTGTGTACAGGTGGTTTTAGGAAGTACTAGTATCAGAATACTTTCCACGTGTCAGAAAAACACAATCAGAACATTACCGTCGTCTTCTTCGTTCGAATGCTTTCGTAAGAAATCACCTACCTTATAAGTCTTAAAACAATATTAAATTGAACTTTATTATTTTAACGTAAAAAATTGTTCATCTCCAACGTTGATTAATTAAAATTCGGTCTACTAAGTAATTGCATTTTTGTTGGAAAATATTAATAAATTTCGTAGTCGATATTGCCGGATTCCTATATGAAATGTTATTAAGTATTTTATAGCGCAGAAATTCTGATTGGGTTTTTGTGAAGGTCAAAAGGCAGACGTAAGCTGAAATTAATGAAATGTGTACATGTACTGTCGATTTTATATATTTATAGTAATTTATGATTTCATTGGTATATAAGTAGGTAAGTATATTGGCTTTCTAATCGGAGTAGGTATGCCTTATGACCCAGCATATTGCGGCCACAACCTAGCCCACGGTTACCTAACCTAGCGGTTGCGGCGAGCTGTAGCATCGTTGTTATATGAAATACCTTTGGTTTTAATTATTGCAACCACGACTCGTCATTGTTAAACTTAAACTTACAAAGGTGTACAACGAAATAGTTCTCAAGAGGCGCTCATTTCGTAAATTTTTCAAAAAAGGGAATATTCAAATTCAACGCCCTTATCACAAACAAGACTTATATTACTTATTATCTTAAGTCTAGGTTTAAACCATTGAGTCAGGTTTTGAATTTTGAATCTTATTCCCACCTACCTTCAATTCGAAATACAAAAACAGACACTTGGTTTAGACATAGACTTATAAAAAAACCTTCTTTTGTAATAAGAATGTAAAGGTCAACAGGCTCAGATAATTTTAATAGTGCGTAGCCCAAGCTGTCTTTGCACTCAATATGATTTTTGATAATCCACAATGTAAAATATAAAACCTATTCCGATTTCTAAAGAACATATCATGAATTACATGAAATATTATTTGGGTCTTTCTAAAATGAACATAAAACGTCGTTTAATTAAAATAAAATCCGTTCCTTTAAATTGTCTCTGGTAAAAATCTTCATCTATTTCTATTCTGCGAAAAACATGTGTAGGTACTGATAAAAAAAATGTAGGTACGTACTTTACGTACATCTGAGTATCGAACGACAAATTCATCTGGGTTCTCCGGTCATGTATCCTTCGAGGATGGTATGCGGTTATATACCTTAATTGAAATTGCTTCATGTACTTATAATAATGTAGGTATACACTGAAGGCATTGTGGGCCTGGACTTGTGGCGGATTGGCTGGTTGGTCTTTAATTAACTAAGTCTTATTAGAATCCAGAATTCCCTACCGTCTACATTCTGATATGTATCTTCATTGTTTTGATGATTAAATTAAAAGCCTGGTTTGGAGTCGTCAGTAGTAATCAAATCTTCCAAAATATTCTCAGTTATAAAATTTATTTTAACATTTTCCAAGACTACTCGTTTAACCTTTCAATCGAGGCACTTCGAGATACAATAGAAGAACAATAGGTGCGAAAGTTACAATGTTTGCATGTTTATTACTTAATCACGCCAAAACAAGTGAATGGATCTGGATGAAATTTATATATATTATATATATACCATTGCGGTATAGGATACACTCCGGAATACGACATAGGCTTTTTATCAGCATATCACGCGGGTGGAAGCTAGTGCGAAATAAATAAAAACAGTTTTCCAAAATACCAAGTTTTATTGAAAAAGCATGTTTGGTACTTGAAGTGAGTGTGTGAGTATCGAAACAGTAATGGTTCTTATAAAATTACTATTTTCCAATCATATAAATTGCGATGATACGAAAATCACATTAATTAATAACAGCAGAGAGCTACCCACCGCGTTTAATTTCATCTCGATATCGCTTGTACACCGTGTTTGTATTTTCCATCATTTATTTTTTGTATAATGTGTGTTGTACTGTCTTGGCATGACCTTTATTACGCAGTGATACGAGATCATGGACAAGGAGCCCCAACAGTAATTGATACAAATAAACCAATATTAAAAGCCCCAAAAGTGTACAAAGAGGAATTTACGTCATGTTGAAATCAGTACTGACATTAAACAGTTTATACCGCCCACCTGTACCAGCTACCCTAGTTTTAATTAAACTTATGTAATATAATTGCTCTTGATTGTTGTTAGCGCTTAGATAATTACGTGTTGGAAACTATTAGGCACGTTTTATAAAACGCTCCCAAAGTGGCACTTGTATACTTTAATTTACGGTATAATTTTCGTTAGTGTGTCACAACGGAGAATGGGCTCGATCCTCGTGAGGTTTCAAGAAGCAGTGAAGGAGGCACTGAACTTCTTCCATTAAGAAATAGTTACCGTAAAATTGGGAATAAAAATACAAAAACCTTCCGCGTTTTGGGTAAATTACTGAAGTACTACTGACTTCAGTAAACGTCATCACATCATCACATCGTCAGCCTCTATAAGTGTCCACGGCTGAGCCAAGACCTCTTCCCACACGGAAAAAGTTTGAGCATTAATCACCACGATTGCTCAAGGCGGATTGGCGATTTCAAACTTATAATAAGAAATTATAAATTCAGATTTCCTAACTATGTTTTCATTCACCATATGCCAGTGGTGTCTAAATAATATGCAAAGTCATGCAACATTCCTAAACAATAACTAAACACAGTTTTGACACCCACGTAGAGGGTATTATTGTACGCCTACTACAATTTGGGACACAAGTCATTGAATCCTAATAAAGTGTAAATAAATAAACGTTGATGATCCAACCGCCCACTCGTAATAATTATCATCTACCCACTAGTCACGGTGAACTCAATATAAATTTATGATTGTTTTTCCCCAAACGTGTAGGCAGAGTCCGTATAGTATTACCACTAGCCATTTATTAGTTTTTCCATGAAAATCATCATCAACTGATGTATCCAGTTACAAATAGTATTTTTTTTATAATATAAAAATTAATAGCAAAGTGTGTTGGCATAACTCAAAAATGCATGGACCAATTTTGCCAATTCTTATTTCGTTGCATTCATTATTGCCAGGAAATGCTTTTTCTGAAAGATAGTTTGAGAAAAATAGAAGGGCTAATCGGGAAATCGCTACGATTTGATACATTCGTGAAACCGGGGCGGGCTGCTAGTTAAACTTACTTCAAAATTAGTTCAGTTGTAATTGAGCTCAGCACGAGTACATAGACTAAATAAATACCTATTAGTTATTTATTAGAAGAAGAACTATTAGTTCTTTTTTATATTTAAACACGAACTGTCACTTTAACAAAAGTACTATTAGCAATCACATTTCAAACATGGCGTAGAGAAAATGTAATAACTAGACACGAAATCTCGACGGACAGACGCTCTCTAAGAAATGTTCGCAAAGTTATAAGCCACTTAGAACCACTGAAATTCAATAATATCGAAACTAACGTTAATAAAAAGCCAATAGTCCATCGTTCAGGGCGTGAACTTTGGATCGAAAGGTCGTGGCTTCGAACCCGACCGCTTTGAACTCAATGTTAAGCTTATAACATGACCGTTATTAATATAATATGTATCACGGGACGCAACTTTCACCCATTATTTTTTTTTTGTTACAAATACTGTCATTTAGCAAAACTTTTCACGTAAATATATTTTAATATTTTACCCACGTTTCTTAATAATTTAAATCGTTGAAATTTTAAAACCGATTCCAGCGAAGCTTGCCAAGTTGAAGATGAATCGGAGCTCAGATCAAAAACTAGGATACTTTTAATATTAAAATAGGATTTGATTTTTGAGGAATTTGATTTATGATAAATGTGTTTTCAATCTAAGTGTAAAGGATCTATCTTCTCTTTATGTTTTTCAATAATATCTCGTGCGGACTAAAAGATAAAATTGTTGAATGAGAAAGAAATATTGAGTAAGATTGTGCTTACCTGAGCTAAAACCTTCGTATAACAGGAGTGTAGTTCGGATATCGTGTCGCTGTATCGATAGATGTTGACGAAATCGTTCGGTCCCAAAGTGTCCAGCAAAGCGGAGACGGTGGACTTGGCCAGCCGCCAGTAAGACGAGCTTAGGTCATCGGAGTCATCAAGCAAGATCACGAGATCCTTAGGTGATGTTGCTGCTTCCACAAACCAATTTGAAGACCTAAAGTCGTAGAAGTCTCTTGCGTGGTGTGAGTAGCCATCTTCTGGAGGCCAGGACATGGCTATGACAAAAATATAAATAAAAAAATCAAAACTATGTTATTACTATCATAATCATTTTGTACACAAATCATTTCTGCATCAAGCAAATTATTTTATTGTTCTACGCAGGAATCGAATATACAACACGTTGTTAAGACATTGCATTGACTGTGCAGTCAACATTTAACATTTATAATGAGTTAAGTGAGAGAATAAAAGCACGTAAATAAATGTTGTATATTTTTCACTTAAAAATCATTGAAAGACAACTAAATGTAAACATTTGTATTTTGTCTACGCAAACATTTACGTAGCGCTCGTAGCGTGGCGTGCTACGAAAACCTCGTAGTAAACGTAGCAAGTGGTTATAGACTGACAAGAGTATTTTTACTACAAGTATGTTTTGCTGACAATTATATTTTATAATTAAACAAACTTTAAATAAGTTTAAAGAAAACATAGACTGAATTACATACCTGGATATCGCCTCATGAATCCGGTGGAAGAGGCGTAGTATTGCCATGAGAGTGTTGGATCAATCTCATAGTTATTCACGAACAGAGGGTCCAAGTGCTCCGACCACGCGATCTGGTTCTGAACCTCACCATCTGCGACAACAGGGCCAACTTTTAACTTCGTCTCCAACTCTGACAATATTTTACGGCTACGTTATAATTGCGGACCACTTTCCCGAGAATGTTTAATTAGAGAATTATGCAGAGATATGTATTTACTAATAGAAACAGAAAACGCAACAATTTATCTTAAATCTAAACATTTTACTCTGCGATGTTTAACAGATGTGTAATTCCGATTATTAACGCTTTTTTGTATGTATCAGGTTTGACATTTTATTTAGTTTGTAGGCACAGACAGACTTGTGCCTATACTAATATTATAAAGCGGTAATTTTTTGTATGTAGGGGGTAATCTTTGGAACCGCTGGTCGGATTTCCAAAATCCTTTACTGATAGATAGCTACAATATTCCTGAGTGCTATAGGCTAAATAAAAATAAAGATCACGCTACGACTAAATGGAGCCGAGCAGCGGGTGAAACCGCGCAAGAGTAGCTAGTATATAATAAAACAAGTAAATTATACTGGCGGAGATGAGTAACACAAAATATCCAGGCGATGGACATTTCTCTAGTAAGTGTGAGGAGAGTAAACTTACTTTGATAATCTTAATTTACATGGTACTTGCGTTCTATTAAAAAAAAACAATTTGGAGCCAAGCCGAACAAATTTAAAGTCAGTTTATTATAATGTAAATTATTTTACGTGCAGTTAAACTTATGAATAATGTATGAATGCAGAAGTTCTCGTTATACAATAGAGGGTAATCGCGACAGTGTTGGCACTCTGTCCACCAATTAGGGAGATTTTCTTTAACTACCCATTAAAAGAAGTCTAATTGGCAAACTTGGTTCATTGGGCAGCCGTGATTGCTTTCTCCTGGACCGCCAGCCGGAAAAATTAATGGTTCGCCTGTGTACTATGGGTTTGTTAAAGAAACGCATCAGGAGGCCTATGTAATAACGCCCTTTAAATTAAATACGGGCTACGAAACGATATTTCGGGGCTTTTGGAAGCGTGAAGGATATTGTGGGTGGGTAGATAGACATTTGCATATTTATGTGTGCATACATACACTTGTATCTATCTAACAGTCAGGTATTTGAGTGCGACCCACTAATTAGAAGACTTTTCTTGCCCTAGACGGGCGGCAGCAATAGGAGTGTCAGACACATACTGACTAAGGTCGAGGCTCGAGGCCGTGGTGCATTATTGCGCTTGATCTGCAACCGTGGCTGACGTTTTTAGAGGTAGGGCGGCACAAATATAATCCACCAATTTTGTACCGCAATAAACTCATTAAGCCATCTCTGTATAGTAATTAAACTTTTCAATCGATCGAATCCAATAACCTCACAACATGGTACCGGAAAATTCTTTACATAAAAGTACGAGGGAATCGTAATTTTGTCAACAATAATTCATCATAGATTTGAAATAACGTTTGTTCAAGTGAGCGCTACTAAATAGTGAGGAATACGTCAATCTGTCCATTAATCATCGGCGGCGGGTATCCTGAGCCCTGAGCCCCGCCCCGCCCTAGCCCTCTCCTCCCGTGTGTCAACAATATATTAGCGTACATTATTTAGGGATGGAGAGAACTTGTATTTTTCGCTTACTTTTTATCAATCTGCGTAAAACATAAATTGAGTTCACATTTTCGTATTTCGAATTTTTTATTTTGAATTTACCGTACCAGTAAATTGAAGTTGAACGTTGATCAGTTACAATTACTTTCTATTAGAAATTTCGAAAACCGTTGATTGTTTTTTTTTTCATATTTTCTTTATAATTATACTGGTAGCAATTTATTTTAATTGTTTGTATTTATTAAAACGGTTATTACGTAATTAACGAATAACTTGCTTTTGTATACTAGGATTTAATTTATTTTTATTTAATTATATGTATTTTAACACGTAACACGTGTACGTACCGTCAGTGTTGATGTAGGGTGGCATGAGCACAGCGCTGTAGCTGGTGTTAACGGCGATGTGGTCAAAGTGTCTGCTTGGCGTCAGTGCCAGCCGCCGTGCCCGTGCTGCTAGTGTCCCGTCGTCCGCGTGCACGTTCAGCCAGCGAGCATCATAATATGACCCTGGAGCTCCATCACTGCCCCCATTGCCTGCTGATAAAGCAGCTGCCTCTGCGCTGTCCATTATGCGCTGTGTAACAAATAGTATAATTTAATTAAATGGAGTACAACAAACAGATTTCACTATTACATATTCTCTATATTAGCGCTGCATATGGTTACTGATTATGCGCGCGATAAATAAGACGTATCGCAAAAGTATGACGGCTTAAAACGAAAGTTAGTATTTGTGTCAACATTTCCCTTTTGGTATGATTTACAAGGGTTGGAACAGTCAAGTCATGGATCGAACCACGGCTCGCTGGCACAAAGAGTGGCCGGATAAAAGCGGGAGACAATTGTCGGCAATTAGCCGGCGTGGAATTGGGCTGATCGATAGCTGCCTTTGTCCCACAGGCAGGCATTAGCGAACGATCAAAAATAATCAGCTTCTATCCCGCCACACCTTTCTCTTCCTTTATTAAAGACAGGACGTGTTATTTCCTCTCCCTAAGGTTTTTATAACCATTCAGGTAGCTTTCCGCTTGATTTGTTTCATTTTAATATCATAGCAAAATTTAATATTATTCATTAAATTCATAACCTTAAAAATGAAGTTGCTTCGTCTGCACCTTTTCCTTCATTTAATTTGATTACACTTTGTCTGGCAGAATATTATAAAAAATAGGATTAACCAACTAAATAGGACTCGCCCTTAATCTTCAGCAAACGAGATGACTTTGTGTTCAAAGATTACCTAGAGTTAAACATTAAATAAACCAATTTAGACGTAAAATTTTGGATAGTAAAAACAAAAATAATTTAAGAAATAAGTTAAGCCCATCCCAAACGTTTGGCAATCCTTTGACCTTCAAGCGTTTGTTAATAATGATAGAGGTTGCGTGATCTAAACGACACAGAAACGATTGCCGGTACCATACTAGTGTTGCCCCACGTCGATAGTATAAACTTCGTTGTTGAAACACCTAGGCCATTAAGGGGCACCTACTACATATGTATATACGAATAGGTACATAGGTAGCTCTAATGTTTTTGAAACTAACCGTAGCTCGTTTATGAAACTATGCGAAACAAAAAACAAGTTGAAAATATGCGCCAACTATATTTGAATCACGAGAACTTAACTTACACTTTCAATGAGAATGTTTTTACGTACTGAATTAGAAACTTCAGAAACCTTATAACTAGCTCTTATTACGTATCAAGAAGTTTAAAAAATTACTGAAAACACAGTTTATAAATGAGAGTTTTTAGTTGTGAGACGAAATAGCCCCATCCTAGGAACAAGCTCGAGAAGTGGGGGCGAAGTAATTAAAACTTGCACTGAGCTGAGCCCGCCTCGTACACCACTACACCGCACTTGCAGCGTCCGACACCCCTCGTTCCACGCAAAAGGATTTTTATTAAAATTAATCCTTTGATAATAAGGAGAAAATATTTTAATCTATGAATGATGCGATGCATTTAAGCATTTAACGTTTACTTATCATTAAATAAAATTATGAACCTGGCTATCCGTTCGTAATCAGAGTGTATTTAGTGACAGTACGTTGTCGTCGAACGCAGTCATTAAATTCCCCGATGGCTAATAGAGAAAGGCGGCAATTAAATAATTATAAGACACCTCAAATATTTTATCTCCGCCATTAGGAGCGGGCTCTGTAAGTGGAGTATTCTTGGAACAATGCTTAGTGCCGGCCGTAAATACATTCCTTTATTTTGTTTCAGCTACAGTTTCATTAAGTGCGAAATGTTGGCGTCGTTTTTTCTCCGTGCGACGCCCGCAGCGCAGCAATCCCCTCGATTTTTCAACTTTATTGTTGAGCTAAGTTCCGCCGCTTTCGGCTCACTACTGCCGAGTCCTATTCCCAACTTATTATGCGAACTATTCTGTTTGCGAGCTTCTTCTGCAGACAAATGGAGTCTTTGCAAATGTTGTGCTGTTATATTTTAATAATTGCTACGTTACTTACAATTGTTAGTTCAACTTCGTTGTTGTAGTGGTGACAGAGTTAATTAACTGCGAGGAATGCAATGTGTATGTTGGTTAACAATTTCAGCGTACACGAGGAGTCCTTATATATATTATATATACGAGATACATAAGATATATGTTGCTGTTCCTATATTCATAGCGTCATATACAAGAACGTGGCAAGTGTAGTATACCCGTTTCAAAAAAGACACACATAGACAGTGTCGATACGCAACACTCATTTGTAGCAACCGGTAAAGATGAGGGGTTGAGACGAATAAAGCGAAGATAAACGTCTGAGATAAACTCAGCGTATTCACTATGATTCCGTCTCGTTGGCGCTCAATGTGTCGGTATACACCGACGCCTTCGAATAACTACCACATGACAAATATGTATATGGAACATTTTGTGCCAACTCAAGCCTAGGTACTCGCTCAACGAATACTTTGCTTGCTTAAATAGAAACGCAAGGAGTATTGTTATCTCAAGTTGAGTACAACATTTTCCAATAACAAAACATGCAAAATTGTTATAGAACAAGTTCGTATAAAAGAGATGCCATTGTTTGGTAGAAGCGTCGTATTTTTAGACGAGGTTAGTGAACTTTGTGCAGCGCTTGAGAGGACGTCGTTGCTAGTATGTCTTTCATATATGTATTAGATATTGCTCGCTAAAGTTATTCTGCGATGAACTGAATACATGTACATATTTACTGTAATTGTCACAACTTAGGCCTCATTTAATTTTAGTGACGGTCACAAAGTCAGCAGACCGAGGTATTGATGGTTTAAAAAAATACCTATCATCCGTCATGTTGCAAGCTCATTACGAAATTGTGACGTCATCCTTTTGAATCTATTTTCTGTCTCGAGTTAGATATAACAAAAATAATGAATTTATATTAAGTGTTTGTCCTAGAAAAAAAATTAACTAATTTATACTTAAGTTTATAAACTTTAAATTCGTAAAACCTTGAAGCGGTTGTCACTAAATGTGTTCTTTATATTCCTTTATCAATATAGTATGAATTATAATCCCAACACAAGACACTGCTGGTGATAGCATGATATAATTTATAATTGAATAGTTCTGCCGCTTTAGGTTAAATCATCTAATTTCGCTGGTAGAGTGGTGTCGTGTTTACACGAAAACGTGAAGAGAGCGCCAGACCAGGGCGCCCCCAAGCTGTGACATAATGCAATAAGTCCGCAGCCATGATCGTGCTGCGGTCGTCAGTCTCGCACACATAAATAATCCGATTACACTGTCCACACTGATGCATATACGTATGTATGTACATACATAACGAGTTTTTGGGGGTTGACTGAACCCTAACTCTGCAGCCGAATCAATTACAGGATAGTGAGTTTAACCCTTGGACTAGGTACTGAAAAAAGCAGTAAGTAAACTATTCGATTTGTTTTAAACCTTTACAAATGGAATTAATAAAATCCTACGCAACAAAAAATACATTAAGGTCACTACGTATCAAATCGATTTCCATGAATTCCACATTGATTCAGCGGTGAAATGGTTAGCCGAGCAATGAGTTATAGTGACTAGGTAAGGTATGGGCGAGTTAACCTCATTGATATTAATGGATTTCTGTAATCTTAACTCAGTTTTTACTGCTTTCACACGTGGGGTTAAGTGGTACTTCGACATTTTAGTTTTAATATAAGAATAATGTTTCTATTCCATTTCTATAAGATTTTATTTTTTATTATAACGTTTTTTTATGGTTAGTTAAATCAAAGGTACCGAGTGTTCCCGAGTGGAAGTATTATATTCATTTATCATCATCATCATCATCAGCATTAGAAATTATAATTGTAAGTTTCCTTACTATGTTTTTCTTTACCGTCGAAAGTATCTCCTCATTACATGCATGCATTTATGTCACACCTCATCGATAATTATTCAGATAGGTAACACAGTCAGGTGTAACTGTAAGATAGTGTTTAAAAAAAATCATGTTCAATAAGAAATTAATATATCTCTTAAATTTATATACAGTCCGTTTTCTTTAAGTAAAGTTGTTAAAAATAGATTTATAAAACCATTTCTATGGACATACAATCTTAAAAGATAATTGTAAAGCAAAAGGAAATACAAGAGCTCATTAAGTTTGATCAGAGCGACAAGTCTGATGGCGTAGTGCCCGTACATCAAGTTCGTGGCGGTTGCTATAAGTAATACCTAACTGCTATTACGACACACGTGCAAACACTTCGGAGTTGCGCACAAGATATAGGTCCCAAGTTATAAACTCGAAATTGTACGGAGATATGTTGCTTTACAATATTTATACATGTGTCTGTTGGAACAGTGATTTAAATGAGTTTTGTTTGATTGTTTTTAGACATCAACATCATCATTTGATAAACAATGTCTTAAATTATCGCTGACTTGTTTTATGTTGTAAATTAAAGATTGTAAAATCTGCAGTATTCGAAAGTAATGTTGAATTAAGAACAAGTATTCTCGTATTAAAAGTAGCAATGAATTGGTTGGCGCATTGCCTAGGCAACTGGCTGCTGCAAAATGTGTTCTTGGTTTGATTCCTACACGGATCAGCTCTTTACGTGATCAATGAGTTGCTGTTCTGGGTCTGGGTGTGATTTGCATATGAACTTGTATGTTTGTAAACGCACACAACGGTCACAGAAAAAGTACAAACATTTTATTTATTTTACATTTAACATAGCTTACCATACATTTTAAATTAATTATTACCACTTTAAATTAACCATAATTAAAGTAGGCGATTATAACAGGAATACAAGTCTTTTTATTTTAGCAACATAGTAACAAAACGTTTTTTTATATTGTATCAAAATAAAAAAGCGGAAAATTAATGGACGAGGGTAGAGTAGGTAGTTAGTAAGGTCTGTTAAGTAACGCTTGCCTTTTTTACAAGAGTTTTTTTCTGATTAAATAATTCCATTAAAAGAGGTACCACGAATTCGTCGTGAAAATCAATTTACTTCATTGGATATTCGTACCTTTTAACTCCAAAAAATGTACAAATGTAATCCGGCGTGACAACGGGGCTCAAACCGAGAGTAAATCAGAGATCCTCAAAAATAACAATGGAACATGTTAGGAGATAGAAAGCCTCATAAACTGATACGTAAAATATATTGTGGCACAAACGTGAAATATTTGTAAGCTCGGCAAACGCGAATAATTAGTTTACTATTAATTTATTAACTCCAATTAGTATAGACGGCCACATAATTTTCTCTGAGCAATAAAAACTAATTGTTACAATCAACATTTTTAGTAAATTCAGATGTAATCGTATAACCGTCAACATACATGTCGTAAAACATTTATGTTATTTTTTTTCAAGTAATTATAAATTGCTCAATTCGTGCGAGAATAACTATGAAATTAAGGATCACGCATTTAATAAAGCTACAAAATAATATTATTACAGAGTCTAATAGGCTTTCACGAAGTTAATCTTGTTTGCAATTTATTTAAGTAAATGATCGCATGTTGGATCTCAATGAACTAGGTGGTTACCGTTCAAAATAAAAAGCCCGGGAGGCACGTCTTACAATAACATGATTACTTCGTAACGTTTATTAGAAGGCAGTGGTCGCTAAATTGAGTTTTATATCGAAGGTAGCGTCACAGGTCGTTGATCCTCGCCCTCGTCGCCGCCGCGCGCTGGCTGGCCCTGCGCCCACGCTCACCCTATACTTCATAACACTTACTAGAAAAATATGTAACATATTACAATAACTATGTATTGTTCTTCAAAGTTTTTTATACTCATAAAATCTGGGCTTGTTATGCGTATAAGGTTCGCTAGCGCCTTTGGCTAGCGCTATATTTCACGCTTTGTCAGAACAGAAAAAGTACACAAATGTACATTGTTTCCATTAATCTCTGGAACGATTTTATTTTCTGACGCCGCAGTTAAAAATATTTTTTTTATTATTTAATAAGTATTGTGTTAAAAGAAGATATGATTTACACTTTAAAGCTATACATTTCAGCTGTACGAAGTTTTGAGAGTCATAGAGGACGTGGCATCGGCGTAAACTTGTAGTAGTGCAGGCGTTCGGAGCGCGCTTTAGAATATTGAGTAAGTAGGCTACAGGAATCACCGCCCTCTATCCTGGCGCGGGGAGCGTGCGAGCGGGACGGGGCGCCGTCTCAAGACTGCGAATCAATAAAGTCCACTCGTATAAGTCGGCCGGTGCAGCGACTGGATATGGGTCACGGTGCACTCAACCCCCGAGATGGTATTTAATAACCCTCTACACGCTCTGACAGATATTACTCGATTCCCTTCCGCTCGCGACGTGTTTAAATGTAAGTGATGGAGCGTCCGGAAAGATTTTTAAATGTGCTTTCAAATCGTTATGACATGATAAATACTGAGATCGTGTTTTTATCGTTCGCATTTTTAAGTTTGAATGGGTTGCACGAGGAGTTCCCTAAGCGATGTCGTCATAAATGTCGCATCGGAGATGATTGTCATAGCAATTTCCGGCACCGATTGCGGTCCAATGGCGAGAATTATGTCAGAGATTTCTTGTCACAAACAGCTGGTGTTTCGCAATTTGCTGATGGCGGTATTAAGGTCGGGCAAGTGCAGCGGTCTACTTGGTGCGTGCTCCGCCCTGTGCCCCGCACCCCGCCGGGTGTCCCCCGCTACGCCCTGCGGCACGCCGCTGGAATTTGGCGGTGCGCCTTGCACTTAGGCTTGCTCCGGAATGTAAGCATACACATGTTGTATAGCTGAGCGTGGGAAGCGTAACGTATTACCTTACAAGGCGAGCGGATATTGTGCTTGCCCGTGTGGCTTCCATCCCTTTAGCTCTCAAACGATTTAATAAAAATAAAATGCGCTCAGCAGATTGCCTACAAGAACGGAGCAAATGGGTTATGGAATATATCTAAGTAAACGTTTTATGTGAACATTTAATTCAACACTACTTTACGCATGAATAGTACATAATCATTAATTTAAATCGAAACCATATTATAGGTAAGTTCTCTGTTGTTGTACAGAAGATACATGCATAATGGCAGTGTTGCTGTTAGTATTATATACTCTACTTAGCAACATATTTCGCTCCCAACCAGTTTTTCCGCTACATTACTAAGCTTTTAGTGTTTAGTTCCAAACATGGTCATTTACTTTTAATGCGAACTACTACCGAAAAGATTTATGAATGACCGCTACGTTGCTACGAGCTGCTACGCTCACCGCTACGAATAAATCTGTTGCTACGAATAGATGTTTGCTACGCTTGCTAGGAAATGAGGCAGAGCGAGGTAGTTTGAAATTGTTGTGCATTCAAAATTGATTTGGTTAGAGTTGTCGAAGCAGGTATTTCAAGTGTTTGAAGGCAGCACCTGGGTTCGCATAGTTGTGTCTTGTGACGTCAGAAACTTGCAACAAATACGCGACAACCTCCCTTAGTCGCGGCGGGGGTGTACACACTTGACGAATTGTTGGCGTTACATTATACGAATTATTGAGTTTATCATAGATGGTGATGGCATGCATGTATGAAGCTGTGCAACCCGTTACATTAATTACTAGGGCAATGTTGATGGAATTTTTTGCCATGGAATTTCGTGTATGTACTTAACTTGATCCGGATAGTTATCAAGATACAAGGTGTTACAAAATGCAGATATTTTCTTATATCTATGTCAAAACTTATGGTGATAAAACTTCTAATTTATTAACTGGATTTTATGAAATTAAATAATTTGACGAATAGTTTATATAATATTAGTAGTACGTTTTGCTTGGAACCGATCTCGTATGTTAATTATATTTTATTATGAGTAAAACTAGACGTCTTCTGTTGAGTAGTATTTGATTTAGGTATCTCAAAATACTTATTTAAAACATGTTGAAAAGTTCTGTTGTAATAAAAATATACAAAATGAGAGGGAACGGTATCTAAAAATAATGATAAAAACCATTAGTAATACCAGGCATATAGTTACTCGTTACAGTTAATTCAGTTGAGTTTCTGTCGAACTTATTTATACGTGTAATGCTTACCTACCGCAGGCCGTATCATTAATTCTGGGAATGAAGTGGCGAGCAACTCTGTTTTATTAAATGGCAATCGCAGCATTTATTTGTGGCTGTTTGCAGTCGTACAGGTATATCGTGGCAATTACAAGTAATGGGCTAGACGCCTGGAATTCCGATTTAATTGGTTCTTCTGAAACCGTGTCCCATGACTTTATGTAATTATGATTTTAAATAGTGTTTGACAATTTAGTTTTCATTTTCCTTCTATCCTTGGTGCTTGTTCCAGTTCAAGATTCTTTTTACTCTCAAAATCCAGATTGATTTCATTTTATCTATTACAGTGAAACTTGGTTAAGTGGGACCTGGATAAGTGAGAAACCTCCATAACTGGAACTCATGCTGAGGTCCCAACACTTTGGCACTGAATTACCTCTGTTAGTGGGACGAGGCAAACCTGTATATCTGGGATTTGTTCTTTCGATTTATCATCATAGTTGCCTATATACAAATATGTATTTACAGCTCACAAATTAAATGGAATCACATACAAGGTTTTTACAATAAGGATTTATGAGTACGTAGAATAATTAAATAGTAATGGGTGCAGTATAGAGGCAATTAGCGCATTTGAAACTAGGCCGTACCCGTGTTGCAACTACTGGCTCACGGCTTCGCCTAAATTATGACGAGCACACAATTACATGCCTGTACATAGCTGCATTGTATATAAGTGACTGTTTATACACTTATCTATTTTACACCAGAATATTGAATATGTTTATCAAAGGTTTACAAACTTACATAAAACTGGGTGTTTGGAGGTAACAAGAATATTTACTCAATCAGAACAAATTTTTCTCCCATGTACATATTTTATCTATCAGTGCAAACATACATACATAGTATCAGTGATTTTACGAATGAACAAAATAAATATGTGTGCATGGTTTGATCTAATATTTGGTATCAGTCCCCGAACGTCCTATGTAACCTGCTTCATTGTACATTTTTGTGTGTTTAAATAAAGCATGGTGGCAAGCGGGGTCGCACGACAGAGGTTAGAGGGTGGGCATCACCCGCGGCCACTGTTTACATTATACCTATTATATTATTATGATTTATTGCTCAATCGATGCGCCTCCCCGCCTCAGACACTCGGGTAATTTCACTGAAATGTTGCTAAACTTTATGTACATAGAGGAATTTCAACTATGCTTCAACTTTAAAGGAATCAAATGCTTTGATATGGCGAAGGTAGGTAAGTGCTTGTAAATAGTTTGGGTAAAAATAGAGGGGAATTTGTGTGAGGGTGAGAACCCCAGCTTTTAATAAACGAAGGTAAAATACGACAACGTTGTAACTAATTGGCATTGGGTGAGA
This sequence comes from Spodoptera exigua, assembly GCA_902829305.4. NCBI lineage: Eukaryota > Metazoa > Arthropoda > Insecta > Lepidoptera > Noctuidae > Spodoptera > Spodoptera exigua. The sequence continues at coordinate 11,878,166 of LR824603.2, forward strand.
AGAATGTTCCAATAGCTACAATATTCAACTCAAAAGAAATGAAGAGATTGTACGATTTCTGGCACTCAATGGCTAACAGAAGGTTCGAGTTCATTCAACAATACGTCAGATTGAAAGTGCATAGTCAGAACGCAAACATAGCCAAGGAGGAATAGGCGAGTGCATTCAGCGATGTCGTGATGAGGATCGGCAGATAGCCGCCGAGGCTCTTCGCGCGAAGCCGCGTCCGCCATGTCGCTCTCAGTTTGCCCTACTATTCCAGCTCGCTTTTTGTATGATGCACATAAGTACTTACCTTTGTACTATTTATGCATATGAAGAAAATATTTTTTATGAAAAAAGTTATAAACTTTTTTTCTGCACTGTTAATATATGTTCATATATTTATTCTTTTTTTAATTCTTGCGTAGTTGTAAATCTATAGTTCCATCAAAGTAAAGATGAATCGTAGACGACGACGTAGCAATTTCTTTGAGTTTTGAGCGATTTAATTTGCACGAAGACTGCTAGGCATTGAATTGAAGCGCGTTGATAGAATTCCGTACTGGGTACAAATCACAAAACATTCCAATCCCTCTGGTTAATTGAATCCTGTAGGCCTTCATTAGAGATGGTGGGGGACGATTCGACAAAAACGAACTTTTACGGAAAGGAGAACGTCGGGGTACCGACAAAAACCACAAATGACATTCGGGAGGTGGCACGGATCGAATAATTACGTCGCCGCGGCTGATGCTCAACTTGGCTTTCACACTCCAAACATCGCTCCTTCATAAAACTTTGCGTAACTTCTCACGGCCTGAATTATTACATGTAAAACGTAAGTGCTTAACAAACTTTGTCTAAGTGAAAAGATGACATGGGTACCTAAATACTTGTCGCGTGTCATTCCATGTTCACAATCAAACACCAGAGACGAGACATGGTTTTATGCAAAACTTTGTTCAAAGAGTCCTTTCAGACTTATAATATGTAATGTGAACAGTGAACAGTGAACAGAAAGAGCTTGCGGGCTGATTTATTCCCTGGAAATTGTCAACTTAGCATTCGACTGAAAGTTGCTCGGGGTAAAGCAGATAGAGGACTAGTTGAGATTCAAAAGAATTCCAATATTAGTGGGAGCGGCAAATCGCGAAGACGAGTGTCCGCGGGCGAGGCTGGCGGCGCGGCTCGGCGCGAACTTCGACATCGACCATTGCTGAATATGTTAATGTGGGAGATGGCACGCTCGCTGTCGCCGCAATATCCTTACTTTCAATTCTCAACTCGCCGCTTCATCGTTAACACATTCCTATTGAGTTTATACCGAAGTGGAACTCAGCGGTTTTATTGCTTTTGTTACTTAATTTTAAAAGTGCCTATTCGCGAATACTTATTTACGAATAACGACATACCAATACGTAAAGTGTCTGATGTATGTATATTAAGTACGTATATATAATTATATAAATATTATTCTCATATTACATAATGTAACACAAATAAATCTTCACATAGGGAACAATCCTCCACTGGCGTTGTATATATGTATATCCTTAGATAGGTATATGAGCGAGTGTAAGCGTAGCTCGATCTCGACTCGCACAACAATTCACTTTGAAAGGATTTCTGTATTGTGCACCAGATTCACGAACAGTGGCGCGTGGCCGTACGTCGACACTGCACTGTGTCTACACGTCGCGTCGCGCTCCCATACCATCCAGCATCCATGCACTCATTCGCTGTACAATACTCTTGGCTTAAGTAAATTAAACTCGCTACTAATTAAATTCAATTACGTTTTATTTACGTAGGTAGGCTTCTATAGTTCCTATTAGGGATTTGGTAAATCTTCAAATGAGATAGTATCCAATTTGTGTTTCTTGTCTGGCTAAACTAATGAAGGAATTTCAACTATGCTGCCGTGCGATTGAGAATACGGGGTCCACTTCACGTTAGTTTTATTAATGCATATGTTTTAATTACATTTTTGGGTGATGTGATAATGCTATTTTCCGTCGGATAATTATTTGCAAAGTAGTGGATATTGAAATACGCGTGTGTCGTGTCTTTGTGAGTAGCGGCGACGGATTGTAGCATAAAATAAATACTTTTGTGTTTTACATCTTATTAATGACATGTATTTTAAGAGATTTATTGTACTTGCTAGGTATTCTTATTTATAACATATATTTTAGAAGATTTACACTACAAAAGACTAAAAATGGGACAGTTATTCACTCACGCAAAACTTTGAATGTTCAAATTAATTGAACATAATCTAAGATCTGTTGAGCCAAAATGTCACAATGAGAAATTATTTTCGCTTTTTGTGACAGATAAAAAACTGCCTTTAGGGAGTGTAAACAATGGGACATGACAAAATACAAATGAGAAGCTTATCTAAGGCTCGCCATTTGTACGGGTACCTTATATTTTATAGGCATTTTAATATATACTTTAAGTCTACAATTGACAAGTATAATTATACAGCTTTCAGAAATGTAGGTATAAGAACAAGTTTACACTGCGGCACATATAGTTGAATTTATAGTTGGTGGCGCAAAATCATTTAACTATTTATTTTACATATTTCCCTGGCATACTTTAGTATTAGTTTACTTTTAGTTCAATAGCAAGAGAGGGTCACAACGCATTCTATAAAAAGAAATACAATGTTAACCCAAAACCCTTAGTTTATCGGAACGTAGATATAAACGGGACACAATATATTTTCTATTGTGTATCATATTACGACAGACTAGAGTTAAAACCTACAAATAATTCAATATAATGATTTAAAGATGCGTTTACTTCAGTTCATTACTAATTAAATCTTCTTTTTGTATTCTGTTTTTCATAGAGATCTACGCCGTAGCTCCGTAGCATGTTTCGTAGCAAGCATTGTAGCTTGCTCATTGTGGAACTTTTTTCAATTCATTGTTATGATATATTAAATTCATTGTAAAATGATTAAGAATTATGTAAATAAATACTTGTGCTGTATATAATACTCAGTACTTTATTCTTACTTAAAAAATATTTGAGTCTTATAGAAATTGGTATTAATATATGTGACTTACCATAACGGCGTTTATCTTGAAGTCCATATGGTTCTTGACCTCAGCAGCGAGCTCGCGTACGAGCAGCAATCCATCCTTCCGCACAACTTCCACGTTGTACTCATGGTATTTCTGGGAATACACAATACATATGTTTGTTACATTATTTAATATATGATTAACAAGTAATTCTAAGTATAATACTCATTACAGTTTGATATAATTTTTGTTATCGTTTTTAAATTATGGAGCGTGTTGTTTCCGTTATTTATATATATATATATATATATATATATATATATATATATTTATTAGTTTTAGGCAAAGTGCCAGATGTCAAATGAAACATTTTCCTTTTTATCTAAAAATGTGCAAGTTAGGCAAATTCAATCGTTTTTCTAATGCGTTGAGTTGATTCATAAATAAACCAAAAACCCACATTGATTTGTTTAAGTACACTTTACTTTGCATTTTAACTATCAACATTTATCATATCTGCATTACAAATATTAAAATACAATGCAAACCGCGCATCACATTGGCAGCTGTGTGGCTAGACTAGTAGAGATATCATGAGCTGCAACCAAATTATCTCCCATCGACAAATACATATGAAACATAACAATAGTTCACAGCAAATAGACTAGTGCAAGTAATATCTGCGTAGAGCACGCGTAATTTAATGCTTTCACGAGCACAGATAAACATTGGCAGGCATGTAGCGTTCGCATAATTTGTGAAAATGACAACAATCGTGTCGCATTCGCGCTACATTACGCGTTGAGTTATTGGTTCCCAACATGGCGGCGGTGCGCGGGGCGAACCGCGCGCGACTCGCCCGAGACCTGTCAAATTTAAAAATGGAACGAACACATCCGGAATTTGGCGGATGCTGGCTGCCAAATTATTGTTATTCGGCAGAGGCGCTCGCTTCGTGCTGCCTTGTTATTGAATTTTGGATGTGCCCGATGTCGCCTTTGTTGTACTATCAAATCTAACGAGATGCGTCACTGTGCTTATAATATTTTTTTATTAGCGTTTCACCAGCGTTCCACCAACCGCTATAACAAAACCGCCGCTTATCTGTCACGGAAACGGAGCCTGCAATAACACAGTTAACTCCGAACATCTCTTAGATTAAGGACGAGCGAGGAAATAAAAAGCGATACAGCTTATAGACAGCCGGTAATACGTTTTACGGGAAACCAGCTGCCGCTCAGTCAATAAAGTTCATTTTAAGGGTACCATCGGCGGCGGATGGGAAATGGCGGCGCGCCATAGAGACGTCCGTCCGCTGCCCACGACGCTCCCCTTCATATTACATTGTCTTCAACGACACCGGAGATCCCATTTAATCGATAGCCTACTTGAGCTTTATAATAGGGGGAAACAGATAAGTAAAATCCTTGGTTAAATATGGCATTTGGCGGGGAAAACTTGATGTTTTTTTGGCGATGTTATGTTATGAATGACATTATTATAGAAAATCTTAATACTATCAATTTGTGCATTCCGAGTTTATCAAGGCGAACGATATTAATTGGCTAGCTAGTTCGAGTCGAGTGGCCGAGGAAGGGTCGCGGTCGACGGATATTTGATTTGATCCCGCCCTGTACACCAAGTTTATTTATTGACTAATAGGGTTGCCTGCTAGCTTTGGACATATCACAACTACTTCAGGAAAACTACCGCAAAGGTCAATGTCATCACAAGTTGAATTAGATACGGGAATATCTTAACTGTAAACTTTAAAAATCAAGGCAATATTGCGGGTGCAAGCGAAATGTTGCTATAATATATTCGAATGGGGTTGTTTAAGTCAGTAGAAGTCTGGCACTCCTTCTCGTCCCACCTGGGACGGGAGGGATTTGATGATATCCCTCCAAAAACAAAAAAAATATTCCACCGACCTTAAGACCTAACTTTATATTGGTAAAAGATATTAAACATTTAATTTCTTGTTGAAAACATACACAAGTGTTAATAAACAAAAAAAGTGCTTACGTGAGTTTAGAGCGTCTCATGGGAGGGAGAAATTACTGACCCTTGGGCCCTAACCCGCAGACCAACATTATGTATGAACGGGGGCTGTTAATCGTCCCCGTCGTTTATTATTTTAATGGAAGTCTTTTAATAATATCATAGCTTCCGTCCAAAATAAGCGCTGTATAAAATTAATTATGTAAACAAAACCAAACATTCCAGACTCCCGCCAATTTAATGTCACTATTCAAAAAACGACTTACTTCTTTTTATTTTTGTTCGTGACACGTGTCTTAATAGCCAGTGTTCTTTTTTAGTTTTTTCTTCTACGAAATTTTGAATTAGGTACAGTAACTTTCTATTGCAGAAAGTAAATATAGTATTTTTTTCTTAACTTTGCTTTTATGGTGTCCATGTTGTATAAAAAAATATGTTTCAAACTTTGATTTTAATAAGTCCAGATGGAGTGTTACATCAAGACAACGCTTCGAAAATTTGCAGTAAACTGTTTAGGCTAAGAACTCACGGAGCGATTTTCGCCCGCGTCCGCTGCGGTTGCGGGCCCGCAGCTTCTGTAGAATTCAAATATTCATATAAAAAATTAAAGCATATTTCACGACGCGTTTTACGCCCGCGGTGTACGCGGTTGTATGCGGCTCCCGCTGTACCGGCGGGCAACTAGTAGAATCGCGCCGACCGCGGTTACCCGCAGCCTCGGCGGGTGGCACCCGCGCGCTTTGCGATCGGTTGGCGAGCGACCGCGAGGGCCGGCGGGTCTTCTGTGAAGTAGTCTTGCAATCTTGCGATCATCGCCCGCCACGTTTGCGGGCGATGATCGCAACCGCGGCGGCTGTGTAACCGCACAAATAACCGGTCTCGTGAGTTTGGAAATAAAACCGCAGTTCAGCTACCGCGGCGGGCACGGTTCAAAATCGCTCCGTGAGTTCTTAGCCTTACTGGAATGCTGTTATCCATCAACCGGTACCTGATTCGTCACTACGTGCCACGTGAGCTATTAAATACAAAGTAAATAAAAAAAGTTGTTACTATTCAGTTTTTTTTTTGTTAAAAGGCCATTCCTTGTAACTGTTAGACAAAAAATACCGGCAGTTATTTATTTTATTAACAAGACATGAAACCTTATTTTAGATAAAAACTATTTAAACCTTTTTTTTCAAAAATAATGATTAAGTTATAAGGTTGTATGATTTGTTCCCGATTTTATTAGGATAAATCTATGTATATATATTATAGTTCAATCCAGGCTTTTTTCTCAACAAAAAGTTACGTATCTACAAAATGACACGATTCATAATAAAGCTTAGAATACTCTAAGTCTAGTAATAAACTCCGAAATTCGTCGAACAACATCAAAATAGTCAATTTATTAGGTGGTGTTGTATTTAATTCGTAATTTAATCGGTAGGTTGGTCGGGCGGGCGGCGGGCAGGCATCACTGCGGCGCGTGGTTGCATAACGGCCGTACTCCCCGGCCCGGGGGACTCCGGACACATTGGCTAACAAGGAACCTAAATTCAATTAAGGCAGTTAATTTAATCGGCTTTGTGTGTCAACACCACCCTCGCGGACCTATGATTAATCCTATGTATTCAACTATTTTAAGTCATTAAGGAGCTAAGTCTGTAAAAGTAGGCTGTTGACAACATTCTGTTTGTGCTTAGCTAATTAGAGAAGTAGCCTGGTAATTTGCTTATGTATTAAAAAATATTTTGTATGTTTATAAATTATTATTTATCTGTTGACTGTATTTTTATTCACACGTACATATTTTATTACATACTACATGGCAGATACGTATGTATATAGCTACAAATATTAAACTTGTGTATATCACCAAATTCAAAACGTCGATATACAGAATTATCGGGCAAAAGTTCAAAAACTGTAACCCTGGGCTCGATTGTATGGTTTCGAAGAGTGTGTCACATGCGTATATATGTATGTATATGTATAGCGCAAACTGTAGATAGGAAATCTGCTCCATTTGCGACTACGACTGGAAGACCCGTATTAGAGTATTATTGAACGCCGAATTAGGAGCTTTATACTATGTTGTGTGTGGTATGTACGTTGTTTGCTATGTAAAAAAATATTAAGGTTTGATTAACAATAGTCTATAGGTATAGTCCATATGATTGTTATAATTTTATGTGGACTCTTAATGATAAAGAACTGTTCTAGTTTAAACCTTTCAAGTTCAATGTAAAGATTTTGAATATCGAAACCCTGAATATTGGATTTAGATGTAGAAAAACGTTTACGGTACTATCGCCTACGAAAATGTCAAACACTAATATAAGTAACAACATATTTATGAACTGATGTACTATGTAGGACAGTTGAATAATCAACTATGTTAAATAATAGCTGTAAAAAGCGCGGCGTCACGGTCGAGGGCCGTCGGTCGAACGTTTCTTGTGCGCACTGGACAGGACTTTCTACTCCGCCCGGCCGCATTTATGCGTGCTACACAAGAGAACTCCATTTGCCAACAAAAAGTATGTAGTAAAAAGGGCAGGATCGCCTCGTGTGCTATACAATCCTAAGCGAATTCCAAAACACGAACCGATGGGAAATATATTAGCTGGGCGCGCCTCTCAACAGCTCCGAATACATAGAATGGAAATAAATAATGGCGGTGGTCGCGGACGAGCTGCGATCGAAATCGTTCACTCCCTGCAAGTTGACTTTATATTATATTATGTACTCGGACTTAGTCTTAAAATGTTAAGTGTGAATATTATATTTTGTGTAATTATCTTATGGTAATCTTTTCGCACTCTTAAATATGTTTTTACAAATTGGAATCCATAAAATCAATTTAAACTATGTATAATCTGTCATAGTGTCCGAGATAAAGAATAGACCAAGTCAAATATATACATAACACCTCTTCTCATACATGCATAAATATGTCAGTCAAATATTAATTATATTAAAATGAATAAAATGTACGTGGTTACATAATTTTAGTGGACCACTAAATCATAAAATGTTTGAATAATTTTTATTACAAAAACACTGAGAATATTTATTTTTCTAACGAAGGCAAAAGAAAATGTAAACTGTGAAACGAAATTTTAATTAAAATGTACTCAGTTATTTTTTAAATAAAACAAATTCTTCTACTACCTAGCTTAATAATTCATTTAGTTTATGATTATGCAGAAACTCTTTTTAGTAAAATATTACATAGTTTTATGTTACAAAGTGTGTAGCGATGAAACTCTATCGAATAAAAAGTCGAAAATAAAAAAAGTTATAAGCCCATTTGTGGACGGAAAGAAACATTAAGTTTTGTTATTTCTCCTCTAAAAGTTAGAATACAGCCAAAAAGGTGAGTGGCGATATGTAACGCAAGGATGGGCGCTTTTCTTCTTTGGCAGAAGTTTTAAAAAGAATGAAAGGTGTTCGTTGCTATTATTGTGGAGCACAATGGGCCGGGGAAACAAACGCTGCCGAGCTACTACGCACTTGTATGACTTTGGCATTTCCAGACTACAAGATATACATCTGTTGCACGTCGCCTGTCTACTTAATATGCTAACGATCATTCAAATTTTGTAAACTTAAAAGTGATTTTTCATTTTAATTGAGCACTTACTTAAATTTTTTTAATGGTGTCTCGTAAAATCCCCTCTCTGATTGGCTCCGAGTAACGTTTAAAAGAACGATGTTTTCATGCAGTTTATCACGGCCCTATTCAATGAACCCGTCGTTAAAATGTATTACGCAGGTAATTCACCTCTGGGGACAAAGTGTCGTCCTCGCCAATTAAATTTTAATTGCGACGGCTTGCCAAAATGCCAAACTTTTAATACGTAGCAGCGATTAATTAAAAATGTATCACCAATGAAATTTAAGTTTTCGAAAGGCAAATGCGATGCGGAGCGAGCGTCTTGGAATTTCATATTCTCGTTAGAATGTCGAGATTGAGCGTGCTGAAGATTCATTTCACAGTAAAACTTCATTTTGAAACGGATTATTGCAATAGTGAATGCGTTTTTGATTGCTGTTTTTGTGTATTTTAGGGTAAAATAACTATGTAAGTATTCTTTGAATAATTATTTTCGTTATTTTTACGATAGATGGTAATTATAATTAGTGATGTGCCGGATCGCTTAAAATGAAGATCCGCGGATACGGATCTGAATACGGATATTTAGTGTCAAGATCCGCGGATACGGATACGGATACGGATCTTCAATTTCTCATAAGATTAGTGTCGCCGGCCGCGCGCGGCCTTGAAAAGATAGTTGACGTCTCGCTCGCCGCAACGTCAGACACGACATGTTTTGACTTGCATTGCGCGGGTGTGGTGTCAATCATTTAATTATAGAAAACAATAATTATGTTTTAGTTATTTCACTGTCCTAAAAGTAAAGTTTTAACTTGTTCTCATTATAAAAATCTATGTATCTAAATGTTTGCAATATATAGGTGCAAAATATATGATTATTTAAAAAAACTAGCTGGATTTTTTTTTATTTCTACCTGATGATTAACTGAAAAAGATTCGTAAAAGATCCGCGTGTAAAATAACGGATACGGACACGGATACGGATTTTTATTTTTCCTCGGATATCCGCGGATACGGATACGGATACGGATATTCGGAACATCACTAATTATAATAGATGGATGTTGCTGTAAGTTTCACCGCAATTAGAATATCCCTTATAATTTAGGAAACATACCCTCGACTCAACCGAAACAATGTTCATTAGTTCTACCACGCTACAATAAATTAAGATTACCCCTAATTAAACCCTAACTGTAATTACCTTAATAAAATTAAGAGACGAAGCTTAACAAACTCTGCTAATTTCAATTGTCCACTTGTAATCTTTTGAAGCGAGAGTGTCGCTCTCGGGGCCGGAACCAGCGCGGCGGTTGCCAGTAGCGCACTCTGGCGGCCGCTCATAGTTTAACCTAATTTGATTGTAGAGTGAATAGTGAAGGCCTGGACCTTCACGGAGTAGTGGGTTTAGGTCGCTCGCCTCCTTTGTGAGATGTGGGGCAAGGTAAATAACAGATACAGCTGAAGAAATTAACGTGCGACGCAAGTGACTCGGGGCTATGTTGGTTTTTGCTATCGCGTTCAATTGTTTCTACAACATTTTTTGTTTGATTTCTCGTCTTCAAAGGAGGTTTTCCTTTTTCAATTTACATATCTATGTATGCGTTTAGTTACTAAGCAACAAAAAGGTTTTGTTATTAGTAGTAGCAAACATTAATAAAGAAACTGTATTAGATAGAAGCGAAGGCACGTAGTAGTAAACAACAACAATAGAGAAGCTAATAAATAAATACGAAAGTTAATAATATAAATGATTTATTGAAGTGATAGCGAGCTGTGGGGGCTGCCCGCTAATATTGAATAAGTTGCGGTGCCCAAGTTTCCCGCGAAACATCATATTATTACTTGGACAGCCGCGATGTATACAGAATTTAGATTGCTTTATGTTTTATAACAACGAACTATACGATACGTAATCATAATACTTGGGAAACATTTTTTCTTCACATTTATTGTTTTCAAATCAGTCTTTACTCATTAATTGTTGGGTTAAAATGAATAAATATCCCACACGTTTTAGAAGGACAGTGATATGAATGAGTTGTGTGTTACCTAAATCTAATTGTGCGTTAATTAATTATGTTAAACATATCTACAAAAATTTGACAGCGTATGTATGTAGTGCAGTGGCTGGGCAATTCTTGGTGTGATCCACAGATTGTTGCTTCGGGTCAGTGTGTGTCAATATGTACGTTTGTAAATTCACCCACGACACTGGAGAAAATTCTAATGTCTGATAATCCTAGTAAAACGTTTTAACTAAATTAAATAAAAAGAAAATACATCAAAATAAATCTATTAATAATTTGAGGTAAGTATCTACCTAAGTACACTCCAAATGTGAAATTGACAAAATAAAATAATTTGATATGCATCATTAAACATAAGCTAGCAAACCAAACTTCGCCATCATTCAAAAAGCTAAAGGAAATTGAATTTCCTTGAAATATACGGTTACACAAGTATCAGCGTGGGATCACGCCCATAATATCTGAATATTATATACATGGGTAGCGTACTAAAAGTCGTTATCCAACCCGAATGGTGTCTAGACTAAATAAATTATAATACAGACTAGTTAAGTAATCATAATAATCATATACTTGCCTAATCTGGGTACTTTTTCAAATTTCGTACTCAAACTACATGGTTGGCGCGTGGCTGGGCAACTGGTTGCCGCGCAACTTGTCGCGGGTTCGATTTCGTCCGAACAACTCTATGTGTCATCCAAGTTTTTAAATTAAGTTTAAGTTAATTTTTGAAATCTGATCCAACAGACAAACTGTGTATACAGTTTTGTTGGACATTTTATACTTTTTATATGTAAAATGTACCTTTTAAGCAATAATAAATAAATAAATAAATCCAAAAAATGTTGTTCCGAGGCTGGGTGTGATGTGTACATATGTGAAATTATATGTGTGTAAGCGCATCCACGATTCAGGAGAATATCCTAATGTGATGTGGGGCAACGATTATTTCAAAAAATCTATAATACAATGTAATATACATATAGCTTAAAACTCAATTAGGTAGTGAGTTTGCTAGCGAACTTGTAGTAGTAACAAGTTTTGATCATTATGGTAATGTTAAAGAATTTTTTCTCAATCCGATTTTATTTATTTTTTTCGGATCAACACACCTCAATGAAATATATGAAACAGATTTACCCTATTAATTCGTACAATTCAAACGCCTATAGCGAATACACCTCAAACTGTTTAATAAAGTTCCACGTCTAGTATCATCCGCAAAGAATAGGAAAAGTCCCCACATAATAAAGATTACAAATAGCTAGTAATTGAAACCATTAAGCGATCAAGATGCATCGATAAGTGACTAATACCATGCTTTAGTAACAGTAGCAGTATCCCTATCTCTGGTCGGACACGTAACTGGGTCGCGGGATGTGGGGGCTCTAGGGGGCGTCAGGGGGTGTTCACAGCGCCAGGGGGCGCCACGGAGCGGACTCGTAGTTTTTGTACGTACGCGTCGGACCGGCGATCCGGCTTGCTTGCTACACGCTCTCTCGCCGCCTTCAAGAGAGAAACATCACACGTACCTTCCACGCACGACTTTCAGGAAATGGAAACTTTTTTTTGTTTTTAGTCCGATTTTCACTCGCGGCTTTTATACGAATGCCGAGGTTGATGCATGCTCGTGGTTTGCAAACATTTATTGAAATACAAACCTTTTTGTGTAGACTTAAGTAACGTTTGTTGTCAATTTTTAATTAATTTGTTTGTAAATTGACCTACTTTGATCGACATGCGATAAAAAGAGTCTAACTATTTGTAGGTTTTCTTGTGTGAAAGATAGTAACAATTACAAATCAAATAAATAATTATGGTGTTATATAATATAATGAGTAATACGAGTAAGTACTTACATTTTGAATTTGATTCATTTTTGTAAAGTGTCTGCCGAATTCCCATAAGTCGACACCAAATTTTAGCGCCCAGTTTTTGACTCTGTGAACAAAATAAAAAAATTAATGAAAACTTACAGGGTTCAGTGTGTCCGTATTCCAAGAATAATATTAATAGAAGAAAGCGAACAAAATGGAGAATATAATGCTGCGAGGTTCTTGTAAAAAATTAAACATTCATCATAAGTCTGTGAAGGGGAAGTAAATGTGATCGGGGAAACAGGTTAAGCATTTTTTTCCACTTCGTCAAGCACCCCTTATTCGGTGCGAGCTCACTCGTACAATTTATGTATTTTTCGCAACAACCTACGAATGTATAGCTATTGTTAAAGATGATGATACCAATTTGGGGAATATTTGAGGCGCTGGCGTCGCGTTCTGACTTCAAATTAATACACGCGAATTTTAACTCTACAAGTATTTTCTTAGAAACTTTATTTATCCAAAAAAGATAATATAAATATACAATTTAGTATTACATAATTGTAATCTAAACAGGTGGTTACTGAAAAGTTCAAGCCGTTACGAGGTATAACAATACAAATTATGTATAATTCCGAGTAAGTTTGAAAGTTCAAGGAATTCAGATTAATGTTTTTGTTACTAGGCTTCATTATACTCATGTTGATAATAAAGATTTGAGCCTTTAACGACGTTAGCAATTACGTAACCACTAGGCACCAAAGTAAGGTTTATAGTTACAGGAAATATGAATAGCGTAATGTTTAAATGCTAATGCACAAGAACTTTCAGTGTTGGAGAGCCATGCTTCGATACGAATGGGTAGACTCGAGTGCTACCACTGAAAACCGGCGTGAAACAACCACAGCAGTGTGTTTCGCCGTGTGAGTGAGGTGACCGGAGGCCCAATTCTTCCCCTCTCCCAATCCCGAAATTCTGCAAATCCCTAATCCCCAAAAGGTCGGCAACACACTCGTAACTCCTCCGTTGTTGCGGGTTTCCATGGGCGGTGCTGATTGCTTACCATCAGGCAAATCCGTTTGCTTGTTTGCGAATCTATCACATAAAAAGAACTACTATAATTGAATAAAAAGTGTAAGGTGAGTGTGAAATAGTCAGTTATGTACGGCCGGCCATTGAACTTTGTGAATTTCAACTTTTATTTTTAAATGCCGCTGGTCCGACGTCTGATCTGTCAAATACAAATTGGATCACGGAGTTGCTTTTTTATTGCAGGTTGGGTTCACCTGAATCGGTTATTGTTTAAAATGGCGTTTTGATTTGACTAATTGATTTATTACACACCAATGTGCGGTTAAAGGTGAATCAGCGTAACGAGTGAGTCATCCTATTCATTCAACCCTCGTATGTGACTTGACACCGTTAATAAATTGCATAAAATATTCATGTATCAATATTTTGTTGGTGGAATTTAAACTGAACGTTAGTTCTTTATCAGCTCTTCTGTGGTGGATTTAAGTTTCTATTTAAATCAATTTAGGGTTGATTTTTCAATAGTAAGATAAATGTTATCTTAGGAAAAAAATTATTGCTGTCACTGTCTTATACAAACATTCTGACGCGACAGCATCATAATTATTCTCCAGGTAACTTTTATCTTACCATAGAAAAATCAGCCTTTAAGCTCTTCCGTGTCTTGGAGAGTATTTAAAGACGAAAAAGTAAAGAGTATGTAAAAGTAATTGCGAGTAGTTACAACAGATTAAATGTGTTACGTGAAGGTAAGCAGATACCTTAGCTAAAAGAAAGCTGGGCGCCGGGGTACTCGATATTATTACAACCACGCGTATTTTAGGCAGTCAAAATTGTAGTTTGCTTTGGTTATTTGATTAATCCTTAAGTATTTAGGCGCAAACAATTCTACGCTACTTCGTGTAAAACGAAAATATGCAAGGAATCCATTATAAACTACACTTACTATAAAGTAAAAAGAAAGCGCACATTATAATATACTAATTACTAGAGTAATCGCGAGGAGGTATGTAACTCCTGAACTATTTCAAATATGAAAACGATAATTCAAAATAATTTAAGGCTAAAGCATCTTAAATAATTTTCGTATTAAAATGTTAAAAGCTGACTTAAAAATTCCAATCTACGTGGAGGAAATTCAAATTTTTATACATAATAAAACTCCTTTTTCCGTCCCTTACCATTTAGAGGAGCTTAAACCAGTCTATCTATGCGGGATTATCCCTATCCTCAGCAGTTGTGTGATGAGAAATCGATAGAAAGTGTACAGTGCACCGAAATGTATGAGACGCTGTCTAGACATTATGTTACTCTTGGATACGAGTCTTTTGAGATTAGAATAATTTCAAGTCGTTTAATATTTTGTAAAAAGTTATAATACGCTTTATCAACTTGGAGAGCTTAGGAGATATCACTCCATTTCGCCTAGCAAGTACATTTAGGGTTTTTGAACCTTAAATATGTTCTTTATCTCTCCGCTTCTTTATCACTGATATGGAAAAAGTAACTGAGAAGAAAATAATAGGGGTTTTGACTTTCCTCGTAGATAGCTAATGGAGTGATTTTTTGTATATTTTATCAAAATGTCTTCGAAGTCGTTTGCAATGTTTTCGCTGTACCCTTCGAGTTCTTTCATTCATTTCTCTTTTGACCATATCAAGTCCCGGCGTTTTTTAAAAGATCTCTCTGATAACACAAGTAATAATAAAGGAAATGTAAAAGATGAAAACGGTTGAGCGAATTTTTGGGCAAAACTTCGTTCTTATTTCCTTATTCCGTTTCGTTTAATTCAAGTTGTTCCACAATGTCCTCATTAGCAATCAGGGAATGTTTCGCGGGCATTGTTCGCCCAAGTTCGGCCGTCACCGGCACCGGTTCGGAATTTAGAATTATTTAAAACGTACGTTTCGGTAGCCGGCAGGTGCGCGGCTCGCAGCCGGCAGCGACTCCGGCCCGTTACTTAGATGGGGCGGGGAAGACGGGAAAGCTTACAGCATCCTCAACAAATCACTTTTTAAGACTGCTCGGGCCTTCATTTTAAAATTGTGTAATGATTTTCATCATCTCATGAAATTACAAATTTTGGGGTTTGCATTACGTAATGCAAACCCCAAAATTTAATTATTATTTAATTTTTTTTTACGCTATTGTAAGCCACAGGAACGTTCCTGTGGCTTACAATAGAATATGAATTGTCAATGTATTTTTTGATAAACTATGTCATTAGATTGAAAAACAGAGAAAAAGGTCTTAACACTGCAGTGATCCGCTTAAAATATCTTGTTACTGTAATCGGTTTAACCCTAGCGCTGAGCATAGGGTTTCGCCGGCCGGGGCAGGAGGGGGGAGTAAACCGATTTACGTTTCACCTGAATTTAATATCATCCCTGTGCGTATGACAAATTTCTGTTTAAAATACTCAGACTAAGTAAAATGAGGGAAAATTGAAATGGAGCAAGAGGTAACATCAAAGCGACCTGTTAAATTACTTATCTAATTATTTATGATTGCTGTTTAATTAGGGTTGATCGCACCGACGACCTTTTATAATGATAAAACAAGAAACGGCGGTGGTCATGGAAAAGAAAAGAAGGGTGTGGAAAACTCTTAGCCTTCCTTTGCGGGAAATTTTGTAAAGATGATGTCTTTTTATGAATATTTAAATCTCTTTGAATATTAAAGCAATCAATGCGAATAAGAAACCAAGGTTTCGGGTGTCAAAGTAAATTAATTAGAGATAGAATCCGATGATATCTCGGGTGCAGCGAGTCGATAACGGTTGTTTTATTAATCAGCGTCGGTGAGTGCTGGCAGACAGGGTGTCAGACGCGCTGCGCCCTTACGTAAGGCAGCCTCCGTAGTACGCGGCCGGCGCCCCGCCCCCGCGCGTCGTGCCCCTGCCCGCGCCCGCGCCCGCTCCCCGCCCCGCTCTAGATCAATACCGGAGCCGGCGCCTTTGACATGTGCCCCGCGCCGCGTGCCGCTCTGCAAATATTTACGTTGTGGAAACAGATCATAACTAGTTTCATTTGCCTGTTTGTACGTCACCCGCGACACACAAACCACAATAAAAACCAATTTAATTGACTTTTCATTTATGACTTAATTATATTTTTTCTTGATTCCCTCCTTTAACCTGCTTTAGAGTTTAATTCAGTTATGAACTGAAACCACAGCTTCATATTCGCTTAACACTAAGCGTTATAATTGTAATTTTAATGTAGGTTAAACCAATTATTATGTCAGTACATTTCACTAAAACGTTTATACCGCACGTGGTGTTGGTCAATCATTGATAAGCCGGCATTCACCAGATAAACACTTTAAATTAATGTATGCTGCGAATTAAGGACAGTCATGTGAAATAGTTTTCATTTTCACAATTCAGTAAAATAAATTTAGGCTTTTCAACGAGTTGCTTTATATAAAACGCTACTTTTTACGCAAAAGTACTCTAGTAGCTTCTAAAAATTATATTTTAGTGCGAGACTATTCTGATAAACACAATTAACAGTAATTGAAAAAATATTCGGTCTTTACCCGCATTAAATGTCGCACCAAGTACATAGTGCACCGTCAGCGTAGCACATTGAATGCTACGCGAGATGCTACGATGCTACGAGCCTACGCCGCTCGTGCAAATTGTCTACGCTTCTACGAAACAGTTAATTGAGTTACTATTGTAACTAGCTAGGGTTTGATACTGCAATCAAAGGTTGGATTAGTTGTGTTTCGAAGTAAAACAATGCCACATTGTACTGCTGCCAGTTTATTGTTTTAATCAATTCGTTCAATTGTAATTAATAGTTTTCTTTTATGAGCAATGACCCGTGAAAATGATTTAATCGATTATTCCATGTTGTTGGGAACGAGTTGGCATTATAGATACTCCTTTGTGGCTTTGCTGACGACAATCGAATTTGTTGCTTTTGTCGAACTGATTCTTGACTAATTAAAACAAATAAAAAAAAATTAAATTTAAAACTGAATATAATTCGTCTTATTTTTTTTTTCTTCAAATCTCTATGCTCCGGCATCTAGGGTCCCTAGATGTCCTGTACCTTTTACACTAGCATGAATATTTCATATATACAGTTGATATAAATAAATAAAAATAAATGTATGAAATATTAGCACTTATGTCTACTCGTCAATATAATTCGTTTATTTTTAGAACAGAATTTATTCAGTGCTCATTAAGTTATACATTTAAAGTCGAGTGATTTATATAGTGGTGTTGTATAATTATATGTAAGTACAGGTGATTATAACATATAATATCGATAAAGGCATGTAATATCGATCGTTCAGTTAACTGTTAAAGAAGAGATAATTTCGTAGCGAAATTATTTTATTTTAAGATGAAAGCTATTTAAGTAATTACTGAATTGTTCATTTGCAGCATAACGTTTGGAATTGACCTATTACATATATATGTGGTATATAGCAAGATGGTCGTTTGTATGGTAATTGACTGTCCTCATCCATCTAATCTCGTTAGAGGATAGTAGTTTTATTTCACATACTTATCTGTCAATAGATATATAGATATATGCATTGCTTATATAAATAGTTCCAAGCATAACGTAGTTATAAACTCCTTCTCAAAGCAAATTTGCAGGTTCTGCAATAAAAGCACGAGACACGAAGCACTCTGTACGACTGAACTGAAAGCTGCAACATTTGCGAGTTTTTCCTTAGCCGTGTTTTAAACTACTGGACAAGTTTTAATGGAACTTTCATTTATATTATCCTTAAGAGCTCTGAACCCGGCTATATAATTACGTTATGTCTAGACAAAGTTTTGTGATCAATCTCGAGAACTAGCCGAGGGGCGACGCGGCTTTTATGATCGTTTTATAACTAAAGCAAATAGAAGTTGATTATCTTAATACTACAGACATCGTACACGTTTGCGAAATTAAAATCCACTTCTCTATTACTGTTGTCTAAAGTGGCAACATTTTATTCTTTCTTGGCTTTGCTTTGAATAACTTCTTTAATTACTGAACCAATCTCGAAAATCAGCAGTACATGAGATAAGAAAGAAAATAGTTTCGGAAAACATACATAAAATACTATATTTATAGCACCAAAAAAATTGAAGCAGAATTGCCATATTTGAGACCTTCGACAAATATTTTTGCGTAGAACAAATATTTGATTGGCCCATGGATATTAATAGCTGCATATTTAGATGTTTGTAGATAAAATTCGAATTCGTAGAACCGTCTGAGTACCCATGTCCTATTTATTCTGACGTGAAGAACGTATTTAAAAGTAAAATAGCGTAAAGTACAAGCGATTTACTTATACAGAATATCTTTCACTTTAATACTCTCGAATTTTATTTTCATCTCACATTATATAATCTAATAAGTCGAATTTTTGATGTAGGTTTCTAATATTGTATATCATTTCTTTTGAGAAATTCATTTTTAGTTCAGATCTGAGTACTTGGGTTTATTCATTATGATGATTTTAAACTCTTCCTTCCTTCCTTCTCTTCCTTCTCCCTACCTACATCAAAAAAGGGTAATCAATGTCACAAGATATACCTAATATATACCTAAACAAAATATCGTTAAGTACGTAATAACAAACAGTCTCATACGGCTTACAGAAAGCTGTCGATTTTATCAATTCGACATAAGTATTGAATTTGACTATTTGTCAAGTGCCCAATTATAAGCATCCCTCCACCGTGATCAGCGACCTTTACCTATACACAGTAAGGCTATAGAAATGATTAAATCACTAGCGTAAATTGTATAGACCACAACCTACACAGCGGCTAGTAACCCATTACGTTGGAAACGGCCCACGCACTCACCCTTGACACTTTGACGGTAAAGCCAAACGCTACGTTCAAATATCTCACCAAAGGCCGCATCGATGCTTACATCGCGATTCGCTGAACTACGAGTTACGACCATATCTCATATAAAGCTATTGTTTACTGAGCTCGTTTGGGGCCGGTGCTGCACCCGGCCGAATATTGTAGCTGCCCACGTGTTGCTTACAAACTCACCATATACTTGGGCAAGATGGAGTTATTTTTAAATATGGACGACTACAACTAGAAAGTCTTATAGACACGTTTAATTTGCGAAGTTCCCGAAACTGTGGTTATTTTCTGAAGGCAGTACTGTGTTACTATTCTATTAATAGGTTGCGATTATTAATGTAACAAAAGTTGAACGAAGACTTTAGCTTGAAACATTGTTAAAAATCGGGCAAGTGTTAGTGCGATTTTTTTATTTAGATCACCACTGACAAACTGTAGAGGAAAATACCCCGAGGAAACCTGGATTATAATTTCTATTATACGTTTCATATCGTCAACTAGTCATAAAGAAGCGTGGTGATTAATACTCACTCTTCTTCGTGCAAGAAGAGGCAGATGATAATGGTGATGATGACATAAATTGTACATAGTGTAATAAAATATTTGGACAATATCCAAACAGTGGGAAATATAATATCAGTTCAGGTTATCTTGAGAAACACATCTGTGTTACCAGATCGGTAAGGGCAGAATCTCCGAAGAAAACGGCACAAGTTAATTTAATATTGCCCGAGGCGTGTCTACACTGTAAGATTATAATAACGTAGAAGCAACAAGGCTCGCTTTGAGATCTTACAACTATTATAGTTATCTTTGATTCTAAGGGCCCCTCCCTTTTACGTTTACCTATATGTTAGTATATAAGGTACTATTTAACAGTTCTATATTATTATTACTTTGATTTCTTTCAAATAGTTAGTGATTTTAGTGAAGAGGAGTTAGAAATATTTACATTTGAAGAAGTTATCGTGTATTTCAGCCATATTGAAATTTAAATTTATCTCAGAAACTTATACCTCCAATCTGTCTATATATATTATATCTGAATAGTTATGGCGCTCTGATAGATAGAGATGGTTAAAGTGGATGAAGAAAATATTATAATGTGCACATTATATTATTTTTTGGTTGTATTGGTTGCAAACAAGGCTGACAAACTCACCACACCTTAATCATTAATATTAAGGGGAGATTCAATCCCTCTCATATAAAATTTTAAAAACTAACATCAATGTGTAATCGAACTAAGTTTAATGCAAATTAAAATGCAGACTCGTACATAGCTAATAGAATGTTTGCTCGACGTGATCGCGATTGCGGGCCTTTTAGCTTGCTATTTTTTTTTTGATTTCGTTTAAGCTTTACCTAAATTTTACAAAAAGATTTTCTCCCCTCCAACGTGTGGGAAAATGAATGGAATTCCCACATTCGTTCACACCTGCAAACGAATTCTCATTTGTATAATGATGGGTACAAAGTGACTTCATTATTTGAAACGAAAATAGATTACAAACGGTATTCTATCGGTATATCTGGCGATGACAATGATCCCAATAATTATAGGCCGGTATCAATTTTACCAGTGCTTAGTAAGGTGTTTGAAAAGCTAATGCTTTCTCAGATGCTACGACACTTTAACATAAATTCCATCTTTCATGACCAACAATATGGGTTTACCAAGGGTCGATGCACAACTGACGCCGGTGTAGCTCTACTTAAGCATGTTTTTGCCTCATGGGAAAAGTCAAACGACGCTATTGGGATTTTTTGTGACCTGTCTAAAGCTTTTGATTGCGTTGAACACGCGACACTGTTGCTAAAGTTAGAACACTACGGCATTCGAGGGGTATCTCTCAATTTATTAAAATCATACCTGCAGGATAGGCAGTTCAAAGTACAAGTAAATAAAGTGAACTCCCAGGGTACTAGCATATCTATGGGCGTACCACAGGGCTCGATATTAGGTCCTTTCCTGTTTTTAGTGTACATAAATGATTTACCTCATTTATTTCAACGTGAACCGGGAATGGTATTATTTGCTGATGACACATCGTTGATTTTTAAAATAAATAGACGGACAGATAATTATGACGACGTAAATAATGCTATTACGAAGGTTCATAATTGGTTTACAGTTAATAATTTAGTCCTAAACGATAAAAAGACAAAGTGTATACGTTTCAGTTTGCCAAATGTTAAAAGTAACGAATGTGACATATTATTAAACGGTAATAAATTGGAATTTGTAAAACAAACTACTTTTCTGGGTATAACCATAGATGACAAACTACAATGGGGGCCCCATATCACATCTCTGGCAGGACGGTTGAGCTCTGCAGCATTTGCTGTCTGGAAGATCCGACAGCTAACAGATGTGGACACTGCAAGACTGGTGTACTTCGGCTACTTTCATAGCATTATGTCGTATGGCATCTTGTTGTGGGGACAGGCTGCTGACATTGGGTCTATCTTTGTCTTGCAAAAGCGTGCCATCAGAGCTATTTACAACCTAAAGCGTCGTGAGTCTCTTAGAGAAAAGTTTAGAGAGATCAATATTATGACCGTGCCATGTCAGTTTATTTATGAAAACATTATGTATGTTAGGAAAAACTTAAAAATATTCGATAAGGTGTCAGATAGACATAATTATCAAACTAGACATAGAGATAGATTATGTCAGCCATTATTTAGATTGGCAAAGGTACATAAGTCGTTCATGGGATTCTGTGTTAAATGTTATAACAAAATCCCAGGCGAAATACAACAATTAAATGAAGGAAATTTTAAATTATGTGTAAAGAAAACTTTATGTAGAAAAGCATACTACACACTGAATGATTAAATTGTAGATAAAGATGCTTGGAGACATGCTGGTCCTGCTCCACAGGATAGCAAACCTACACCAAAATAAATAACGTTCCAATGGATTTTGCTTGAACGGGACTTCTTCATTTTAGTGAAATTGCATTATATTGTATAACTATAACTTGATAAATTTGTAAATGTGAGTGCCCTGTAACCTATTATAATTGGTTAGACTAGCAGATTGTCGGTCCTAATAACAGCTTGGAGTTGTCATGCTCACTTAAAGGTCACACTGGCGGTGGCATGGGCGCTGGATCGCTTAATTCCCTATAATATGGTTGAGTTGGGCGATGCTGGTGTACGTGTCATGCTCGTGAACGAGCGCCGTCAGTTGGGACTGGTCAGCTCCAGACTGTCTATTGTCCTTAAGGTTACTTTATTTTTGTATTTGAATAAATATTAGTGTTACACTGTTCTCACATAATTGAACCAACTGTTTGTAAAAGGAAACTGTATGTGAAACTGATTTAAAAAGAGTAACCATGGAGTTTCTTGCTCGTTCTTCTCCATCGGAATCTACACTTTGGAACGAGCAAATAGCTTCACTAAGAGGACTGACCGACAGACTGACACTATTTTTTATTTTAAATTTTGTTTGACGTTCAAAAGTGCCTGTAAAGGTCTAATTGGAATAAATGATTTTTGACTTTTTGACTTTTGACTTTTATTACGTTATACTTGTAGCTATGACCTTGATATTCATTTTTCAATTCAATATTTGTTGGTTGACAGTGACACCTTCTAATACAAACTACTACTACTACTACATACAATAGTTTGCAAACTCGAGTCAATTTAGGTCATTTTTAATAATTATAATTAACGTTTTTCTGTTATACTTATTAGTCTGTAAAGGTAGAAACTATAACAAATTTACAAGTAGAAGATAAAAGAGTAGACAAGTAAAACTTTCTCAATTAAAAAAATCTTACAATTAATGCATTTGTAAAACGCCGCGTACGTCGCGCTTGTGTTACCTAACAAACATTAATGAAACAACGCAATACATTTAATCAGTGTCTCGGATTCGTAATTACTTTAACCGGAAATCCTCGTTAATAATTCAAAGTTTTTACAACCGCTTCATTGTATGAGTGGCCGGAGGGTAGCGCCCGGCGCCCGCCCTCTACCACCATTTATCACGAATTGATCCATCTCGGAACTTTCAACTGTCACTTGTGAACTTTTTCGTTTAGCAAATCGCGGAGCTGTGACAACGAAATGTCATTACAGAAATTCATCTAAGTAGCGGCAGCGGGCGCGGCAGCGACAGCGGGCGCGGGCTCCGGGGAATATATTTCTGTAATTGCCTGTCAATAAGCTGCTTAACGGTGCGAGGCACGTCCTGCCCTACATACCTACATACCACTGCATCGTGGCCACTCCTGCAGGATCCATACATGACCGCTCGCTTTGTAACTTTAGTTAACATTGTTTTCTGTTCTACAAAGTACCTATCTCAGTCCGTTATGGAAATAGAAACACTAAATTGGCGTAAATGATTTTAATTGGTTTAAATTGGTCTGCCTATGAGTTTTTATTAATGTTGTTTACTGGGATAAAGATATAAAAATAGATTGGAGTGGAATTAGAGGAAGAAACAAATCGTGGCCTTGTTCTCACGTTGCCTTACTTTCTTACATTAAGCAGATCGTCCAAATACTTTCTTAATTATGTATATAAATATAAACACTATTTATAACAACATAACAACAACATTTTTAAATCGATGAGTAGTCTTTCAACAAATGAGATTTGGTTGTTCTTCTGTTCAAGCAGTTTTCAATTTGACCGAATTTGTTTTTTTAATCATACGGCAATTTAAATAGAAACAAGAATAACGTGTCATGTTTATGTTTCCATTTTTGTCCTTCCTGTGTGGAAGTTATTTCATAAACTTATCAAAATATTTTCTATTTTAATGGTAAAGTTTAATGCATATCCTAACTAATCTTTCTCGTGATTATAAAAAAAACATCACAAACAGGAGCATATCGGATGAAGCGTTGTGAAGCTTCATGTGCTGTCTGAGTAACGTATGTATTATTGTTATACATAATACACGATATATACATTAAATTGCTGATATTATATTAATAACATGTAGCTAAAGTACATAGACAACTTTGATGTAATATCCACGTAGCTACAGTTGGCGTGCGCGCCGCAATTATTCCAAGTATTTATTGAAAACCAAAATTACACTAATGATAAAATCACTTTTACTTTATAGATGAAAATGCTTTATCAATTTACTATCAAATATCAAAGAGAAAATTAATTTCATGTGAAAACAACGAAAACGAATTAAGAACTTAGTTTTTGATTATAACATTTCTAAATCTACGTTTAAATGACTGAAGTTTGTCTTATTCGAATATCTAGTGTCAGTTTACTTTACTTTAACGCGATCGACGCATCTATGACGTTCAGCGCTGTGATTGGCCTGCTCAAAGTTGACCGACCAATCAGAGAGATAAACATGATAATGTTTCGAATGCGTTAACCTAAAACATTCACTTACGTAAAGCTTTATTAACGAGAATCGCACTAATAACCTATTGCACAACATAATTGATTTATAATGGTTAATTAATGAGTTTTGTTGGTAGAGAAAGAGTTATGGGAATGTTTGATAGACGAACATATTCAATTCGTTATTTTCTTATAGAGGTGAGCAGTCTGAGTTAGGCGTATGAAAGCTTTCTTCTCGTCTAATCGTCAGTTTTTTGGATTGTAAATGTGGAGTCCTCGGAACTTTGGAACCCGACAATATTTTGTTAACTAGATCGTAGGGAGCTGCTGGACACAGGATGCTTCCTAGCGACTGAACTAGAAGGCATTGGGAGAGGTCTACGTTCAGCAGTGGGCGTTAGCCGACTGATCTGATGATGATGATACTGCTGTGGGTCAACACGAGACCTGTTAAATAGTTGGGCTTGGCAGCATACAGTAATCAAGGAAGTCAACTATTAATACTTGTTTAACGATTAGCCGGTCTCATATTGGATGATTACTATAGCATCAAAAGTGACATATAATGACAGTGCCGCGAGTAGACAGAATACAATACACATTATTAATATTGAAAATCAATATTTTGCTTCCATAAATTGCTACTTTCAAGCCTTTAAGTATAGTTATGTGAAATCTAATAGTTATTCGATTATAAATAATAATGAATGGGAATAGCGTAATCAGAGGTTGAAATGATAAGTTAGTGAAAGAATAATACTAGTATTGAAATGTTTATACTTTTATTAAGATTGATTGGGTTCAGTACAGCTTAGTCAAAGGTTTGGAAAGCTTTGACTAAACTAGAGAATGCTGCAGTCCCGGTTGGTGTTAAAAGAGTTAATTTGAAGTTAGTTTTAAGTGATGAACATGCTCCAAAGTCTATATGTAGTCATGTATTTGACAAAGATCGCAGAGCTCTCTGATAATTTGGACCTTTGAAACTACTATCTCCAAACCGCTTGCTAAGCGCATAAAGTATGACAAGCCTGAAACAGCCATTAGACCACCACACATATGGCCCAACAGGGCCAATACTCAGCCGGGGTCACGGGCAAGCGTGATAAAAAGGGCCTCGACCTGGAGGAAGAGTCAGACACTCCTTCTCGCCTCACCCTGGGCGAGAGAGATTCTCGAGATAGAAAAAGTGAGTAAACTGATAATCTAGTGATAGACACATGTTTCGTCCTATTGATTTAAAAATACTTTATAAAGAAAATATGGACTTTAATATCAAACCACGATTTAAATTAAATCTGACATGGTAACGCGGCTGTTTTCCTCAAAGGTGGAAGGAGGCGTAAGTACCTTGATACTCTCACGTGTAGTCATGTAATAGGTGGCATGGGGGTAACACTGTTGCCATGCCACAAATACAGGCCTCACTATAAGTCTGGGAGTAGTGACTCTGAAGTCTTAATAGCGAGTGTCAGTCAGACGAGACACAAAGTGGTTACTGTTGAACAAATTCGTGGTATGATATCCAATTTTTCAAATTGTTATTCGATTATTTAAATATATTGTAAAATACATTAGAAATACAACTGATCGTGTCTCTAATGTACGTATTATAAGGATGAGTTGAGTGAGTAGAAATAAAAAGAATACGCTTATAGAGCTCACTTTTAACTGGCACCCAACGTGGGGCAGTCAGATTTGCAAAATGTAACTGTAACAATTGATGGGAGCATCTCAAATCAACCATTTCAGTAATGAAGTCAGTAAAGGGGCAATGTGATCTCTCATGGTATCAAAACCAAGCAACTCTTTAATAAGCAGTGACTGTGAGTTATAATCAACCACCAATAATAATATCAGGACTGTGGTACTGAGGATTATCAGGGCAGTCACTCAGTTTCTTCATTGCAAAAATATAGGGTGTGGCCTCATAAACTGTTGTCACCAATAACTTAGTAAGTTATGTCATACGACAACGACCTGCCGTACTCCGTGCTCCATAAAAATTTCACCGTAAACAGGAAAAAATGGCGGAATATCGCAACAGGTGCAAATAATAAGATTTAATGTACGGGAAAGTATGAAACTCTGGTTACATGTCATTTTCAACGTTTCCCATGAATATTATATTCAGTAGTTTTATATTCTCGAGTTTGATTTCCTCGCTGACCGAATGTTACAAGTCCGACTGGTGAGCGTGTGGTTTCAGGGTTGACGCTCGGATCTCGGAAGGGACAGTTTCGGCGGGGTTGGGTTAGTAACTATATGTCAAAAATACTATTACTTGACATGGTCGATTCTATTAATTAGATCTGATGTTAGGTCAACTTACACGGTTGGACTAGGTTTGAAACCAAAATGCAATAATATGTAGATTCTAATAGTGATATTGTATAACATTTTATGTAAATAGTAATTTGAAGAACATTGTATTGTAAATGTTGTGAACAAGAATTGAATTTTAAAGTTGAAATTTGCTTGCACATCTTGGGGCTGTCGCGATGTATTAAGTCCGGACTCTAGTAATTATAAAATATCTTTAGTGTCCTTATTATGTCAACTGATAGACATTAACGTCATGTAATGTAGAAAATAGTCTAGCTTGAGTATTAGATAAGTCCGCTCACGGGGTAAGATTAGTTACCTCATCTATACCTCACAAGAGCAGTCAATACTGGCGCGAATTCTGAATTCGCCAGCTCCAGTTCAACTCTTAATTTGGACCTTCGCATTAGTATCACGGAATTTGGATACCCTGATAAAGTTTATAAAAACCTGTTCGCTGTGACAACTAATCTTAAATGGAAGAAACAGGTGTATTGTGTGTTCTATCCTTTACCTACTTGAGGAAATAGACTTGTTGCCTTATATCAAGGAGATAATTGATGTAAGTAGTCGGTGAGTGAGCTGCTCGTCGCCGAAAGTAATCAGCTTTACGCTTCATTAAATACTATAACGATACATGCGGCGCGTGGGCTTCGGTTTACGATGAATAGGTTTCTCAATACTACGTAGCTTTTCTCATTTTTCTTACGTAGGTACTACATCAGCCATACGGCGGTCACGACCGCAATGTAATTTTGACACAGTGATAAAAATGTTAAACAGAAAGTCATGCAATCTTAAACTAAGAAATCTAATCACAAATTAAAATAATTTACATGTGTATTATGTTAAGATTCACATGCCATTGCACATCAAGTGTTAGTAAACTATGGTGAACTAGTGGGCAAAGCTGATGAGTAGTAGGTATTGCATATAATTTGTTTACTTGACCGAAGGTGATTGTATATAGTTATCGTCTGAATAGGCAAAAATGGAACAATAATAAAGATAAATCGTTATCTTAATACATATTACAGTAAGACAATTAACGGAGG
The DNA here is from genome assembly GCA_902829305.4 of Spodoptera exigua. NCBI lineage: Eukaryota > Metazoa > Arthropoda > Insecta > Lepidoptera > Noctuidae > Spodoptera > Spodoptera exigua. The sequence goes on from LR824603.2 coordinate 11,906,238, forward strand.
TACATGCAAATGGTGCTGATGTAATCTGTAGCATAAAGGCTTCAGGGATACGTAAGGTGGAGTACTTACTCATTGTGCGGGATGTCCTCGAGCTGGTTGGCGAGCGCAGCGGCTGCGAGCAGCGCGACGAGCAGGCCCAGCGGCCTCCGCGGACACATGCTGTCCATCAGCGCCATCGCACTCCCCACATGACAAGGGCACACGACAACCGACACAGCACTGATCGCTCTTACATGGAGCTACACACCGTTCGCACTAAACTCTCCTGACAGTTTCACACAGGGCTGTACGTATGTTCATGAGTCATCGAGTGGTAGTGTCAGTCAGGTTAGAGACCGGGCCGGTGTCGTGCGGGCGGGCCGCAGGCGAGGACAAGCGTGTCGCGCGCCAAGTCGCGCGCCGCGACCCCCGCGCACCTGCCCCGCGCAACCACCCCGCAACCCCGCGCCCGCACTGACGCTGCGCGCGAATCATACGCCCAATAACGCAGCGGCCTACTACTTATTACTGAGATTTATTTGCTCATACATAGGGTTGATGGTCAGCGACCGCTGCGAACGTCTCCGAGCTGCACGCTCCACGAAAACATCCGGTCCAGCAGCACGAGGGCCGCGTAGTATGCGCCGCGGTCGCTTGGGTCGAAGGTCATTAGACGCGAGCTGATGACAGAATTGCAGCGTGGAGTTACTTGGCTGGCTGATGGCTAGGGTAGCGCTGGTGGTGCGAGGTTATGGCGGTGGCGACACCGGCCGCCACGCACATGCGTGGGCAAGTCGCCAGGAAATCCTTTATTGATTCCCGCGCTCCCGCTTTCTAAGGAATGTCGCAAGCGTTGCTACCGCCAAAATTTTACCCTCCCACTATTATAATTTGAGCTAAGCGGATCACTGTTCTCTCGGAGGATTGCTTTCGTTACATCAAACGATTTTTGTTATTTACTTTCAATGATGACTTTAATCGAGTTTACGAAAATTATTTTAAAGTTATGACTTCTACTTAAGTTATTTATTTAGTTCTTTTCGAATAACTTACTTTATTTTTTGTTTGTATCTATAAAATTAGGAATCTGATTTGTGTTTAGCCTTTTCGTGCCGTTATCAGTAAATGCTTATATGAAAGCGGGTTTTTCGTGGTAAAGTGATATACACAATTTCGATGACGGACAATAAGTGAAACTACAAACCAACAAATATTTTTGTTATTAGACTCGACCCGAAGGGTATCTGCACTATCTACATAACGTCAAGGGTTCACAGACTAGATAAGAAGGTCAAATAAATTACAGACTTGTACAGTTTAAAAGTATTTTTATTTTCTCATTACAGTCGACATTAACCTTGTTCGTAATTATAACAATTATTGTCACATTGTGGCAAATTGAATTAAAAAGAGTAAAATAATAAAACAATTTCCATTTTTTCATTGAAAATTAATTATTTTAGGATGATTCCTAATACAAAAATTGTACTTTTTTCATGTACACCATGTGCGGCCAAACACACATCGTTAGTAGATATTTAGTGGAAAATATTCGTACAATTATATGTTAAGGCACTTTTGATACCGAAATGTTACCAGTAATATGCGGTTGGCCGTACATATTATACTTATTTTTTTTATATAAAAATGTGACTTAAACTTCTGTAATTTTGGATAATAATCGTAAATCCAGCCTTTACAAACATAAGCTAAATTCTCAGTGTAAATAAATGCTACGCGATAATTAATGAACACTGTCAAAATAATTACATTTCACCGAATTTAATTTGTTATTTTATTTAAAAAACCTACCAAGTTAATAAACGTTTTCATCTCAGCTACAACCTACAGTTTTTCGACAATATGTCAGTTAAAATTGTATAAAAATAAATGATACAGATGTACAGAGCTGCCGCACGGGGGCGCTAGCTACGAGCACAGTTACTTGCTACTGCTACGACTATATTTACAGAATATCATTAAGTTATATAGGTACGTATAAATTAATATATGCTACTAAGTACTTTGCACAAAACGTTACAACGTAACTCGCCGATCATGACGTGAGGTCAGAGAGGGTGTCGGCGCTCGGGCCGGGCCGACGCCTCGCCTCCCTATATTCACACAATACTGTGTTTTGATCTTTAAATGCAGTCTTCACAGTTACTAAGTTTACCTAAAGATCACAACAATACAGTGTAGGTATAACACATAACTAAGTAATCTCATAAATAGCCGTCTAACCTACAGTTACAACTACCTAAATAATTTGTACAATTCATCTGAGATTTTCCACAGATTTTCCTGGTGACAGAATAATTATAGACATACAAATAAATAATATTATAAATTAATAATATTTGACCACAGTCTTTAGAAGTATAAATGTAATAAAGAGTTTGGAGACAAATGGAAATGTCTTTAAAATAGGAACACACAAACAAATGTAATAGATATGACGTCTACAATGATATTTGGTTTTTATACAGTAAAGAATTCATTAGCTGGCAACACTGGATCGTGCCTGTACTGGGCCGCAGTACAGTGACGTCAGTGCCGTGCTATGGAATGATTTCAGTACCGTCCTGCACGCACACTATTTACTAATAGCTACACACAACCTGGACGTTAGATATTAGCACTTCCATCATGAACCGAATTACAATATAGCCTCCACTATATCCATATGAAGAGTTAACTTAAAATTACAATTCTCGTAATACTGTCTTAAGGTACTGATTATAAGCGGTATTGCCAACCTTAAAACATGTTTTACGTACGATTGCTCAGCTTATAAGAGATAAACTCAGGTAAAGATGTCAGATTCATCGCTCAGATCATTAAATACAGTATATAATTAGTTGCATTCATGCAAGTATATCTAGTCTTCACAGCGTGTTGACACGATGTGGCTCGTTGTACAGGACACACAGCGGGCGCGCGTGTGTTTTCAATGTCGTGATGAGTCACTCTCGTGGCCGGAGTCGCGGCCGTTTTCTCTAGGTGAGGCTCGGTGGTCTCGTTCGTCTCTAAATCGATCCCTACGATCTCGCTCCCTCGACCTGTCTCTATCCCTATCTCGGTCTCGCTCTCTATCTCTATCTCTATCCCGATCACGATCTCTTTCTCTGTCTCGATCTCTCTCCCTGTCGTCGTCGCGATCCCTGCGTCGGTCGTAGTAGTGATACGATCTTCTCGATTTCCTGTCGCTCGGTGTCACTACTTCAACTTTTATGTTTGCTGTCGCAGTTACCTGTAAAGATTTGGAAAATGGTTAGAAATTATTTTGAAAATGAAAATTATGAAGTCCCAAGTTGTAAGTTAAATGAGGCAAAATGTATTTACAAGATAAAAATAAATTGTTAAACTAACCTTAGTTGTAATAGCGCCAGGATGTGGTGTCTTCGAAGTCGGTGTTGATCGTCCTGAGGCTGAATCACTGCCGTTGTAGGTGGTAGTCTCTACAACCACTTCGGGTTGAACGACGATGGATTGCATAGAGGACTGTACAGAGGGAGCCGAGGAGTGCCAGCTGGGCGGTTCCTCAGTTATAGTCGTTAGTGAAGGAGCCGATGGTCGCGGCGCAGACTTTCCTCCTCGACTTCCCTTATCACTACCGCCAGAATTCGAACTTGATTTACGGGGATGCACTGGGGAGCTCTTCGGTGATGGCGTCGACAGTCTTTCGGGGTATTCTAGTGGTCGCACCTGAAGGAAAAAGGAAAATTAAATATTGCATTACATTATTTCATGAAAAATATGCTACGCTATTATTGTTATATATGGGTAAGGTAGTTATAAAGTCAATTCGGGGAAAAAAAATGTCTTACCTCAGCGTTCGGTCCCAAAATAGCTAGTACGATCGGGAAAAATAGCAATCCGTCTATTAAGCCGAGTAGTACCAGCGCTAGGAGTAGTCTTAAGAACAGTCTCGCCACGAACCCAAACTCGCTGGTGGCCAACATGGACGCTGCAAGAGCTGCAGCTATCGTTCCATGTACTACTGGAGCCAACACTGACTCAAGAGCCAACGATGCTCGTCTTCGCTTGCAACCAATTGAAGTTACAAAGGCCTGTAAATTAAGTTAGTTTATTAGCTTTGCTTAAACTATGGAAAATTTTAAAGTAACGAAACAATATTAGAAAATTTACTTACCAGGCACAAATGAACAGTAAAATGGACGCCCCTGCCTATAGCAAGGACTAGTAAAACAGCTGGCACTGCAGACAACTTGAATCCCAGAAGTGCCATTACACCCAACAACTGCAGCACCAATGTTGCGAGAGCCAATGTAACCAGGACTGCGGCCCAGAAGTTCAGCAGGAGTACCATTACAGCCTGAACAAAAAAATTAAAGGGTTAAAATCAGGGCCATAATAAACCTTATCAATAATGATGTCGGCAGAATATGAAAACTTACCACAAAAACAGCAGCTAAAGCACAAGCAAGGGCCAGGAGCAGTGATGTTCTTAAATACAGATACTGCTCCCAAAACAGGAAAGGAATACCAGACGGGAAATTAGACAATCCCTTCGCTTCGAACTTTAAACACAGATCCCGTACAGACATTATCAGGGTTTTAATGCTCTCCGTGTCAGTCAAACCTGATAAGTAGAACGGTAGCTGTGTGTAGATCAGTGGCGATGACTTCGGTATTTTAAGCTCTGTGTCTCCCGACGAATGGGTCCATCTCTTAGGCTGTGGCTTCAAGTTTCCTTGTGAAGCGCCATATGCCAGAGCATCATTCGTGGCCCACGCTGATAGGTAATTATAAAATGCTTTTGGATTAATAATACCGTCTTTATCTACCAATCTATGACCGTTCTTCGTGTCAGTTGTAATTAGAGATTTGTCGATGGGATTGTCTACATGTCCAGTCTGCACCATAAGTTTGTAAGCTAAGATGCCCTCGTCGCTTGCGTTTTTACACCAGTACTCTTGCGTTATGCATCCGCTCTCGACTTCCTTGTCATAAGCTGCTTGCAAATCCAGTAGCCAGTCTCGGAAGAGGCTCAGCCAGAATTTCGTGAGGCCGCCATTATCGTTCTTTATGATATTTGGTATCCTAACGAACTGGTCGTGGTACTCGTAAAGTAGTTTCTGATTGGTGGGATATTCAAAGTCTCCTTGTGTAACTGCGTACATGCTGTAGAAGCCGAAATATTTTTCCTGGCGGTAAAGGAATTCATGTTCGTCTGTGTTCTCTGGCACAATGTCTGTAAGGTCTATACCGTCTTTGACTTTCGTAGCTCCCCATACACTTGCCAATATTACTGCGATCAACGCTAGCATTGATGTGACCTGAAATAAAAAGGATATTTTAAGAATTCTGTGTGAATTTATATAGTCGTTTTGTTTAATTAAATGGTCCCTGGTTTTGAAGAGGCTTACCTTAATAGAAGGTCGCATGATAAATGGTGCGTATTGGTTCTTTGCCCACTTGGTGAGCGACAGACTCAAGCAGCACGTCACTTTCGATTGGTCTCCTAGATCCTCGGGATCCAACGGTTGCTTTGTCGTATCTTTCCAAGCAGTCTGTAAATAACATTTCATTAAGTGATATTGTAAAATTTACTTGGTAGCCATAATTCAATTAAAAATAATCTGGAATAGACATGTCTTCATACCTTTTCAGTCTTTCCACTCTTACTCCTGGATCGATCAGCGACCTTTCTAGTACGCTTGGGCACGGGGCTCTCAGGCGTCAGGCAGAATAGCAAGTCGGCTCTAGCTGCTGATCTCCGCCGGAGGTCCAGCGAGATCATAGCGGGGAACACCAGTAACATTGAGCCAACGTTGAAGAGGAGGAGGATGGCCGCCTAGAAAATATGTATTGTAATAAGTAAAAAAGCCAAATTATAGCCTTAATCATTTAGGTACCGTTATAAAACGTTAGGATTTTGCATTTATAGGGACAGAATAGAAAAAAAACCTTGCAAACTTACTTGTAAACAGAAACTGCGTAAGGCAGGAATTGGTAGTAAAGCAGCTGCTAGGAAAGCCATGACATTGCAGAGCGAAGCCAGCAACACGCTGAGGCCACTCTTCTTGAGCACCAGGCCGGTCCGCTCCTCGCGCGGCACGTCTCCCGCTTGCTCCACGTACGTGTGAGTGAGAAGGAACATGTCCTGTACTCCCAACCCTAACGCCAGGAATGGCACTATTTGCGTACTTGTTGCATTGAAGGGTATGCCTGTGGAATAAACAGTATAAAGTGAATAAAATTATTGCAAAACAAAAAATGGTGAAAATAAATGATGAGAAAGAAGGAATAATAACCAAAAATAAAAAAAGTAATCACCTAACAAAGCACAAAAGCCTAATCCGGCGGCGACAGTGATTGAAAGCAGCAGTACCCCGGCTATACCCACACCGGCCTGTGAGCGGACCGGGTCACGCCACTGCATTAGTGTCACAGCTACATAAATTAACTGAAATAAACAAAAATAAACTTAAAATGGCGTCTACAAATCACGCGCAAAATAAAATAATAAACAGGTGAGAGTATAATGTGCAAACAAATGCTAAAAATCCTTACCATGAACATGTATCCTAACATAATATTCTTTAAGGACAGTTCAGAGAATTTGCCGAGTATGTCGTTGAGTGTTGACGTAGAGAATGGGTAGAAACTATACGACGGCGACACCGTCTCTGTCACTGTCATCCTTCTCACCTCCTGCGAGCAAATGTAAATATAAATATAACAAATTCGTGGAAATGTATTGTTATGCTAACAGTTTAAAGTTCAAAATACATTCAAATGTATGAAGGTACGATCAATTTAAGAAATATTGTTTTATGTCTGTAATTGAAACTTACAGCAGCAAACTTCCTCTGCCATGAGTCTAACACTGCAGCGGCCTTCTCTTGCGTCCACCCAACATGGTGCACCTTGTAGTTGTCTGCCCAGTACTCGTACATCTCTCGCTCGCCCATCAGCTGCACCACCGTTTGTAACGCTTTCGCACTCCTCAGGGCTGACGTGGAATTCCTGGTAGCTCCACCTACTATCAGTTGCTCCGGCCACTGCATGTATGCTGCCGCGAAACCGTAGCAACCGTGGGACAGTTCCGCCGCTACGTCTGGAATCTGCATGATAAACAATTTTTTATACATTATACATATAAGTAAATTGTGTGACTAAGTTTAGTAGGTAAGTTAGCTAGATCAGTTGGGACGAGAACGGAAATATACTCCCGACCTTTGTTTGCAAACATTGCATGGTAATTCTCAACATTTAACAAATGAAACAAACAAATTCGTGGAATGTCATTAACGTTGACAATTCAAATAAAATGTTAAGTTTAAAATTTATGAGTTTTCCGTGGAAGTGCTCGCCTCCATCGGATGGTGAGCATTATTGATATAATAGTGTCATTGTGACGTGCGATAGCTGCGGCAAACGAAGCCCATTGAAGCGCGTACAATGCGCCCGTATAATGCGGCGGTCCGGCTGCGCGGGCGCACCAAACAATGCGCGCCCGATCTGCGCCCGACCCTTCGCCGAACGTGGGTGGCGACAGACACTCAGCGAACTCACAAAAACTAAACCAATGCAATTGAGTACTCGCTACGAATGTAATGTTGGTTAAAAACAATTTGTTCACTCAAAGAACCAGCCACGATTGAAACGTTCCTCTTGATTTATGTTTCATCGAAAAATATAAAAAATGTGAAGTGTCAAAACAAAATTGATGAGTAGCGTGTAAAGGTTCAGTCGCGAAACGTATATTTGGTGATGATGTTATCACATAGTAGGTAACACGACTTTCACGCAGGGCGGAGCCCCGGCGGCAGGTAGTCGCACCATCTGCCCGGCGGCGACCGCTTTCATCCTGCCTTATTACCGTTTCCAAAAATATTTTATTATTATGGAAAGTATTTAAAGTTTATGTGTGCGTCTCGATAAAGATATTTTATTTGTCATGATCCAACATGCTTTATTTATGTGCCAGTAAAACTGTCGTAAATTGAAGTCTTCATAAAAGGACCGGGAGTTGTCGTAATGGCCCCTAATGTGTCTCTCACGGAGCCGTAACTAATGATTCATACACAACAACTAACATACACACAAAAGGGATTAATACTACCTGAAGTCCAGGCCACCGTAAACTATAAACGTTAGCGAATACTTACATTGCCTGTTTTCTTGTTGGGTGCCGTGTCTGGACAGTGGGCATCGGTGGGGTCGAGGCACGGCTTCTTCATGTAGGCGGAGGTGATACCTGCCCTCTTCATGTAAGCCTCCATCGTGCTGAACGGAAACTGGAACCTCAGCTTCCTTACTTCTTCTAGAACCTCTTGTGGGTGTAATTGAGTCCATTGTAATTTGTTTTGTAGTCCACTGCAGAAAAAAGTTACTCATTAATATACCTTCAAAGATGATTTACGTGAATGTGTAAGATTTAGTAGAAAAAGTTACTTACGGGACGAAAATGGGATAATCAGGTCCTAACAACTTGGATCCTTCCCAGAAGCAGTCGAGTGGCGTAATGATCGCGCATGGAATGATATTGTCGATAATCTTTTCGATATGGTAAGCTTCGAAGTCTGGTATGCTGGGGCTATAGCACAGGTCTTTTAGCCTCCACTCTATATCATACATATGCACTTTGACGCGGGTTGCTGCGTGGACCACCTGAGAAAAAACCGGAAACTTAATAAAAAGTGTACCTATATTTGTGGTAAATATACAACGGGATGGATAATAGACCTGTCACTGTTAGGGTCACAGGTTTTGACTCAGCGACACTCGATCATTACTGTAGTGTATAAATACATGTAATTATCATCGATATGTCGTTAAACTTATAATGCTCATACAGCGAGCAATTTTCATCTACCGTAATTTATGTGAAACGTGTGTTAGCACGAATCGAAGCTAAAACAGACCTGTAGCCATTACTTGGAGAGTTTCGTGCTATAACGGTTATACAATATCTAAACTTAACATGTTTGTGGCTTTCTACTTCATATTAATATGTGGCCTTAGTTACCTTTAGGTGTTCGAGCAACGCTCCAGCGTGTAGTAGGGACACGTCAGGATCTTTAGCAGTTTGGATGATGAGCTGGTGTGTTGAGGAGTCAGCTTCTCCCAAAGCCTTCGCTGTATACTTTAATTCAGCTTCTAACCGACCACCCTCTGTTGACAAAACAAATGAAAATTATAGCATATACATGTCATTAATTCTTTGATATATAGATATATAGCCTATGTACTATTCCGGAGTGTATTCTATACCTGTGCCAAATTTCATCCAGATCCGTCCAGTGGTTTTGGCTTGATTGAAGATTATTAGATGTCTTTATGATGATTTAAATAAGTAAGTATGTATATGTTTCATCGGTATCCAATTTAAAATGCATTCTTCGGTGGTGGTCGACATTAACATCAATGTCAAATTTACGTGCAATTAGTAAGTCCAACAAAAAGTTTTTTTTTATGTATCGATGAAGAACCAATTAGCTTTACATGGATTGTAGTGCAAGTTTGTTTATCGCCTGTTGCTCTCATAATTAAGATAATTAAAATAAATCTCACGTTTAATGTGGCACTCGTTGCAATCACTTAAATTATACCGTGTATACCTGGTCAGGCCAGTTCAGGTAACAAAGTACTACTTATAATACATAATACTTGTTATTCACAAAAACACCTTAGTGGTACATAGCAAACAATAAATATTGTTGTAATATGTAGTTTTAGGATTATTTCGTTAGACACTGTTTTATTTTATGTTTCTGTAATACTAAAAACTTTAGAGCTTGTGCAAGTCGAATATATTAAGAAGTTGTTACGATACGATCAAACAGAATCGTAGCAATTATATAATTTCGATAGATTTATTACGTCTAAAACCGGTAGCATTTCTTTTTATTGGATGGGGGCTAGAAAAGCGGCATGTCAAAACATCTAAATATAGCTTGGGCGCCCCATCTAGGCGGGTTCATAGTTTGTAGTCAACACATTTGTGCAGCAGACAGAGCCGGGCGTCGATACGATACTTAACGCGTACAACCAGTGATTTACCGCGTTCCTATCCAACGCCCCTTATTCCAACTGTCACCGTCTTCGACTGACACCTTTTAATTAGAAATAGTCAACATTTTTTAATTAAAACAGATGTTGAACATTTCAACGCTAGTTAATTGCGGTTTTGACGTGTTGATATTACTTTTGGAATTGGTATTTATTTTAAGAAAATTAGACTAAAACTATCTACTGCATTTACATATTGCTAAACTAGATAAAAAAAACTAATTGCATTTGCCTAATAAATTAGAACAAAGGTGTTTGTTACGGCTTATCCAATATAAATTAAAATAGGTTCGTGATTGTCCGAGCTAAAGCCGGACTCATTTCGCATGTTGTCAGCGAATCGGCGAGAGAATTCGTTCCAATTAACACCCGTCCCGCTGATTTATAAGCCGGTTTGTAACATTTTTTGTGCCGAATTAGGTGCACGACGTGTTAGAATAAAAAAAGGTTTGACAGCTTCGCTTAACCTTAAATTATCTTGTGAAGACACATACGTTATGTAGATATAAGTAAAGTTTATTTATATACTTCTCAGATTAAATTTGGAAATGAATTCAGTAAAAATAATAATGAAAACAGCAGGACATTCGAGCGTATTTGCGCACACTCATTCTGTCTGTATTTAGAGATTACACAACACAAGGCTTGGCTCAGAACATTGTTATTAAAGCCAAAAATACAGTCGTTGTGTGTGTAGCTTTAGTGAAAATATAAGTGTGGTTGAAGTTTTGAAATCACATCGATAAGTATTATATGTAACTTGAAAGTTCTCGAATGTTCAAAGAAAAAACTTTCTTTCAAAGTGGCCAGTTGCCGCGTCGTGACTTTAGACACTTGAAACCCGTCGGTCCCACATTGGAAACTATTCTCACACATGTGTTCCGTGGAGCAGTGAAACAGTGAAACAGTGGCAGTTAACGCCCTGCCTCGGTCCGCGTTTGGAATGCTATTTTATTTTCGTCGCTAATTTATAGCGTGACCGGTCAATGTAGTGGCGCACAGAAAGCGCGCACAACAATGACCGAGCGCTATACAAATAAACAATGCTGTTATTTGCATAATACCAACTAATGATTTATTTCTAGTAGTCGCTAGTAATAGGGCTGCTGTTCATATTACACGGTAGTTAGCTTTAATAGGCAGAAAATCGAATGATTAACACTAGCCAGGTCGCGTGGTGACATGCTTAATGTACAGCTGTGATCGATTCATCACAAAAATACTAAGCGGCTTTTGAACCTTGTTATATGGTAAGTAGGTACTATTCCATTATTGCTTTCTGAATCGGCACTTATTTCGTATTTGTTATCAAGATCTCGAATAACAGACTCTATGCTGATGTTCCATAAAGATACTGCAGTGGCGGGTACTCTCGGCAAGTGTCACAATTACAATAATGTGAACGTTCCGCAGACCACCTCACAGCCGCCAGCCGCCAGTCATTTGTTCACCGCCGCTGATATTGTACTAATGCTAATGCCATCAACATTTCGCAGAACACTTTGTATGTAAATGAGATTAAGTAATAAGCATTAAAAATTACAAAACGAGTTGGAACAAAAAATCTGACGAGACGTGCCGAGACTTTTTGTGCACTTCGCACCGTTGCTTATAACTGTGTGTATCAAATATACAATAATAACTACACGTATGTATTTAGAAATGAATTCAGTTATGTATTATGTTATACCTATAGATTTGAATTGAGGATCCTACTTCCTACTGGTATTAATTACAAACTATTTGTAAGTATAGGTATGGATAGATGTTTTATTCTTTCACATAAATGCTACTGAGTGAAATTTGGCACAGAGAAAGATGGTATGTTATAAAACTCTGGTAAAAACTAGTCTTGGATATTTGTGAGGACATTATTATTATAAGTCACGCGGAAATCAATAGTTAAAACAGGCATGTCACTATAAAGAGGTGCTCTTTAGTTTGTAAATAATTTTACAAGTATAATTCCAGATATCAATCCCAATACTACATTATATCTTTGAGTTAACAAGATTAATAGCGCTTTACCAAAAAAACCATGCACAAACGCTCTTAAAATTTTAACCTTTCAGTAAGAAGTATCTTTTTGGGGGTTTAAGAGGGAAGGCAAAGAATAAACTTTTTTGGTTCCAAAATAAACTGCGTGAAATGAAGCCAGGTAAAAGGAATTTGAGAAATGTTTAAAGTTCGTGACACAACGCTAATGGTTGCGTGTTAATGTACACAATATTGTTAATATTTATTTATACAAATTCAACGAATTACTCAATGCCACAACGACGACTCATCATTCAAACATCTATTAATACGTTATATCGTATTATTTCTCCCACGGTAAACATTTTAGCGTTGCTTAAACAATAATTTAACTTGGAATGTTATTTCATGCAAAGCCATATTGTATGATATTTCAAGACTTAAGTTCTCATAAAGCTCATGCGAGCTCAAGTTAGCCAACAAACCCACATAAAATGTAAGCGTCAGTTAAAACTATCGACGTAGAAAAATCAACATTGGAAGTGTCGCTCCAAGTGAAGGGCGCGGGCGTTCGTTTCGTAATCATTCAGGCTAAACATAGCCCCACTCGTGCCGGATATTAGGGATTATCATAAAGCAAGTGGAATGGAATCGAGCGTGGCGTACTAGCGTGGCGGGCCGCTGGGCCGGTGGGTCGCTGGGCCGCCGGCCGCACAAGGCGCCTCTATTTTAACACCTACCAGGCCGTGGGCGCGATTTACGACGCTGCACCAAGCCATGCTTGTGTTGGGACGCGTCAGCGTATTAAGTATCAGTATCGAAATTCTTAGCATATAATTCAAGTGCTGTTGGTATTGTGGCCAAATGAAGCTTACTTAATATAAACTGGCAAGAGTTGTCATCGTCGGCTTTTAGACTTGCTTGATATGCTTTTAGGAACGTATTAATACATGTACTGCGCCAAAGGTCGGGCGGACAGTAGGCGCGGAAACATCGCAAGGTCACGCGAGGTTATCACGCGTGTCTGCCAGAGCACAGCTTTCACAGTCACCGCACCGTATCGCGTGTTATCGCGGTCAGCGTCCAGCAAGGCGGTACCTTTTATAAAGTTTAGCCACACTTGTGCTTATCGGCCAACGCACATAGTAGTTGCATAAGTCAACATAATAATCAGCGCTTCTGACAACACAATGCGTAATGACCGCTTGAATGGTACCTAAATCAGTCAATGTACGCTCACAATAATCAATGCGAAATTCAAACCTTTTATTGCATTCGCAATGCGTGTGCGTCGATAATGACAACATTTCTACTCGATGTGGTAGCGGACGATCAGCGCGGACAATCGCAATGAATGACGTCGCGGAGGATCCGAGGACGAGGGGAGTGCGGCGGTACGTGCGCTCGCGCATGTGGTTGTGGCCACCCGCGCGCCGCCGTGCGAGCCCGTGTGGTCCGGCCCCCGCCCGCGCACCCCCGCCACCCCCTCTATGCAAATTAGCCATAGCGTAGACAACAGATGGATGGCGGAATAAACAAACCGCGTCCTTTGCGGCCGGCGCGGCGCGAGCGATCCTACAACCATGACGCGACTTTGTTAGCGCACGCTCTGCCAACCTCTAATTGACACATCAAGTGTCATACAAACTAAGCTCCACGAGATTTATTGTAAAATACGCATAGACTAATACGAATGTATAGCGTTGCTCCTAAGTTGGAAGAATTAAACGGAAAGTTTGATCAAGAGAAATCTGTAACATTTCGGTCATGGTCGCTAAATCGTTCGAGCCTGAGGCCGGTTTTTGGACAAAAACTAGTCGCATTTAGAAGCCCATAGCGAGTACCGAGCGAGATTTGAGCGCGAGCACGGCGACGAGTGCGCGGCGACGGGCGGGCGGAGCGGTATGTAATCAACTGACAGATTATAGATACCGGCCTGTACTATGTATCACTTACAAATAACACGTGTGGCACATCTCATTTGACATTCGAACCAGACTTGACTACCTAACTGCATCTACAAGCTGCCACCCAACGGATTTACAGCCTAGTTTAGCTAAGGCTGAGTGTACAACCTTATTATGTCTTTGTATATTGGCATGCACTTGTGAGTTTACTCAAGCTTAAGTAAGTAGGTCGACACTCGAGAGTAATGTTGTACGTTACTACATGTTCCAAGGCGTGTGGACGCGTGGATAAACATGACGCCGCCAACATTGTCCAACATTTTAATTTATTTTATGTTGTTGATATCGATGCAATGATAAGGAAGGTCCGTCGTTTCAATCAATTCAATAATGTTGTTAAGAACTGTACGTGTACTTGAAAATTTAATTACCCTGCAGGTAACCCGGTCTTCAATTGTCGAACATAGAGAATGGGTACCGTAAGTTCTTTCAAGTTCCGCAAATAATAGGTACTATAATGGTTTTCTTCACTGCACAAGTAAACACCAGTTTACATAGAACTCGACCACATCCCATCTTCAATAGAAATAAGGGCAAAATTCTGGCTATGAGGGGCCGAGGCACAGTGGGCGAGCATGGCGCGCAGCAAGGCGTCTTCACACAAAAGCGAGCCGGACAATCAGATCCCTCGTTTTTTGTGAGTCAATAGAAATGTTATACATTTTTTTAGTTTTATTGGTCGTAATTTTACGTAGGGATATTTACGGGCGGCCGCGGGCCACCTAATTAAGTTGTTAGGCGACTCGGGACCTTCGGCATTGTTTAACTGTGCCGGCTTTGTTCCGCGATAACGCCTGGCCTTTCAGTGTTTGTATTGTTTGGACAGTAGCTGACGACTTTATATCAATTGACAGCTCAATAGTTTTATTCCAAAAGTGTCTTAGATGTTAAGGTTGGGATTTATATATTAGCCTGCCCTTAAAACCGTCTGTGTCATCAATATCGCGAATAAATTTTTCTGTCGAGTCGGTGTTGAAGCAGGTGCTTAAATAAAGCCTTTAGTTTCTTTTTGTTTCGTTTGTCCTTAGTTTTTCGATAACGTTCTGATATAGAACGAGTGAGAGATAATGCTGTCTGCAATCTGCAGGATAAAAAAATACCGGATTTGTGGCCGTCACTGCTTAGTACCTACTTGTATTTATCTTCGTGATTAAGTGGCTATACCTATCACGGGATGTTGCAAGCACGGAAGTTGCACTCGTGCGCTTCCTTCCATCCTAGTTCATGACGTCATAACCCAATTAAAACAAACGTTTAAAATAAGAAAAAGACTTGGATTAACGTGTACCATTTCTTGCACTCCTAAACCCAAGAGACCACCCAACATTGTAAGGGTCGAAATAACAAAAAAGGTTCGGTTATTCAGTGTTTTGTATCCTTTTTCGTTTGAAGCACGCTTCCTAGACTATTATTTGTTTTAAAAACCTTCTTTTCGTAACGTCGGCTAATAAAACTTTTTATTTCAGTATTACTGTTACGAAGTATTATTAATATTATGTTTCGTACAACCTTTCTGGTACATAAATGTCAGCAATTTATACTTCTTAATAAAGAGGGAATTATTTACGAGTGTTATCATGATCTCTTAATTTATTCGCGATGCATGCATAAAATTAAATATTGTTCGGTAGTGATTTGATCGGCGAAATAAATATGTATATACGTGGAAATGAGCAATACTTAATAATGTATAAATGGCTTCATTAATTATACATACATATGTAACTTAATTTGTAGGATGTTTGTGTGTGTCGTTTCGTGTGAAATAAATCAAAGTAAATACGACGGCTACATGTATAAAGCTTGAAGCGGCGACAGCGCATAACTGGTGTCCTGCGCTATATCAATTAAATGGATTAACGAGCTTTTTTTTTTTTTTTTTTTTGTGAGGGGAAAATCATCAAATGACTTCTCCCGCCCAGGGCCGGGCAGGAGGGAGTGTCAGACTCTTACTGACTAAAAACCCCCCTGTTCCTTCTCCTGCTCTGTGCCGAGGTCGCGGTACCTCATTGCGCTTACCCCGCAACCCCGGCTGAACATCAGCCCTTTAGGGCCCCGTCTGTGGTGGTCTATTGGCTCTTTGAGGCGCGCGCGGAACGCTACGCGCCGTACGCTCGGGCCTGGTTCTGGTCGGGCGGCGAGCTGCCCTTACTCGCCGACCGCAGGCCCGTACTTACGGTGGCCGGAGATCGTCCCTCGATCCCCGACGCCCGTAGTGTCGCCAGTTGCGGCTGCTGGGGCGTGAGGAGGAGGATTGCTCCCTCACGCGGGCCGCCTCTCTCTTTGCGAGCATGACTGCTTCACAAAAGGAGGAGACGGCGTCCCAGTTCCTCTCACTCCGCACCATGGCCTCGACTAAGGCCGGGCGCGAGAGGTCGCCGCCGCCGATCACTTCCCTGAGGATACGGCGGTGCTCAGCCCAGGCAGGGCATACCGCTACCGTATGCTCCACCGTATCCTCTAGGTGGTCCTCACAATGACGACACTCGGGCGTTTCCTCCCGCTGAATCCGAAACAGGAACCTACCGAAGCTGCCGTGCCCGGTAAGCACCTGCGTCAGACGGAAGGTGAGGACGCCGTGGCGTCTCTCAAGCCACTCCTCAAAGAGGGGTCTTACCGCTGCTATGGTAGCGTGCCCGGCCCTCGGTTGCGACAGTCGTTGTCTCCACTCTGCCATGAGATCTCGCCGGAGCTCATTCCGCCACGCACTAATTTGGCGCGGCAGAGGATCTTCGCCCCGGCGACGCGCGTCTGCGCGCAAACTGTAGACGCGCGCGAGCGCCTTCGCTTCTAGATCCCACGGCGGGGATTAACGAGCTTGACGTTACATCAAAGAAGTTAAAAGTAAATGCTGGTCGATAATAAATAGTAAAGTTTAATGGTGGGATGTGTCCGTAAGAGATACTTGGTGTTCGCCGGCGCATGCGCAGAGCTCACGTCTTGCCGCTGTTCCGGGATCATAAGCTAACGTACGTGCATCTTTAAACATAGCATTTTTATGGCTCGCTTTTATGTCTCGACCTGTATTTCTGGACAATGGTTTCACAAAGATTACATAAAGGTGTGTTAACTTACTAATAAAGATACAAGCATGAAAATCTACATTTTGTTACGAACATTAAATAAACATCTAAATAATCATCGTAAAAGATACACATAGTCAGCATACACTTATAAGTAATGTAATCTTAGGATTTATTAAAAGCTTCAATAACTCTAATAAACCAAGATAAATTAAAAAACAAAACGTGTTCCTGCATAATCGCGACGCGATATTTTACAGTAACGTGATAAAAGCATAAAATGACCAATTAATTGCTATCGATTTCCACTATACGACTTGATTCTGTTTATTTTTACTTATAATTATGTATATTGCACGCCTTGGAAACCTTTAGCTGCTGATAAGCGATGCTAAAAATAACCGTATTTGTGAAGATTAAGGTCGCTTTGATAACAATAACAATTTACTTTCTAAATTTATTTCTTATCAACTTGCTAAGCGCATTTTGTCTTCATTAATAGATGAAGATCAACACTGACTTTTTTATGAAGTTATTTAAATTCTTTCTGTTTTGTTGTTTACGCTATTTGCTCTGTGATTACTAGATCTACGAAGGTATCATCAGATTTCGGTGTTCGAACTATTTTTGGGGAGAAAAATTATCTAATGACTTCTCCCGCCCTAGGGATGGAGGGAGTGTCAGACTCTTACTAACATCATCCCGTTTTGATTCTGCTAGTAACATCAACAGTTACATTGTAACCTTTGCATCCGTAACTCTAGCTGGTGTTGGAACTATGGAATCTACAATTATGATACCTAATCTATACTAATATTATAAAGAGGTAAAATTTGTAAGTTTGTATGTAGGGGGTAATCTTTGGAACCGCTGGTCGGATTTCCAAAATTCTTTCACTGATGGATAGCTACATTATCCTGAATGCTATAGGCTATAAAACATCGCGCTACGATCTGAAGGAGCTGAGCAGCGGGTGAAACCGAGCGAGAGTAGCTAGTTAAATACATTTTATGTAGTTGCACAATAGATTCATCTGTAACTACAAGTCAACTCATATGTTTAAGTGATTTTCAGATCTCCAATATAAACAAAATGAATCCGGAAAATGATAAATGAAATTCAACTCGGCGTTGCTGTCATCAATAAAACATTTTGAAGTAAATTAATAATTCACAACAATGAATATAAATCAGAGGGAATACGTGCAATGACCGCACGCCGACCGCGTACTAATGTCGGTTAAAAGTACAAATTACTTTCTGAAGAATAAAATTGAAGTATTTAGTAGTTTTATTCGATAAGTTTTTGTCACGATTCGATTGAAAATATTTACAAAATTATACTTGTACGCCGCCGCTACGCCACTACGTTATCGTCGCGTATCAAGTTACGTTGACTCATAGTTGAGCTCTTGTATCTCATACATCTTGAAGGATATACTACGTTACTACAGTACAAGTAGCAATATCAAAAAATATATTAATTTTTTTTTCCTTTTTAGCTAGTAATATTTGCTACGAGATTTGCTACAATTGCTACGAATTGTTTAAAATTTAAAACGTCCTAATATATGCTTTTGGTTCTTTCATCATCGTTTGGTTCAAGTAAATTGATATAATGACGTATATTATAAGCTTTGTGTATCTGAATACGCTGTTTATTACTGTTTTAATTCCTAATACTGCATAGAAATGAATTCGCTACGTCCGTCGTAGCAACAATATTCTAAGTCACATTCATAAATGTTACGTCATTTGTATTGTTTAAATCAATTGAACAATATGGTACTTTAATGAGTTTATTCAAAACGTTTATCATTCTAATATGTATGTAAATAATATTACATACAATACGAAGACATTGAAATACAATTAGACTAAATTGAGCAGCGAACCGGACGCAAATGCCCATTCAGATAGTTGATTGACGAATTTAAATTCAAGTGTACAATACTTATAAGGGCGCTTACAGAGAGCGGCGCGCTGTGTAGTCGCGGCCGGCATGCTGCGCACGTACCAACAGACGGAAGCGGCTCCACAGACGCGGCTGTCACCCTGCTTTAGTATTCCACAAGATGCACAATGTGCCACAAAGTCTCTATCGTGATGCATTCACCCCTCCAACGTACACGGCTAATAAAGATCAAAGATACAGTGAAGTACAATTTAACGTACCTTGAACCCAGAGTTGGTCGACCCTCGAGTGTATCTGCGCAGATTTCAAACCGACGCAGAACGTGGAGAGCACAAGTATCGCGACAAATAGAACTTTGCCTGCGTCGCCTTGCAGGAAACAGCCTAATATGAACAGCTGTTCCTGGAGCCACGCTCGGATCCACAGCGACGTGCGCCCGCCCTCGATGTTACCCTGCAACGAAAACAAATACGTTACATGACCTTCTAATTGTTCACCATGTTTTATTCTAATATAGTATAGAGCAGACAGTAGTCGCCATCCCCGCTGTCACCATTGATATGTCTGTTTATTATACTTTTGATCTTATATCAATAAACACAGATTATGAGATCGCTTTGGCGGTACACATAATAACTTCGAAGTTTTTGAACGTCGAAATAATTTCTCGGTTGATTGTGATTAATGAGAGTGGGCTGGTCGGCCGGAGCCGGGGCCCGCAGCGGTGGCGCCGCGCGCGGTCGCAGTCGGAGCCACCTCGAGAACAGCCGACACACTCCGAATCTTGTGAAGCGCTTACTAATTGCATAATAATAACTCAATCGACGTCTCGTGTTGAGCGAAGCGATTAAGCGATCAAGGGTACGTTTGCCCTTTAGTAATGGTCATTTCGATAAGTCGAAGAACAGTAATGTGGAAATAATTAGCTGGTTCGTGTTTAATTTAACCTACTATTAACTTTTATATGATTTTTATTTCCTGCTTTATATGGTAAAATTTGACTTGGATTTTAAAAGAAACAAATCTATGCAAAACATATTTACTGACAAGCAGATGAGTAGCAAAGCGTAAAAACTAAAAACACACTATTAAAAATAAACAAAGTAAAAATGAGACATAATTAACAATTAAGCGAAACAAATACTTTAGTAATCAAAATATCATTAGTGCTTTCAACATCTGTTTGGGCGTTTTTGGTCAATCATCATGATTTAATACAGTTGGTGGACTCAGTTCGCTCAACTGTTCGATATTTTCCTACGAAATTGTGTTGTGTTTAAGTTCCGAGCGTAAATAAATAAATCGTAGCAGCAATAATGGCAGATACAGTGGAGACTCGTAGAACGGTCTGGGTACGGTGCGGGCGAACGGACGAGGTGAATGTCGGGCGCTCTGGGTGGGCGTGACGTCAGAGTCGGAATGCGCCCGCGCCGCCCGCCTGCCCCCAGCGCCCCGGCCGCGCCGCGCGACCCACGTGGAGCGTACGCAACACGCCACCATGCCGCAACACCAACACCGCTCAGCACTCAGCTTCATTCATGCACCAAATTTAGCACACATGTGCATAAAGATTATCGTGATAAGCTGATAGGACACCAATGCAACGATAATTGATCCGTTGAGAGACCCACAGAGAGTTACGGTACGTCATTGTTCCGTACGTAAACTGCTGACGCAATGTTACGGGATTATCTAGTATACGTATAATCCGCGACGCTGGCGCCGGCGAACACGCTTCCTGTAGATAAGACATTGGCCCAGTGGAGATCTAAATGTTCTCACGATCGAGGCTGGTAATGATCAGCTCAAACATGGTCTCTTTATACTACTTGCGTAGCTATTAATAAATCCACTTCATAAACAACTGCTCTCTTTATCAACTTGTAGGTATCCGTTCGGAGATAATTTTAGTAATGAATACCGAACGATAAATATGTGTACGCTACCAGAATTTATTACATCAAAGATCAAACGCGGTGTAATTGTTAACTTAATTACTCCATTACGTGACTCCAAATAGTACATTTTTGTTTTTGTAATGTTTATCATATTGGCCACACACAAACCGTCAACGTAGATAATTGAATGAAGATATCTAGCTTACGAGTGGCCATAAAGTAGCAATCCTCTTAAAATGTATATAGAAATGGAATGAGCAATATTTCTCAGTCGCGAGGGCGAGGGCGATGCATCACTCAAATCTGTCATGTCGGAGTTTATCAGTTGAACGTAGCAACAAGAGAGAAGTGAGTGGTATGATTGGCGCGGTTCGTGACATCCTGTACGAGTGTACCATCGACATGCAGTGATCAGGCTGCTCCCTATATCTGCATATAATGGGACGTGGGTGTCGCCCCAACATCATTCCATTACAATACATGAGTCTTGTGTTTCAAACTCTTCGTCTACATAAATACAACTATGCTCATTAACATTTTATAATTTAATACGGTGATTGGTTGAAAGCTGAATATTTAAGGATTTCTATGCTTAGTATGAGCAATAGTACCTATGCTTCCTAAGGCAGTATTGATCAAAATTCGAATACTATATACAAATTCGAATTTAACTCGACAATAAATACTAGGTAGCGAATATCTTAATGTTGGTAAGTAGTGATAAGTACCAGTAGGAACCGCACATAATTAAGACACGGAGGTAAGAATGCAAGATGGATGTGCGCTTTAATAAAAATGGCTTGCACAAAAACAGTCTGTTTATGGCATACAAAGAAATTTAATGACATGTTTTATCGCTTCCAGCCTACTTTGTAGCATGCATGTATGTATGATTAAAGATACGAATGGCCCTCGCCAAGGACATCACGTTTGGCCAATTGGCCAGTCGGCCACCGGCGGCGGCGCGCCACTTGCCAATGCCATTGAATGTCAATGACATTTTAAATTCTTTACGTAATTCTACGCACATATGTGACACTAGAACATCAAAGACGCCTTTAGCTATACTAGGAAATAGATTTTGGTTTAGTTCACATAACGAACTGAATAATACATCAGTATTCCGAACACAGACGTACAAATGCAAATAAAAACTCCATCTGATCTAAGACTTTTAGGTAAACTACAAAGCAGCAAAACATCAGGTTCATCAACTGTTCAGCATTCACTTTCCATATCAATAATGGCCACAAAATTATTTCCACAAATGGAAGACACTCAATTGTAAACTAATAAAATGTATGATCAGGTTGTACAAAACACATGAGATATTCGAACCAGTAACGGAAAAGTATCGAACATATTATAATCTGAGCACCAGCTGTGAGTGTGGCAATTCTCCGGAGACATCGTTGAAACTCATTTCCTGTTCCACAATAACGATCACCTGCATGCAGAGACCGGCTTCAGAAATACAGGTGCAGTGGCGATGCAATTTTTGTGTGTACGTGTATTACTGGTAAAATGCCGAAATATTCAGACAACTTTAAAACGTGTTTCATTCCACGTTAGCAGATAATACTGATATGGTATTAGGAAGTGTTACTCTAGTTAAGCCAAAATACATGACATTGTATAAGATTTCTTTACCCGCTAAAAATACTTAGTGATGTTTTGCAAACCAATACTAGAGAGATTTGTAAATTCAATGTCAAACCGAAGCGGAAAGCATTCAATAACATCGAGAAAGTTGCCAAGTTAGGTGGACAACGTAACCGGTTCCAACGGCCATGTGATACCGATATTATCAATAAAGCACTAGGTTAATAGATGAGATTTGGAGATAGACGACATTTGGATGCAGCCGACGAATTTCTGAGTTCATTCTAAAAATAATGAGCAGTTTGAACTGACCAAATGACAAAGTTGGGTCACAGGACAGATGGAATGATAGAATTAATTAATTCGCATTCCAAATCATAAACTGATCTCGTCACTTCTTATTTAGTGATTCAAATGAAGATTCTGTTTACTTTACAGAAAAATAATGAGGATCATTAATAGGTTTGCTAGGATCTGAATCATTTGATTGACATATTTATATTATTATTACTTTAACTGTAGTACTTTCTATTCTACATTTTAGTTTGTTTTAATTAGTGCTTGTGCAGATTCTCTTCTGAGACATTGCTTAGCTTCTCCTTCGGGTGGATACTAAAACACAGGGAAAAACAGCTGGTGTTGTGAAGCTACTGAGACGGAGGCAAGGGTCAGTGATGAGGAAAATTGCTGAGTGTTCAACGATGTGTGTAGGCCACGTGTTGCGGCGCCCGGCCAGTGCATGCCGTAATCTGATACCAAAATTGCCGCCACCAGATGCATTTCACAGTCTAGCAAACAATAATTTCTCTGATTTTTAGGGCTATAAGTAACTTAGCTTTTTTCGAACTTCCAGAATATTTTAGCAAACTTTCAGGGGCCTTTTTAAAGAACTTAAAATCATGTTTTGTCTCAAAACATGTAATGAGCAGTCCGCCCAAAAGACGCACCTTTAAAAATTGTGGATATACAATCATTTATAGGTCTCCAACGCAGCTGCCGACCGACGGCGAACGCAATGTTTGGACGAGGACAGACGATATGTGGGAAAAACTAGTGGAAAAGAGATGGAATATAAACCTTAACGAAAAGGAAAGAAACTGCCCTTATGCTGGGACGGAAAGAGATGTAAGATCGGAAACCACAAGATGTCTCAATTCCACGAGGCGAGCTCTGTGCGGTCTTGTCAGACATAAAACTTCGTAGAATAGCATTCTTTTATTTTTATATTGAGGAAGCAGTTATGTAATTTAAATGTTTGTTCTTAATTTGAAAAAGAAAAGTCTTAATATCCATTTAGAAACTAATATTTTAACTATTACAAAATTGAAATTGTGTCATTTCCAAATTAATTGCATCAATTTATTTCGAGTATAAATTGGAAAACTAAACGATGATAATTTGTATAGCTATTTATGAAAAAGTAAAGTTTTCGACCGTTTGCATGATTATCACTACAAGACATGATAATATAATAAAATGATGTATGATAGAAAAAAAAGGCTGTATATGTTTTGTTAGTGTGCGCGGGTCGTGGCGTGCGGGCCGCGTTGATGTCTCTATCGGCGCCGATGCGCTGCGCGTGCGCAGGCCCCCGCGCGCCTCGCTCCCACTGTGCCTTAATTGCTTCATCTTGCATACGACCGACCAAGTTCCTACATTATAAGTAACTACACATTCTGTGAAGGTATGTTACATTAACCTTACAGATTACAGCTGTTTTATGATTTCTATAGATGGTTAGCACTGTGGCACAGGAGAAAATAAGTTTACTGTTTAATCATATTTTGGTTGACTGTCGTTAATATGGTATGACAATATGATCATTAATCAAATTAAGTACCGTATTAAATTGTTTTGTTAATAAATATACCCAGGCGTTTTGAATACGTGTGCTTTTAGCAACGGTATTATTGGACGTTTCGAGGTGGAAGTTTCGCGAATGGCTCTGGTAGGGGTGCGGACCACCGTGCGTGCGGCCTTCTAGGAAAGCGCTACCTTCCTCGAACCCGTCTGCTACAGAATTGTACTATACATACAAGCCATGGCAGCTCGGTACTAGAATTCTAGGGATTTCTACAACTACTTTACTCGAGTTTTATAATAAATTGAGTTTGCATAGACTGAAAATACAACA
Source organism: Spodoptera exigua (assembly GCA_902829305.4). Classification (NCBI taxonomy): domain Eukaryota; kingdom Metazoa; phylum Arthropoda; class Insecta; order Lepidoptera; family Noctuidae; genus Spodoptera; species Spodoptera exigua. The sequence goes on from LR824603.2 coordinate 11,930,776, forward strand.
AATTTAAATTTTCCATTTTTTGTGTAATGAAACGTTCCTTGTTCAATCAACAGGTTTGTTCAACGGAAAGCTTAGTAAAATTTTGGTATTAATTTTTTATTAGCTCGTTGTATTATGTTGGTTTTGTCATAATCTACTGGGTTCAGTAATATTGTCGTATCAACAAGTAGGTAGCCTAGATGTTTTTCATTATGAAATACGCGCGGCCTTGATAGTACGCACAGTTACCACTAGTCGGCGCCACCGCTTTGCGCTGCCGCGTTCCTCAACCGCGATTGGCATTCGCAGAAAAACAATCACACGTGCAATATGACAATTGAAACTCAACACTGAACTGTTGTGTATCTAATGAACACTGCACCTTTTCAAGTTCGGAGAGCGCTAAGGCTGCGTCCACCCAGCTGGTGCGAATGTACAGGTCGGCGCTGTGGCGCGCCTCGGCTGCGGAGGGGCTTTCGTGCGCGGCGGCCGCTATCCGAGGATTCGCAGGAGCCTCGGAATCGGGAGCCACCATGATCTCGGGGCCAGGCTTGTCACCAGTATCCTCATGAAGACGGCCGGAGTCCGTCTGGCGGCGCACGCTGTCATATCACTCGCCGCCACATAACCACACACTTGTACACCAGTAATTCGTCACTTCTATCAATCACTCTAACGTACGAAACACGGAACGAAACCGAGTTTCATTACAAAAGTAACAGCGCGTTTGCGTGTCGACGGCGGCGCGACTCGGGCAATACTGATTCGAACTTCGAGTGCGTACACTGCATGTTTGTGGAGCCGCCATTATGATTCGAGCCATTATGTTGCCGTCTTGGGACCGAAGGCACCCGAAGCCCAACGGAAACGGCCGAGCCCCCTCGCCGGAGGACCACACACATGTTATTTTTGTCTCGCTCACACAATTGAGAGGAAGAGGGAAGCTGAGCGGCAAAATAAAAGCATTGAATGAAGCTGCTACGAATGCCACCGGATCACAACGAATACACTATCATTACTGATATCGGCGGTACTATAATAATTTAATACCACGCTGGTGGAAATGAAAATGTCTTAATAAAATAACGGACTTATTGGGGTTTGCGAAGCACTTAATTAGTCGGTGAGAAAAGCAGATTAAGTTGATCACATTTGAAAAAGTTTTTATTTACAGATGCTGAGATCTCGAGATGAGGAGGGATCTAGGAACTTAGGGACACTTCAAAGCGTTGTTTACCCGCACTCACAAAAGTTATTACATCCCCACAATGACCACAAAGAGTACGTTTGCTAGCTAAACATTCTCTCTGTACACAGATAATAAAGGCGGATCAAACATTCGGACGCACCATATCATTTTGTTTACAGAGTTTTCTGAGTAAAAAGTCGGACGAGCGCGCCCCTGGCAGGGCGGCGGGCTGGCCCTTTGATGTTACCGACACAAAACGCCGCCGGCGGTGATTTAACTAATGAATTTATTTAGCGGCCGCACTGACTGATTGCCGCCCTGTCCCCGTGCACTCGACACTAGACACTGTTGTAACTGATCGCTGGTCGTCACACGATTGCTCAATCGCCAATGATATCAGTAATCACAACTACATTCCAGATAAATCCTGAAAAATAAAGAAATAAAAATCTCCTAATTTGTAAACAACAGCATTTATAGAAGGCATTTCGCATACAATCTTTACCATCAAAGATAACATGAAACATCAGTTATATCGCCACAATAATCCATAACCGATGGTGTCAGTTCAGTCTGTTGGAATGACAGATGTGACAGGTTGCTGGTGCTCAGAGCCTATTGAGCAGGCTGGCCAGTAGCTCTTGAACTACCATGTATTTGGAAAACGCGACATGAATATAATTCAAATCGGGTATTGCCAAATAATAGCCGTATTAGTATGCTACTACATAACCTTTATCGCGTGCTTGTAATCTTAAAATGACGATCGTAAACGAGCTAAGCCTCAAGCATTTCATTAATGAGCAATGCAATCCGATAATATACTATAATCAACAAGATTTTAGATATTATTTTAAGTGTGGGAGAGCCATGCTTCGGCACGAATGGGTCGGCTAGACCGGAGTGATACCACGGCCTCACAGAAAACCGGCGTGAAACAACCATAGCGTTGTGTTTCGTCGTGTGAGTTAGGTTACCGGACGTTACCAATCCTTCCCCTACCCCAATCCCTCCTCAATCCCTAAATCTCCTAATCCCTAATCGGTCGGCTACGCACTCGTAACTCCTCCGTTGCGGGTGTCCATGGGCGGCGCTGATTGCTTACCATCAGGTAATCGGTCTGCTCGTTTGCCGACCTATTACATAAATTTTTTTTTTATCTATCTATATTGTTTGATTGAATTGATGAACTTGCATTATGGTTTATTTATTATGTATTAATAAGAAATATTAAGATTTCGATGAAGGATTTGTACTGCATATGCATGTATGTTACATAAGATTTATTTAGAAGTTGCAGGCCGTGGGATACATTTTACCACTTTGGAATTGTCTCTCGCGCAAACTATTCAGTTGAAAAGTGTCAATATAATATTTGAAGACTTATCCAAGTAGGAAACCTAAAGTGATTATAAATAATTGTTCTTTTTTCTATTTTTTGTGTGAAAATCTTAATGCGGTACACAGAATATTTGTATATGACTTACAAGAAAGTGGTTGCTCATGGTTCTGTTCAACCTAAATGCTAAATGCCAATGCATCCTTCCCAAACACAACACACATACACACACAATACACACAAACACACACACACACACCCACACACACACACACACACACACACACACACACACACACACACACACACACACACACACACACACACACACACACACACACACACACACACACACACAAAAACATACACACATACACACACCAACATATTTGAGCAATATATAAATAAAAAAAGTAAAATACACCTCTACCTGTAATGCAATGTATGAATGAAGTAATTGAGTACAATCTTTGATAAAAAAAAATATCGATAAAATCGAATTTTCAATACAATTTCATTTATCGATACGTTTAATTTTCGACGTTCACAAACGTAAAAACACTATAAAATATTAACGGCAAAAATATGTACATAAATGTATATAGTATGTAGGCGTACTAAGACGACGGGCTTTAACGAGCTTGGATAAAAGATATCTCACTGATTGATAAGATCTAATAACAACAATAAAACTTAAGTGCATTGTACAGGTAATATAAAGTCGATCGGATTAACATCTCAAGCCACACCTGACGACAACTCGATTTCACGGACAGTACAACCTTCCCAGAAACCGTGGAGGTGTAAACGTTCCTATTGAATTCATTCCACCCATAATGTGAATGCAACAGATAGATCGATCTCGCGATATTAGGGACCGCAAATACAATACACCATTTCAATAATATCACTAGAAAACCATAGAATATGCTTTATTGTCTCGCCGTTAAAGGCAAGTTTCCCAAAACCAACATTTTATTAGCTTTCTTGTTATTTGGTTTCTTAAGGGTGGCTATACTGGACATTTTGACACTTCGGGCGAAGACACAGCGGGGTGTCGCTCTTATACATCTTCTGAGAAGCTCGCGTGAGGTACGGGATTGAGACCATCCTGTAGAACGATTCAATTATGAGATCAGACCTTGGGAAATACAGAATATTGTTAGATTTTAGAAATACCATTTATTTTACAATAATGTCCCAGAAATGAAGAGGAACAGTAACTTCTCAAGTTTCTGAATAATGTGAACATGTTTACGTAATTAATATTGGTTTTTAGAATACAGTCAAAGGCCTGTGGGCCTTCCAAATACATAATACAATACGTAGATTATAATCACTACAGCAACAGCAAAGGATGTACCTTGTACCTATTCCTTTAAAATGGCGTATGCGATATGCATCTAACTCGCACTCGTGATTACCTTTTGGCATTCCAGTCAGTGATCACGTTGTTTAATAAAAATTAGTAGTAGCCGTGCTGCCGACAGGCGTGACATTGACAAATTTATGGCCTCGCGCTGCACCACTGCCTGAATTTTAGCCAATCGTTGCATACACAGAGTTAAACATGGCTGGATAAGGCGTCGGACATCCTTGGGGCCAATTAAATACGCATTACCTTTATTTGTTTGAAGGACCGTGTAAGGCAGACTGTGGTTAAATCATTATCGCGCCCTGGGCGCTTCCAGATAGTTTTTGAATGTGCCAAGTGGGATTACAGGCGACTCATTGACATGTTGTGAGTGTGCACGGCTGACGCGCATGTCGCCATACCATTTTATAGTCCTCGTAAAATAAGAAACGTGTCACAAGATGAATTTAGATTCAGAAATACAGTAAATCTGCACGCACTCTCTATTAGACAGATCAAGGACAGAATGACACATAGACTGAGTTATTTGACAGCGAATGGCATTTAAATAGCATCGCTTTAAAAATCGTTATCACGTTTGTTCATGTAACTTTCATTTGATGAATTTACAATCGGATTTTATATGCGGGTTTATTCACACAGAACTCTTGGATGCCTCTGTTATACTTACAACAAGACATTCGTAGCATTAGCTGAGTATAAAAACCAACATACACAGTTCCTACGCCTGAAACCGAACTCGTTTATTAGATTCTTTTAAATTTGCTGTTTTTATCATAAGTTGTTTTGTTTGTCCGATAATTGATAACTCTTACTTACAATTAAAGGCTTTTAATATTTAGGACGGTAGGTTTGTTCTTATATTGCACATAGAAACAACGACATACGGAAGGAATCCAATAATGAGTCAGCCTGCCTGTAATACATTGTCGTCGTTTATAAACTCACGTCCGGGTGAATCGTAAAATCTGTTTACGCCATTATGAATGGGTGAACAATAAAACGCGTATGTTTGCAGTTGATACGTGTACATTAGTTCTCGGGAGAAGGAGACGGTTGGCGTTTGCGCGTGCGCGTCCAACGTAAATCAACCACTTGGAGTATTTTAATTGCACGCTCTTCGGTTTCGCACCTCGCGCTTCGCACCGATATCTTGATAAAAACATGTCACGCCGGCCCCTCGTTAAATAATGTAGTAGTTGCTGCTATAAATTGTTTGATTTAGAACCAAGTGTCAGTTAATTTACGTGCCTACTATAAAGTTTCTAACTTGCGACTCTCATCCGGCGCCACACAGTATCGTTTTCTATATCATTAACTAAGTAATATTTACGGATTTAATTATTTGATTAAAATATTTGATCCCAGGCAACAAATTAATAACGTTTTGTTACTTCGCATAATAAACACGTTATTTCTTTGAGTTTAATGTGATTATGATGCTTACAATGGTAATTACCAGTTTAAACGAATTGAACCAATTTAATTCCATAATGAAGGGATAATTATGTGTAACGACTACGCACGCAAAGTGTGTGTAAACATAGTTTTTAATAGACACGCTGTATAATTATGTTACTTCTCTCTGGAATACGACTGTAGCCCTCTAAAGCCATAAAACCCAACTTATGATAAACCAAACACAAATATATCCTGCGGAGTGAAACACATTTCATCCACTAGCTTCCTAACCGCAGCAATCAGTGAGGACTGGAGCCAAAATAAACTTTACCAAATTATTTATAATTTATGTTTAATAGTGGAGCGCGGTGGGTGGTCCGGCGGACGCCTAATTGGATAAATTGCCGACTTAGACGCACGATACACTGAATTAAACAATTTGTTGTTTTACCTGCACGCTGCTTTGACTTACTATCGGCGCAGACGCCGCGCGCCACATAACGGACGCGCTACGCTACGCGCCGCTACGGTGGACGTAGCCTGCAATCACACAAACATGCATATTTTCTAATTTACTACGTACCTCGTACTACGGACTCAATTCTCAATAAATCTGAAAGGCAGGATAAAGTCAAAGAGGATTCTCGTTATTCTCTCTAATTTTAGAGGAGAGGATGAAGAGCGTTTTTTAGTCACAATAGGTCCTCCATGTGTCGCAGACATCGAAATAGTCGCTGGTTGATAAAAACCTAGTTATAAACAATTTGCAACCGCATGAAATCATTACTACCAGAACCGCTAAAAATTGTATCCCATGCTTGCATAAGACAATAAGTACCAAGATTTCCTAATAAAACCTTTTCGCAGATATACTTTAAAAAAAGTTTTAATGCTTTATATATTATATTACCTACACACAAATAACAGAACGTACAAATACATATTTTGTGTAAGTTAAATACCTCATAGACAGGCAAACAAACTTGCATTCAAACTTTACGGTAATTATGTTCATACATTCTTAAAGCCTTCATTCGACTTCAAATATCAGTAAATTCTTATGACATGGTTAAAAATAACAAGACACGTCTTAAATTTTACAGCGGCTTCACGTGTAATATATGATAATTAAATCGAAAACTTGAGATAAACAAACAACAGTTATACCTAAGTACTTAAATTCTGTAGAGAACATTAAAAATGGAGTCACCTGCTTATCATTCCGAACAAGTCGTAAAAGTCGACAAAGGAAATGGAAGTACTAGTAGATAGTGGTGTCAACAGTCAACAGTTACTGCATAAAGTGATGTTATCAGCTGTTGAGCAATAAATAAAATTCAGTTCCAGGTAGTTGCGTCACAAGCCTGGGTTGCAGGACAAGCGAACCAAGGTACCATAGCCTCGGCCGGGAGCAGGAGAGAGGAACGAAGTGGTTTTTAATCAGTAAGAGGCTATCACTCCCTCTCATCCTTCAAACAATACCGCCCTAGTATTAAAGAGGATCAAAGGATTTCATTTAATTATTTTCCGCCGCAAAAGAAGTCATTGATATATGCGGGCAAATTCATTTTGAATCGTTTATTCGATTTCCTAAATGATGTACTTTAAAATAGGAATTCATCAACTTAGTAAAATATATTGAGTAAACAAACTACCACTCAAATAAATAACGAAGTCACTTAATTGTTCTCCAAATAAATTATAACAATTGCGCGATCATAATTTGTTTTCCTCCGCATAATAAGTCAATGCGATATCTCTCTCACTGTTTGATTAATTAAGTACAACCAGTGGGTTTACTGAGCTCTTAGCTCGTATATTATTTAATATAAGAATTAAATAAAATTTGTTAAGACATGAGTATGTTACATTGTTGTGAATCCAGAAATTATTTTTGCCTTTACAATTTGAAATTCCTGTGCCAAAGTTTTTACTGTCAGGCACACAGGTGTATGCAACCAATATTAAACAGACAGTACACTTGTTCATTAATTATTTTCATAAAAAATGTAATTACGAAATAATATATCACCTGTTTCCTCGCCTAGAACATCATATCAGTTCAACAAACAAAATGTTTCAAAGTGTTATTTTAATAATATCTCTTTAGTATGGTACGATAAGTCTTTCCAAGTATCATGGAGTAGCGACTAGCGAGTAGCGAGGTGCACCGTGGGTGGTCCCCTGACGTCTCTATGCTGGCCGGCCTATGGACATGCATCTAAATGTCCTTATAATTCACTACATCTGCCACTTTGCTCCAATGTAGGGGCACCAACATTCTACATTTATTCAGGACATGCAGACTGATTCGATTCTGATTCAATCGTCACCTGAAATGTGAATCAGCCAATTAATATTCCGCGTAAGTAAAAGGAAAACGGGCCACCATATGATCCGTAAGCATTCGCTTGACAACCGACCACCGCTTATCTGATATTGCGATCTCATTGTAGCGTTTGTGGTAAATTTATAGCCGAGGATTGTCCTACGACGATACTTTATTGTTTACTATACTTGGCGTAGATATATATCTATTCATCTGTCACACACGTGATACTCAATTGAGTTATAGTACATTCATTCATGACCGATTAATTGTATTTGGTCTGGCCCAGGACATGATAATTACGAAGTATCTACGACAAATGAAAGTATTAAAGGTTATGTTACTTATTTATTTTGCCTATATGGCAGATGTAAACTAGAGTCGGAATTTATTCGGTATTGTTGTCCGCTATCCAGTCACTGGTAAGTCTTGCGAACGTTTTAATTGTCAAATATTTTTTTACGTATAATATCTTCGAAATTAACTATTGGAGTATGATAAACCAATCAAACCAAGCAATCTTGTTTTTTACTTTAAATAAACTTTTTATTATGACTTTCGTGAGACATAATAAATTAATTATTAGGTATGTTTTCGGCTTACTCACATAATAATTTGACGAGATACTCGACTAGTTTCAAGCCATGCTAGAGGCCCATATTCATGAGCAGCATTCCGCGACACGCGACGCGGCTTCTGTCGCTGTGAATATCTCGTCAAATTATTACGTGAGTAAGCCGAAAACAAAATAATTAATTTAAGTAAACTTGTTACATAATTTATTTGTTACAGTTTCTTATTATGTTAATATTTAAAAGTGATAATAAATATTACGAACTGTGTCCTGACAATAACCATCGGTAACATAGGCACAGTGGCGCAGACATCCATAATGCAAGCGCGACTGATATTTTCCATTAATGATACAGAATCTATTTTTTGTTACCAACTTAATTAATACTTAATACATGTTTGTAATGCCTTAACGTGTACTCGCTGATAGTTAAATTATTTTAATCAATACTCTTGCGCACAGCTTACGGCGATTTATCATGAAATGAAGTATAAATAAATAAAATAATACAGACTGCGATCCAGTTCTAGCCATTATTGTTTACGTGCTGGTCAATTAAAATAACAATTAAAAGGTTACTGGCTTCTTTGCTTTAATTTTTTTTATATTTTGCCCATATTGCTGTATCCAGTGTATCGGTAATATACTTATCTACTCACATAGAAGTTCTAAAAGTGACTTAACTGAATTGGCCATTTGACTTTTTATCATAAAATATTTGATAATAAACTTCAAAAAATAATTTACTTTATTTTTTTTATGTTAAGCCCGGTTTAAGAGTGTCGAATGTAAGGGCCTTAAAATGGTCACATGGTTGCCATGGTTATAGTTAACCAAGGAGCCCCATCCTTATTTAGCCATCAAGGATGGTGCTCCTTAATCGGGAATCGACGTCAATGCCACCTAGCGTTTTAGGGAAAATTCGATAACCATCAGCTAAATAATTTGGGCCAGTCACAAACAATACAACGCATTTTTCAATCTGGTTCTTTGTGAGTCTGTGATGTCACCTAATAGGAGCAAGCCCATAGGCAACATAGGCTTTCCAAAGTATTTTTTGTGTCATCTTGACTGACCAAGTTAGTATTCATAAACACGTGCCATATAAGGGCATCAACTTTTACAGTTTTATAATGCTGGACGGTTTCCAGATAGCTGCCACTCATTCTCCGCTAACTGACAACTGTCACTCGTGCGCAGGTTTTGTTTGTACACAGAAGAGTTTTTACTCAATTGCGAAAGTAAGCTTTTTGCTATATCTGCGAGTTTGGAATTAAAAGAAGTATTTCTAATTTTATAGCGACGTATGTGTTGTGATTGGCGATAACTATTTCTTCTTTTATGGGTATTACTTAACTTCATTTGTTTTCTTCACATTACATTGCCTACTTATGTAATGTGTGGAAATAATAAGTAGGCATAGATTACATATTCTTGTCTTACTGAACTCTTAACATTTGAAACGGAAAATTTGTCATTACTGCTGCCTACTGCCTAGTATCACAGGTAGTAAACATACAACCGTAACCTTTACAACTTCAAAACGCAATTACCCACGAAAGATTACTAACATCTCTTTCGGCTGTTAACAAAAACCCTTATAAATAAAAACATAAATAGCCATGTGGAGCAATAAATTTGTTTATTGTACAATAAAATAATGTAGCGACTTCGTGTTGGGTGGTCGTCGGCACAAAAAGCCGGGCAAGATGGCGGAACAACCCGTTGCCATAGAGACGCGACGCGTCCCCGCCTGTAACGCCACACAGTGCTCCAGCACCGATCTCTTCTAAATTATATTAATGTTCAAAGTTCAATCAATTCACCACATCACTATGTCGCTGTCGACCTACACAAAGTACTGCCCCAGGCAGACTGGCAAACGTACTTAAACTTATCTCATTTTCAATATTATCTCATCTTTTACCATTAAACTTTACGAGATCAATACATACGCTTTGTAAACACAAGACTCTTAAATAAAACTTATCTATCTCTGTAATTATAATTAATTTGATTCCAATGATTACGGATTAAAAATAAAAAATAAACATTGGAGTTGAATATTATTATGTAATCGTTGGAGTTCATCCGTGTCTAATGCACAATTTTGTCGTGAGGAGCGGGCGGCGGGCGCACTGGCGCAGTGGGCGCGCGGCGCGCGGCGACGTGTCTCTCTGACAGAGCGCTCAGTGGAACAATCGAGCCATTGTTTTGTACCAACCACGCATTAATTAAATAATACTTGTCGTTCCGTATAATGACTTAATTTTGTACTTCGACGGAACAACAACTGAGTTTATTAACTCACTTTGTGCTTGGAAATTTAAATGCGCACGAGCGTCCGCTCTTAAAGTTTTCAGCATTATGCCTTATAGCTTTACAAGCAATATTTTGTTACAACAGCTATAAAAATACTGTAACTTGTATGTCAAACCTCCATCTTTCTGGGCATAAATGCATAACTACATAAAAGTTTATTACTAGTTAAAGTTTCTATTGCCAATAATTATAGAGCCTGAGGGTTTTGTAATTAAGCTTTCCTTGTAGTGTGATTTTATTACGCGGGGAATTACATTCAAAATTTGACACTTACTTTTATTATTTCATTCACTAAATAATTAGAATAAGGCATGTTTTCACAATATTACCTCATAACTTAATGACATTTATATCACTATTAAGATAGATGAAAACTTAAATGTGTATCGTTTTGCAAGAACCAAGAGCCTAATATAGTCATTTGGCCTTATAGTCAGACTGAAAAAAAAATGTCCAAAAATTGTACAAAGAACAAAGCGACAACGGGAAGGTGAAAAATGTGAAGGAAGAGATAGGTAAAAACGAGCGGAAACGGATTCCTGACTAATCGCACAACGAAAATGTCTGTCGAGCTAATGTCTCTACAGGGTGGCGCAGATTGATGGCTCAGCGATTGGGCACGCCCCGGCCCGGACGGTCGGACCATCGCTTCTCGGTAGCTGGCGGCTGGCGGCTAGATTAAACGACACACAGCCTTCGATACGTTACATAGATTTAGCTATAAACTCGTCACAGATGTGAGGGCCACTTTCCTGCTATTAACTTGTCTAATACACTCATTTTGAAGGGTCTCTGCAACATTTTATCGCTCATTCCATTTTGCTTACTCACGCACGCATTCGTCGTAAATTGGATTGAATTGGTTTTGTATGTCATGTACCTACAAACAAATCTAGTCTGTATTCTTGCCCAATTATAACATTTATTAAACAAACATTTTTCGTGTAAAGTTTTGTAGATTGTATGAGGAAATATGTTCATCAAATTACACTTAGGGAATAAATCCTATGAAATTTCTTTGTTTTAGGATCTACAAACCCAAAAATAAATTTGTAGGTATTTTTTACACCTCGTTGTTCAGTTGTCTTTTCTACAGCTTACTCTATGACATAAGTGTCCGCAACAACAAAATACAGTTTATCTACGGACACGGCGATTACTTGGCGACCGACCCTATTACCGGCCGTACAGCCGATCTACCTGAACTGATGAGCTCACTAAAATATCGCCCAATAACAATGTTATTATCGCCAGGCCATATGCAACCTGTCATTAAGGAAGAGACATCATCATCAGCTATGATCACTTCCGAGAATGGTTAAGGATGTTTGTCTTTGCGATGTTTAGCCGGTTATTAATGCGCGAACCGTTTTGGGAATACGAGGAAAACGTTCGCTTACCAAGTAGAAATTTCGTTTGGTTGCGTGTCTAGTTTGAGACGAGCATCCATTTATCATGATGATTACATCAACAGGTTAAACAAACCTGATCAATTCAGTGACTAGATATTTACTAATATTAGTAGCCGTGGGATTTCCAGTTATAATAATTTTATAGGTCTGATAAAAACTGCAAACAAAAAGACATCAACGAACAAACATTGATGGCTCAGTAAGTTTTAATCTCTATTACGTCAAAACAGCCAAGACGACGACTGTACTGGCTGACTACAAGTACACCTGCCTACATATAAATCTAACACAGCATCATTACCGTAATATATGAGAGTGTGAGTCACAAGGTTCACTTTCCAACATCAATATCTGTTAAACGGAATAGTGCTACGCGGCTACAAACGTACTACGGTCAAATCAAAGCAATTAAAGGTTTAAGGTTAGAAATAAATTGTTAGTCCGTGACTCACGACATGGTGGTGGTCTCTCAATCGTAAGTCTTCAATGCATTAAGACTTCAGGAGTTAATGAGCAAGTTCTAGGAAGGTGTGAACCACGGATCGGCGCTGGCGCAGCCCGGGTAATGGTAACAATAAATATTGACTGTTTGACCGCACGCCGCCAAAGAATCGCACGGTTAGGAAAGATTCCTGTAATTTGTCAGCTTTTGATTCGCATTTATTGTGTGCCTCATAGTGAATGGATTTTCTTTTTATTTTATGATATCTTGTTACAGTTTGGCCTCTTTATGAAACACGATGGATTATTTTTTAAATGTAAACTGAGTTAGGTTCTTATGGTTACGATGAACATGACTTTATCACTTGCCGGTTTATAAGCAATTTTAAATCAACTTCTTTCTGGTCGGGTGCGGGTGTAATAGTCGTGATTAAAAATAAATAAACACTTAAATCAGTTGTATTACTTAATACAATTTATAAGACGGGACAGTACGGCCACGTTTTAATAGGTATTTATTAATAACAAATAAATAACATCTTTGCACCCAATAAATTCAGATAGTGTAGAAATAAAACATCGATAAAAAATCTCATAAAACGATATAAAATGTTATTTTTCGCATTAATTTACAATGCATGTGTGAAGAGTATTTTTTATTTAATTAATTAGTAGTTTAATGTTCGGTGAGAATTATCAGAGACGTGTATCAGTATTAAAAAGTTGACAGTTTTTGGATTAGAGTTAGAATACTGTGGACTGCGCAGGCGACGAAATGATCGCGAAATTCGGCAGCGGTCGGAGCACGCGCGAGTCGCGGCGCGTCAGGTGTTACACAACAGTGGTCGCATTCATAACTGCAAATTATACATTTACTTCAATAAATTGTTGTGTAATATGCTTTTATTTTAAAATTATGTTTTTTAGTTAAATATAAAGAAGTAAGAAAAACTTGTTTCTTCTTCTTTACTTATTTTATACAATTAATATTCACTCCATGTTAAAAGCTTCGTGCTGTAATCTGTTAACATATTTGACATTAACAACAAAATGTACATACGTCACTTGACTTTTCATTTTGACCTCAGTTTTGAACTTGGATCGTATGCTTTTGATAGACACGCTTAAGTTAAGATATGATAACTTCGAAATAAATTTGATTTGGAGCCATGACAATAAAGAATACTGTCATTCATACTTGATATATGTCGTGAAGAGTCACGATTTATATTTTTTTCAAGAAGCTGTACAGTTTCCTATGCGGCCCGACTAGTGTAACAGTAGCTGCTACCGATCTTTCTGTCGGGGCCATCCTTCGGAGACAGTCACATGTCAATCAAAGATTCAGATCGATGGTCGCGGTTCAGTAGCCAGCGTGCCGTAAGGGGAGCTTGGAAGTAGATGTCGAGTATGCGGGGCGCGGGCCGCGAGTGCGGCGCCCCTGCCACGTGGGTGGGCTCGCTGTGTGGCCGCGCGCTGGGTGGGCCACTACCGCGCGCACGCATCACACACACGCGCGCCGCACCAACACACGCTCCTGACGCGCAAATAAACACAATAATCAACTAGCGATACTTTACTCCGTCACCGGATAGAGCAATCGCTCGGGGAGATTATTGCAGGAATCGCGGCGAGTGACACGCGCCCGCGCCGCCGAGCCCAGGGCCGCGCGCCCCGCGCCACTCGCCGGCGTAGGAGGACGCAAACTACCCACTTTACGACGCTCCGAGCTGATCCAAACACGCTAATTTTCTAATCCGCTTACGTTCTACGAATAAATTTCCTATTCAAAGACTTTGAAGAGTCTGGACCCGTTTAAGGATCGTAAGCCTACTCCAAATCACAAAGTAAACATTCTAGTTTAATACAATCGTATCCCATTTCGAAACGACGATTTGTCAGATTTGTGTGTAAAGTAACAATAAAACCCAGTTGATCCCATCAACTGAATCACCAGTATCGATGTGATACATACATGTAGGTACTAAACAGCTTAACTATTTGTTATGAAATTTTATAGTTGGTAGGGAACTAAAAACAAAAATGAAATTAAAAACCACTTAATAAAGTTCGAAATTACAAACGCGGTTAACTAACACTATCTTTTTATCTTTCCGCTAAATTAAAGGCAATTGTCGCAAAAACTTGACGGCTGTTGGCGCATGCGCGAGCGCCTTGATTTATAACTTAATATTCAATCGTAAACGTAATCGAGCTCCAGAATAGGCAGTTAAACAGGCCGGTGGCAGCCTCTGCGTAAATTGTAAGTACCAGCGCCTAGTTGTAACTAGAACTCGTTTGCTCTAATGATCCAACTGCCCGTAAAAGGGCTCAATTTAAAATGTAAACGGTTATATCGGTCGATTATTGAAATATATTGAAACAATGATCAACGTAAAAGTTTTTGTCATAAAATTGCACAGAACGAACGATCTTTGCGATTTACAGAAAAGGCGTCAAGTACCTAAACAAATTAAATTTATAACACATTAATAATTTATTGTCTACAAAAAAACTCTCTTAGCCTTTGTACTCCTTCAATAGTGGCTGTCTTCCGAGTGTCTGCATGGAGGCCTAGAATAATTCTATCACATTGCAAAGAAATATAGTGGCTCGAGGAGCTTATCACAATCGGAAAACTAGGTGGGAAGGACGTCGAGTCGAAAAGCTTATCATAATAGGAAACCTATGTGGGAAGAGAACCCGTCAAGCAGACAATGCCTGCTCTAATTATAATAATATCCGCACCTTTCTTTACAAATTAATTGAAAACATCGCCAGAGACAGTAACTAATAGAGAATTATAGTTTTGTAGGAATGGCTACAATCACAGCTACAATAAACCACTCACTTACTTTTTTCTTCATTTTGTTAACTGACACGGAATGTAATTTATGATTGTTATAATTTACTTTTACATGATTTTTTTGATATCATTTTAGTGATAAACTCAACACTTTTCCATATTTTCTCTTTACCCAAAAATTGGGTAAAAATGGAAAAATGGAAGTCTCCGTCCGTCTGTTTGTCTATCGGTCTATAACCAGTCTGTATCTCCTGAATTGTAATACCTAGAGAGTTCAAATTAGAACATAATACATAATAATATTTCAATTATGTGCCTCAATAACAACAAGTTACAATAAAATCAAAACTAAACGGGATCTAACATACAAAATTGATCACACAATAAATAATTAAACTAACTAATGATATGTAACCGATCGTACTTGAGTCAGACTTGTACTTTTTAATGGGATAAGTCAGCCAACGAGCTGACGGATTACCTCATGGTAAGCAATCGGCGCCGCCCATGGACACCCTCAACACCAAATGAGTATCGAGCATTATAACTATTTCCCTACAAGCAACAGCGGTAACTGAAGTTGGCACTAATGGAGGGTGCAACTAGAATTTAAGGATTGGACTTCATAACCTCTCGACGAAACAACACATACGCTGTTCCACTTCAGTCAATCTAGCTCATTTGTGCCGAAGCCTGATTCTCCCAAACTTTCATTCATTGATTTTATTATATTCGTATTTATATAGCAATTTACAGAAAACCAAAGCGTGAAAACAACCACAACGTTGTGTTTCGCCGTGTGAGTGACGTTACCGGAGTCCCAATTCTTTTCCTCCCCCAATCCCTAAATCCCTATAACTCTACTCCTCAAAAGACCGGCAACGCACTTGTTACTACTTTAGTGTTGCTGATGTCCATGGGTGGCGTCAATTGCTTCCCATCAGGTAACACGTCTGGTCGTCTAACCCTACCACATAACAAAAATGAAAGTGTGACTTTTTGGAGTATTCTATTGCATTGAAAAGATGACAAAATTTACATTTGAATAAGTCCAGTGTCCAATTGCATCGCAATTTGCAAAAATAGGGTATTTGATACATGGACTTGAAATTATCAATAATGATTTCGAAAATTTAATCTTATGTAGGTAACTTCTACAGATATTATAGTCTGTCGAGTCACTATGAATACTTAGTGAAACATGAGTTTTAATTGAGACGCCCACTCACACTGTCATTTCTAACTTGAAATGGATCTTTGTGACAAGATCATAAGGGCCAGCCAAGTCAGAATTTGTGTCTCAAGCCTCAACAATCTTACTATAATGTCTTTACCGAATCGGCAGCAGCAAAAATCATATGTTTCATATTAATTCATTTTCTTGAAACCGAAGTACCTTCCTAGATTTACCTAAAGAAAAAAATCTCTGAAGCTCACTTTAAGTCAGTACTAAGTACAAGGCTAATGTTACTGCTGTACGCTCGACGTGTAAAAGTCTTCACCTCCGAATCACTTCGTCATACTTGTACGTCATTTGTTCGGTACTCCAAATTTTTATGTGGCCATTGTTCGCAACGCTCTGTTTTATTGGCCAGTAGCCTCCCAACGCGACAGCGGAACAAAGGAAATACCGCTACGTGTGAGTTTTAACTCGTACCAAATCGCTGGCTAAATGTCGCACAGTCGCAGTGTGAGCTCCGTGCTTCCACTCATATTGGTTCTTTCGTCAAGCTTCATTAAAGGTATTGCAGGCCACCGCATACATACGTACGAGTCCTCTTCCACAGTTGGTATACCCGATATCATTAAATGTGAATAAAGTACAGTCAGTACCTTCCCACAGCTCCATAAAACCAAGTCGTAAGTGAGTTAGGTACAATTCTGCGTCAACATAAATATTATCAAAATATGTATGTCTATAACTAAGAATCTGGACATAAATCTAAAGGAGCTTTCTGCAAAATTAATTATCAAAATTTATTATCTGCACACTAATAAATAATGAACATTATTGCCTATAACATATTGGCATGCTCCCGATACAGATCTAGCTTATGCGAGGAACTCCCATGAATACGGCGGATACATTCCGATAAGAATATACTATTATGGCAACACTGCGAACATTGTAATACGCGGGCCTTGAATAAATTAACAGTAAAATATAAATACATCATAAATATCCATGTTTATTGTATGTCAACAGAGTTGCCACGGAAAGAACGTTGAAATGGTTTCTAAATAATTAATTAGCGATTTGACTATTAAAATGCCGTAGACGAATCGTGCCGCGCTAATGACAGACCACCTACGTCAGATTACAAAACTAATACCGAGTTAAAAAACAGGCACACGTAAAAACAATTATGTTTGACCGCATTGCCATAAAAGAGAGTAACATGACCAATTTGAGAGCAATTAAGGAGTCTAATAGCAGGAAAGGATAGCAGGGTACGTGAGCGTCCGCCCACCACTGCTTAACCTTCATGTTTATTCTATGATCCTAGAGATAATAAATATTTACATAAACTTTCCATTTTTGAATTTAGGTATCAATTGAACCATTTAGTTTCCTTAGGCGGCCTAGACAATCGCTATCAGGATTATCAGGTCAATAGTGTCGTGTTTTCAATCTAGTTTTTAGGTAATGTGGAAAAATTGTGCAGAATTAATATCTGACCTGATAAGACACTTGTTTGTTTTGTCTATATTATACAGTCAATCAGTCTGTTGTCAACAGTCTGCCATACCAACGCCTGTAGATACTGTTGTAGTGACGGAAACTACAAGTTCCAAGGGAGGGGTCTGGGTTTCGATTATGGACTCGAGTAAAGAATTGAAAAGTTTTTCGTAAAGTTCTTATAGTATCATGATGGCTGAAATTGTAGCTGGCAAACTGGGAAAATTTCCCAGTTTGCCAGCTACTGCTACTTATTGCCATTTAATGGCAATAAGTTACTAACAACAGGATTACAAAGGATACTAGACTTATAAATTTCATTTTATAACATCAATCTCCTCCAAAATTGGAGCCATGATGCTAAAAAATGTTACGCGCTACCTAATGCTTCATCGCCTTAGACTTTAAGAAAACTTGCACTAAGCGAGTTTGCTTAACTTCAAGCCGCTGGGTACGTTTATGACGTTCGGCTCACCGATTGGCCAACTCCAAGTTAACCAACCAATCAGAGGGCTGATCATGTAACGTTTCGATCGCGTTCGTTAAGCAAACTTACATCAGCACTCTGGCTGTGTACCGTCACCGCGATAGGAGTGCGTGACATTTTCTTGCAGAGATGATAAAATTTCGTAGCAATTACTATTACTACGAATCTCTCAGGAAATTTTCTGAAAATCTTAGAATTCACAACACTCTTATCAATTCAACGAATTATTAAGCTTCTTGAATTTTGTTGCTACAAATGCGAACCTACTAACGAATTTAAATATTCTACACATACAGTAAAGCATTATAATCAAAATAAAATTCATTATTTCAAACATTGATCATGGGGCTAACCACGGGGCTAACCATGACGTTCAAAGTAAGATTGTTTTAATCTTACTTCAGTGTGGGTACGAGACTAGACAACTCGTATAGCTCTTTCTCTTACCTACACTGAAGTAAAATTAAAACAATCTTACTATGAATGTCATGGTTACCCCCCTTTTAAATGTTTTTGCTCAAAGTACCAAGTAAATATTTGTATAACGTTGAGATGTTCAACTCGTTTATGACGTTCAGCGCTCTGATTGGCCGGCCCCAAGTTAACCGACCAATCAGGGAGCTAAACGCAATAACGTTTCAAACGCGTAAAAGTTACGCAAACTTGCACTTAGCACCCTGAACTGATGGCCACATTTCAGTTTCATTATAAAGGTACCCTTCAAAATCACAAACTTTTAAGCTTTTTGGGAATTTATGCAGGAGAGAATGTCTATTTAGGCAGGGTTAAATATGCCTACTTAGATATGTAATGTTATAAAGAAAATTATTGTTAAAATGTTCAATGGCTGTCATGTGAATAGTTGCAAATTGGGACTGGTTGTATGTTCACAATAGCTGTAGCATACACACAATGTAGTTTGATGCAACTACATTGCATCGTGGGTGGTCGGCTGTCACTCAGCGCGCTGTAATCAATTTGTTCGGCGCGGTGTACCCCTCAGCCCTCAACACTAGCGACGTGCATCATATATGCACTTTTCGTCACGCATCCTGCAAGCGTTTGTCTATTAATATGTCTCTGAGCCGTGAGAGAATGGCAGGACAAAAACTTGCCACATAATGAAGCCTTACTTTCTATAGTACACTTATAATAAACGGTATACAACGGCTTCGGATTCTAATTTCAAATTATGTGTTACTAAGTAGAAAGCCAAGCAACCACAAAACGTATTTTTGCATTAATTTATGTTCAACTTAATTACTGTATTTCTTTTGTAATTTGTTACGGTCTATCACCTACAATAAGACATAGTGTACCACAGACTAAAAGCTACCCGTCCATAAATAAATAACAAGAATATAATAATGAAGTGAGCGCAACGGCCAGATCATATTTAAAGAAGACCACCCACGTAGAATAGTTTGCGGCTAACTTATGGTCAAGTTTTGCAAACAATGCCATTCCTAGTGTAGAATGACTCAATTAGCAGAAGGCAGAGATACAATGGGTTGTAAATTGCCGTGGGTAGGGCGACGTACAGCTCACTCGATTATGATCCTAAAAGGAAAAAGATGTTTAAGTAGTGACAAAAACTTGAAACTTTGAACAAACTATCCCACGATAAACCAAACAGTGACATCACAAAAATGGAAAGTAAACAGCATAATCAATCATTAATGGATAATTGTGGCGGCGCAGGTCAGCTCTGAGAAAAACTGAAAGTTAATGAAAGGGCAGGATGTCGTCCGTTCCCAGATGACTTTTTTCATATTTTTTCTTTGCTTTAGTCAAGGTGGCATTCGGATGCTGAACAAACTTAGCTTCGAGCGCGACATCGATAATTCACTCCTCAATCTACGCTACATCTCGCCACTGCACTGTGTCCACTGCCTCGACTTACCATGCTTTATGAATACAATATTTTATGTACAACTTTATATTGCAACCGTATGTTTATCTGAAGTAATAATATCACAGTATAAGTATCTAGAAAATGGCAACTGATTATTTCAAGTCAATTGATTCATTGCTTTGCTAGAAACACTGCGTACATAAAACAAACATATTAAATATCTACTTATGTGTGAGATGAAAATCCGTACAATGATGAAAAAATTGTAGGGATGAATGCTGTCTGAAAATAACTGATGGTACAGATATCAACTTTTGATTTTTATTTACTTGATGGAATGGAAGACAGGGATATAATGGAAACGCACAATTTCCAGCAGGTCTCGAGGATAACCGTGCTTCCTGTGTGTAAGTCCAGTCAGCGACGAGGCGACGCGACGACGGTGGCGAGCGATCATAACGCGATTATTTACATTAATCCGTCGCGCTGTCTTCGCCCGGGACCGGGACAGATGACGGGCACAATTTCTTCTTGTCATCATCATCATCATCAGCCTATAAGTGCCCACTGCTGAGCAAAGGCCTCTTCTCATACGGAGAAGGTTAGAGCATTTATCACCACGCTTGCTCAATGCGGGTTGGCGATTTCAAACTTATAATTAGAAATTATAAGTCCAGGTTTCCTCACGATGTTTTCCTTCACCGTATGTCAGTGGTGTCTAAATAATCATAGAAAGTACATATTACTCGGAAAAAGTCACATTGGTACTTGCCAGGTTTCGAACCTACACCCTCATGCATGAGAAGCAGGCTCCCTAACCTCTGGGCCACCACGTCATTTTGTTTTAATTACATCCATGAACCACTGAAAATTAACAGATAATACACCTATTAATTTTTATCGACCCCTTCCTGATTGATATCTGTTTGCAAAATTAAAATCCATATCTATCTAATTTTTCACCTTTAATTTTGGTGTTACTCTATTCGTCCATTTAGCACTGGGGCGACACAAATATTTCGCATCATTTTTTGTGTCGCGTAGTTCGGTAAGCAGTAATCGTTAGTTGTGAGAAGTCTGCTCCTGTGTCAACAAGGCCTAAGAAAACTATTAGCACAGAGCCGTCGGCCGGGTGACCAGCGTGTTTGCAGGCCCGGTTAGCGGCCGCTTGTTACCTCCACTGCCACCGGATAAATAATAACACGGCGACAGTGTCACACCGATTGGCCGACACTTTAGCATATTGTTACGCGATCTTGTGCCCATAGATAACGATCACAATAGGACTATAGAACAGACTTGAGTACTTAGTAAATAAAAACTATAAGTTCCTAGTAAGCGGCTTTCATGTCTGGCGAAAGATAAACAGTATAGTGTACTTTCTCTGTATTTAATTAACCGCTACACTTAGTGCTGGACACCTGCTGACATAAACGTTTTAATTAAACGGTTACCTCATTAATGAGGTCGCATGTCAGTGTCGCACTGTCCTCGCACTTTAAATAAGTAAACAATCTGTTTAATTACTAACGATATCATTAAGTACAAACATCGCGTTAACGACCCGTAACGTGTACTAACATCTGCATTATAATTAGTGAGAGTGCGACACGCAACTTCGTATTACGTTAAGGGTGGATGAGCACTGAAGTGAGCTAAGCACGTCTAGTTTTTGCCCCATCTCGTTGTTAACCTACCCCGCGGTATTGTGTGAGTAAGCTGTGTCTGTGTACTCAGGACGGAGCACAGTAGCTGTTTGTGCTACCTGTGCTACGCTCTACCTGCGCAACCTACACAACGCTCACAATCCTTATCATTATATAAAATACAACAAAATCCCACAGCAAATACTCCAACGAGGATTTTGAAATCAAACAAACTGAATGCAATAAAAACACAATAGTAAAGATCACGGAGAGATCGAGTGGGTAGACTTAGCTCCATTCTATTTTAAATTAATCCTTCTAAGGTTTTACGTTTACTTGACCACAACTTTATGTCGGGGAAGAGCCAAACATAAATCTTACCAAGAGACGTGTTTAAAGCGAAAAAAGTAACACATGTCCAAACCATGTTTTAGAGGGACTAATTTCCTTTGGGGATTTCATATTTTTTTTCTTTTGTTTTTGTGAGAAAACAAGAGCGAGATACCACCCACGACGATTTACGAACGCTTCGCATGGATGTGAGTGATATAGTCAAATAAAAGCATTAATGTTAACACTGTTGTTTATGAACGACACTGAGTAAGACGGATATTACGAGGAGCGTTGAGAAAGAGAGTACAGACAGGTGCGGCGGCTTGGGAAGTTGTGGGAGGAATAAGGTATAATATACACTCGATAACTTTTTGGACTTTCCGAATAAATACATATTACATAGATAAAAAATAACCGGAATAAAACTGAATCTCTCTAATGGTTTACAATTATATTTCAAAAGATTGAAAATCAACACTTGGGAATGAATTCAAACCTAATAAAACAGTGAACTTCAATTTGGCAGTATATAAAATATATAAACAGAAGGTGCATTACGTCAATCTGAAATTTCTAAACTTCGCATTCGCATGTTTTTTTGTTGGCTGTACGATGTGTCACCTGACGTTGCGTTTGCGATAAGAGAATGGTGCCTCGAGCTATTTGACGAGCGATACTGTTACCTCAGCAGGGCATTGTGCAGGTATATTTTAATATGCAGGTAATAATTCATCACGTAAAACTTGACTCCCACTAATAAATTAACACTATTTAAAATAATAAAATTAATAATTTAACTGCACAATAATTCAAGTTACATTCTTATTTATTATACAAACTGAGCAATTAATAAAATATTTTATTTCAACATTTTCATTCGACTGTGTTCTCAATCAAAAATTCCAGAGGTTTGACCGTATAACACGACAACGCGATCGCAATCCCCTTTGACCAGACATCGTGAAATATGACGGTCGCTACACCACGCAAAAATAAAACAGTTTACTTATAACAACCACATTCAAATGTACAAAAGCTCGTTTTATATGCATAAAGCCTATACTTAAATATCTGCCGCGAAAACAGCGACTCACGCAACATACCTCATTTTATTATTCGGCTAAATTAAGTTCTTACGACCTCATAATAATTAATTGTCTTTAGATTTATACAGGTCTTATTTATGGTGACACGTTATTTTTATCGATCTCTGGAATGGATAATATAATGATGTGATTATCAAGTTTTATAATCGTTTGATACTTAGCGATATTCAGAGAGACCATAACGCCAGAACCTCATTTGGAACGCTTCGCGAGCTGAAAATATGACTGTATACATAGGGCGATAATAAAACGAATGAACTGACATTCATCTCGGATTTCGTTATTCTTGTATCTGTTGGTATCTGTTAGTATAAACAGATAGATAGACAGACGCTATGTTTAGGAGTGGTTGTGAATCGTCTTGGGTGGTCCGCGTTGGCGCGCGGCGGGCCGCGAGCGCTGGCAGGCGGACAGAATAAGGCCGAGATTTGTACGATATCGCGCGCTCCAATGAAATTGAAATAGATAGCGAGTTGGGATTTATCTCGCGTCACATCGAATCTAGTGCACCGGTGCGCCTAGATAATATGTCACCTCGGAACATTTACCAAGCCATATCTCCGCCGCCATTACGGACCGGTGCGAACAACCAACAAGCCGTGACGAAATCGTATAAGATTACAATTTAGATTTAATTTTATGTCTACCCGCTACTTTATTGCCGGCAGAATTGCCATTAAAATAAATTTAGTGTTTGTCAAGCGTTGTATAATTTCCCAATAAACGGTATTTAGGCCTATTTGCAGCGGGATTGCAAAATGTAAAGATATGAAATCAATTGACACTGGTTTACATTTTATGATCCTTGCTCCCACACAAAATTGCTTATTTATAAAATTAGTTGGTAGTAAATAAAAGCCGCCGCCTTTGAGGCTTTTAATTATTTTCCATAAACAGAAACGCCCAGGTGATAATAAAATTAACGTTTTGTTTTACGATATGTTACATCTAGATGGTGCTTACGTTCAAATACCTGCATATTAAGTCGAATGAGTTTGGACAGTTCCACGGATACAAACCTGCATCTACTGGAAGATAATGAAGAAGGACCATTCTATAAGATAATGATAACTAACAGATACCTAATTTCTAATTCTGACAGATAATTCATAACCTTAATCTTATTCCAAAAACCGATTACATTACAAAGATTTTTAATTGAAATCTGAATTTAATTTTGGACATATTTCAATGTAATTATACGTAATAGAAAATTATGCTCGTAGAAACTAATCGTATTAGGTCAAAGCAATTCAAAACACTAGGGCTAGATTAAGTTATTTGTGTACCGCTTTAATACTTATTTCAACAAACTAAATATGTAATTGAAAAACATTTTAGTGATTAGGTAACTAAACATTTCCTCGAACGATTCCAATAATCATTAGGGTTGCCAGCAAAGCTTTTCTCGTGTGTAGTCCAGTTCCGCATATGTAATTATAGGCTCTAGAGGTTTATGAGTTGCCAGCCGAAGTAGACTTCGGGATACTGTGGGGTACTCAGCCTGACCTTCCGAGAAGTGTATCAGTTGGCAGAGTCGCGACCACCCAAGTTGTATTGTGCTTCTGTCACCTTTTGTGCGACACTTGACGCTATTATTTCACTGAACAACATTTACAATAGCATTAAGCTGTCTCATCTTTTGTTTGTTATCTCTTCTATTGTTTGTTACTGGATTTGCTTGAAACATTTTCTGCGGTACTGACGTCACTTTTTTGTAGGTAAAAATGTTAATTTGATAACTTAGATGAGGCTGGCAGACGATAAACAGAGATGTCCTCCATCTTTTTTTTCTCTTTATTAGATTTTGAGGGCTTGTTCATATTAACGAACATGTCACCCTCATAGGAACACGAAAAGTAAGACAGTATGCAAAACTTACAATCTACGCTTAGTTCCTAAATCAACTAGCTTGTAAATTAGCAGCTAGCAGATTTAGATGTTGGGAAAGCTAGGATTGAATTACATATTCCAAATTCCCGACAATCAATATTAAATTCCCTTTTAATTCGACATCTATCTGGTTCATTTCGGACGCATTCCACTATAATATGATACACGTCTTCAATAATATTGCATTCCGTACAATTTGGTGACACTACTTTACCCATCGTTGCAGCAAAACTATTCAGTGAAATGTGTCCGGAGCGAAGTCTCAAACTCGTCACTTGTCCTCCATCTTGAACATGCTTAGGTCACATACAAAACAGGCGGCTCCCCCGGCTTCGCATTAAATTTAATTTCTCCACTATTTAATTGATGCTATTATACATAGAAACCACAGAACAGAAAAAGAAACATTCCTCCACAATCACCCTATATATTAAAAACTGAATCAAAATGCGTTGCATACCATAAGTGTATTTTTTAGCGGCTTTATTTTATACTATGGAGTGATGCACTCTTTAATATTTTTATGCTTTAGGTACTTATACACATTTATAATAACTGGAAAAACATTAATTGTCAAAAGAAACAAACAGTTTTATTATCATTTATGTACTACTTATGTCGTACGGGACGATAAGCAAACGTTTCAAACGTAGGTGCTTATGTATGAAAAAAAGACATTCTTCTTATAAATAACAAGTGATAACTGTTTGTTTCCAGATTTTCCAATGTTTGCTAAAAATATAGTATACCGTCAAAATGATTAGGTATTTCAAGAAGATAAAAATGTATGTATTACATACATATTTAATATGTATTACATTTGCATCTAACATACGAATTTCCGTAAACAAGCCGCCAAGACCCGATAAGACAATTCATGGATCGCACAGTGTTATTTTCTGTGCGGGAATCGAACCCGCGACACGTTACATGGCAGCCGGTAGCCCAGCCACCACGTCACCCGTGCAGTCAGTCATTTATGTGTCTACATATATTAGCAGTCCACAATCAGCCGGGGATGCGGGGTAAGCGCAATGAGGCACCGCGACCTCGGCCCAGAGCAGGAGAAAGAACAGGGGGGTTTTTAGTCAGTAAGAGTCTGACACTCCCTCCCGCCCGTCCCTGGGCGGGAGAAGTCATTTGATGATTTTCCCCTCACAAAAAAAAGCAGTCCACAATAGAAGAAGTTAGAAGATTCCATGCTTAGAAGTAGGTAGTACCTACATAAGTACCTAAATACTTACAAGCTCAGCTTAGTAACATAAAACTTCATTCCTACAAAGTAAAACAAAGGAACAAAAGCGACACCATTTACACTAAAACTGTATTAATTTGCAAGTCAAAAATGTTTTGCTTTTTATTCAGCTACCAAATAACTTCGTAACTTTCCATGGCTGCAGTTTGGTGAACAGTGTTGCAAATTAAATGGGCGGCCGTCGAATTTGCGCGACAATCGGCACGGACAGAGACGCGTGACCTGCCTGCCGAATGCCACTCTTGTACAGCGTTTATGACGGCTATCCATCTTTGAAAGTCGTTGAGGTTAATCCCGAGTGCATCGAACACTAACAATGTAACGCTTAACCGTCTTATAACCACAACACCAGTTTTGAAAACGCATTGTGTTGAGCTTTCCATAACGGACGATTTCTTGTGTTGGCGTGAAGCTGGTACTTATCTGCACTGAGTAATTTATGTTAACGTTCCTCTTCTGAAGACACTTACACAGATATATAATTATGATACGATACATAGGTAGGTACTTGATTACATAAGTGGTTGCACAAAGTATTCAGACTATTGAGTAATATATGGGGCGTAATTTAATTCACATTAGGTACGAGTCGGTTGACGGACAGTCGTTTAATCTTTTCATTGGCAGAGAATGAACCGAGCGCGGTGGCCCGAGGTGACTCACGCCACTGGCTGTCAGCTCAATCCTTCATCTTCAACAACTGCATGACAAAGACTGATGCAGACATAGACACATTAGGGCTGCTACGAATTCTACGAAGTACACATTCCTGGTACTCAACAGAAACTATTTTGTGAACACATGGACTGGTAAGAAGTGACTATTTCCATAACATTCACCTTAAGCAGAATACATAATTGAAAGGTTAAATACATAGAGAAAAGGTTGCTTCTCATTAGTACAATAAAAATCTGAATAGAACCTACAAGTATTTACTGGTAGGTAAATTGAAATTAAATCTGGTAGGTAAGGACATACCTAAACTAAATTGTAAAGTAAGGTTGTTGACATATCGACTTTCCTACTATTATCTGATTATCTCTCAACCCACGCTTTCGATCAAGATTGTTAACGCTTATAAGGGGAAATACTAAAGACTTATATGGCCAAATAGCATGTCTAAATACAGTTTCGAAATCAAAACATGAATGTAGTTTATAGTTTTTGTGTATACGGCTACCGCACACGGTTCTCGCGAACCTCATTCATCAGCTCTGATTGATTGCAACTGTCAAAACGGTAATGGCGGCGAGTACGGCCATATTGGTCCCGATGAATGCACCTAAGCCAATATTAATGCGCGTTATTGATGGGCCGCCGCCAAGTTCACGGTTACTTATTAGATGTGTAATTTATTAAACATTCTATGGATACGCGTTTAGACTCAAATAATTGAGCCTGTGTACGTAAGGAACAACAAAATCTTTATAACTAGTGGATTATATACTCTTTTATGAGATATGAGTAATCGAGAACACGATTAACCTGATGGTCAACAATCAGAGTTAACCATCGACACTCACTATACCAGAGAAGGTACAAATGCCTTTTGGAGATCAGTTTAGAATTTCAGGATTAAGGGATTTAGGAAGGTTGATAGGGGATAGGATCGGGTCTGAGATAACCTTAGGCATTCACACGACGAAACAACCAAACCAGAAGCGTGAACCTTGTGAAGCCGTGGTATCAATCCAGTCGAGCTAGCCCATTTGCTGAAGCTCTCTTCAAGGCTCTCGCCCACGATAATTAATAAGTGCTATTAGTTTCCCAACTCGTAAATTTTGAATTTGGAAGGTATTAACAGAAATCAAAAAATCGTTGTGATCCTAATGTTATATTTATTTATTTATTTATGCTTTATTGTACACAATGAAATGAAGTTGGTTCAAAAGGCGGACTTAATGCCATATGGCATTCTCTACAAGTCAACCTTTAGGTCGAGTGGAAAATCTGTTGTTATACTTCGCTCTCTATTTGACAGTTAACTTGACAACTACAATTTTGTAAACAAGGTACCTCTTTTTGAATTCAGCCGATTTCTACAGCGACCTAAATGTTTTTCAAAGAAAGTGAAACTATGTGACTCTGACTAATGCTTTGTGTATAGGGTTTCTTTACGTAGCATTTCCGTTCCTTTATTTTTTTAATTTATAAGTCGAAACATGTTTTGAGTACTTTTGAGAAGCGATGTTAGCAGTCATTTTAAACAGATTGCGGCAATCAATCTTTAATTGAATTCGTATCGCCCCTTACATCTTCGACAAATAATACTGCTTCATATAAAGTTGATCGGTACAAGACGAATTGGAGTCTTCAATAAAATATTTTGTATACAGCGGGCATCAATCTTGCAGGTTTAAAAGGTGGCATTCAATGTTGCGGTAATATAAATTACGACAATCAATAAAGTGGCGTGCGTCAATCAAGGTATTGTGTGAGCCATAGGTAGCGGCGAGTTGTAAAATTGATATTAAGGGTCCGTGGGATGTGACGTATGAGCTCGGCCGGTGGTCGCGACCTCAGCGCTAATACTGCACGTGACGAACTCGTCGACGTTATCAGCTAACTGGCACCGCTCTGTGACACGCTGATGTTGAGACGTGACATCTCCGACACTCATTGTTTGTGATCTGATCTAGCCTATAAGTGCTTACTGCTGAGCAAAGGCCTCTTCTCATACGGAGAACGGTTTGAACATTAATCACTACACTCACTCAAGGCGGATTGTCGATTTCAAACTTATAATTAGAAATATAAGTCCAGGTTCCTTTACGATGTTTTCCTTCACCGTATGTCGATAATCTAATCTAAATAATCACAGAAAATACTTAACTTCGAAAGTCACATTGGTACTTACCAGGTTTCGAAGGTCTTACATGAAAATTAAGCGCATTAACCTCCGCTCCGCCAAGACTATTGTAGACATTTAGGAAGTTTAAAATCTCCAAGTTGTCTCTCAGTGGAATAGGCATATTGGTAGAAAAGAAACACTATATCAAGACTCAGATAACTTTATTCAATAGGTACTAAAATATAAAGTCCCAAATTTGACACGACTGAATAGTTTTGTACAACACCGGTCAACCACGCAGTGACCGACAGACGAGACCTGCGCCCATCACATGTACATACATTCGGACATTTACAAATATCAATAAAATAAAATATTCTTTTACACAATCCCACGTCCTAATCTAAAACAGTTTTAGTGTATAAATTCGACACAATATTATTTTTTATTTACATGTAACAACATTCCACTAACATTTTATTTATTGAACCACAACACGCCCGTCTCCAATACATTATAAGATTGCACAGGTAATGAGTAATTTTTATAAATAAATAATTTAATGTGACAAGTTGAGTACATTTGCAGTACATAGGTAAGATATGTTTCATAAACTCATTAAACTGGGAAAAGTAATAAACGGTAACATATTTACACAACTACAGACCTCCAGTAGTGAGGGAATGCGACCTGCGTGGTGAGTGAATCACTACAACGGAAAAAGTGGCGACATACCTCCAATTATTCAGTAGACAACTACTTAATACATGGTCTCTTTAATTGTACCTGAAAAAACGACATTAATTTATTGCTACTTTTGTTGGTCGAATATAATAGAATTGAATACTTTATTGCATTTGCTGATTGTATTACGAACAACTTGAATGTTTTAGTACTTGATTCTTGTAGATTTTCTAAATGATTTTACAATGTTACATTTCCTATTTTGAGAACGAATCAAATTTCTTTTTAATATCGTATCTATCTACTCACTCTAGCTAAGTTCGAATCCGGCGCCGGCCTGTATGGCATAGAGTAGTTTTTCGGTGAGCTGTTCGTCCGTGTGGAACTCGGGCAGCTTCAGAAGGTTCATGCAGGTCGACGACGACGGCAGCCGGTCGGACGCGCCCGCCGACTGGATGCAGAATGGTGGCTGCAAGTCCTAGTATACCAAATATAAACATAATGTTACTAATAATATAAGTCATTTACTGCACGTTCGGTGCTTATGCATGTTCCGCCAGAGTTGCAGGGTTAAGGGAAAAGCGCAATAAGGTACCGTGGCTCCTGCTTGGTGAAGAAACGGGGTGGCTATATGTTGGTAAGACTAAAATAAAAATTACAATAATACAAAAATATGTGTACATTGTCACACTGGCAGATTTTACCCGGTTTCTGAAAGGCTTGTCAACGCTAAAATTAACTAATCTCCTGTTATATCTCTTGTCAAGTCATCTGATTGGTTGTTGATAATTCCGTCAACCAATCAGGTGACTTGACAAGAGATTAAATTGATTTTAACATTGATTAGTCTTTCGGAAACCGGGTGTTAAATGCACATATGATATAATGAGAAAATCTTTAAATAGTGCAAAAGTATTCTTTGAATTAGTTTTATTACTATGTATTTTTTTTATTTGTGCTAGAAAAATGTAGCAGCAGCAGATAATAAATAATGTAGCAGCAGTAAATAAATAATGTTAAGTCAATTACGAGCTTTTATTTACGAAATGGATAAATAAGTTGAATAAAATGTAAAATTCACTTACACTATTTATGTGTCGCAAATACTACGTGGCGCGTCTCACTCACACGCACTACGTTTCCTGGTTTACAAGTGTAATTACAAGACAGCGCACGAGATATTGCGTTACTGTATTGAAGTCTCGCGTGCGAGTCGAGCTTAGCATTTTAGAATAAGTTAAAATATTTGACAGAGAGAAATAAATAACAAAAAAGTTGGAGAATGTAACCTTGAACCCGAGTAGCGGTGGTCGGGAGCAGCTTGTGACGAACTTGAGCAGTTGGCGGCGCTGGTCGTCCGAGAACGTGGCCAACACGCGCCAGAAACATTGCACCGTCGGGTGCTGCGCTGAAAACCCGCCTGCGACAATACACACGGGTTAGGAACTCATCATTGCCTCTTTTTAACTATGTCAAACCAAGTTTTTTATGTGATAGGACGGCACGAGGGCTGACGAATTACCTGATGGTAAGCCATCAGCGCCGCCCATGGACACACGCAACACTAAAGGAGTTCCGAGTGTATTACCGGCTTTTTCAGATATTTAAGGATTGGGAAGGGATGCTGCACTCACACTGCGAAAAATATTTCTCGTTGTGTGTATAACACACAACGAAAGAGTTACGAGTGCGTTGCCGACTTTTTGGAGTTTAGGGATTAAGGAGGGATTGGGTGAGGGGAAGATTGATATAAGGCAAAAACAACGCTATGGTTGTTTCACGCCGGTTTTCTGTGAGGCCATAGTATCACTCCAGTCAGTCCGACCCATTTATGCATGAAGGCATGGTCTTCCAGACTTACAACTATACTTATTTATGACGTTTTCTGGTCGGATATGGTCGACATTGGCGAATTAGCCTATTTTTCGTTTATAGTCTATAACCGACCTTGGCAGTCAAAAAGTGTAAAGGTGTAGAATCGATTAAATGTTAGTATATCACTAAAACAATACTTTTATGCAAATGGCTAAAACGATACTTTTCAACAATGAATATTGTATTTTTCTCCAAATTATGACGTCATAGTATTTATGCGTCAAATAGCTTACTTATTTTTTTAAGATTAGCTAAAAAATAACAAAAATTTAGTGTATCGACAGATCAATGAATAAAGGTATAGTTATTTTTTAAATATTTTATTGTATTATACGATTTGATGTTTCACTTCGAATTAATTTATTTTTGACCTAAGAAACTACCATATTGGACAATATTGAGATCTAAAATACACTAAACATATTAACTGCAATAGAATAATGATGTTATAATTTTAATCGTGAGGGTACCTGCGTAGTGAGTATGCCTGCGCAGGTCGTCGATGTCGATGGGTACCTCAGCGCCCGAGATGAGCAGCTGTAGCTCCCTGCAGGAGAACATGCGCAGCCACTCGGCGCTCACCACCGACACCAGCCCGCGCTTGAACGCCGTGCACTGCGACCTTATCTGTCTACGACACCACCACACATACATATACTCAAATAAACATCATTTATACATCTACTAGTGCTCAATGCAGCTTTGACTCAACAGGATAGTTTTCTTTAAATAGTAACAAT
This sequence comes from Spodoptera exigua, assembly GCA_902829305.4. Taxonomy (NCBI): domain Eukaryota; kingdom Metazoa; phylum Arthropoda; class Insecta; order Lepidoptera; family Noctuidae; genus Spodoptera; species Spodoptera exigua. The sequence goes on from LR824603.2 coordinate 11,963,288, forward strand.
AGTAAGACATACTAAATTTATTGAAAACAACGACTAACTCACTTGAAATAATTGAAAAAAGCTCTACTAGTCGCCGCAGCGACGCGCACGCTGCTCATACTAAAATTATAAAGCTGGAGACTGTTTGTTTGGACGCGCTAATCTTCAGAACTACTGATTCGAATTGAATAATTATGTGTTTGTTAGTGCATTTATCGAGGAAGGCTTTAGGATGTAAAACATCACGCTACGATTTATAGGAGCCGAGCTGCGAGTGAATCTGCGCGACAGAAGCTTGTGCATAAATAAGAGTCCCGTTGCGACTTGTGAAACTAAGTAGAGCTTTTCTCAGTAATTGCACGTTATTAAATACATATTTTCAATAAATTCATTAGGATGGTTTTTAGTCAGTGCTAGTTGCATTCTCACTTGTCGTAACTAAGGCGGGAAAAGGCTATAGCAAATAGTCCTCCTTCAAGCGTATGTTAACTTACTTGTTCAATTTATAATCGGCGACTAGATGAATGTATTCTATCCTATTTTCAGCTGTAACGGGAATATTTGCGCCACCCGGTTTTAATTCCTCTATCTGTAATGATAAATGTTACAAATAAAATCTAAACAGTATAAATATTATAAATAAAATCTAAAACAGTATTGACCGACCTACAATTATTGATAATTTAAACATAGTAATCATATAGAATCAAACTTAAAAACTCGATAGGAATAAACGTCTTGTAACCTGCGCAAAAATATCTTGCGCAAACAAGCGCGTATATTCTAAATCATATTATAGTTTTTGTAAACCAGAGACATATTTTATGTAAACTTTTTGTTTCTCTGTGTGCACTTATTATGTCACGATACGATCCATGTTTAAATAGTTTTTTTACAATATATTATGTATATTGTAGTAATGTATTTTGTGTATTGAAATAAAAAAAGCGGATTGCGCAAAAGAATCCGAGTGTAATTTGTAGACTAATTAAACAATCTAAATAATGTATTAAATAATCTTTATGTGAAACTGATTAAAAAAGAGTAACTATGAAGTTTCTTGATCGTTCTTCTTCACTGGAATCTACATTATGGAACGAGCTTTACTAAGAGGACTGACCGACAGACTGAGACTTTATATCTTTAAAACGTTGTTTGGCGTTCAAAAGTACCTGTATAGGTTTAATTGAAACAAATATTTTTTGTCATTTTTTGACTTTGGAATCAACAGAAACAAACGTGTTGTAACTTGCGCAAAAAAATGCGCAAAACAAGCGCATTGCGCAAAATGATCCGGCATTAGGGGGAATGATGTATTAATTTAGTAGAGTGGATCTATCGTACCCTCTGCTCGCCCAGCTCGTCGGTGAGCAGCGTGAAGTCGAGTCCGAGGTCGGGCACGTCGCGACGGGCATGCGCGCGCAGCAGCAGCAGGCCGCGATGCAGCGCGGGGTCGAGCGAGGCCAGCGCGTGCACGTCGGCCTCGCCCGCGCCGCACAGCTTGCCCAGGAAGAACTCCGCCAGCGGCAGCTCCACCAGCAGGTTCTCGTACATCGCCTGCACACACACACATAGCTCTCTAGTCACCCTCCCGTTTCCTCAAATATAATCTAACCCAAAATACTGACAGTACGTTAGTTTCCGACTAGTCAAATTCAATAACTACAATTGCCAAAAACTACACTTTTCTATGAAGTTTGTATAAAACGCTGAGTTATGACTTAATAGTATTTTTGCATCAAATAGCTTACTTTTTTCGGATACGCTTTCATAAAATTTTGGGCCTAAGTATTAAAAGATGAAACTGGCGTCATTTGATAGCAACTATATCAACAAACAATTACTGAAATTTTGCAGATTTTGGCAATCTGGGAATCGAGATATAAAAGATTTAAGAAAAGTGAGGTTACGTAACAATCTATATATAATCGCCAATTTTTGAAGTGCGATTGTGATTTTTTTGCCGATTGCCGAAGGAGGGTAATGGTTTTAATAGTACTCTTGTGTATATTTGTATGTATTTATGTTTGTAAATAAACAAATAATAAATATAAACCAGATGCATCCTTCGACTGCACAGCATAGCTTACTTCTTGTTTACCTACGTCTTTTTAGTTTACTTAGCAGCATCGTCATCCAAAGCTCGACGTCCTAATGTATTTATTACAGCGACTAGTCGCTATGCCACAATTTACAATACAATCCATAATGTCGATCAATATCCTATCGGTAGGCCGTTCGTCGAATCCAAAATAACAAGTCCAAGTTCAACGTTTAAGCGAGGTTCTCCGTGTCCGGTATGGTAGCAAAGCAATGGTCGTAGAAGGAGGAAAATCAGAGGTCCGTGGGAAAGCCGGGTCGAGGAAAATATCAATAAAAAAATGGGAGGAAAATAAAAACACTCAGAACGCACACATAGACTATCATATCATACATGTCAGAGTTCGCACAGATTAAAAATACAATAATCGATTAGTAAATACGAATCGACAATCTTTTTAATTATGTAGATATTTAGTCAGTTTAAACTCTTAATACTGTGATTTTAACTGATTTAATTATATTAATTAAATAAATTATCCAGTAACAGCATTTTCGTAAATAGTATGAACTCTGTAACGATTATTAATTACAATTGAATCGATATTCCAATTACTTCGTAACCCTAACTAAGTTGTTAAATTTTTCTTTTCCCAGATTGTAAAATGAATTGATTTTTCACTATGTGAAATAGAAAAAAATAACCAATTTTTAAGCCCTACTTCAACTTATTACGTGAGGGCCCAGAAGTCCCCGTCTCCTTTAGTGTATCGACAGATCGATTAATAAAAGTGAAGCGTCTTATTGTATTGCATTAAAACGTCGACATTTTTTCTTTAATACCCAATTGACTTTATTCTGTGACGTAAGTTTAATTACAGGATTAAGACGTTATTTTCAATGATTTTAATATGTGTTTATCAAGATTATTATAACTTACAATTAAAAAAAACTTTAACCGATCAATTATCTAGGTCAGTAAAAATAATTCGGATCACTTAATGGATTTTCGCATCTCAAAATGAAGATACAAATACGTTAGTATTCTTTTGAGAATTGTTAGGGTTTTCAGAATAGGGGTTAGCCGTTGTTGAGCACAGACGACGAAACACAAAGCAAGCGTTAATTTACGTCAGTTTGCTGTGCGGCTCGAAGTCAATCTAAGAAAGCTCTTACTTTCTCGTAAACTGAAACGTAAATAATAATCCCATAATTACCTTTCCTAACATTCTGCCAACAAAGTAGTAGTGCATGGGGAAATCGTCGTACAGCAGGTGTACAGCTGGGTTCGGGTACAACATGTTGTCTATCGTCAGACGGAAAAGACCTCTATTCGGATCAAAGGCAGATCTGAAATAGAAACACATGCAAAATTAATTGTGGAAGAGCCAAGCTTCGGAACGAAGGAGTGGTCTCGACCGGAGTCATACCACAGCCTACAGAAAACCGGCGTAAAACAACCACAGCGTTGTTTCACTGTGTGGGTGAGGTTACCGGAGGCCCAATACTTCCCCTTACTCCATCTCTTTCCAATACTTGAATACCAGAAACCCTTATCCCCAAAAGGCAGGCGATGCAACTCCTTTTGTGATGCGGGTATCCGTGGGTGGCGACGATTGCTTACCATCAGGGAATTTGCCGACTTATTCCATAAATAAAAGAACCAAATACCGAAGTGATGATGAACTGACATGATATGCTCAGCTAAGAAATTGAGTTTTCATACGACCATCATATGCAATATCTGTCAAAATACCAACATATCTCAGCTTTCAAATCAAGGCACGTAATAACAATGATAAGTCTCTTACTTTAAAAGCTCGGAAAGAAACTCTCGGAAGAGTCCGCCACCGTCGACACCGGCTTCTTCAGCACCAGCCTGGTTGATCAGCTGCACGCGAAGTTTCAGCTTTAAATCAGGTTCTACGGAAAAATACATAACATGTTTAATGTTTCGGATTGAATTAGTAAATTTTTCATATCCTTGCATGCAATTGCCAATCACAAACGATGTTCAAAGGGCCAAAAATTTATTAAAAGTATTTTCCATCTACATTTTTATATAACGGTGGTTAAATACAATTCGAGGGGGGAATAGACACAGAAGAGGGGTGAATAGATACTAAAAATAAATTGCCAACATTCATTCACCCTTTTTTTGTATCTTTTCTCTCCTCGAATTATATTCATCACGTTTCACCGTTATATAAAAATGTAGGTAGAATATAATTTTAATAAATTTATGGTCCTTAGAATTTATATTTTACATTTTGTTTCCAAATCTCGACAAAAATTAAGTTATTTTGTAAAGATAAAATCAAGCGTACTCATATAAATGTGAAACATAATTACCATTATCTGGACTAAGTTTGTCAAATGCATCTTCGTATAAATGCGTCCGTCGCACACTGATGTTTATTGAAGGACCCTCGTTGAAGTTCGTCATTTCGTACCAATGGTCGTGCTTCTCTCTAAAAAGGTTAAACATATCAAAAGAATGGTCTTAGACAAAAATAAATTGTTTTGACAATGGGTATAATACATTAGACTATTAAAGAGTATTTATACTTTTATTCATTAAAATTAGGTTGGAAAAAATAAGCATGCTATTTGACGAAAATTCATGGCAAATTGCAAATTCGTTAGATAACCATCAATAAACAATGAAGCAACGATTTTTTTTTAATAGACCATAAGATATCTTTTAACCCGTTAACAAAACTATATAAAAAGTTGTTTTATTTCTTCTTGCAATAAATGCTACAACAGAACTCATTTAATGACTCTAAGTCTGACTAATACGTTAAGCAGAAAAAAAACAATACATATTATACGATATTGGTACGTTACCTCGCCAAAAGACCTTGGAAGATGAGGACGCGCGTAGAGAATGGTACGACGAAGGGTATCTCCTTCAGTATAGTGACGGTCCGCAACTCCTTGATAGTTAGAGGTGGACCCTCGTCTGTAGGAAGATGCACAAATAGTTATCAAAACAGCTAAAATATTTAATAGACACATAAAAAGTAGAAGAGTTTTTTGACCAACTTCCTGAACGTCAGATTACTGTGTAGATAGGGACCACTAAATATTTTATGTTAGTGGAATTACTCAACTTACTTTTATTTGTTGTATAGTTTACCATAATCATCTGGAATAATTATCTAAAACAAGTTATTTAACCCATCTTTAGGAAACATAATCTTACCAATAAAACCATTCTAGAGATTGGGTATACAAAAAATTTGATATGTATAGTGTAGTATGGCGATGCGGATTGCTTACCACCAGGTAATTCGTCTGCTCGTTTGCCGTTCTATTCTATCTATAAAGGTGAAAAGAAATGTTTTATTGATATTGAGTTGTAGTTTTTTATGAGATAGATCGTCGAACGAGTAGACGGATCGGAAGCAACCATGGACATCCGCAAAACCAAAGGAGTTATGAGTGTGTTGCCGCCCTTTGGAGGGTTAGGGCTTCGGATATTTAAGGATTAGGAAAGGATTAGGCCTCCGGTAACCTCACTCACACGGCGAAACACAACGCTATGATTTTTTCACGCCGTGTTTCTGTGAGGCTGGTGTTACTTCGGTCGAGCCGAGCCATTCGTACGTACCGGTAGTAAGGGCGCGTGGTGCGGCGAGACTGCGGGGGCGGCGCATGTGGTGGGCGCCGGCGGCCAGCAGTACGGCGGCGCCGCCGTCGGGCACGGCGCCGGCCGCGGGCCACGCCGCGCCCCCCAGGAACCCCAGCCGACCGTCCCGCGCGTACAGTGCACGCAGCAGGGCCGTGCACACCTGCAGAACTCTCTTTCTTGTACTACATTCTATATTACACTACGTGCGGTGCAAGGTAAAAGAGAGACAAGCATCCGTTTATTGCAGACAAATCACTAATCAACCCTTTCTTAGATTTCATTTAGCACAAAACATCAAAGTCATCCATTTTCAAGTAACTCTCGTACCTATATCAGAAGTTATTGGCTTATCTCTAGATCTATCCGTTCATAAATCAAATGTCAAGTTTTACTGTATTACGTTTAGAAACAATATAAGTGATGACAATAGTAATTAACCCTACATACTAGATAGAGCGTACCTTGAAGAGATGTGACCAGGCGGGAGTTTGATTCTTCCCGGAGATGTGTATGTGGTCGTTGTTGACGGCGTCCCTGTAAGGTCCTGCAACGGTGGGACGGGACTCAGGGTATGCGAGCTCGACCAGCCCCAGGCAGACGGCGCGCAAGGTGCGGCAGAGCGCGCCCAGCTCATGGAACTCGAACGCGTGCACGCGCCCGCCCCGCCCTACATCCGTACTCGGTACCGCCACGCCCACTGTACACAAATTTTATTTATGACAACCTAAGCGGGAAAATATAATATATACGTTTAAGTAACGGACTCAATAAACTCCGACCTGAGCCTTAGTGACCGATTATTCTTAAAATAAAGATCTCAACCAACTCTAAGTTGACTAATTTTTACGTTAACGCAATTGGAACGCCATTCGCCACCTCCAAGTTTACCTATCAATCAGCCCTCTGATTGGTCGGTAAACTTTGAGCTGGCAAATCAGAGCGCCAAACAGCCAATCTGACATGATCGTCTCGATGGCTTTAACGTAAAACAAATCCGCACTAGACAATTTCTCTTAAAAGACCTAAGTAAAATGAAACTCACTAGAGATCTTCTTGTCCTCGTCGGGATCCCTGCAGAACTCGGTGTCGTGCAGGGTGCCGATGAGCAGGGAGAAGAGTGCGCAGAAGACGGCGAGTGGTGGCAGTAGACGGTGGAGGGAGAGGGCGCGCGCGTCGTGCGCGAGGCCGCGGCAGAGGGCGCCCAGCAACGGCGTCGCCGGCGCGCCGTACTGCGACGTCTGCGACATACCCGACACCCACACCCATAGACCCCGCAGAAACATCGGCTTGAACGCTAATGTGTACAGTAGCCTGCAACACAAACATTATTTAAATCTTAACAACAATTCTATTTCGCTTTTTTATCGTACTGTTATTTTTACAGTAACAATATACAAATCGGAATTATTATTATTGGCTTCGTCCGCAGTACTAAATATAAAGCTTATTACATAACGCCAAAAATATATAAATCGAAATTATTATTATTGTCTTTCAAAATAAAAAGTAGTCAGATGTTATTTCAGACTTTAAATCTATCTCTGTACCCAATTATATTCGGATCCGTTCAGTAGATGTAACATGAAAGAGTCACAAACAAACATCCATCCATTCATAAATTTAGTAGGATAATTAAAATCTACAAACCTGTACTTATGCAGCGCCATTTTGTGGCTTAACAACAAATTGTGACAAATCTCAGACAAACTGTCCAAGAAGTCCTCACTGAGATCAGCCTCCGTAATTTGTGAGCATGTGGTCATGATGCACCGCTCGGGCTCGTTCAGCAGCTCAATGCACCGCGTCAGCAACATTTGTTCCCTGACTGAGGTGGGGTTCGGTTCCTGCTCACTATCACTGTCATCATCCTTTTCAGCCACAGTCTCCTGACTGTACAACGAGTCTTCAAACTCGTAAGAGATTTGCTTATTACAAACATTAACAGTTAACTTAGCAATAATTTTAAAATAATCTAAAACAATAGGATTGTTCGGCAGTCTTGTGTTGTCCAGATTACGCACAACATTCACTGAAACAAATATATCTAGATTAGAACTATGGAAATCCTAAAATAAATGACATTGAAAATTAAACCTTATGTAAATAGCCATAAAGTTGTAAATTACTACTGATAAATGAGTTTATATAAAAATCTTACCAAAATCAGGTGGTTCTAATGTCAACACAGAATGTAAAAGCCACGAATTGTTGTGTAGTACTTGACTGGAGAATTTAGAATCTTCTTGAAGGGCCCGTATTAGTGATAGGAATGGGAACTTTTTGTTTTGATCTTGCGCAAGCACCGGTAAAACGTACATCTCTACCGGCTCAGGGTATGGATTGCAGAGGAAAGCGGACGCGAACTCTGTCATGATGCTGTCACTGGTAATAACAAAAACAAACAATATCAATCAAAATCTTAATTAACTAACTAATATTGTAATGACACTTTCATTTAAATACTTACTCATAATGTGGAATATTAACACGTGATATTAGTGTCAAAGGTCGTTGTATGAGATCTAGTAGGGCTCCACTGAGTGGTGTTGGTGGATTCGGCGAAGGTCCGTACAGTGGCGGAGTCTTCTGACACAATAGCTTACACAAATCTTGAAAATAACCTGTCAAATGTGGAAATAAGTCATAAAAATATATTGAGTTGATGTCATAGACTCTTTATATATTTGAAATAACTTTTCTATACTAATATTATAAGAGCTGTAGAAAAGTTTTTTTTAACATGCTAATCTCTGGAACAGCTGGTTTGAATTGAACTAATTCTTTTTGTGTTTGTTAGTCTATTTATCAAGCAAGGCTAGGCTATAAAACATGACGCTACGTAGGAGCCGAGCAAAGGGTGAAACCGCGGGACAGTAGCTAGTAAAATAAATATGTCATCTTTATTGAGTTTACTGATGTGTTTCGTAATTTAGTTTGTTAGAAAAACTGTTAATTAGCTGCAGTTATATAAACTATATTGTATTAAAAACTGAAACTCCGTACCTCTTTTAACAAGATATAAAAACGTATTCCCAACAATACTGAGTGCTTCATCACAATTGATGGATGTTTCAGCTGAATTCGTAGATGTGAACACTTCAAACATTCTAAGTGGTACAGCTAGGGGTACCTATAGGATATTCAACACATTATATTGGTATTTATATTTACATATTACAATAACAATTTATATTTCCATAGTTAAAAAAAATATTTTTATGCTGATAAAATTATTTTGCATTTTATTGTACCCACCTCACTATTTTCTTTCAACAAATGCAGGTGCAACACTAGTAGTCTTCTTATCTGTACACAGGCACCACAAATTTGGTATACCTTTTTCCATTGCTTTAGAAGTAATTGTGACACAGCAACCTAAAAATAATAATAAAATCACAAATCTTTTACTTATTTATTGAAAGAGTTTTTTCGTGTTTGTATCAAGAAAATACCAAAATGAACTAATATGAACATACTTGTTTTAAATATCAGAAAAACACAATTAATTTTGTATAGGTGAGTGCTTTACATATTTGGTATTTATATATTTTAATATTGCAAGCTTATTACATACTTAAAAATTCATTTGAAAAATAAATTATCGAGTGATTTTGATTATTTATTACCATTATAATATATAAAAATTATAAATAATTTGTTTTACACTGAGGAAGTTGAAAACCCAGTTCTAGATAAGACGATGATTGAGAAAAATGTTATTCTATTACCAGGGTTTATTTACAGGAAATTATTGTAATGCTCATTTGCTATTGTCTTGTTTGAATGGGTAGAAAAAATAATATGTTCTTTTACCATCTATAATGAATCACAACATACCAGTCTAGAATAATCCTGTTGTTCATCATAGAAGAATAATATTTTAGCAACTAGCGCACACATCATCTGCTGGTCATCAGGATTTATCCTCGGAAATATGCTGTCAAATTGGTCCCTTTCATATTGCTTATAATGTTTTCTAGTTAAATAACTCCTTACGTAAGCCTGGATTTTTATTGTACTATTCAAACGCTTTCTATGTTCCTGGAAACATAATAAAAAACCTTTAGTAAATATGTGAACACATCATGACATGTCTACAGATAACATTATTATACAATCAACTTTTAAAAATCTTGATAGCAATATTGTGTTTATTTGTATAGCAGTTAAGCAAACAATATATTACAATTTGTGGTGTAACTAGCTAACTGACAAAACTGCAAAGTCATTGTACTGATTATTTAATGATTTAACCATTTTACTATTCAGTGACATGATTCACTTTTACAAATAAGTAATGAGGAGAAAACCTCCTAAAAATATATATATATGAGAGCAAATTGGACAATGTATGTATTTCTGAAATATAGTAATATAACAATATGGAAATAATTGATTCTCAAGAAGATTTAATTATGGGTTGAACAAAACTTAGCTATAATATTATGTAATTTGGCTTTGTGCACTAAATATGCTATATATTTAGTGCTTAAGGCACTTAAAGTGAAAGTAATCTTAAATGTTGTTATAGAAAAGTAACCTCTCTTTTCTGCCTTTGTTGTTGTGACTGGAGTATCAAGGTGTCTCTGTCTGTCTTGCGCTGTGCACTTGCACCAGCCAAGTTCTGCTGTGGCTTGCGCCTGAAGTCTCCCTCGAACGAATACATTGCTAAAAATGAAAACAAGACTCTCAATGATAATATCTAAAAGTATTTTGTAAACAACAATCAGCTGAACACATAGTTGTTTAATAATCAATCACGCTTACCTTATAAGAACTCACTAATCATTTAATATTTCATGAATTAATAAGTGCATAATAAAAATATATTAAATTAGTACACTCTGCATGAAATGACACTGAATCTGTGAAATACCTTCAAGTTTTATTGGTTTTCTTCATACGCAATGAGTAAAGAGTATTATTGCTACTTTGACAGCAAACATTTCAAGTGTTGCCAGACAGATCATAATGATTTGTAAAATTACTACTACATTGTTGGCAAATTCTGTTCCCATTTTACTCGTGAAAACATTTTAGAAAAAAATAGAAGATATCGGTTTTTTAGAAACAATCGTAAAAGCTTTTTTAAGGTTTTCAGTTTATTCTTGACTTCAATTCGTCAGTTATTTTTAGTTCCCTTTCGTAATAAATTACGAATAACGAAACGAATTCGAACAAATGCCCTCAAAAAACTTAAGAATTAGGTCAGAATCATTTATTAATGGCTAAAAATTACATTTGATGTTCCCATGGAATTATTAAACGTGCCATTGATCAACCCAAAGTCTAATTTTAGTAAGTACCAAGTTGTTTTTACCATTAGAGATTTTCATTACTGATTCAATTCCTAAATGTTTGGACAGATGTCAGATGATGACAGAAAGTACGACAGAACTTTGTCTTTGCGCTTGTTTTGATTTGATTGTGTACTTTTTTATAAAAAAATACGATAGTCTATCAATATTTATTATGACCGGTAGATTAATGCACAATATTAATTAAGGTATGGCATATAATATTTATATGATTCCTTCAATTTGAATGATCTTATTGTCATTTTAATTGAAATAGTACGAGAAAATAATCTTTATTAAGTTTACTAAAATTCTTTGCCACGATTATCCTGTATGGTTGATAATATAAATCTTTGTAATTTGCTTTAATGTTTACCCAATACGACTCGAATTATTGGTATTGTTCTCGTTTACTCCCCCAATCAGTTAAGTTCCTAACTTGATTAAATAGAGTAATTCCTATTTCAGTATTAGGTATTCATTCAGCCACAAAATATTATCATATAATATGGAACGTTTTAGTTTTCGCTTTGGTCAGTACTACGAGTGGTTGGATACTTCCTGTTTTTGCATTTACGCAATCTCTCCTCTCATTTAAACTTATCTTTTTATAAAAACTAATAGGTAATATAAAATGTTCTTATTTCTTACTCAAATACTTTGCATTTTCAGCTTCATAAATTATAAATGAATGAGACAATGTAACAGCCTATGTTCTGGAGTTGGTCAATTTATTATTTATCTACCAAAATTATGATGGATGATGAATTTGACAAAATAATTTAAACTGAATGAATTTTAGGAGTACATAATTTATTATCTACACTTATTTTATTAAAAAGTATGTCATCAAATATGTCTGATATAACTGAAGATGATGACCATGAGGAGAGCCCTGTTCGAGAAGGCCGAGTATGTAAAAACATCATAATTATTATTTTAAAGCTACACAAAACCATAGTGCCATTCTTAAATAATATACAATTCTCTTATTTACTTCTAATTTAGCTTAACCATTGAAATATTAAATATATATCTTTATTAAATGTAGGTAACGTCTCAGATTCTTAATACCAATCTTAATTACAATTTGAATAATATAATAAGGAAGTATCTTTATTTAGGCTTCTAGGCCAACACTAGCCCAGCTGTTGGAAATAATATCATTTATGGAAGAGCATCCAGACTTGGCTTCTAGGAGGAAAAATGTAGGTCTCAAGAGTCAAACCAAATATAAGAAGTTGTGGACTAAACTCGCAAAATTAGCTAACTCTGTTAATGGCCCTAAAAAAACACGACCTTCTTGGATCAAGGTAATAAACAGCTAAGTATTATAATAAAAACTAGACAGGTACTTCCAAACAATCAGCTACTTATTAATAGGTCTTTAAATTAAACATAAAATTGGTAAATTAAATATTTCCTTGGTTTTTAGTTTTGGGCAGACAAACGGCGAAGTTTAATCGTAAAACAAAAACAAATTGAGCAAGGTAAAATAAAAAGTCAGCTCAATCCACTACAACGGAAGATTTTAGTATTATGTGGTTATAAATTTGCACCAACTAGTAAGTACTTTATATTAAAAAACTTTATTTTTATTCTTAACTAGCGGACTGCCCCTACTTCGCACGGGTATCCAACTACCCCGGTGTCAGTCATTTGTTTTGCAAGTGTACGGCCACAGCACCGAAAGGGTTGTTAATTCCCGATATTCCCCTTTACGTTCATAAAGTTTTCTGTCGTAAGAACCTTCTCCGAACAATAACGAACATAATAAAAAAGGAATCGGCAAGATTGGTCCCGGCGTTCTTGAGTTATGCGCTTACCAACACATTTTGCGATCCATTTATATATATAGAAGCAGACCGCCCCTGCTTCGCACGGATATCCTACTACCTCGGTGTCAGTCATTTGTTTTGCAAGTGCACTGCTACGGCACCGAAAGGGTTGATGATTCCCGCTATTCTCCTTTATTTTTGCAAAGTTTTATTGCGTAAGACACATCCTTGGACTTCAACGAACATCTTAAAAAAAGAATTGGCCAAATTGGTCCAGGCGTTATTGAGTTATGTGCTTACCAACACATTTTGCGATCCATTTTTATATATAAGAAGATAGAAGACTAGCTCTAAACCGCGGCTTCGCTCCCGTCATTTGACTACCTAAACTACCCAACCTATTTACCTACTTACACTAAGTATCTACTACTACCCTATTCTACCTACCCTACCTTACCTACCGTATCCTACCTACGCGTATAAATGTAATGTATTCCATTATTTAAAAACCAGCACGCTTTGAAGCGAAACGAAGCAGAAACATTGTAGCTATCTATCAATATAATATTGGTATTGATTGCGAGTCATTATAATTGATCATACTTACTTACATATTTTTTTCAGGGAAATTTCGCAGCAATGTTGGAACAGTTCTTGGTAATAGTGCGAATGCATTAGATGACGCCTCAAAAGACGGGGACTGTGGACCTAATTTGACGGCAGCAGAACAACGACAAATCAAAATGATTGACCAATTGGTCAGTAACTATAAAATTATTTTCCTTACTTTAAATAGGAGAGCCATGCTTTAGTACCAATTGCTTGATTTAAATTGAGTGATACCACTGTCACAGCCTCACAGAAAACTGGCACAAACAACGCTGTGTTTTGCCGTGTGAGTAAGGTTTTCGGAGAAGGCCACTTCTTCGCGTACCACCAGGCGAGATAGACGCCCATTGTGTTCTCACTATTTGCGCTTCCTTTATCTACTTTGGCTATCATATTTATTTATTTATTATAAGCTTCATGCACAAGATATTGTACATAAGGTGGACTTGATGCTTTGAGCATTCTCTACCAGTCTGACCTTTGGGTGATGCAGAGAAGGTCAGATTGCTACGCAATTATTATTAATATTGTAGATTGATGTGATGGATGAACAAACAGCTGCCATGACACAACTGTCAGAAGCTACTCTCATCAGCTCAAAAGCCTTGGAACAAATAGCAGACGCATCACATGAACAGGTTAGTCATAGTCCATGTTAATAAAATGATGCATAATTAGGTACATTCTTTCCCTTCATGGGACTGATCGTTCCGAGCTTACTGCGCGTAGTGTTCTGCACGTGCCTCAATGAGCAAATAGACCAAAGACGGGGCCCTATAGGGCTGATGTTCAGTCAGGGTTGCGAGGCAAACGCAATGAGGCGCCGTGGCTTCGGCCCAGAGCAGGAGAAGAAACGGGGGTGTTTTTAGTCAATAAGAGTCTGACACTTCCTCCTGCACCCGACCCTGTTCGGGATCTGTCATTTGATGATTATCCCCTCACAAAAAAGGGACCCGGTCGAAACGACCATTTTAACAACCACAAATCGAAATCGAAATACGAAGATCGGCATTTAATGAATAAAAAATCATTGCCACTTTATTTTACAGGCCCTTGCAGTGGACAGGGTGGCCGGAACTTTTGAAAGCATTAACGTATCGGTGAACGATATCAGGAATGCTCTACTAGGAATAGATTATACCATGAAGCGGTGCTACCCTGCTACACAACAAAGACAAAATAATATATTCAGTTAAAAATACTTCCACACAAATGGTTCAACCAACCACCACCTTCATTTCTACTGTAGTGTTGTTATCGGATAACACTTAATTTGCCTATAATCTCTTAGTGTAAGTATAATGTATCGATATTTATTTAAGGTAACCTTTGTATTGAATGTTAATTAAGCAGGTACTGTGTTCAATGAATAGGATTAATTAAAAATAATAATGAATAGATTAGAATTTTTATTTTTCCTTATACCTGGAAAGTGCATTGATACTAGACATGTTGTAAGAACTACGGTGTTTATGTAGTGAAAGATAATGTTCTACGTAGCACCGCCATTATCTTATCTTCACTGATAGTGATTGTTTTATCAAATCGTGTTTCATTGCTCCACATTTTCATGTGAAAACGAACGGAAGCGACTTTACTGCATTGAATTATTAAAAAAATATTAGTTCAATAATGAGAAGTCCTCATGATCCATTAAAAAATGGAGTTGAAATACATTTTAGTAGTAGTCTTATTTACTAGTGCGCGGGTTGGTGGGGAATCGTGTCCGAAACAATGTGACTGTGATATGGACAATGGATTAAACAGGGCGATGTGTGTCGATCAAAACATTATCACCATCTACATGGGAGTGCCCAAAGCAGTGCAAGTGTACAGTCTAAGTCATAATGTTATTAGTGAATTGGATAACTATTGTTTTAAGGTAAGCTATCGATCGAATTTGTATTTATATTTCATTGTTATTGTAAATATATATTTACATATAGATAGATACTTAGATAAAGAAATGTTCAGATATTGACTTATTCACTATTCTGCAATAAGTGCATGTGAAACAGTGTTAAGTGGTAATAAAAATTCTAAAAGCGTACCTTCTCGCAAATGTGCAATTAAAACCAAGTTAAAAGTCAATACAACTTCCATTAGAATTTCAACTTATTGGTTTAAAAAATGTATAATACGAAGTGCTAATGGCTGGGTAAACAGCTGATGCATGTGTCGCTGACTCGAATCCCGTATGGACCGATTTAATAAAAGTTATCTTTGAACGCGTAGAAACCTGTCAATATTTGCTTAACAAATACATTTTAACTTTACGTGATAACAAAAGGATTTCTTGGGGGAGGATTTATTGAGCTATTAACAATAACATAGTATCACGCTCTTAAATTAGTGAAAGAGCAAGTAGAAGTGCACGCACTGCAAACTGTAGGTACCTACCGTAGAACTTCAAGAATGTTAGTCATATGTTATTGCTTTGTCTATCTTGATATTAGTTGGAATAGTGATGTTCATGATATCTTGAGGGCATTCAACAACAATCAACGAATCGTAACGTCGTTGTCTACTTTGTTGCACTTATGAAAGCACCTAACAATTTATCACTATCTGTAATTATTGCAATTTACTTATTGTTAACTACCTTTCATACTTTATTTATTATCATCTCCTTTGTTTTTACTTTTTCAGGATATGGGCTACACATCGCTTCAAATGCTAGATCTCTCGAATAACATGATTTTTTGGATTGGTCTCCATGCTTTTTCGGGATTGGATAAATTAATACATCTAGATCTAAGCAGCAACAGACTAAGGTACATTCCTTCCGACCTATTCTTCGAGACGCCGGAATTGGACACCTTGGACTTGTCATCAAACATGTTTGAAAGTCTTAAGAATGAACCATTTTTGATGCATTCGAAGCTAAAGGTAACAGTTCACTTATTCTTTAGTTCTTCCACCGATAGGTAGAAGCTATAATAGGTATACTTTTTTTACCCTCTACATTGCTTCATTTCCAGGTATTAAATCTTAATAATTGCCGCATTAGGACCTTACCGCAGCGAATGTTCAACCGTCTGCCAAATTTGAGAAGACTAGATTTAAGCGAAAATTATATAACAACTTTAAAAACAGAGGTTCTCACACCTTTACGTAAGTTAGAGAGGATAGAACTTCGCAATGATCACTGGCAATGCAATCCAGATTTCGTAGAAGTGGAAAATTGGATATCATCCCGAGGCATCATTTATCATAAACAGTGCAAGAAAAGGGAACCACAGATGTCCGAGAAGATGATATCGATAGTACCAGCTGTTGAGAAAAAAGAAGTCGACGTTAGTGATATTTGGAACATAACGACAGAGAGAAATGATTCTGCTGTGGATGAGATCAATAAACCAGTTACGCCATTTCAGAAATTTGACCAAGACTTTTCGGCAATCAAAGCTTTCATTCTTGGTATTGAAATAGGCTTAGCGATTGGAATAGTGGGAACATACGTCTGGTTGAATAAGTTCTGTACATGTGGAGCATTACGGTGCACTCGGCCACAGACGAGGAGACAAAGAAGGCGTAGAATGCAGAGATTTGATGGGGACATGAGAACTAATTTACTGTGGACTACTATTGTGAACCCAGACTTGGAGACTCCGCCCTCATTCCGGAGACAGCTCTCCTTGCCTGATAGAAGCGCGCCGTTCCCAACATACGGTCTACCTGGCGTCACTGAAGCTACATTACAAATAGATGCGATACGAATTCCAGATCGCAGCGAGACGCCGCCGCCGCCATATCATGACTGCCGCATTAATATTTGAGCTACAAGTGGCTGCATAATTAGCGGTTAATTTCTCTCATGTGATATTTTTCGAATTAATTCTTTGTTAGTGGAAGCTTGTCATGACGTTTATGATAAGATAACACCAATTCCTACTTACTGCACCTCGACAAGTGTGCCTCTTGGGAAAATGTGACGTAATGACTTTTAGTTAGTAAAACAATTGTTTAAGTTGTAATAATATAGAGATAAGGCTAAATTAATGTACAAAACAACAAGACTTACTTTATAAAATCGTTATTTATTTTATAAATACCATTATCACATTTGATTCATTAACATAATTATATGATCTGTCATAATATAAAAAGTTAATACAATAATATGCTAAGTCAGACTCATAGAATTTAATATAAATTCTCTAAAAATTAAAATAGATATAATTTGGGTAACTCTATAGAATTTTGTACATTACATAACACAACCTAGTGGCAATTTTGTAGTTTTAAACTATGGCATTTAGATGGCAAATAAATCGCAAACATTGGTAAAATTATACGAGATACATACATTGAACTATACCAGGCGCCCGAATTGTCATTATTGAATAAAAAATAAACGGAAAACAAAGTCAAATAGATGAGATAAAAATGCTTGCAGCAACATCTTCGTAAAAAATATGACATTTCTTTATAAATAAAAAAGGTTTTTTTCTGTAAGAAAATGGAATGTACAGTTCATATAAATAGCATTAGCATAATATCAAAGTATTATAATACATCTATTTTGGCTATAAAAGGAACATGAACTGGAAATGGTTAGCAAATATAAAAACAAAACTAACTTAGAAATTAATAGAATTTATCCTAAAAATGCTATCCCAATATGATATGACATTACTAATATTGTATTAATATATACTAGATTATTTATTATTAAAACATGTTCAAAATATGTATATGTATCTATATCCTATTTACATAGTCTTACGGCTAGATATAAAATACTATGTAAATCAGGCACATCATGGCATGTCATTACAGATTATCACGAATATTTCAAATTAATATTATTTCGTTGTTCGCGTCATGTTATTTGTGCATTTAGTGTAGAGACAACACGAGTAGAGAGGTATTATAGACATACTTGTCAAGATTCTGTACATACATATACGGGCATTATCGCGAGGTCTCAGTCGTGGTCAAAATATTAAAGATAATTTGCAATAAGTCCCATATATCTACTGCAATCCTATTTCAAATTATAAATATACTGTTTAAAACACTGTGACGGTCCTATAAATTATAAATAGACAAAACAAGTGAGAAACTGTAGTTTTTTTACCAAGAACTTCATAGAATTCTCTAACATTTACCTAAAATTAAAAAAATACCTAGTAAACCTACGTACAGACTGCAGACACGTGAACATTAAGCTACTTCATCCTGTCATAATTAAATTATGCAATTGATTTTCAACCTTAATTGCTTGTAATATCGAAAATCTATGAATGTCAGCAGGAGTGAAAAGGAAGTCGGAAGAAAATGAAACCTTAAAGCATAAAATGGCTACAGCTACAAAAATTTAGAAAGACAATATTTTTAATTGGTTCCGTATTAAGAGGAATGGGTAGGAAAACAAAAGGAATAAAGAGGGCTGTAATTGGAAGGAGCCACCCTTAAAAAGACGTATAGATAGACCTCATATCCATATAAGAGATACTAGTAAAAGGTCGAGTGTAGACCATCCTTGGCCGACGTGCTGCCTGGTACTATTCCTGGTGAGAATAGTACCAGATGGCACTTTATAATTTTCGGGTATACATCTATAAAAATGTGATGTGCCACTATTTTCTACTGTGTCTTAGTTAATGCAGTTTGCAGTTTGAAGTAGCTCAAAATGTCAGTCTGTACCCTAACATTAACATAAATTAAATACATTTAATTAGAGTGCTTCTTTCTTAAACATTAGCGTCTTCGTTCTCCAGCGCTAGTTGGCTAATGTTGACGTAGTCAGGATGCTGTGAGAACACGTCGACTAGTTGACTGAAGCTAGGCCTCACGTCTGGGTTATACGCCCAGCAGTCAAGCATCACTTGGTATATTTCATCAGGACAGTCCTTTGGCCTTTCCAAACGTTTTCCACTTTCCACTATTTGTATAGCCTGTCAAAATATTATTTCGTGAGAATAACTACAAATTTTTCATATTGATAAAGTTCGATTTCGGAATTGCACATAATATAATAATATTATTTATAGCATCGGATTCAAAAGTATGTAGGTAAGTATGGTAAAATATAACGTTACCACAAATCGAATAATGACGTACCTCAATGCCCCTCATATCCCCGTAAGGCTGCTTCCCGTAGGAGAACATCTCCCAGAGCGTGATGCCGTAGCTCCAGACGTCGCTGGCGTGGCTGAACGTGCCGTAGTTGTACGACTCCGGCGCGTACCACTTGATGGGCCATTTGCCGCCGCGACTCGCCTTGTAATACGAACTATCAGTCGACAGAGCTCTTGATAGCCCAAAGTCACTTATTTTAGCTTGATGTCTGGAAAAACAAAATGATTTACGTCGATTTTAGAACAAATCCTAAATGCTTATAAATTTAAATTATAAATGCTTGTTTTAAGCACATTATCCCTTAATTATCCTGTATGGTTTGGGAAGCAATTAATATTTCATTTTTTGGAATGGATTGATTAGAATGGGATTAAGATAATGAAAATAAAGCATTAGTCAATTACCTGCTAGCCAGCAGAATGTTCCTCGCAGCTAAGTCACGGTGTACAAAGCGCCGTCTCTCCAAGTACCGCATACCGGCCGCCACTTGACACGCCCACAGTCGCAGTTCATATCCTGGCGACGCTTTGTCTGGGTGTCGTACGAGGTACTCGAGTAAAGAACCTAAAGGTACTAACTCTTGTACCATGGCTAACGGTGGACCCTACAAAGGAACACAAAATATTTAAGCAAGACAACCTCTGTACCTTGCAAGCTCGCCAAATATTAGCAACCAGGGTAGACAGACCGTCTGGCACCACCAGTGTAACTTTGAACATAAGGTAAGAAGTAGCAACACAATGAAATTTTCGATACTTGCATTTATATGAATTTTGGTTTAACACATAGTACAATGTTTGTTATATTCAAATGCTACTTCTGTATATTTGGCAATCAATCAACAAACCGCAACAACAACAATTTTTATCACACTATACGAGATTCTCCTGTGTTGTGCATGCGTTTACAAACATACAAATTCACTTACACATATCACCCAGCCCAGACCCGAAACAACCAATATGTGGATCATTTGTGCAGTCATATATTATAGCTACTTCATCTTACTTTTTGAGTAGATCGTTCACTGAGAGAGTGAGGTAAGCAACAATAGGCTTAGCTACTTACCAAGGAGACCCCAATGAGTCTGACAATGCAGCGGTGTCGCACGGACATCATGACTTTGGCTTCAGAGAGGAACTCCTTCTTGTTGGTATCAGTATGTTGCATGTGCAAAGTCTTCACTGCCACGGGCTGTGCCGGCTGGTCCGCCGGGCTGTACGTCGCTCGCAGTACTGAACCAAACTCGCCCTCACCAAGCACCGCGCCCAGTGTCAGCTCGCTCATTGGGATAAATTCTAACAAATTAAAATTACTTTTTTGAGAAATTTTGTGTTATAAGCAATGAATATCTATACTAATAGTATAAAGCTGAAAAGTTTGTTTGTTTGATTAAATGTGCTAAACTCAGGAACGACTGGTTCGAATTGAACAATTCGTTTTGATATAAAACATCACGCTACATCTGTAGAAGCTGAGCAGCTGGTGAAACCGTGCGAGAGTAGCTAGTTATAAATAAGTTTAAGTTTTAAACATACAAAAATATAAGTAATAGTGAAACTTATTTGTTACAAAATTGTTGCAAAAAATATGTGAAAACTGACCTTGCAGTGTGGAAAGCTGGCCATCAGAGTTAATAGATATTTCATTGTAATTTTCAGCTAAAGTAACAACGGCGCTGTTGTTGGCAGGCACTTTATAAGTGTCATTGTCGTCTAAAGGATCTTCGTTGTTGTTAATACTATCGTTGTTGAAGTCCGACGAGAACGACAAGTTCCTGGTGAGTAGTTCGAACATGTTGTTGTTGGACTGTATGGAGGTGGGCGGGGACGTTTGTGCCGACATTTGCTTGTCGCTCAGTATGTCGTGCTTCACTAAAGAGAGCGACTGGTTAGACATGGCGGCCCGACTCGATGCTAGCTTTTTCGTCCGTGGCATCGTAGAGAACTGTGGGTGATGATTTTGTAATTAATACTTAGAACAATAAGACTTATCTAATACATTATTTATGCTCTGGTAAGCATTCTTACTTCAGGTAGAGGCGGTTTAGGTTTGGGCGGCACGGCGGTGGTAAGGCGAGTAGGCAGACCGTCTGGCACCGTACTGTAATGCTCAATCAGTCGCTCAAGAGATTCTAAGTAAGGTCCGTCATCAATAAACAACCAGTTTGCCTGAAATTAAAAGGAAAAATCGTTTTAAACAAAGTGAAACCACAGTAAACTTCTAAAAATACATAACAAAAATAATGGACTGAAGAGAATTTATTTGATAAAATGTTAACACTTTTTACAGTAACATTATAACTATGTAGGATAATAAAACTTACTTCTTTCCTAATGATAAAGTTATATGGTGTATTTTCGCTAAGCATCGTGAGCACGTAGGCTCCAGTATGCCTCTCGCTGTATCGCACGAGGAAGACGCCATCAGAAGCCTTGCCTTCAACCTTGTGATGCTTGCAGTACTCCTCCAATGTCTTCACAGCTTCCTCTCTATTCAGGGTGCCGTGGTACCACAACTTTTTCGATGTTTTTGGCACCTCAGGTTGGTGGTTTTCTGTAAACATTTACATAAAATACTAATAGAAAATAGCTCGCATTCCTACTAGTTTTATTCTCTGTTGATGCTAAACTTGAAGGATTTTATAAAGCACTTGAAATAAGTATGTATACTTACTCAGTAACTGATAACATTCCGTATGTCCGTAATGTTTGGCTAGGTCAGCTGGTGTGTCGTGTGCCAGAGTCCTCGCGTGCGCTGGGGCTTTGAGCTTCAGAAGAACCTATAAATGATTACATGGGTATTATTCATCGATCGCTAATAAAGAACTAGATACACAATCAGTGACAAAAAAATGTCCTAACTGAAAGTCCACCAAACTCAACATCGCGGTGTAGTTTTAGTTTAGTACCACTCGAATGCTCCGACGGTAAACACGCCTCAGTGCTCGTTTAAAAACTGCAAAAAACACACAACGAAGACGCAAAAAAGGATGGAATTTCATATTTTCGTTAAGTAATAATATTATCATTATGTAATTGTCATTATTCTATTTTAAATATTGATATTTTATTAAGAAATCAACTTTAAAATTTTTTCCAAATGAAATCGTATTCAAAAACCGGGGTTATAATGCACACAGTTTATAAAGGCACTTATACTAAACGTAAAATCATTCTCTAGCATGACCACTTAAGTTGTTCGGTTTACGTGGATTGATTCTGTTCCGTTTAGCGGAGACGCTATTGTTTCTAATTTTATTTATTGTTTTTTTTTATTAAAAAATAGTTTTTATTTAATATTATACTTCTTTACTGTGTTTATTAAAATATGGAATAGGCAGATATAATGGATTTAATTTTAACTGCAGTAAAGACATTTTTTTTAGCTTTCATCAAAATCCCGTGCGATATGAAAAATTGACAACATTAACGCCAACATTTTCAGTACTTACTTTAGATATATATTCTTTTTATTATTTTACATCTTTTTTATTTGACTTCGAATTTGGAATATTTTTCAAAGTATACATATATACTTTGAAAAATTTTTCAAATTTAGGAAGGATTAAGAAGGACGAAAATAGTAAAAAAATTATAACTATATGCATTAGTTTCATTGGTAAATAAATGAACAAACCTATAGAAAAGAATACTATAAGTAATGCGTTTTAATTTTCGTATTATTTTTTATAAATTATCAAAAAAAAAAAATTTACAAAAATATATTTCTTACGAGACATTTCGACTCCAATCATTCTTTGTCCTAGCGGTGAGCTGAAGTCGTTAAATTTTATTGCTCATTTTTGACACATTGTAAATTCGACTTTAAAACATGCGAATATGGTTCAATTTCTTATGATTTATGCAAAAAATGTTTAGATTTTGTATATCACTTTGTGAAAACAACTCTATGAGTTGCACTTAAGGTTTAATTTACATTAATGCATGTTTATTTCAAGTATAAGTACCTAAATACAGTTGGCGACAGTTTTGAAGCGAACTTTTGTATGGGATTGTGTATCTAGTTCTTTATTAGTGATCGATGGTATTATTATATAATTAAATCACAATAGATGGCTGTAAAGATATTTTAAATTTTAAGTGTGGTAGAGCCAAACTTCTGCACGAATGGGTTGGCTCGACCGGAGTGATACCACGGCGTCCGTAAAACTGGCGTGAAACAACCATACCGTTGTATTTCGCCGTATGAATGAGGTTATCGGAGACCCAATTCCTACCCATCCCCTCATCCCTTCCCAATCCTTAAATTCGTAACTCTTACACCTAAAATGCCGGCAACGCACTTGGATCTTCTTTGGTGTTGCGGGTGTTCATTGGCATCGCCGATTGCTTACCATCAGGTAATACTACAGCTCGATTGCCGACCTGTCCCATAAAAAATCTATGCTTCACAAAAAAGCTGTGACCCTCTGTTATATTTGTTTCATAAGAAATCTTATTTGGCCTACAATCATTTTCGCGTGTAGACGTTATGTACATGCGCATGAATCTTAGGCAGAAAGTTAATTTGCATGCAAGCTGCACAAACAGCTGTAGGTACTTTGGACGACCATGACAGTTGTACGTGCGTCTTCCGTGTTGTTTTCTTTGTTTCAATTACATATTAGCAAATCTAATAGTATTTGATATGTTAAACCTATACTTAACATAGTATAAGTCGCCCTTTTCGAATTAATTAGGGCAAGAGGTATATTATGTACTTACCTTAAGTAAACTACATAATCGAAAATTGCTTAAACCTCAATAAAGAATTGTGAAATATTCAGACATTTATATTGTAAATATGAAGAGTTTATCCACCATAAGGTCTCAATTGCAATTTTCGCTCTACCTTTTCGCTAAACATTATCTTTCATAAGAACCTTCTCCTGGCAATAACAAACATAACAAAAATTAAGTAGCCAAATTGATCCAGGCGTTGTCGAGTTATGCATTTACCAACACATTTTACGATCAATTTTTTATAGATTATATTCAAGACAATCAATTCCATTGTTTACTTATGGTAGTAAATACTAGACTAACGTACTTTGATGCATTCAATGTGCCCTCTCTGCGCCGCGTCGTGTAGAGGCACCTTGCCTGTAGGCGCGTGTCTCATCTGGTAGTTAGCGTTACCCTTAGTTATCAACAGCTCCGTGGTACTTGGCAAGTTATTCTGGCATGTATACTGTGAAAAAAGAAATATACAAATAGGTATATTGTAATTACATTGAGATAGTCTGGTCTGTGTGTATGGTTCTGTGGAGAATAGAACTCTGAACTTGCATCCTTACTTTAAGTATACATAAGTTGCACACCAGCCAGAGTAGGAGAAGGAACAGGGAGGTTTTCAGTCAGTAAGTCTGTAACTCCCTTTCGTCATACCCTAGGCTAGAGAAAATCATTAATGATTTTCCCTCCCCAAAAAAAGCTATATATAATATTTTTACATGTATTTAAGATTTAGACGAGTCGTCTTTATAACTTAAAATACTATTACTTACATGTAAAGGTGTATATCCAAAGGAGTCTCTAACATTAACAGTGGCTCCACTCTCAATGAGCTTGGCAAGTATACTGTCTCTGCCAGACCTTGCTGCGATATGTACGGCTGTCTGGCCATCTTGGTTCTTAGCATCGCGGTTGCGGTAACCACACGCTAGTAATTGAGATACTACATTGAAATCACCGGCTTCTGTGGCCCTGCAAACAGTGTTCACAATTATTGTTTTTATAAAATAACCCTGAAAAGATCTGTCATTAAATTAATAACATAGTAATGAGAATTGAGCCTATTATTGTTTGCATGCATGATTTAAATTTTACCGAAAATGCGAAAATCATTATTTTACACTACACTACACTCACTTTGCTAAAAAATAAACTGTAAAATTAAATTGTATTTAAAAGACATTACCATAGCAAATGAGAACATAATTATGACAATTAAATCGATAATAGCTCACAAGAATATTTAAATATCAATAAGGAACAATGTGCGGCAATGAATCATTATTATAAACAATGATTCACCATTGCCAAACACAGATGTATCTGCTCTGAGTTAATAGTTGTCAACATGGCAGACACCATCAAAAATTCTCAAGATATGACTAATATCAGCTTCACATTTTAACAATACCTAATCCACACTTGGGCTAATATTGATTCGGATTTGTCTTTATCAAATTACTATACTAGATGTTAGTATTTAATAAAATGTAAAGACAACAAAACCTGCTTAGTCACTTTTGTTGACTACTTTTATTATTCATGATAATGATAAACATTTGAACTCTTGTTACTTTCTTACATTATATTAGTTTTACATGGGAGAGCTATGCGTAATACCGCTACCAAGGAGAAAACCACGCGCTTCTATCTCCTAATCTCAAAATCCGGCAACGCACTTGTAACTTCTCTGGTGATGCGGGTGGCCTAAGGCAACGCAAATTGCTAAAGTAATCTATGAGCTCATTGCCAGACCATATTCCATAATAAAATCAAAAAAATTTTTAGAAGAAATATAAATAATTCAAATATTTATTCCTCTTCAAAACTATTACCCAGTCATTCTGTTTAATATGCAGTCAAAACGAAAACTTGTGACTCAAGTGTAAATAAAATATTCCTAGCAGAATAGTTTACACAAGACTAAAGAATGTGATTACTAAAGTGGGCATGGCATGTGCCTTCTTGAGTCAATTATTTCGGACCACATTTGGTATTCCAATCAGTGTACATTGCAAACAGATCTTGTCATAAAACATGCAAAGAATTTTGATATCATACACATAGCATCATGTTGTAGACATTATCATGCGACCAGTATATGGTCACAGCTACTGGCCTTCTCTTCATATTTATTGGATAAACATATTGAACAATGCGCTCAACAGGAAATTGTCAATAAGCTTGTCAGCACTTGTGTTGAATTACAAGCCCTATAAACTGCTATGCAAGTGAAAATCAGTGCAATAACCCCTTTTATGCTTATATGTGTTATGAATAAACTTAAAAATGTGCAATTTTATTTTAAGAAATTAATACTACTCATGGTCATTATTCTTAAAATGGACTTGTTTTTTATAAACAAAGACAATTAATTAACTGTGTGTGAGGTCCCAATATTCATTAATCTATTTTTAATAGCAATATTATTTAATCTTTTTACACTCATTTAATTTTTTTTAATAATTTAAAGTAAGGAATATGAAAAATTACAAGTAATAGACATATTATTTTTATGATAAAATATATACATATGTATGCAGTGGTCATTGAGCATAGTAATTTATCTATGCTCTATAAGTAAAGCTCTATAGTAAGCTTAAGAAATAAATTATAGAGTATGTATGGTGAAAGAATGTTGGTACACTCCATTCAACTTGGTAATAAAACAAGAGGGATAAATTAAGGGCAATTTAGGTAGCTCTCATCTTAATAGAACTTCCTTCTTCAACTAGATAAAAGCATTATCTACTATCTCTAATTGGCATTGCATGTTTTGGTCAATTTGTATTTTCTTGAGCTTTTATTCATTCATATACCAATGTGGGAAAATGAAAAATAAGAAGTTTATCAGGGACCTGCTTCAATAAGTTTCCTCGATAAAGCAAAGCAAAATAATGTTTTAGATTGAACAACTATACCTATGTACAACTGTGTATATGAACAACTATATATTATATTTATCAATTGCTTTGATTTATGATTGCTAGTAATGACATGCATGATTTAAGCCCTAAGCCATAATTTAGCTAAACAATGTATTGTTAGTTTAATCACAATATATAGTTCCATAAAAGTTGTATTTAATGTGTACTGTACAATTATTTATTTGGACAACATAATACTTATTAAATGTGACAGAGTATTGTATTTGTAAGGAGGTCAATGTCCTCATTCCCTTTTTAAATCAATGAAGGGAATATACAGTCAGTTGCACCATAAAGTTTCATAATTCTTTTATGATGAGTAGAGCATTAATTTCACTAAATTGCTCTTAAGTTATGGTGTGCAGAATGCTTATAGCAAAGTGTGAATTAATGTTTTTAAAATTATTCTATTATTTACTAACCGGTGTAATAGGTTGGTGGTGCCCTGAGTGCGAGATTCGTGAGGTGGTGGCTGTCCTTTGCACACCACAGATAGTCGGGTAACCAGTCCGTTGGAATCTCCTCGGTAATGTTGTATGAGTGTGTCCAGTCCATGAACTGTTGTGTGCTCTTCAATCGAAAAGAATGCATCTTCACCATGTCTTCGAATTTGATAATGTACAACTTCCCCCTTTTGAAGAAATGAAATAAATATTATTATATTTAATCTGTGTAACTTTTGCATTCAATAGGAATTCATATTTTTTCTTATCTTTGTTTACGGTAAAGACAAAGCTAATTAATAAGACTTGGTCTAACAGGAAAACAAGTTTTGTTTTAGAGGTTATAAAAACTTTATAAAGTAACTGACCTGATGTAAGACTGAGAGAACATAATCTCCAGGGGAAGTATTACTTTCACGCACTAGAAACACACCATCCTCTCCTTCTGCAAGTTAGAATACATTCAAGTCAACAACAACAAAAAACATTAGTTCATCAACAACAACAAATAATAATAATCACTACCAACCTTCTTTTAAGAGCTTCTCAGCCGTGTCCCGAGATATTTTCCCATGAA
This sequence comes from Spodoptera exigua, assembly GCA_902829305.4. NCBI lineage: Eukaryota > Metazoa > Arthropoda > Insecta > Lepidoptera > Noctuidae > Spodoptera > Spodoptera exigua. The sequence continues at coordinate 11,991,398 of LR824603.2, forward strand.
ACCAGTTAACATTATCTTCTCTGTTCATTCTCAACAAAAAAGAGTTTGTCTGAAAAGTTAATTTAAAACTTGTTCAACAAGTATTTTCACAGACACAGAACTTTTCTTGATCATTTCTCATACAAGTTATGATTTTAATTTGTTTGGTTTCTTTATCTTAAAGGTTGCACAAACTTGTCACATTTATTATAGAATATTTGTTCAATACGCTTTATTTAATTGGATAAACTTTAGAGACTTCTATACGTTTCGACATAAACTTTTAGAAACTGTTCGCCATGTTTATCTCTATTTCTTTCTCACATAGTACAAAATCACATTCGAGTAAGCAACCAATTCAAAATACCCATACAAGTGAAGTTCTTCTCATTCTAATAACTGACAATTTTACGTGTAAAACAGAGATCGCTATATCTACAACTCCTACGTTTTCAATTTATACGCATAATAATGTAAACGTCAGACTAACTACAATGGTCAAATAAGAAACTGATAAGAGTTTTTAGAATGATTCATCCACATAATAATTCTTAAATAATTGTACAATATTTATCAGTAAATCTTAGATATTTATTAATTATCTAGTTAATATTACTTACCTTTAATAATATGAATGACGTCATGGTTGTTATCATGATATCCAACTTCGGAAACACAAAAATATTTACAAATATTTTTAAGAAGAATTTTTAATTAAATCTTCTGCGTTTTTTATTCACACACATATTTAACACTAATATATGTTATTATTATGTTAACACAAGATATTTCGTGAAAAGCGCAGCACGGTGAGCGGAGTGCGTCTAGCAAGCAGCCGGCAGACAGGCGCGGTATCCCCGACTCTGCCTTCCAACGAATGACTCATAGCAAGGTCAATTCCGAGAAATGAATCACCAACGTACTCAGTTCTACAATGCTTTATTTATGTAGTACGCATTCCCCCACAACAGTGCTTCATTATTGTAATTTGTAAATAAAGACATAAATTGCCTTTACTTATGTTGTAGAAATACATAGCAGGCAATACCTAGATACTAATAATTTAGTCTTTTCAATGGTTTTTTGTTATTTACTTTTTATAATTAATCTTAGGTAGTCTTTAATTACCTATTGTATCTCTTATTGGAAAAGGATTGCCTAGGAATAATACCTAATCAATAGGTCCAGTGGGTACCTACGCAATAGTTGGTTTACCTGGTTCTTAATATAAATAGATAAAATGACACCTAATTAGATTGGTGCATCGAGTTTATAAAAATTTGGACTGGATTTGTCTACAACGCATTAATGATCGGTTGTCTACACATCTTAATCTTTGTAAACCGAAAAAACTTTACGTTACAGCTACTGAATGGCTACTTGGTATTGAAATTAATTTCTTCATTCATCATCCACGAGAATGGCAGCGGCACTGCAGTATTATTGTTGACAATACAGACTGATGGAGGGTAAACAGAACAACGAGCCATCATCCCTTACGCAACTTTTTATAGGACTTTACAAATATATAGTCCTTTTTTAAATTTAAATATTTGGAATATTATTGTAGATAAGTATCAAAATTACAAACTCCTTGACCATATAGGTAATTAGAATCAGATGATCTGTACAGGTAGATATCTAGGTAGGTACTAGGCTATTCTGTCTTGTCAATTTGTAATAATAATAGAATTTTCGTTCAACATTTCAAAAAACTAATTGCGACTAGTGTAGAAGGCAATATCTGTAATCAGTTTTAACACATGGTAGAGCAGAGACAACCCTGCGCACTAACTTCGCAATAAGACCGCGATGACTCACAAACTCATGAGATCTGCAAATATTGTCAGATACATAAATACCTAACTATTTATCTGCGAAGTTAATCAAAGAAACTATTATATTTTTTCCAGAAGTGGTTACGACATCGATTAGACAAAAATATAACAAGTCTGGAATAAGATGTCTACCTACGCAGTGCGTTCAAAAATATACTTAATTGATACTAATTAGCTGTAAAAACACCTAGATAGATATCTGCCATTCACATTACAAAAATAACTTTATTCCTAAAAAATTGCTTGATTCGACAGATGCAAAAATCCGGATCATGTTTTTTACCATTCTAATTACTTATCGTGTTTTAAGAAAGCAGAGCTGAGTCTTCCTTTATAGGAATGTTACGTCACAAACCACTATTACGGCCGCAGTTATGCGTTTATAATTGCAATCTGCAACAGTAGGACTAGAGACGAAAAGAAAATGAAACAAATACAAATGTTTTGTAAACCACATTGCAATGATCAATGACAATAATTATAGCTTGATCAGACTCAACCTCCTCTGAGCACTGTGATAGCTGACTCAGTTGATTGTAGGTACTGGCATTAGTACGGATCTTAGATTAAGAAACACTTGTCTAGAACCTGCACCTTTCGCGTGCCGATACATTGCAACACTTTTACCATTTTAACGCTACGATGGCCCATAATACTAGGCAAGTAGCAAGCATGATGAACTAAAAGGAACATTTATGTAGATAGTCAACTTCTTTTACTTAGGTGGCTAGGAATTTAATTATGGGAGCAAAATTAATTGTTTATCAAATGCCTAGCTTCTTCAGCTTATATCAATTATGGAAAATAAGAACACAATTCGTAGATATGATGTTTACCATTCATATAGTATGAACAATTTGTTTTTCTAGATGATTGTTAATGCGTCCTTGGAAGTAAGTATTTTTGAAAAAGATGGTTCAAACTGAATTTAAAACTGCCTTTGTTAATTCATTATTTAGGTAGGTACGTAACCTAACCTACTTAATTATTAAGCACCGTTACAAACGATATTATTTTCATATGTTATTAATTGAATAATCATTAAATTATTATTATTAGTCATACTATTGAGCTGCTGAAAATTCATGATGTACTTCATTACCTCAGTTTTTCTATTCATAGTTGGTCGGAGAATATAATTAATGAATATAACAATACTTACGTACCTCGTGACAAAGACACAATAGATACCTATTTATATAACTAATCGAGATAAACAATAGGGCTTGACATAATTCATGTTGATGACAATTTATGTAAGCACTCCCGCATTGATTAGATAAACGTTCGGCCTACGTATTTAGAAAGCATTCGTTATACTTACCAAGGCACTAGGCAGAGTGGACAAACTAGTATCAAAGTTTGTTTACCTCACGAATGCAATGTTTATTTACTTTCATTCGGCTCCCTGCAACGGCTGCAACCTGTCCACGTTCTGCATAGAATGCCCGACCAGCCATTGTGTTCAGAGAATGTATTTCTTTACAACAATATACACTCAATGAACCATAAGAAAATCCCGTCCCATTAAACCGGTGGTATTTGAACTACCTATCGAGTAGAATTTTACTGGTTAGAAATACTGGTTACTTTATACTTATATTTTTATCTCACTGAGAGCATTTGTTTAATAAAATACTATTTTTCTGAAACGTTAGAAAACTTTATCCTTGTTTACGGCTATCTAATTAATTTATTATGAATCTTAATCTAAAGAATAAGGATTCATTATAAAATTCTTTGATCAAACTGAAAAATATATGAAGCAATACTTTTGTTATGAATATAGACCATGTAACCTAAAAAATCGGAATGGCATGTCGACTAATGTCTCTATCAGAATGTTTCTTTTTTCTCTATATCGAAACATGATGTAGGTATAAACACGAGAGTCCTTGATATATAGGTAGGTAGGTACGAGATATCCGTTTCGTCAAGGCAGCCTGGAGCGGCTACGTGTTGGGCCACGGGTGACTCACTCCGCTTTCTACCAGCCTGCAATGCCGCCAGCCGCCCGGTGGGTAGCGGTCGATGACACTGGGCCTGTTTATTCCCCATTCGTACTAGACCTATTGTGCTAATATTCCAATGACGCAAACAAGTGACTAACTATTATTTACCTTAAATATATTATGTGGAGCCTATCGCGGTAGTCACAGTTTGGGACATTTATAATGAGTTACAGATCTGTTACTTTGGTTTGTTTTGTTGTGTTGTGTGTACCTACTGCTTTCATGCTATCATTTGATCGAAAGCTAGATTTTCAAATTTAGATTTAGAATTTTAAATCACAAGATCTTACTGATTACCTATTCAATATTTTATAAAATAAATGCCGGTGTTAATAAATGGCCTTAAAAGTTTCATTCAGTGACTCATAATTAATTCATTGAACTGACAGAATTGTAAAAAATGTATTGAGGAAGCACGTTCGATTTAGTGGACGACAACCCTACATTGGATAAGGAAACACGACGAAGCCAGCCGACCTCAAAACAAGTGCGAAATGACCAAAGCAAAACGAACACGAACTCCGAAACTGAACGGTAGCGCCGCGCGCCGCCAGATGAGGTAATCACACTATGAATGAAAAAATATAAAAAATCTAAAATAAACTAAGTAACTGTAAGGTCGATAAGGAAAATTCACACCGCTGAAAACTGAATCTTATTCCTAAGACGATACGAATATTTCTTGCCTGCTTTACAACTGTAGATATTTTGAGACACTGCGATATTGAATAGATAGCTACAGATGACTCATCTATGACTAGGAGATCACTAAGCGTAAAATTTAGGTATCCAAGTTGTGTTTAAGTTCTCGGTATACGATTTCAGTCTATATTTAGAATGTTTACGAACCGAAACGCGATTAGAAGCTAGGGACTCGACTTTACGGAATACGGTAGTTTCCAACTAGTCAAATTCAATACTTTTATCCAAACGTCAAAAACGAATATTTTCTATGAAATTTGTAGGTATGAAAAACTGAGCTATGACGTCATAACTTTTTTGCGTCAAATAGCTTACTCATTTCTTAATAATTAGCTAAAAAAAATCTAAAAAATAGTATATCGATCGATCGATGAATAAAAGTCTAGTTATTTTTCAATATTTTATTGTATTGAAACGTCGAAATAATTTATTTTTGACCTAGGAAACTACCCAATTAAACAGAAGGTTGGTAGATCAGCTAGCGATATAGAAACTTTTTACGTTGTGCAGTAAAAGAAAAGTATTTGAAAAATAGTAGGCGCTAGTAATTTTTATAGGTTTTGGTGATATTGTAGGTACTTGTAACTTTTACTCAATGTTAGAGTCTTATAAAAAAGTTACGTATAACATAGGTACTCGAAGTACCTAGTGGATATGGGAGACGCCATTATTATGTCATGGTTATTATTGAATAGTTGTGATGATTGAGCCCATTTTAAACAGATTTTAAAGGTTTCGCTAGTAGAAATGTCAGTCTTACTGACTCAATGCCATCGCATCACATGGTTTGATAGCATTAGCATTTTTAAACTTTTAGGTACGGTGTCATTATAACACCGGTAAGAAATCTATAAAAAAAACACCGAATGCCATTAGAAGTAGAAAATCAACGTTTACTTAAATTTTATGGCCAAATTTTAATTTTCTTAAAATTCCTGTCAACTCGTAAAGTTTGTTTTGTTCGAATAACGTAATTATAAAATAATATACCCACTTTTCCAATAACCAAGAATTACAGTTATTTATATTTTGCACTCCATCATTTCAAATCGTGGCAATTCCATTGCAAAGATTTCTGCATACGATGTATGGAGAATAAAAATGTTTTATCCTAATTGTGTTACAAAAAGGTACCTAAATTAAATATTCTCTGACTAGTTTATCGTAATCTGTGGCCCAATATCTAAAACATTGCAAAATGACATAGGAGAAGCAAATAAAAACCGTCGTCATCGAATACCTCGGGAGTAGGTACATTTTACAAACGCATTTTCATTTTATTACGGTAGGTACTTGGAAGACTCGGGCACGCTATTATAGCAGCGGTAACACCCCTCTTTGAGGAGTGGCTTGAGAGATGCTACAGGTGCTTACCGGGCACGGCAGCATCGGTAGGGTCCTGTTTCGGATTCAGCGGGAAGAAATGCCCGAGTGTCGTCATTGCGATGACCACCTAGAGGATACGGTGGCGGTATGCCCTGCCTGGGCTGAGCACCAACGTGTCTTCAGGGAAGTGATCGGCGGCGGTGACCTATCGAGGCGGTGCGAGAGGTAGTCGCCATCCATGGTGCGGAGCGAGAGGAACTGGGACGCCGTCTCCTACTTGTGTGAAGCAGTGATGCTCGCATAGGAGGAGGCGAATATAATTTAGGTGTCTTCAAGGCCAGAGTGAATAAGCTCTTAATAAACTAGTGCTCCTCACCATCAATGATTGCATCACTGCTTACCATCAGGTGGGATCGGAGTCAAGCACTAGTTTATAGCAAGTAAAAAGAGCGCATGAGGGACTATCCTCCACGCGCCCCAGCCGCTGCAGTAGGCGACATTCCGGGCGTCGGAAATCTAGAGATGATCTCCGGCCACCGTAAGCCAGACCTGAGCGTACGGCGCGTAGCGTTCCGCGCGCGCCTTTAAGAGCCAATAGACACCACAGACGGGGCCCTAGAGGGCTGATGTTCAGACGGAGCCCTAGAGGGCTGATGTTCAGCCGGGGTTGCGGGGTAACCGCAATAAGGTACCACGACCTCGGCCAATAGACACCACAGACGGGTCCCTAGAGGGCTGATGTTCAGACGGGGCCCTAGAGGGCTGATGTTCAGCCGGGGTTGCAGGGTAAGCGCAATGAGGTACCGCGACCTCGGCCCAGAGCAGGAGAAGGAACAGGGGGGTTTTTAGTCAGTAAGAGTCTGACAAGACGGAGTAGCCATTTGATGATTTCCCCCTCACAAAAAAAGGTACTTTGAAGATTAATTGTAGTTACTAGTGTGTATACTTCGACATGAATGGGTCGGCTCGACCGGAGTGATACCACGGCCTCACAGAAAACAATCACGGTGCTGTGTTCCGCCGTGTTAGTGATGCTACTGGAGGCTCAATCCATTCCTCGCGAATCCCTAAATCTCCAAAACTCTAAACCTCAAAAGGCCGACAAAATCCTCGTAACGTCTGGTGTTGCGGCTGTCCACAGGCAGCTGATTGCTTACCAACAGGTAATGAAAATAAATAATGTCAGTATACTCGTTTGCCGATTTATCACTATCTAAAACTATCTTATGATAGTTTTTTGATAGCTTCGGTAACAAATAACAATTCCATCTGAAGTTGTCCACCAGGATGTGTTAAGACACCCTAACTCTATTATATTCTTCTTCTGATATTTTCTTGGTACGTGGATATGCTGTTAGATAAGTAATTTGAAAGAATTTTTATTTTGATGTACTTACCTAGTTACAAATCATATAAAATGCATCAAATAAAAACTGTAGGCACTATATATAATGATTACCTTGTGCACTTTGTAAGCTTATCTTTTGGTAAACATTTTTTTCACGAGCACAACCTCTATGGGCTTTGTTAGAAAAATAAATAATGATGCTGGCCATTATTCTAAAAAACTTTAAGGATAGTCATTAGACACAAATAAAAAAAAAGAAAAATGAATTTTAATGGCATCTTTAGATTTTTTTTACATTTCTGCCAGTATATAAAAGTTTTTTTATATAATTCGAGAGTATTATAACCTCTACACCTAGCTAGATAATGACTGGCTACCTAATTTTAAACTCAGATCAATGAGACCTACCATAAATGGCACAGATTAAAAAATAAAACAAATAAAAGGTAACATGGCATATTATTTATTATCATAAAAATGATAACCTTAATACCTAACCATTTTGATACAGTAACAGTACAATAAAACAATAAGTACATAACTTACTTATACTTAAAATGTTTTATATTATATATTCCTTTAACATCTTATCAAATACAAAATGAAGGGAAACTCAATAAGGTCGAGCTACGCAAGTAAAAAAAATGTTTATTATGACATTACTTTGGATAATACGAAGCAATAAACAATATTAAAAGCTACTTCTATTTATTCGTTATAAAGTACTTATTAATACTAATATAATATTATGGGCGGATTATACTTATTAACTAAACTCGATGAATTGAATATGTAAGCGGTGAGCCAATAAGATACCTTGGATACAAGATATTTACCATTAAGTACATCAATTCAAATAATAGAATTAAAATTTGATAATAATATAAACACAGAAAGTCAATAACAACATTACAGATTAAAATAATTTACTCTCCTCAACATTACCAATTTTTAATTTAGTTTTTCTTTTCATTGATTCTTTTCTTTTCTTTAATTAATTCGGATTTATTACGAATAATCTAATAGATCTATGTCTAAATAGGTACATTATAAAAGTTATAAATTCGTGGTTGAGGCTTTTTATCCAATACTTATTTTATTCAATATCATTTATTTATAAACGATGTTCAAATTAACTGATGAAAACTTTTCTAGTTCCAGCGTGAACGCTAGGTAGTCATGAATAAGACGTTGTGACTGACACTGGTAGAGTTTTTCTAAGTTAATTCACGCGAGTAAGTCGTCGTAGTTATACAAAAACATTTTTACCTTAGGACTTACAAAATTTGTAAAAGAAAAACAGTTCCTTTTGAAGTATAACCATTATGTGAAAAGCAAGATAATTTACCACTACGCTACGTTGTCTCAGACAACACTTGACCAAACTTACTTACATTAAAATAAAACAATGCATTATATTTTTAATCCTAATTCTTCTATAATTGATTCGTTTGATCTTTATATAAATACTTATTACTATAAATAACTCAATGTTAGTCCTATTTACAAATGCGCACCCATTCGTTTTACGATATAGGTAAGTTTACAAAGTGTTAAGTTAACAAAAAAGTATTTTAGTATTTTAAAATAAGAATAATGTTTAATAAAGTAACAAACTTTAATAATGACAAGGAAATGAAAGATTATTTACAATTAAATGAAACGAAAATGAATTCTAAAATAACGATAGGTAATGTTAATTAATATGAGTATAAAGGTTGGCAGATAAAAAATACTTTTTCAGTATTTGTGTATAAATATTGACGGACGGATATAGAAAGAGAATTAATGATATACGTTACAGATCATTAGTTTAAATTTAAAAATACAATTGCTTATATGTTAGTCAACGCATGCACAAAGATTATGATTAATGTTTTTTACATCTAAATATATAGGCCCTAGCTCTACAGGTACTTACAATAATTAATATAACTACTAAAATGGACGGTAGCACACGTGAGACTAACCTGCCTCACTGGCAGAATGTGAGTTTGTTCCACCTTATTCATGCATTGCTTTATCACAGCGTATACTATTTTAAAACATAACTTAAGGGTGCACGTGGGTCATTCTGATGACGTATTTATCCAGTGCTTGTTAGCTCCAATTAAGGATACCCCAATTTAATTTATTAGCTTTCAAACCAACGAGCCAATGTTGTTTTAAGTTACTCAGCTTATTATATTTCTGTAGCGTAACGTTCACTTTTAACAACTTGTGATGGATCTATTGAATTCTAACTCTTTCTCTTTTATAAGTTTAAACATATTAATATAAGCAAGCTGACATTAAATAAACAGTCGTAGAACTCATATTGGTGGCTGGGTACTGATCAGCAGCAACTGGAATAATAACGACATCGCTTGAGTGAGATACACTCTCTAACAACCTAACTTACCACTATCTGGGTGGTAGTACGATCACGTGTAACAGTTGTCTTCATCAGCGTGATCAGAGCAGTCGATGGTTCCGTCGCACAGCTGTGCCAGAGTGATGCAGCGACCATCCACGCAGCGCAGTTCACCGCTTGGGCACGGTGAGGCATGCGCCCGCGACCAGTCTCCCTTGCCGAAGTCACGTGCAGTGGCGACCGGCGTAGGCCTGCCGCCGCCTGGATTAGCTTGATTAGCTTGATTGTCAATGGGTGTAATAGGCGCTATAAGTGTCTCCTCTTTATCCACATACACGGAGGTGTCATTAAACGATGAATCTTCTACTGCTGTCTCCGCCGCTTGCGCAGCTTGTGCTTTCTGCAATATTTATTACAAAATTAGTATTTAATGTTAAAAGATTTAGAAATTTGTTGAAATTTTAAATAGACATGTGTATTGTAGAAAGAACTAAATTACGTTACCCTTAAAAGACCAGCTCCATCAATAACTCTATCCAAATTGTTGGCTGTTTTATCGAGACGAGTGGATTGTGTCGCCTTTGTTGCGGCTGTCGGGCTGGGCGGGGGTACTCCAAACTTCGGTTTCGCACGTTGCTTTGCCTTTGTGTCATCGCCACTACGAGCTTGTTCTTTACCCTCCTTCTCGAATTCATCGAAAAATCCTAGATCTCCCATATTGACATCTTCGATGGACTCATTTTCCGAGGGTTTTTGCGTGGCTTTATCTCCCTCAGACTTTTTCACGTCCACTTCCTTTGCATTTTTCTCTGTTACAACTTCTTTCTTGGTATCTTGATTTTTGCCTCGCATATGACTATGTTGATAATGGGACAACCTTGAAGGTAAGGGCCGGCGCGTGTAATTTCTTCTTAAACCGTTGTTACTGTCGCTCGTGATCAGCAGTTCCTTGCTGCTTTCATTTTCTAATAAAAAAGGTAAATGTTAATATACGTTCATTTATTCAATGAAGATAAAACAATAAAAATGAATTAGATAATTTAAGGAAGTTAAAGCTTACCACCGTGGTGTCTTGAGACCTTCTGTCCAATAGGCACTCTGTTTGGTCTTCGGACGGCTGGTGCTGGAGCGGACCCTGCAGATTCTTCGCCGGGTTCGCGAATGTCGGAAGCAGCTTGTACTTGACTAGGTTCTAGAGTGTCGGTAATAAAAGTATGAGGGTTGTGCGAGCCACAGGTTTCACTATGTTCATCGTCGCCGTCTGGACAGTCCGAATAGCCATCGCAGAGCCAACGTTTCAGGATGCACCCGCCTGATCTACAGCTGTGACACAATATAACGTTTATCATCTTTGTAGACTTGTCGACCACACCGATGTTATATGGCATTTAGATGCCATATAAGTTATTAAAAATAACGCAATGAATTGAGAAAAGCTAAGCTCCAATAGAAATTAAAGATACATTTATGTTTGAGAGGAATGTGCTACTTCAATATATTTAGTTACCGGTATTCGGCTTGTTCACACTGAACGCAGGTAGCTTCATCTTCTCCGGCAGAACAATCCTTAGTGCCGTCACAGATCCAATCCCTTGGAACACAGGACCCGTCACCGCAGCCGAATTCACGAGGGTAGCAGGGGGCCTTCGCATCCACGCAGTTACTTCGCGAGTACTGCTTGCAGTTGAAAGCCGGGGTCAACTCAGCGGGAATTTGGCCGTCGCACGAATCAAAGATTGCTGAAATCAGGGTAAGAACGGACATGATAAATTGATCACATTTATGTAAACTTATTTAAAGAATAAGTCATGAAAGGGCTTGAATAAGCTACTTTACCTTTACAAAGGCTGTAGCACGGCATTTTCAGTGGATACGGTGGGGCATTGCATTCAGGTTCAAGTAGAGCACACATGAAGTGCTTTACACGATCACTGCAATTTGTAGACACCAAGTAGTCGATCTGGGGCAGGAGAGATGTGATTTCCATATTTCCAATCTTTGCTGGCGCTCCAGCTAAGTCGTACGGAAGGACGCCTCGACAGAGAGCCAAACGCGGCGAACGACACTGAACTGAAAAAATAAATAAAAAAAATTGGTTCTATATCCCTCTATTTTTCTAAATTGGTCTACCAATGAAACAAACATATACTTTATATTAGTTACACCCATTCACAGTAAAAATTAGTACCCTCCTAATTTCTACCAAGTTAGATATACGTATTTCTAAAGATTTGTGATTTCTTATTTGTTCAGTACCTACATACCATTATCTTCTTTTACTGACTGACGATGGTACCGCATGCCCCTTGAAATAAAAATCAAAGACTTACCCTCTGAATAGACATTTGACGGGTACTTTTTAGTTGTTGTGTCATCTCCATCACGCCACGTTGGAAGCGTGGGGGACACTCTGGTATTGTATAGAGAGCTTTGTGTTGTCGATTTCATTTTTTCTGCATCCTCTATAGATATACCAAAAAGCTTTGAATGACCTGATGTGAAGTTGACGTCCTCAATATTGGGGCGGCGACTGTAGAATTCTTCTACTTCGAGCGGCACTCGCTGGTCTCTCCCGTGGTTGTACAGGATTGGCTGGGTATAGTCCTTGTGGGTAGACTGTCGCAGTTTAACAGACGCAGATGGTTCCACAAACTTATTGGTCACTTGTTTGTGATCATGCGTGGTGAAATCGTTTATAGTTTCAGCTCTATTTATAACTTCCGTAGTTGTACTTGTCTCTTCATTCAAATAAAGTTCTAAAGGTTTTTCAGGTTTTTGGGTAATATGTGGCTTCAAAGTGGAGTCATTGGCGTCGCCGAAAGCTTCAAATTGTTTTGGTGTTCTTAAATTGTTGGAATCTGCTTTTTCGTTACCGTATTGAACTTCAGGTGAAATATGGGATGGGAAAACAGGAAATATGGGAATGCTTCTTAGATGATTAGTATTTGTAATCGTTTCAACTGTGCTTATTTCAGGGTTTTTATTGTTTTCGGGGTCGTAGAAATCTATTTCCGATGGTTTCGAACCTGCAATTATGTGATTGGAAAATATTTGTTAGTACAGGGATTAACTCAGTTAGTTCTTGTACACACACAATTTTCCCTTATATTGAACTCAGTAAAATAGTATGGTGTTTGTGAAACATGAAACATTCACTGGTGATATAACAAAAATTGTGCTTTTTATAGATAAGTTAACACCTAGAATGTGTTATGTGTGTGATGAAAAAACGGATACATTCCCATATAATTCTACACATTCACAAGAAATCGTGATATGAAAACAAATATATATGACCATATTATATATTAAATACCTCTAGAGGGCAGCGAACTGCACACGATAATAATGCACTTGCTAAGAGTGTTTCAGGGATCTTGAAGAGATTTTTTTGTGTTTGCGATGTACCGAAATGTGTGCGGTAAAGCGTACTCCATTCTATTAAACGCAATAACTTATTTTCGTAATAAAATTAATTTATTATGTCACGGAAATTATATGTATAAGTATTCCGAAATTCATATTATAATCGATCTTTATTTTTATTTAAGTTGCAGTGTACCTATGTGTGTTCCTATGTACCTATGTATTTTTGAATACTTCACGTTAACAAATCTCTGTATGTATGTTTGTGAAGTAGAATCTTGCAACTATATTTTAAAGAAGATATTTGTCATTTCATTACTCAATAACTAAATTTATTAATTTTTTTCTTATATGCTAAGTTGTATGACTTTATATTAAATTCGTAAAAAATGATTCTAATTTCCGAAATTCCGGGACTTATTACCCCAGCTGATAAAAGCTTGTATTTAAAAAGTTTTTAATTAAAATTTATGTATGCTGTTCAAAATGTAGTCTATCTGTAGGTATGTTTGAATTCATCAAAATACATTAAGTGGTTTTTGTTTCAGTGTTACAAACAGTCATTCATCAGCACAAACATTATTATTAATGTTATTTTTTTTAACACATAATTATTGCGTGTTCTTAGATACTAATTAACTCAAAACTTACCACGTTCTTCATGCACGGGCTTCTTTTTATGATGTTCCCGTTGTGAATCGTGGTGAGGTCTATGTCCGGCCACGATAGGCTCCCAGTACGTCCCGTTCTCACCTGCCCTCGTCTCCAAGTTGTCTGAAATTACAAAGTTAATGCCTGGATAAGCATGATACTATATTTAGTTATTTCAGTGGACACTCGTTATAGCAAATTGATACCACAACTGTGTTGCCGGCCTTTTTGGGTTATTAGGGATTAAATGATAGTCGATTTGGAGATTAAGTCAACGTGGGACGTTGCCTTTTCGTTATTATCATAAATTGAAATCACATTTTGTGGATACCCAATTCTATTTTATACCTAAAATCGAACCAGTAATTGGTCACTTAGCTTTTTCACTAACAATGTACTTCGTTAAAATAATAGTAAGCCAAGTTTTACATATAATTGTATACAGATAAAGGGTCCTTAAACAAATAAAGGTTTTTAAAAAAATGTCTTCCTGACTAATGTTCGCAGTATGTTGTTTTCAATGTTTGCGTTGCTCGAAATTAGCGACAGGCGTTGGTTATGGCCAAAGCTTCATTCTAAAGCCATATATTCTCAATCATTTACTTATAGGTTCTATCTAGTAAAATAACGGAATATAAAAACACTTGTTTGCCTTTATGATATCGTAACATTTTACGACAGCTTGCAGAAGATTGAGCAATTTAGAAGAGTGAATTCAATAAACTGTCTTCATTAGATAGAAGCCAACATTCTATTTCAGACTAGGTAGTTATAAATCAATAAAGTTATATACCGTCGACTTAATAGCTGGATTAATTTTGACGCGTGCCAAAAACCTACAAACGAATAGTTATTAAAATTAATTGAAATACTTAGATAGATACATTTAATGTAAGTTAGTAATATTGAAAATCATTGAATTTAATAGACTCCTTCGAAATAACGATTTGCCTGCAATTTTAATCGAAATACTTAACTACTAATAACATTTGAGACATGATTTATAGTGAAGTGCGTACTTATTTCATAAAATTCTCTTTCTATTAACTGCTACAAAAATAAAATTTGGAGATTTATTATGAAATACTTCAACTTCTAAATGTGACTAAAAGTTATATATGGGTACTATTTAGTTGGAATTATTCACCAAGCAATTTTGTAAAGATGATGTCAACATTTATATTACACAGGCAATGTAAGCTCGCGCTTGCGGTGACCGGTAGTACTAGCTGGTTTACATCGAATCAAATAACATTGTAACTTAAATATTACATTGTATCATCTTGTCTTTTAGATAGATAGCAGTTTTTAGAGCCAACTAAGTATAATTATTTTGGTTCTATTCATGCTAATCACGCTGCTATACATTCTTATCTAGTTATTGGTTATGTAAATCCTACTAATTACACATATTATTATTATTATTTATTTATTTATTTATTTTATATTACAAATGTAGCCTTATCTTTTATATGCGACTGTTTCTAAATATGTGTAACAGGAAGGATGTCTGTTACTCATTTGAATAAAAACTACATTACAAATCTGAACACTTGGATTTATTTAGACACCACTGACATACGGTGAAGGTAAACATCGTGAGGAAACCTGAAAGTATAATTTCTAATTATAAGTTTGAAATCGCCAACCCGCATTGAGCAAGCGTGGTGATTAATGCTAACCTTCTCCGTATGAGAAGAGACCTTTGCTCAGCAGTGGGCACTTATAGGCTGATGATGAACAGATCTGAATGGAGTTTGGCATAAAGATAGATTAGGGTCTAAATTATTACCTAGGGCTACTTTTTACCCTGGTACAGAGGACGATGCCGCTGACAGAAATTAGCTTATTTGTAATAATTTGCAGTTCTTCTTATTTAAGGACCAGTGTTTCCTTGCTCTTGTTTTTAGATAAAACAGTCCTTGACTCAAGCATATCCATACGTAGGTATATATTTTTGAATTTCAGATAATATTAAAAGTTACACATAATGTACCCAAGAATTGGTTTAATCTTAGCAGAAAGAGGGTCCAAGCTCAAGAATTAGGTATTGAGAGCGAAGCCACGTGCAGGTGAAAGCTTGGTTCAAGATGTCACGGCACTCCTCCGTGTCAGCCTAGTATCGTCATTAATCCTTATCGCGGTTACACAATATACATAAATAAATCATGCTCTTTAGGCAAATATGGTGCTCTCCTTGTCAGAATTATAGGACTTCCCTTAACGACTGTGTTTTGTTATTTATGAATTATTTTATATATTAAAACAGCTTCTCTAGCTGTTTTAATATTATAATAAATGTTGTATTTTTATTTGTTTCAAGATGAAAGTACATTACCATTATGAGACTAATATACTTTGCTGCATAGTTATTCATTACATGAATGAAGTAAATAAAAAAAGAAGAGAAAATAACTAAAGTTATTATTCAGTTGAAAATTCTTAATGTGTCTGACCATAGTGCTTTTGATATTGTGGTCGCAGCATTATTAAAATATAATTTCTACCGGCCCAAGTGGGGCGATTGTCAGACTCTTACTGGCTTAAAACCATTCCACTCTTTCTCCTTCTCTTCCCTCATAAGTGGAATTGTACCCGTATCCCTGGCCCTTAAACATTGTTGTCTCGACCTTATACGTACCGTACCATATGTATTTTAAGGAGTTTAATGAAACATTTCCCTACATAACTGAGTTGCGTTCCGCTCAGTTTCTCCGCGGCACGCACCGAACAGTTTCGCAGAAATGTGACTTAACCGATGTACAGGATGTAGTTTAGGCTCCCTGTAACACGTATCCTACTTTGTAAGTAATTAAAATGATTATATGTTACATAACGCTGTAAGGCGTGCTGGATGCAATTTGAGAACTAGTGCTGTGTCGATGCGGGAGACTATTAGTACGGTGGGACGAGGAGTCATTAGGTAATTTAGTAGATAACTACTTTACACATAAGTTAAGCGGAGCTGTCCCAGCCTACAGGCAGCGGCCACACCTTAGCAACACATATCAACTGTCGTAGCCCCACTAGTTATAAACGTCCTTAATTACAACTATACATTACTTATTCCATCGCGATAAATTGTTTTGCAAATCGAATGGAACACGCTTAAATACTTAATACATGTAGGTAATATTTTTAATGGCATTACAAACACGTGTACCAGTCAAAAAGGACCTTTAAATTCCTAACTATCTTATTTGAACTCAGTGTTAAATGGATTATAAGGTACATTTTTAATTAAAGGCAACAGACGCTGTTTGTTCTTCATATATGTAGATTAATCGGTACTCTGATGTGTGCCCTATAGATTTTATAGAAGCACTGTGAAGTTCCTCCTTTCTCCGAAGTTTAATTTGAATCAGCAATCGTTTTATTGTATTCAATCACCGTACATAATGATTGCAACAATACGGTTATTAAATCGAAACTGGAAGTGCTTGTACATTAGCATCAGCAGATAGCAACAACAACCTTCAATTAATTTTCGTAATTGTTTTCGCGTGAATCCGCATTTGATTATACGCGTATGTCTTCACGTTTTGCATACTGTAAAACAGAAAGTGCCTATAGAGTGGATTGTATTGGTATTGGTATAATACTCTTGATTGTAAATAATTTGAGGTGTCAGACCATAGTAGCAATGAGTTGGTGTGGATGTGTCGTGACGATAAAAAACCTTTTTTATATCTAAACTCATTTCGTAATTTAAAATGTTTAATAACAATTCTTTTTTCGATTATCTTAGATAGTACATCTGGCCAGTATTAGCCTACATATTGGATTCTAGTAATGTTGGGGTACGAAAATCAAAGCGAAGATAGTATAATATACTATACAACATTTTACAATACATAAAAACAAATCGCTGTTTAGTGTTAAGTCTAAACAAACTTATTGTCATCAATTATACGGCCACCGCTGCATTCTAATCACAATGATTTGAATAGATCTCAATAACAAACACGACGGATACAAAATAGTAAACTTCGTATGCCATTACAAGTGCTCCTATTTATAATTATGATGGCTTCTTTAACTTTCATTGTATTGCAAAATTATTCGAGTTATATAAAACACTGCGACACGCCGGTAAGCATTCATTTTGTCTATCTAAAAAGGAAAAGAAATGCGAAAAAGTGGAGCTCGTATAAAAATAAATTTACCTACATGGCTTTATGGATGCACAAAAGTATCGGCGAGGTCAACTTTCGTTTTTACGTATCCTTCGCAAATAAAAACACAATATGAGAGCAACAAAGGAGACTGGAGCGCATCCGGTCGCTTGCTGCGCCGCGCAGGCGCAGACATGTCACCCCACGCAATAAAATTATTGCTCACCACAATTTTACTTTACCATTTAAAAATCTGTTATTAAAAATCCCTTCGCGTGTGAGATGTGAAAGTGACTGAATATTTATGAAGAGATCAAAAGTTTCGAGAGCCTTGTGCTCTTATCAAAGTACAATTTGCACATGAAAAGGACTATAATTGCTTTGAAAGTTATTTTACGATGTGTTTCAGCTTCCACATCGAGGGCAATTACTGATCTTAATGCAAAAATTAACATTACAGACTTTCTATATGCAAATATCTTATTTATTTTTAGACCAGGTCATGGCGATAAAGGAGTCGAATAACATATTGATTGAATAAAAAATTATGATAGATTTTTCAATAAACGGTTTAGTCAACTAGAATCCAATTACTTTTATTAGACGATAAAAGTAATAAATTTATATTACGTGTTGATAGATCAGCATGTTGCTAAATTATCTGTGGGCTGTCTAAACAGATTGTGTCCAACAAGTTGTTGAGTGAGAAGTGTCAAGACTGTAGTAGTGTGGGTATTTCTACGGCCGTGTCCGTGTTACGTGTAGATTTAACCTCTGACATCGCTCGTGCCGTCCGGCGCGTCTTCACCGGAACCCGAGTGAACTCTATCACATTATAATAACGACTTTCGATCAACTCAAATAACGTCCGACTCTGATATAACCGACATTATGTCAAAATACAATTTCCCAGATGTTAATTATATTCCACAGTTCTACGAAACCTTCTTATCTTTACTTCATTGCCCCATTATCGGCGGTAGTCGAACCGAACACGTTTTAATATGACAACATAAAATTAATGAATACTAAAGGATTTAATAAAATATAAATCGTAAGGGATCGCGTTAACATTCTCACGTAAGTTCACATGCGCTTCATATTGATAAACCTAATAACAATATTGTACCAATGAACGCAGGTAACAGGGTAAAAGTGTCGATCTCTCGGCGGAAATCATAACCATTGATATAATAAAACAGTTGTAAAATATAAATGAGTTTAGAGTGTTGGCCTGTACTGTCTCTGCAATAAATATCAGTGATTTAGCTGTGGGAACTCCACACATCCAAATGTACTGCAATTACAAACAATGGTGTCAATATCAGCTTTCGAGCGATACCCACGATACAAAAATGCCCGGTATGATGCAAAGCTGCAGATATTGGAGCATTACGTTTGGGAAATTGAAAGTTCCAATGTGACCAATTCAACAAAGCCTTGTATACCCCATATATGTACATTCTCAAAGAATAACTTCGGCTAATCGGAACTCTGATTCCTTTTATAGCTTCGAACAATTTTGATAAATACGTTTCTATTATGATTGTCTAAAAACTGTTGAATTAAAAATGTTTGGTCATTTGCACCGTTGATTGGCGGTAACCTTTTGGGTAGCGACTCAACTTTGTTTTATGTTTGTAGTACCTTCAAAATGAAACAGCTTGATACTAATAAAAGTTATAGATGTATAGAGATACGATTGAACAAGAAAGGTAAAAGGAGAATTATTGCCCACAATCTTAAATAGGTGAAAGGTATGTATAGAAAGGCATAAACAAAAAGGTTTATAAACCTTTTTGTTACAAAAAGATAGAAGATAACGACGGACTTCATCTGTTTTATAAAAAAAATGTCAACAATATATTTGTAATGTGCGTAATAAGTTGAGCTTTCGTTTTTGCTTGTCATGTTCGCTTTCCCTTGACTTATTACCTTAATATAAAAACAATAAATTTTAATTTAACCGTATATTTATTATTGGTTGTAAATTTAAATTTCATGTAAGAATTATGATTGTAATATTAAACCATTGTTATTGTTATTCAAATCAATTGTATTAGGAACCACTAGTCAGATAAAGTAGCTAATATTTTCCTAAGGAACTAACATAAATATACTATGTAAATTTGATATATAAGATGAACGTAGACATGTATTTTAGTTATTTAATATGTATGTTTCTATTCTGGGTATGTAAAAAAGGAAAAGTGTATGACATCTAATGGGGGTAAGATACATTACACCGACTTCATCAAGTAAATTTACTTTCTAATTAATTAATATTTACTTACCAGGCATGAGGAAGTACACGAAGATAGCGAGGGCGATGCACACGGCGATTAGTGCAACAGGCCATCTTAGTACACGCAGCACTCGCGTCACTTTGCTGGCGCCTGTGTTGCTGTCCGTAGCCACCCGATACAAGCTGTCAGGGTGTGATCCCTAAGGACAAAAGAAAACATACTATTAATAAGCTTGGCCATAATTAAGTGTGGGAGAGCCAAGCTTCGGCACGAATGGGTCGGCTCGACCGAAATGATACCACAGCCTCATAGAAAACCGGCGTGAAACAACCAATAACTAAAGGGGAAATATGTTTCGCCGTGTGATTGAGGTTACTGGACCGCCTCCTCCGATCCCTTCCCAATCCTTGAATATCCGAAAAGGCCGGTAACGCACTCGGAACTCCTTTAATGTTGCGGATGTCCATGGGGGGCGCTGGTTGCTTACCATCAGGTAAACTTTGGCCCTTTGCCGATATACGCCTTAAAAAAAAATTAACCTTTTCCATATCCTCTTGGACACGAGTACGCCCGCCCCTGCACTGAGCTTAATTGTTATTTGAATCTAATCATATTATCATACCACTCAATGGTAATCTAGTCGTAGTGATATATTTTTCAGTAGATTTTGCATATAAAATATTAAGGGAGACAGAGAAGT
The DNA here is from genome assembly GCA_902829305.4 of Spodoptera exigua. Lineage (NCBI taxonomy): Eukaryota > Metazoa > Arthropoda > Insecta > Lepidoptera > Noctuidae > Spodoptera > Spodoptera exigua. The sequence continues at coordinate 12,012,034 of LR824603.2, forward strand.
AGACGTGAGTAGTAACAATTTCGCAGGTTTAAACAACAAAATACATTTTTAAGTCACGATCGGCGAAGGCGCATTGAATAAGCGCCTAAGCTTCTTTCTTCTAACTGTCGAGGATGTTATAAAAATATATTATATAAATTAATCACATTTTTTTAATTCAATCAATAATCCTAACTAATATTATAAATGCGAAAGTAACTCTGTCTGTCTGTCTGTTACGCTTTCCCGCTTAAATCGCGCAACCGATTTTAATGAAATTTGGTACAGACAATCTTTTGACCCTGAGACAGAACATAGGCTACTTTTTTTTGTGTTTTTCGAAAAACAGGGATAAAGGGGTTGAAATAGGGGTTAAAAGTTTGTATGGGATTTCTTATTTTTTAAAGATAAAACCATAAAACTTAATATTTAAGCACTTGATAAGAAAATATGAAATATTTGTTCCAGCATTTTTGAAATTTCGACCAGCTAGGGGGTGAAATAAGGGTTGAAAGTTAGTATTCAATTTCGTCAAATATCACGTCATAAGAAACAAAAAATCGTTTGTTCTAGCATTTTCAAAATTTTATCAGTGTGATATGTAGTGAAATAGGGGATGAATTGAAGATAAGACCCGGAACGGATTCGGAACGGGATCTACAAAGCCAACCTTTATGTAGGTATACGAAATCTTAACTATTGAACCTAGGAACATGTAATTTAGAAGGGTTTTGGGTGTATCAAGTTATAAAATAGCTACTTTCGAAGTATAAATTCCTTTTAATGAACACTCTGCATCGCCGTCGCTGCCGTCGGCGTCGCGCCGAAGTGCGGCGCGGCGCTGTCGTGTGGTGGGGAAGCGCACGAATCTAACTATGTCTACCCGAACGGACAGATACGTGAGGACAGAGGTCGTTGTCGGGTGCGATAAGAGAAATTTGCGCTTTAGAGAATTACATTTTTCGATCCAGTAAAATTATTTTATTGTTTCGTCTAACTTTTTAAGTGTTTTTTATTAATTAGATCCTGTAAATAAATTTTGCACATACTTATATTTCTTTTAGTTCATAGTTACAACGTTACCAGTAGGTAAGATAGTTTCCGTTACTTTAAATAAATACGATTTGCTTTTATTTCCTTTTTTTATTCAATTAATCTAATATTTAGCATCCTACTTTTTTGCATTGGTTGTAAATAAGTACTTATCCAAGTAGGTGCAGGTAGGGTGAACAAAGGTTTTTTAATATAATAAATCTTAATCTGTACATCTGTTTTGTTCGATTCATTTCATTTTTGTTGTTCTACGATGCCTCGCAATCGAAAGTCCAATTTAGCTAAAAGCTCTAGCAGAGCTCGGGCTGCTAAACTTGCCAGATCACTGGAATGAGACTTCTCGACAGACTCAAGCTCGCCAAGCCATTGATGCCGAGCGTCACGCGGCTCAAAGAGCTGCTGAGACCTCTCAACAGTCCCAAGCTCGCCAAATCATTGATGCCGAGCGTCACGCGGGTCAAAGAGCTGCTGAGACTTCTCAACACACCCAAGCTCGCCAAATCTTAGATGCTGAGCGTTAAGCTTCGTAGATAGCCGCAGAGACCTCCGAAGAAACACGTTGACGACGATGAATACGTGGGAGGCATTTGCCGATGCTGCTTTTAATTATGATCTGTTACTTGATTACTTTAATCATCGATTAGTCCTCATAGGTAGAATGGCCAATAAATGCAGACACTGTGAGGCACTCAAGTGGAAGGAAGAGACCCTAGGTATGTGCTGTTCTGGAGGCAAAGTATCAGTACCAACCGAGAAGCAACGACAGAAGAAAGGACAGCAATGAATCTCGGCGATTTTTCCTGTCATCATGCCTGGATTTTCACCCACATTTACGGTACAAGGGCAAGTTTATCATAGGATTGGTTCTTTGCTTTCCACAAACAATGATCAACCAAAATTTCTACAGATTTATTTTATGGGAGACGAAAACAGCGAGGTTGACCGTTGATGTCAAAATATTGAAGGAGATGAGAGGGACATTGTTTAAAACATTCAAAGAATGTTGCACGAACATAATAACCTTATTAACACCTTCAAAACAGCTTTAGAAAAAATGCAACGGGAAAATCACAAATTAGTAATACTCGCGGATCGTACGCCAAGCGGGGAACATGAAAGACGTTATAATGCACCCTTATTAAACGAAGTCGCTGCCATGGTGTGTGGTGCACAGTTCGCATCGCGCGATATTGTTTTTCAAACCCATTGATCAGGGTGTCCGACACACACAAGTTTTATGACGCACTACAATACCCGCTAATGTTTAGCAATGAGCAAGAGGGGTACCGTTTTCAAATTCCAGAAGAAGTGTGGAATTCCATGGCATGGCATTCCTGGGCTGGCACCTGTAAGAGTCTCTTAGACATAAGGAACCAGGATTGACAAAAACTAATTTGACGCGGGCGAAGCCGCGGGCGGAAGCTAGTGTAACTAATAAACAAATATGTATTGTATTGTATAATTTCATAGAAAACAAATAAATATCGAAACTGGAAAAGTCGACTAAAAACTCTCCATTACAGTTTAAGAAATCGCATAAACCATTTCATCATGTAAATGGTCAATAGTTTGTACAGATAGTTGAAAGTTTTCAATAATGGGTATCATCGAGCATTTTAAATTATGAGAAAAAGTCTGCGCGTCGTTAACAATAATGATTTAATAGGTGCATGGAATCTGAGAGAACGCTTAGTAATAAAATATAAGAGTTTTACGGGGAAACATGTGTTGGTATTTGTCAAACGCCCACGTATCGAAGATTAACTATATTTATTCACAATAAAACATAGTACATGGCCGAGTAACGTTACGTGATTTGTTGATTCGAATAAAATTTTTATTATGTCATTTAAAAGGCAGAAAGCGGCCGCCCGTGTGCACACCACTTTTGTTAAGTGCTACATAAAGCTTGCTATAATTTATGCAAGGAACCCACTCACGCTCACCGATCTTTTAGATAAAACACAATATGAAGATACAGTCAACAAGTGATCGATTACACATTGATTAATACAATTTCAAATTCCACAAAATATCTATTATCTAACAACTTCATTTTTCATTTAGAAAGTTATGTAATTCATATGTATGCGTAGTAGGTATGAATGATATTATTATGTTGACAATTTTGAAATATCGGAAACGTCTTTATGTACTCTTACATTAATAACAACTAGTTATGGACCAAAAGTTAATTTATCTCACATTATTATCATAAAGAACTGAGGAATGTGGGCGGTATTTAAATTTCTCTAATCGATTGTAATTCGATTCTGATTTATGTCAGCTGTTAACATTTTTTTTTGGGTAATAAATTGGCAACCGAACGCATTCATACAGCTGGATTTTTTGCTTACGAAAGAAAGTTGCATTTTTATGAAGTTATGCACTATAGTCAGAATAAGTTTAAAAGATAAAGATCTAAACATATTCAGAAATGTAATGACTATGAATATGAAATGAGCTACAAATAATATTAATATTGGTAAACATCAAAATACTATATTGAGTAGAATGGTCGTGTAGCACGAGAGCTCCCGCGGTGCTGAGTCGTCTTAATCCATACAAATGGCTGATTAGCTGAGCTCAATGAAGCAGTTCGTCAATCGCAATGTTCGCTCGAAATATACATATGCAAGACAGCTACCGGGCTTCGCTTTACTGAATCAAACGAATGCCATAAACATTCAATGGAATTAATGTGAAGCAATATACCAATTAAATCATTCGGTATTTTACGGCTCGAAGATATGCCATTTACATATTAATTAATTAGATTTTAGTTTGTCATTTGTTATGAATCTTATAAGGAGTTTAGAAAGCGTTAGAAAACAAAATGTCCTTATCGGATGGAAGTTTCTACGGAACATCGAAGTTATAATGTTTGTTTTTTATTTTTTTTTTATGTTATAGGTCGGCAAACGAGCAGACGGATTACCAGATGGTTAGCAATCAGCGCCGCCCATGGACACTCGCAACGGAGGAGTTACGAGTGCGTTGCCGACCTTTTAGGGATTAGGGATTTGGAGATTTAGGGATTGAGGAGGGATTGGGGAAGGGGAAGGATTGGGCCTCCGGTAACCTCACTCACACGGCGAAACACAACGCAGTGGTTATTTCACGCCGGTTTTCTGTGAGGCCGTGGTATCACTCCTTTATCACTTTATTACGTAAATTACTAACATCCTTATTTGTTGTGGTATATATTGATTCGGTTCCCATAAAAAATGTAAATACGATTTATCACTTTCATGTAAAATTAGTTACACTATTAATAAAGATTGAAGAGGATGCGAATTGTGAGTGTTGCAAATTTAAGGGATTATTCATTAAGTATTTTAACGTTTCTTTTTGTGACATACATCCTTATGTTTCGTATTTTTTAAGTTTAAATAGAGGTATTTGAACAACAATACCACATATAAACTGGCTATTTAATCCTGTTTGGTTGTTTATTTCGTAATAGTTACTAGCATTCTTCCTGTAGTTTAACACGCGTGATAAATAATATCTTAACAATAAAATACATTTTTAAATTTCTTTCAAATATCAATCTTTTATATGAAAAATACTCGTCGAATTGAGAACCTCTTCCTTTTTTGAAGTCGGTTAAAAGTGAATTGCTATGCGTATGTCGTGTTAAAACTCTAGAACGGTCGGACGGCTCTGGTTAATTTTGGCCTTAAAATATTCGTTGAAGTGCAAGGTATGTTTAAAAGAACTCAAAACATACAATTATAATTGATGCGGTACGGAGTTGACCGGGTCAGCTAGTACTAGTATAAAAATCCTCTCTAAAGAATAATCTTTCTAAAGGTAAAAGATTTTTTCAAACCAGTTGCAGTATCGGAGTCTATTTAATGCAGTAAAATAAACAAACAGACATTCAAATGTTCCCCTCTATTAAAAATATTACGTCATCCATTATATTTTTATTCTGAACAATAAGTTATTGATTTATTGACTGACCGTACTTGTCATGATGACTGTGTAAACGTCATTGCTGAGTATTTGTTACCTGTATCGTAAAATTTCATTTTAAATGAGTATTGTGGCAGTAATTCATTCGGAGAAGTTATTAACAAATCGGCAACTTTGTGCGGTGTTAAATAACAAAAGTATTGCAGTGATGAATCATTTGATTCGCTTTTATGATTGTTATCGCGATTGAATAAGTTTGCGGTTTGTTCTCGTAAGTTTTGACCGCAGATTTACTCCAAATAAGAATATTGCGCAAGATGTCGCGCATATTGCAATGTTCAACATTAAAGGATGGACATCAGAGGTGTAGTTCTCAACTTTTGCCACTGTGACTGACAATAATTAAGCGCTATGATCAGTAAAAATGCAACAAAAATAATAAACGCCGATTTTCCTAATAACTTAAATAAAATATAATAACTTTTCCTTATAACTTAAATAAATTATATAAATTAAATGACGATGCTCATCCGTTAATCGCATCCTTAAGAAATATTAATTAAGAATTCATGAAAGAATGTATATTTATAAATATATGTTTTATATATGAATAATCATAAAGAAAAACTTAACATTATATAAGACATTTTTAAATGTAATAATAATAATAAAATATTTTCAAAACAATACCTTCATCATTAATTACAAGATAAATAACTATGTAACAGAAATGTAAAATATTTATATACATATTATGAATAAAAAGGTAAATTGTTCATAATGTAGTTAGTTGTTGTGCTAGTTAGATAAAAACACTGAATATATTTTTTTTAAATTTGCCCCGCATTACCATAGTCTCCTGTGTTATGGGTAATTTAAAAGCATAAATTTGCATATACCTATACATATAGTCATTACTCTAACACCGAATCAAGGCAATATGTCGTGTCACTGCCTAATCTTTAGAAGCAGTACCAACTATTTTCTTGCCTATCATATACATAGGTACGAACAAGGTGCAGTTACCGCCCTGACACGGAAGGCACACATGTTCCACTTTCAGCTCCTATCATAATTAGTTTATTGCCAAGCCTCTTATAAAATGCGGTATTTGATACTTAAACTACATTAAAATCCTGTACATATGATACTTTAATTGACTAGCTTAGCAATTTCTGTCTGATAAGTCGTTTTTGCATGTATAATTATCGCGGATGTGAAAAGCTTGCTTTTTAATTAAGAATTTATTTATCGTATATCACGTTAGAATGGTAAAATAATCGCTTTATTGACAAAAACTAATTTTAAGTGGTTCTGGTGTTAAATAAATTTAAACATCGACATAATATTTCGACTGGAATGTTATCACAAGAGATTAGTCGAAATTAATCAGGTAAGCAGGTGAAATGAAGACATTTCACGGCTTGTATGTTTATTACAAGCAATGGAATTTATTTTCACATATATCTAAGAAGCAATATCTATAAGATTGTAATACACGGATATGAATATTAATGTCATTAGAGATTGATATCGATTATTTTATTATAACTTCGTGATCAACTCGACGCACGAACTAAAAATATGAAGTTACCTATCGATACAAGACAGAACGAATTTACATAATGATTCTATTAGATAACCACGCACTCAGAATTATCGTTCAAAAAGATAAATTTATTATTTACATTAATATAAATGGAATGAAAGAATTTCACAGTACATAAATTAATGTTTAACATAATTAACACTTATTGGTTTCTTGAATACCATATATTTATAACTTTTATAAAAAAATAAAAGTTTATGGAAGCTGTTTACTTTTTAACAATTAACAAATGCTTAACACATTAACTACACTTACGTTGTAGCCTACCTTGGCAGAGAAGGGTTTCACATCCCTGGGTTTGGAGAAGTATTTGTCCAGTTTAGTGTCGTAGCCAGCGATGAGGTCGTTGACGGTGGGGCTGGGCATAGCGCGCACTCGATACGTGCCGTACTGCTCGCCGTGTTCCGAGATGGTCGGTAGGTTACCATTCGGCGAACTGCAGCTACTGCTCGAGCGCGAGTAAGCGTAGTTGACGGACCCGTCCGACGGATTCTTTGGTTTCTTGGTAAATGCGTACCGTCTCGGTCGCTCCTCCGTCGGTTTCAAATCATATGTTTCAAATTTTTCTGTGACAAAATTTTCTTCTACTTCCGTGGTGGGTACATAGCGCAGTAGCCGCGGCTCTTTTATCTTCTTTTCGTATTTCACAGAGTCCGTCTCGTTGTCTAGCTGAGCTAAGCTCAATGTATGTTGAAGTTCATTTGCTGTCCTATTCATCTTTCGTTTGTTTTTACGATCACTTGATCGTGAATGGACATGGTCGTCAACTATTTCCGACTCCGAGGATGGTCGGTCACCGTACAGCACGTAGTTGCCGTTCACCATTTTTATAACAGTTTGATCACTTAATGAACTTATGTAGTCTTTCACTTTGTATAATCATTATACAAATACACACTTCACTTGAAAATCATATTTTTCGTGAAATTGACACTAGATGACACTAGTTGGTGCTCGTGTTCACAACCCAATGCTGGCAAGCTGTCGTTGCCGGCGACACTCAACACACTGAGCTTGAATGAAATTGCTTATTACTAATGCTGATTGTTTGTTTGTCGAAACAGTGGAATTCTTTAACCGTTAAATATGTGTCAATTAAACAGAATATGCGAATAATGGCCGGATAAAGAGTATTCTGTTACTTTTTGTTTGTCAATGCAAACAAGTCGTTCAATAGTACTTTAAAGACAAATATTTTGGTAATCGTCTTTGCGAGTGTTTTATTTACGAATTTGTGCCTATTCCCTTGCTACGTGGAATTTTACAAACTAGTAAGTCTTTAATAAAGTGTTTCACTAAAAGTACGCTTAAGTACGTTCTTAATGTCGAGCTACTGCATTGAAACAAGCACTGAGAACATTCGCTATGTTGTAAACGTCTACATAGTATGTACATAGCTACAGATAACATTCGTAGCGTTATGTCGGCCATTATTGTTTGGGCGCAGTTCCCGCGCTTTTTGCCCCCTTTACGCGGGAACGTTCTCAGTAAAGCGCGTGCGCGACAATGGCGGCCGCGGGACACGCAACGAGAGTGAATTGCTGCGATTGTGCAACTAGTCGCGGTACTTTATGCAACTGATGTGCCGTTAATGGTACAGATGCACTGATAACTCGGTTCATCTATTACAAGACTAGTATTTCCTGATGCATACCAGCGAAATAGTTTCTCCTCTTCATTAGAAGACGTTATGTAAAGAGGAATGGATACCGACGGCATTTGCGAACTTATGAGATGCAGCTACATAGTATATATTGCAACAATGCTGTTGCGATGCGCAATACAAATGTCTACATAGGTTTACACTAATCTCAAGTAGAACTTCAATTAACACCAAAAGCCCAATGTTCCAAGATTAGTGACGATTAAAAAAATATGGGGCAAACCAAAATGACTACTTTATTCTAGTGGCATTAAGCTTTAATTGACTTTGCTGTTTCCAAACCAAGTAAATAGGCACTTGTATAAAAAAAATGCTATAATACTCGTACAGCTCCCACACTCGAGTTACCAATTGCAATGGCACAAAAAGATTAATTGTACACATTTACGAAAATATTTCTAGCATTCGTGTGCTTGCCTTAATAACTCGCAAAGGGATATGAGTTGCAGATTGCTAAACTGTACAATCGATCCTTTGAACAAGACATTAACGTCAGTGAGTATTGTAATCCACGTTTCACGTCGCGGTTACGACACGCCCATTAAGTACCGCAAATTGATTAAAGATGATGTCCAGATTGATATAGCAGTTAAGATGTCCATCAGGGAGAGAACGGCAGCAAACGTGAGCGCCTGCGCAATGAGCAAGCAAATAAAATATTTGTCGAAATGCAAATTCCATTAGCACTTATATAATTATGGAAGACAAGACCCTACAATTGATATAATCGTCCGCATTGTAACATCAGTAATGACGAACCTAGTCCTTGATCTATGTGTAGGCAGGCGTGTGTTTCGTAAGCTATTATTATTATAATACAAACCCAAGTCGAAGTTCGTCGGATCGTCTCATGGTATTTTATCATTGTATCTGTGACCTAACCCTACAGACTCCATTGAGAATTCCAATACGATAAAGTTCATTCCTTTGTTCGCATTTGAATGTTGTTTTGAACTGTAATTTGGGTACACGAGTTGGAAAAAATAACTACTTACGATTTGAATATAAGATGGGATTAGGATTTTCCTAAATGTCGAGGTAAAGATTTGTGTTATCTGATGACCCGTGAGGAATGGTGGATTTATAAATCGTTTTGCAAAGTTGGCAACACCAATTTGAGTCTCTGTAGTAGTATAAATAGTCTACGAATGTTATGATAAAAAGACAATAGAATTCCATTGAGTCTCAATGTCAGAAGTTTGTGTTCAAAATATGCTGTTGAAGATTGACTCATCCACTACGTTAATATAGGTGGGTCATCTACAATGCAAACAAATATAAACAATTACTTTTATGCATAGGTATTTTCTGCATTATTAGTATAGCTCTAAACTATACGAGACGGTTACTGACGATTCGTACAAAAATAAATTACTTAATTTTAAAATATTTCGATTCGGACAAAGGGTACCAAATGACATATTATCTTTAATTTTTTCACTTACCATAAAGATAACTTGAAATAATGAAATAAATTTGGTGTGGTAAGGTAAAAAACGTTGCTATTCCTATTATAGGTTGAAAAGGCGTCATATTTTAAAATAATTGCGTTTATGAATTTATGGATGATTTATAAAGTAAGTTCTTTCTGAATTAGGTAAAAAATATGCGGCGGTAGTAGGTTCCCGAGGGACCATTTTGAATAATTTTAACCTAAAGCTAAGTTCAAGGCTATTTCAGCTTGCAAGGTTTCAAGTGTTACCTTACATAAAACCTAACCTATCCACCTACCATGACGAGTTGTTGGTTTAGTCTAAAGTTTAGACTAGATTTTATTTATTTAACAAGTTTAACAAAATTTATTTTGAAATCGAGTTATATGCATTTTGTTTCTGACTATACAAAATTGCTTTCATCATTTCTGTCCAAAACATCAGGGAATATATTTTACAATTTAATGTGGCAATTCGGCAAAGCGTCCGAAAAATGTTTGTCCGAAACGTCAGGTACTCGCATGAGAACAACACGTACTTGGGGCAACTTTTTAAAAACAATACGAATTCACAAAGTGTTGCAAGATATTAAATATCTCATTATATTGTACCGAATCAAATGTTGCACCATTAATAATAGTATTATAATGACTAAACCACAGAACAGTGGCAGCAGACAATATGAAACAGATTGAATGCCCCATTCTGATCTTATAGTTTCCCAGAAAGATACCGAACTATACAAGTATAGATGCTGACGTTAAGACCTCATTGAACACTTTACACATTATTTGTTTATTTTAAATAGCTTGTTTTGCGATTTTAAAATGATTTGGCAGAAATTTAAAAGAAAAAGTGTAACTAAAAATTTTTTTTTTACTATGGAACTTATGAATTATAATTGCGATTATTATTTCAACGTGAAAAATTTAGTAATCCTTGGGTACTTATTTAATGAAGATTCAATAACATGCACAAAGCATTCTGTATTATAAATTTCATTAAGTTTCGTAGGTTTTTGTAGAAGCGTCAAATGAGGAAACCTACAAATACAAACACTCATCTTGATCTTTTTCTTCTTATGTATCTAGAAAGCTATTTCGATTTGGAACAGCTTTTAATTTATCTTGCGCCAAATCCTGCATTCAACGAAAATTGTCTGACACCCAAACAAGACGAAGGAAAATATGATTGTATGCACACGCTCTTATAATTAGGTTTATTATATTCCAAAATAAATAATGAATTGTATACAGTAATGATACGTTTATTGTCTATAACGGGTGAATCAAAGAGTACGTTAGGCGTCAAATAGTACGTAATACGTAGCGGTTCTCGTACTGTACAGTCGTCATGAGCCAGCGCGCACCGCGGTCGTGTGTACCGCGCCTTACACATTATCACTGAACGAGCCTAATTAGAAATTAAACAACAGCTTGCCGGAATATATGGACACGATAATTGACTTGTTGAATTTATTAACACATGATTTCGATACTAAATTGTAATGAAGTTCTTATTACAGGAAAAATGGCGTCCGATTAGTCTTTTATAGTTTCCGCTGCAGGATTGTTTTTTTACAGATAATGTTATTGAACGTAGCCTACCTTAGCATTTAAAATAATCAAATATTTTCTTTGTTCACCATTTTTTACCTAATTGATCGTCCTCGCTCCAGTTATATTATTCAAATGTTACAGCAAATTGCAGGCCGCCAAGGACAAGATAGCAAACAATATTATTTTTAATAAATATAAAAAATATTTGCCTGAATGATCTTTCATTGTTATGACCAATAACCAATACCAACACTACCAATAAGTTACTGTTAGAGATTGGTATGTTACGTTACGCAATGTTGGCGCCAATGTTTGTCACATATGGGGTTGGCGTATGATTAGAGTACGGTTGTAGTCTGATTGATATTCTCGGAGTTATTGGAGCATTGAACTGTGACACGTACAATTAGCATTACGCTTGACCGTTAGCTGTAATATAGTGTATTTCAGGAGAAATCGAAGTACGGTCAACGACTTCTACAAACATTTACTACTCGCTACTTCAACGTAAATTGTGGACAATATAAACTTAAGTACCTACAGGTATTATTAAATAAATAATTACTTGTATAATATTTGAAGTATTGTTATCTATTAAAGATTATATTATTTTATATATAATTATGTTATTGAGTGTGGGGGCAGACTATAATAAACATATAATGCATGACAAAACATCACGAAAAAATCAAGTGTTGAAACTTTGATTTATATGTTCGAAACGCCCGCCCAAAACGCGGCCGCCCACTGCAGACGCGCGGATCCAATCATAAATGAAAGTTACCACTTAACGTTTCTCGACAAAATAACTTTAGTCGAGAGCTTCTACAGAAGCGTTGGTTACATAAAGTCAACAAACTTTATGCTTATGTAGTGATTCTCGCCAACGGCTTCGAATGATCAACACAACAAAATATAAAATAAACAAACAATCAGCGTGTTATTTACACCTGGTTACCGAACACATGAACACCACACTTGGAAAACAAAACAACGCGCACTTTTTGTTTGTTATGAAACTTTGTACTATAGTACCTAGCAATGTTACACTGTTCGTTCCCGATAGCTTACTGGTGCAGTAAGTGTAGCGTGAGCTATTGGTATGTGCAGTTGACAGTGCAAGGCTGCGCGTACGACTGAGCCGCTCCACCAGATGAGCCACCACCGTTGCACCACCTCGCATTGTCAACACAACCGTGGAAACCCGCTAACTATACAATTTACGCAACCCATTATACACAGAAGATACTAGATAATTTAGAGTGCGATTATTATTGCTCACTCGAGTTAATTGGTAAAACTATTGTTGTAATCACTCGGAACGTTCTGTGAAGAAAAATATTTAATGGAACTTGAAGGTTGCTAACTAGCGACTTGTATGAGCTTAGTTGTTTCGACTTTAGACCTTGGATCTTGGTGAATTTAGAAGATATATGAAAATGTATGACTAGAGGTATTTACTATCAAAGCCCCTAAGCCTAATACTAGGCTCCGTATTTGATTGGCGGCGGCATCTCAAGGAAATAACGAAACCAGATATATGTGTTTAAAAGTACTTCAATATCCAATTTCTAAACTATGACGCTTGCCATTCACTCAAACACAACACCTAATTAATTATGCAGAAACGTTTACACACATGTTCATAGCAGTGCACATAACACTACATTACAACAATAATTACAAGCAAAAACTGTTCTAAACAATTGACGACACTGTTTCTCAGAAGACTTGTGCTAGTTCCCAAGCGGGAACAGTGTCCATTGCACACCGGCTTCCGCTACACATTCACAAAAGAGCATTTCATTTTGTAAAAACGTGTCGTTTATTCACAAACGAGAAATTAATTCGACATCGCCATGTGTCACTATCTATCCATGTATTTATGTAGACAGTTTTTGTAGTAAAATGCTTGCATACCATATAAGCAATCAGTTTCATTATTCCGGTCCTTAAGTTCTCAAAATGACAAAAACAAATGGCATGTTTGTCAAAGTGCAAGTGAATGTGACTTGGGAATGTTTCGACAACACACATTCGTAGTCATAGTACCCTATGTTGAATTATGATTTCATTTCATAGCGAATTTCTGATTGGTGTCACTTCACGCACAATGGCGAGATTGCTTTTCACGCATTGTTTATTGGCTTTTGTTTGGAATGTTTATAAGTAGATAGGATTTGTAACTTTCATTAAAGTTGAGTATTTTTGTTATTCAATTTGAAATATTAATAGTGCGAGTGCTACACACTATTAATTCTTAACTTATATTCATAAAAATGTGCTCACATATGACATTTTTCCATATTAATAAAACTACAACATAAGTGCCTTAACAAAATAATAAAATTTGTAAACCGCAAAACGCAAAACAAGTTTGCATAATTGCTTGTAAATGGTACGTAACCTCCACGACATACGCACACACAAATGCACATCAATCATTTTAATATATACTACAATAATACAAAGCTATTAGACGCGTGCTTTCAACAACTACATAAGATTCACGCATGTACGGTAAGAATGCTTCAAATGTTACTACACTTGTCGCGTGTTCGAACAAAAGACATCAACGCGCGAGTTGCGTCACTTTTGGCTACGACATGTATTTGTTCGCTTTGCATATAACCTATTTAAGTTATCGGTAAACTTTATAAATATTATTTTGTTGAAGATTGTAACCCTGTGTAACGGTTTCTAGATAATACATATTTCTTATTTACAAGGTGAGATAGATATTTGGGATTGAATGGTCCATAGCTTACCAAGTCTAAAGCCGAAATAGTAATATTAATGGAATAACACTACAAATAATTCACAAACAGAAGCGTAAAATACAGTGACATCTGCGCCTATCCTTTTGTCTATGTCCGTGACCCTTGCAGAATGTTGCAAGCAGGTCGAAAGTAAAGTACATCCATTGTTTATACCCAGACAAAACCGTGAATAATGCTATCAGATGTGAAGCAATTAACTGCTATTTTAATTATGCTTCTATATTGACATAGGTATGAACGTATTTACTAAATAAAGAATTTTGCGCAACATTGACTTCAATTAAAGTAAGTTTTATTTGTGAGAACAAATTGTCATGTGAAAAGGTATTAGTATATTGTAGGTTAATTATTTTATTTTTAAAGGGTAATGTAGTTATGACCACACACACATCTACATATCCGTTTATGTGGTCTATCATTATTGTATAAAGGAAATGAGTTTATTTGTGTGACCTTGTTGGTGGAGTCGTCGGAAATATGACAAGTTGGACTACATTTTCACACGTAGATTTAAAAAAGGATTTGGAATTTTATGTTATTTATTCAAAACAACGACTTACTGTCGTGTAAGAGCTGAGTAAATCTGTACTTGTTTCAAATTACAACAGGATCCTTATTTATATTTACAACGTTTCTTAGTTTTAACATTTAAGTGAGTCATTATTTTCCATGTGTCTAAGGGCTTTTTACGTAAGTGTGGGAGAGCCAAGCTTCCTCACGAATTAGTCCGCTCGACCGGAGTGATACCATGGCCTCCCAGAATACCGGCGTGAAACAACCCACAGTGTTGTGTTTCGCCGTGTGAGTGAGGTTACCGGAGGTCCAATCCCTTCCCTTCCCCTATCCCTCCCCGATCCTTATATCCACAACCCCTATCCCCAAAAGGCCAGCAACGCACTCGTAACTCCTTTGGTGTTGCAGGTGTCCATGGGCGGCGCCGATTGCTTACCATCAGGTAATGCGTCTGCTCGTTTGCCGTAACATTACTAAACCTAGGTATAACATTACATTTTTGTATGATAACATACGAAAAAAATATGTTATATGTAGGTTTAGTGATGTTTATTGTTTGTGATAAAACAACCATATTACTTTCACTAGGGCTTTTCATAAGTAAACCGCACATTATTATAGTATTATAAACATTATGATTTAAACATGCTAATTGAATTTAATCCCTTACAAATGACTTCAAGCCTAATCTTTAATGTTATAAAACATAATTTCAAATAATTTGTATCTCCTAACCGGGTAATATATCAGTAGAAGTGTCGTAAACAGTAGCGGCGACTATCGTGGCTTAGTCTACCGGTTCCTATAGAAAAAGCAGCTTCAATATATCATAACAACTTGAGATGTGCAACACGGAAACTTGATCCCACCATTAATATCAAATGTGGTACATGTTATACTAAAATCAACCTACACTATTAAATTTAGATTTGCGTAATACATCTTCTATTTTCGACCATTGCCGTACAGAAAACAGGCATAGAGCAGCACTTGCGTTGTGTTTCGTGCGTGACTTATATTACCCTCTTCCAATTTTTCATCCAACTCAAATCCTTACCCTGAAAGGGTACCAGTAAACGTAATTGAAAATCGTCTGGTTGGGGGAGTCCATACATGGTGTTAATAACTCTTCTTGATGCGTTTACCCATTTGCAGCCTTAAATCATAAATAAGCTTGTTGTTATTTTTGTTCATTGTTAATGTTACGCTTTACGAATTTTCGCAAGTGCACCTTATAGTATATCGGTAAAGTTCTCTCTGACTTGATTGAATAAAAAACAGTAAATTTTGTACGTACTTTCATCCCAATGAAATACTATTAAACGTTAAAAATTCTAAATAAGCGGAATGGAAAAAACGATTAAGAATTACCGAATAATCCGTTCCATCGTGAATAAAAAAATATTCGACTATACGACATCAAAATATCGATAAAGCCATCAGACAATCTCACAATAATATTATGACATTAAAATTCACAAAAATAATTTGTTTGATGTTTAATTATAATTGAATCATAAATAAGCGGAACGGGTCTTACGTAATTTAAATAATTGATTGGAGAATTCTAATGATTAGGTATAAATGTGTGAATAACGTTCGTGGGCCGTTAATCTTGTCTCCTCTTCGTCGATATATTACAGCTGCAGACCGGTTACACCCGCGTGTTACTTAAGATAAGCTCCACAACACACTTGAATCGATTCTTGATATGCTGATGTGACAGGTTACTGATTTATTTGATTGGACCAAATTAGTAATACTTCTATGAAAACGAGAGTGGTTAATAGAGTGTTGTATGGGGCTTTTCATCTTAAACAGTTACACTATAAGAATACGTAACTTTTTTGTTGACCGACCAACAAGGCTTTTATTCAATTCTCAGGCTGATCAGAGCAATATTGGGGTTTTTAGAATTTTTGAAATTATTTAACTATAACGGAAGGACTACGACGTAGCTATGATGTTATTTGTTGTCTATACTCATATTACAAAAAAAATAAGATTAGGAAGTTTGTATGTATCTTTGGGATCGCTGGTCAGATTGCCAAAATTCTTTCACTGATAGATAGCTTCAATGTTCCTGAGTATCATAACAATCGTGCTACAAAATAAGCCGAGCAGCGGGTGACACCACGCACCATTTTATATATTACGAAATATCGATGCAATAAGTAAACTACCAAGTTAAATACAGAATCGAATTTTATTGAACTCCTCTTTTTAACAGCACCGACTTTCAGCCAGTAATTATGATCGGGTTCCACACATTGCTATCGCACGCGATAACAGTTTAGAAATTAAATCTTTTTTATGTATAATACCGTGTCAACACTACAGCATGTAATTTCACGATTAATGATTTTAAATTGTAACAAAAACGTTTAATACGAGGGAACTTACAATAATAGCTTTATTATATGGTGGGTTCCCCTTCTGCCCCACAATAAGAAAACTAGAACCCAATGAGGTACATTAACGACTTTTCCCATGGCTTGTATTGTAAGTCATATTCAAAAATGCATAAGAATTATTTGCTTTATTTGCTAATGCAGATTTTAGGAGGTCGTGGTGTTACTCAAGTGTGTATATATTGAAAGAGCGACACATTTTTTTTCGTACTACAAATCAATATTCATTGAAGTTTTATGAAATATCAAACTACAATACAAATGCTCTGATGGAGTTTTGTTTCATCTAACAAACAAAAGAATTACAGATCTGAACAACAACAATCATAATCACAACATCACTCAATTCAAATATGACATTTAAGTTATACACAACAAAGTTCAATTTAGTAGCAAATAATATAATACAAATGTCGCAACATGTTTATATGTATGGCAACTCGACACGGAATAGAAAATACAACTGACGACGGCGTCTTAAAATAGGTGACAATGTCAAAAGTCAAATATTCAATACCGTACCGGACTAGAATGTAGCCGTTAAGATATTTATGTAATCGGAAGCTGCGTCGGAGTTCGCCGGTAGTTTTCACTACAAACACGCGATTATTAAATTACAACGTCTCCAAATGACATGCTAATCGTATCGTGTCGTTTTCAACAATCGTTGATTTCATTTGTTTTGAAATCACATTAATAAAATTAATAATTTTGAAACTTATTGCTTTACACATAACAAACAATGTTACGTCAAATATTTAGATACGTAATTGAAATCGAAAGAATTACAAAAACTTAGTAAGACACGAATCGACCCTGAATTGCACCCGGTAGTCGCACTTACAACTTCTCTTTATAATCAATTTCATTTAAATGATAATTAATAACCAAGATTGTAATACAACCTCTACTAGATATCCTAGATAGGCTTATACAGCATCCATATTATTAACTGCTTTACTGGTTTATTTTATATATATCAAAATGCCCTTACCATGAGTCATAAAGTGAAATAAGTGTTCCTGTTTCAAAGTACAGTCAGCTTAGCTATTTGATAAGTTGTTGAAACCAGCTGCTATGTGCTCGTGTTATCTGCAAATTGTTATTCCGGGTTTGGAGTTATTTCGTACATGACACAGAAGAAAATCCTACTGTGGGGTAACGTCTTAAATTTATTCCAACTTTGTCCCCTGTGACGTCATCGCCTCTTCGCATTTTTATCCCTCGAAATCTTAAACAAACACCGGTGTCCTCTCTCACCTACTTTGTTATAAGTCCAATGTTTAGAGATTAAAGGAAATAATGAATGAACTTGTTAACAGTTGCTTTGGCACGAATGGGTTGGTTCGACCGGAGTGATACCACGGCCTCACAGAAAACCAGCGTGAAACAACCACATCGTTTCGCCGTGTGAATGAGGATACGGAGCGGAGAGGTCCAAATGGTCCAATCCCTCAGCTTTCCCAATCCGTACTCCCTAAATCCTTACAACCCTCATGCCTAAACGGGTGGCAACGCACTCGTAACTCCTCCTTTGTTGCGAAAGTCAATGAGCGACGCTGATTGCTTGTCATCAGGTAATACGTCTACGCGTTTGTTGTCCTACCACTTAAAATATTAATTTGAATTATAGTTTTTGAGGTTTTTTGTGCTAAGTATTTAAATAAATAATATTTTCTGCCTTTTAATAGTTGGCTAACTATATATTTTCTATAAGGCAACAAACATTCCACAATACGGAATTAAGGTCATCAATTGTCAGTAGGTGTTAATTGTCACGATTGTATAAATAATCATAAACCTGCATATATAATGAACAGAGTTTTCTGTACATCTTTTGGAATAGCCGAGCTTTTATAATTGTTTAGGTACACTTCTGAATGCTGAATAAACGGCTCTTCTTACACAGAGAAGTTATAATCATTAATCACCACGGAAGCTCAAGGCAGGTTGGTATTATTGTTTACTCTTTAAAATTATTGTATTACCCGTGTATATATGTAGTTAATTCAGTTTTGGTGGAATAGAAGACTTTATTCAGTACTTTATGTCATAGAGGAATTTAGTACGTGAACTACGTGACTTCCGACGGCGCTTAAAGACGCGTTATCTTGCAGTGTTTTGTTTGGAGAGTCCGTGACTTATTTGATTCTATATTTCCACTCAGAGTAGTCCAAGTACTTACTGAATTACTAAGTTTTGTTTTATTGTCAGCAAGAAAAAGTTAGTAATGCTTTGAACAAAATTCTTACAACTTATTACCTATTATTAACACCGCGATTTTATAAAGACCCTTTAGAAAAAGTACTTAACAAAATAGACAATTTTTAAATTGTTGCGATATATTCCTTAGGAAAAATACAATCAATATAAATAAATATTGACCCACTAAGGAAAGATACGCACATTACACGTATTTATATGAATACGTAAACAAAATTTGTACTTTGACCAGTAGGTATATTTATTATCAGCGAACATTGTAATTACAAATATTCGCGTCATTACCAGCAAATAAATAACATTAACATATCACAGCGACACGCCTTCATTTTACAAATATTCCCAAGAAGTACCTTACTTATAAAGACTAATGTGCCGTAATAAGCAGCATGTTTAAAAGTTTAGGAACTAACTGAAAATAAATAGCTTTGAAGAAAAATTAAGAAAAAAAAGAAAACTATGATACTTTGAGTGACCTAAATATTGAAATACATACATATTGGCAGTCAACTTGCAAATACTCAATTTAAAAAAAACACTCAAATAAACAACACATAAAGTTAAGGTCACAATTCAAAAAGTGAGGACGACATACCCATAAACGAATTGATAAATAGCCTAACAACTTTTACATCTCGATGACTTTGAAGCTCTATGATTGATTCGATCCAGTTTTAAAACATCAAACATCAATTACGATTATCGATAAGTATATAAATGAGGTTTCAATAGCCCAATCTCGATTGTTCGAGTCACGAGGTTATTTTAATAACCTGCACCTATCACTACATTACGACAATAGCACCCGATCATCTTACGACCTTTGCCTGACATTTCTGCTACACACGAATTCTTTGGTTAAGCTTGAACTTTGTGCCTGACGAAAACACGAAACGTTTGTCCGCATTGTTTGGGAGTCGAACCCAGACATACTTGTCTGATGAATATATAAATTATCGGGTATAGATTACCATACCTTATTGTTGTGATTTTCTATGGGTACCTGCTCATCAAATGAATGCACGGTTGGCGTAGTGACTGGGCAACTGGCTGCTGTGCAACGATAATTGTTGTTTCGGGTCTAGGTGGTTTGTATATGTGAATT
Source organism: Spodoptera exigua (assembly GCA_902829305.4). Taxonomy (NCBI): domain Eukaryota; kingdom Metazoa; phylum Arthropoda; class Insecta; order Lepidoptera; family Noctuidae; genus Spodoptera; species Spodoptera exigua. The sequence goes on from LR824603.2 coordinate 12,032,283, forward strand.
TGTATGTTTGTATCCACGACATATGAGAAAATTCTAGTTTGGGATAAGGTTTAAATAAAAAATTTGTAATAATACAATTCTATAAAATGTTTTTCACGCAAATTACTCTGCATTTAAATAAAGGTATTTTAGGGTAGCGTAATACATGTCTTCGCCCCTACCGTTCAAATTATCATCTGTATTCACTATTAAATTCGTGTTAAAACTGCAATGTACACTATAAACATATCGTGTATCGAATACCAGTGTAATACGTTGTAAATAATGTAAAAAAATGCATAATTAAAAATTTTATGATAATAATTTCCGTAGCTTACGTTTTCAGAGTGAAATCGAAATTAAAGTCATTTCATGTCTCATCGGCGGAACCTATTTGTTCCCTCCACGACGGTCTCACGGAGGCTCACCGCATAATAATCTTCAGTAATTATTACAAAGCATAGACCGGCGCCATGAGTATTTATCGCGTAAAGGAATAATAACACAGTTTTGTAGTTTAAACTTTTATGGGAATTTTAAAACCAAGCGTTTATTTAAGTATGTCTAATAAAAGCATGTGGCTTGTGACATTGACCGAATGACATCATGTGCATAAGATTTTTAGTTTGTAACAATGACGCTGTAAGTACTTGTATGACTAAATGCTTGAACTATGAGGAAGCCGAAATAACTAGAAGTAGATACGTAGTAGATACTATCGTTTCTACAAACAAAAACAGGGACTACTAGAGAAGATACTTACCTACACAATCTAATCAAAAGATAATTCAATTTATGTTGTTTGATGATGATGATGATGATGACTTTATTTAAACTACTAATTAAATTACTTACAATTGTAGTCAAAAATTCAACTCCGAATCTTTATCCAACTGCGGTTTGTAATTGTTCTTACAACTAACTTTATTCAACTCACAAAGTTTACGACAGAAAAAAATAGGAATTAAGAACTGCTAAGTTACACACTCCACACTTAATTTGTCGCAATAACATTAATAGCGCAACAAAGCTATCGATTGATAGCACGAATCTGATTGCAGCTAATGTCAATTACAAAACCCTACATTGACATTAAAATTAAACATTGCATCCATTCAAATGTGAACTTAACAAAAAGACGAGCTAAAACTCTTTATAAAATGCAACACGTTGACAAACCATCTTAGAATTGTGATCAAGTCTTTCAAAAAAGTTTTTGTTGACAAGAATACTTACATTTAAATTTTGATTTCTACACAGTCACGGCACAGTTGAAGAACTAACTAAACTATTTACTCGGTCAATTTATCTTTGTAAGACTAAATTGTGAAATAGAATCTGATGACTAAAGTTAAGTCATTCCTGTGTAATGTATTGTTGAGGTTGACTAAACTAGATGACCTTTTTGTCAGTAACTCAATTTAGTATTGAATAGGGTTCCTAAATAGATAGATGTGAAGGTGTGTTTTAGCAATCTAGATCCTTACAAGACTTTGGCTGATAAATTTGTCGTTGTTTCGTTCGTTCACGTGCATGTGTCACCACATCAAGGCAATTTACGTAACTTGTATGAAAAAAAATAAAACTCCTTTTATTATGAACTAGCTACTCTCGCGCGGTTTCACCCCCTGCTGGGCTCCATTTAATCGTAGCATGATGTTTTGTACAGCACTCCGGAACATTTTAGCTACCTATCATTGAAAGAATTTTAGCAATCCGACCAGCGGTTCCAAAGATTACCCCTACATACAAACTTACAAATTTTACCTCTTTATAATATTAGTATAGATAACAACATACATATGTAGGTACTTAGATCTTCTGCGACTTTCCTACAGTTGTAAATTTATCATAACATGTACTTAGTTGTATAGCTACCTTAGTAGCTAATAACAAATAATCCCACTTGAGATTATGCGGCATTTTTTATCTTTGGTCACGACATACAGAACCCATTTACATGAATGGAATGGACAAAGAGTCGTGATTTACAATATAAACGAGAGCAAAGCATCATGGCACTTGAGGTCAACTTGTTATAACATCCGGCTAGTACCAACGCAGGCCATATACATAAACAACAACATTTATGGACCTTATATTAACCGCTAACATTAATCCGACAACTGCAAAAATTACGTCACCATCGTTAAAATATAATTAAAAATCGAAGGAGACTCATTTGACCTACACGGAGGCTAAACGTCAATACTTTTTTTTTTTGTGAGGGGAAAATCATCAAATGACTTCTCCCGCCCAGGGCCGGGCAGGAGGGAGTGTAAGACTCTTACTGACTAAAAACCCCCCTGTTCCTTCTCCTGGTCTATGCCGAGGTCGCGGTGCCTCATTGCGCTTACCCCGCAACCCCGGCTGAGTCAATACTTGGCGAAAGCATTGAATTTATTACCAAATAAAAAAAATAACACTTTTAATTTTTCACTTGAACTCTAGCTGTGACCTTAAATAAATACAACAATGAGGTAATTGTTCTTATAATAAACATCGTTTGCATACACCTTAGAAATCCTTTGCTAACTTACAATAAACTTTAATTGCTGACAGGGGACATAAAGTTATATAACTTATTCATAATACCATGTAATGCGTATCCTTCAAATATTTATTTTATGTATCCATTTAATATTATACAATTATTTCAAGGTATTAGTATTGTGTGGGATGCACAAAGAGAGGCGGTGCGGATCATAAATGTAATCGTTGTATAAGCTTAATTTTTGGCAACAACACTACTAGGTATTATGCGCGTTGGCATCCGAGGCCCAAACAGTTTGAGGATTAACCTTCACGTGCCTATAACTGCCAATATTTTAAATGACAGTATAATAGCTGACACTGAATGATACCACGTGACTACAATTGCAGCCATCTACCGACAAAACTAATAACTATTACAATGATATAATCCTCATAACAAGCGGAAGCGGTCGTTCTTAATTTAAAATATGAAGGAAAACATTCGATATGCCAAAGTTTAATAATTATGTAGAATTATAGGCATTTAAACAAATGCATATAATTACATTACAGTAAGTACTATCAAAACTTATTTATCAATAATTACATAGAGTAGTTTTGCTATTAAATTATAATAAGGATCGCTTATTGAACGACACAGATATTATAATTTTATTACTTGATCTCCCTGAAGAAAATTATTTCGTAATATACCTTCTTACGATTGTTATAATAAACCTCAGTGCCTACATATATTTAATATTCATATTGTCCACTGCGCTGTCTGCTTTAGTTCAGTTACACATTCTTTTTTTTTTTAATTTATCTATTGATGATACTTTACACGATTTTTTCGTGTTCCTTCCGAACTATGCACTTTCGCAGCTTTATGTTACATCCCATCCCGTTATGTTACAAATCTTCTGCAAAACTACAAGTCAACCCTGACTCTTCGTCTTTTTAATTTAATCTACTTATATTGTGATTATTACTAAGTACTTTTTCAAACATTATTAAGGTGTAATTCGGGTCAAGGATAACTGCCACATTATAAGATTAAATACAAAAATGACTTACAGGACAAAGCACTGACCAGTGCACGTCAAGGAAATAAAAAAATTCAATGAAACGGGTGACTCACAAACAGAAACAAACGCAGTTTATCGGTAGCGAAAGATCACACTGTAGTTGCAACTTAACCTGTGTATTATACGAGTATTTTATTCCCTTACACGGTGTTACACAATCAATTAAAATAACGTCGTGGACGTTTTTACGGTTCTCGGCTGTCGGCAGCTCCTCAATTGCGCAAATGTTCAGGCCGTGACACGACACAGGTACACGACACGACGCGACGACAACGCGAGAAACAAAAAAAAGATGGCGTATCAAAAAAAACATCTCCAACAGAAACCGTTAATAAGGAACATAAACAACATAAAAACTTCAGCAACTACATAACTTATTTTATTTAAAATGCATGACATTGGATTTAATTGTCGCCAACCGCACCCATATCGGAATTTTTGGCAACCTTAATTCAAGTATTTCCTTATTTTCATGCAGCTGAAGGTAGTTCGACAACCTCATAGCTGCTGTTGCCACGCAACTTGTTCAATGATACTGAAAATAGATTTTATTTAGTGATATAAATAAGTTTTATTGAACACTACTAAATTCAATATTGGCATTTATTAGCGTGTTATTTGTTCGTATGTTTGTACGACAACAATACATTATTTGCATGTAAATTGGTTGTAACGCAGTCGTGAGTTATGTGCACTGTGACACCTTCAGAATGCCGTAACCTACTAGGTTCTGCATCATTAATAACTAGAGACATAAGACATCTCGTACACGATCACGTTTACCACGCGCATGAATATCGAACTTATTCATTTATCGTATGTGCCAAATCCCCACATCAGTGTATTCGAACAATTACTGTCCAAAGCACACGAGCCGAAGTGACCTGCAGGTCATAGGGTTGCACCTTATTAGAACCCCCATTCAATACCCATTGAAAGCAACTTCAATTGTATGACTATTAAAGTTTAATTTCATTTGTATTGATTCTGTTGTGATGTAATCCTTGAATACTTGCTTGGTCATCAGCTCAGTAGTGCCGCTGCATTATTTGGACAGCTCTTTACAAGCGCTGTACAAGCACTTGGCCCAGATTAAACTTATTTGAAAGATACATAATTAAGCTTAACAAGACTACTTAGGGAGTCTGCATCTAAATTGTGGTATTGCATGCAGTCATGCAATATGACTATTTGGCTGCACAGAGTTCAACACTCTATTTAAGATACCAAGTTATTAGCTACCATCTAGAGACGTAATCAAGAATGTAATGCTCATTACATAATGTAACAAAAGATACTTCGACCTAGTTTGTATAACGCATCTTTGTACATCAAGCCTTTCGCTGCAACGGATTGGGTACAAATATATCAAAAAGGTACGACGAGCTTGGTTAAATAATGTCGACCAACATTGCGATATTTAGAACCGCCTGAGAAAATTATTCAGCAAATGATAAACGTGTGTAGCAGCACGCATGTTAAATATTGCGACACAGTTTCGTATTATTAGATTAGATTAAATTATGTTGTAGCTTTAAATTCTGTTTTGGCGTAAAATATGATATTGTGCCAGTTCGAATGTAGGCAAATTTGAGATCTAGTTGACTGATTTTACCGCAATCATAAAACTAGCAGGTCTAGGCAAACTGACTAGTTTTCGCAATGGTAAATTCAGCAGTGCCTAGATAATATTGAAACTTGCTATAAATTCAAAGAGCAAACTGTAGTTCGACGGTGCCCTGAGGTTATGAGTAATCGTGCAACTTGCTATTTATTTACGCCATGACGCTATTACCACTGTGTCTCTCAGAAGCTGATGACGAATGTCTACAAATTTTTAATATAGATATATTTATACTTTATTTCTGTTAATATTAACAATGCATGTAAGATCACCAAGGGCAAAAATACTTTAGTCGAACTAAAAAACTTTTAAGATCTAGAGATGAAATGTTAATTATGAATAGGTCTTCAATTAGCAAGACCTATTTCCTTAATACATATTCCTTTAATGATCACAGCTCCGATTTACGACTACAGGTCAAGAGTTCAAACCTAGACAACGCACAACTTGTGCAAGTTACCTCATCAACATCATAAGGAAAACAACGTGGGAAACCTGCAAGACTTTGCTTAATTGGTATAAAAGCAATTAACTCTAGTCTACCTACATAAACCACGTATTTCTAAGATTTAAAGGTTTTATTACATATAAGTTACAGATATACTTCGGTCTCTATAGGTCTCGAAGACGAAGCCGAAGTAAGTAACTACTTACGAATAAATCCTGCGCAGTTGCAAAAAAACGTTTCGTGTATTATCGAAATTCGTGTCTCTTACGTACTGACAGAAATTGTGTAGGTATTTCTCACTGTCAAAAATAAATAATTTGAAGTTTTTAATAAAATAAAATTGTATGAAACAGTCATACCTACTCCATTGATTGATTTTACAATACACTGCATTTTTAAATTTTTCTTGTTAGTTTTTAAAAATAATTATGCTATTTGAGGCCAAGTTCCATAGAAAAGTATAATTTTTAACATTTCGATAAAAGTATTGAATTTGACTAGTAATCAAAAACTAACTAAACATTATGAAATTTATAAGTTAATTATCACCGTAATAGACGCAATGACTCTAGCACTCTTCAAAGATGGATACTGTTAATGTGCCGCAGCGTGTCTCGTCTCATAATTGCAATTACGTGAATTCTACACATCAACAAGTTTACGAACATGTCGTTACAAACTTTTTGCCAATTTAACTCGAGTTTAGAGTTCAGTAGGACGACAGATGTTTGATTGCATCGCCGATAAACGTGTGAAGGACTTATTAATAGCCCAGCATTTTATACCGCATTTGTAATTGCTCCCATAGCTCACATAACGGATGTTCGTAAATAGGTTTAAGGTTGAGAAGACCTTGCCTTATGGTGCCTGGTGTATGGGAAAAATGTTCATCCCAATCTCAATGAATTAAAACTGTTTGAGAATGTGACAAAGAGCCATTTAGGAATGACATCTTTAGCTTATTACGTTATCTAAAGTACATAAGTAGATCGTCCTTGTATTTAGGACACCTTGGACGATCGTGAAGATTTGTCCCAGAGAAAGAAAAACAAATCGGGAAATTATTTACTCTTCTTTAAAAACATCTTACAAGACAAGCTTTATCAACAATAATGACCAACCGGTTATTCAATACCACCTTCAGGGTGAGAACCAATTAAATAAATCTGCATAACTACCCAATTATAAAATTACAACGATTAAATCTATAGATGACAGGAAAACGTGGTGAATATATTAAATATTAATAAGCGGCCTACATTTGGATTTAAAACTAAAAATATATTATACATTGGGCCCTGAACAATCATAATTCCGATAACAGATCAATATTAAGTAGAAAAGGTCAGATCTTAAGTGCCTCAATTGCGCCAGTTTATTACATTTTACGAAGAAAAGTTGGTCATAATACAGAAATTTTTTCATAAATTCAATTAAATAAAGTTTGGTGATAGGCAACAGGAAAAATATATATAAATATATATATATAACGTTGTTCAAAATGTAAACGTCGTAGTGTTTTGAGTGAAGAATATCATTGGACTTAACTAACATAACAATATGTACAAATATGTACTGTTGTAATGTTAAAGACATAGACAACTTTTTACGATAAAAAAGTAAAGTTCCAATCTTTATAGACCTCATTGGTGAGGAACGTTTTATTAACAGTTTAAATTTCGAATAGATTTTCGAAAGATACAACAATTCGTAAATTAAATGAAAACTAAAATCAGAATGCTAAGTAACGTAGCTGGGTGTACGATTCACCTTTGTTTCCAGAACATTCTCAACTATAGGGTGAACGTCATAAGTATTCATCAGAACCATTAACTAAAGACGCATACTGGGGTCAATAGAAAGACTGCGTCATAAAGCACACCATGTTATTCCTCAACACTTGGTGGAGTGGTCAGCGAACGTGATCACATAACCTTGATTACATGATGACTACGTACATGATATTATCTTACAACACTTACTGGGGACGAAAAGGCCGTTCCGCATCACCTAACATGATAAAACAGACGACAGAGCTAAAATTTTAACGATTCACTGTTCATATGCAACTAATTAGTGACTAGAGACCCACAGAGATAACTATTGCCAACTTGAATTTTATTTAATTATACATAATGGTTGTTATCTGTCATCAATTTCACAATTGTGTCGTGTGATACGATGGCTAATGCATGTCCCGAGGTCGCTAGATCTCCAAACATAGTGATATGCAGTACATTAGCGGGATGGTGATGCCGCGTGCGCCCGTGCAGGGGTCATGACCTGATGATAACTTTACACAAATTATAAACATTGTATGTACCCTTGAATGTTCGCAGATGTTTTAGAACTAAGTAGATATCCATTAGATAGTGTTAGGAAGATGGTTTGTGGGTGATGTCATTGGATGAGAGGAGTCGGAAGACATATTATTGTTATCGATTATTGTGCATCCTACATTTCGTTATTGAATATTTTTTGATTCCGCGTGGGAGCTGCATACGCTATTGTTTTTCCTCACACCTTGTTCCTACACTCTTCTTATTCAAAATCGAAAGAGAATTGTAAATTAGACAATTGATGGTATTTGAATAGGATTTAAATAAAAATAAACTAACATAACTCAATTCGTTTGTATTCTATGACATAGATAAATATATCAATTTAATTATCTTCCACGTTAAACATCGCAAAGGTTTGCGTCGAATTTTGGGTTATCTAGTTATCTAACGTGAATCCTACTGTTCCTCATAGTACTATTAAGTGTCTAATATAAAAAAGACATTAAATTCTGACATTTTGACACTACTTATACGCAATAGCAACTCCGTAGACACTTTTAGTACAAGTGCTAAACCTCTTTACAAAAAATGTTTGGCACAAACGTGCCATAAACAAAGTTATCTACAGTCATTCAAACGAATGGCTGTTACTTAGCTAAGTATGTCTTCAATGTATATGTCGGAGAAGCATTGTCATCGCTGACATTGTCATTAATGGTTGCAGGTTTAGTGGGCGTCTTGAGGGTAGAATGCGAGCACAAAACACAATAATCACAATAAACACTATTTTTAATTTAGATGGTAACAATAGTTTTGTCTGTTTCACAATAATGCAAAAGAAAGTCGATAATTAGGACTGAGCAGCGGGTTCAGGGCACCAATCTTACAGTTATTATATAAACGATCCAACTCGACCGATTTACTAATGCTCTCCGTTCCCGCCAAAAACTGTTCACCTTTTATACGTAAGATGGCGCCTCGACCCCGCTCGAGGCACGTGCTCTGCTCTGATTGGTTACATAGGAAGTCAAATTCTAGTTTTAAAATTATAATAAAAAAAAAGAATAAAAATTAAATTAAGGCTATGAAATGTAACAAAACTATTTAAATTAATTTAACCTTTTTTTAAAAGTGAATATAACACATACAAAAATTAATGTACGTAACAATCAACTGCAATGCAAGTAACAATCAACTCCCAGCTTCCTCCGACACGGCCGTCCTGACGTATTACACGTCCTCGTGTGATGTCGAAGGCCGTGCATCATCTGCAGGAGAGAAAGAAATTCTTCAAAATAAAGTTCGGCCACTCCTGACCAAGGAAATCGTGTACATTAATACAGTTTGTCTCCTACGCTATAACGCTTCAGAATTGCTTTAAATTGATGCCTCATAATAAGCAAAAGCCTTTCTTTCTTTACTTTTTAGCAGCGAAAAAGCCAACTCGCCATTTTCGCGTTTCGGATATTTAACAATATTTAACATGGCCATCTCACTAATGTTGTGCTGATTGCAATCTTAAACCGCCACCTCGATTTACAATGGCCACCTCGCCTTTCAACGGCCACCTCGCCTTTCAACGGCCACCTCGCCTTTCAACGGCTACCTCGCCTTTTAATGGGCACCTCGCCTTCAATGGCCACCTCGCCTTTTAATGGCCACCTCGCCTTTTAATGGGCACCTCGCCTTCAATGGCCACCTCGCCTTTTAATGGCCACCTCGCCTTTTAATGGCCACCTCGCCTTCAATGGCCACCTCACCTTTTAATGGCCACCTCGCCTTTTAATGGCCACCTCGCCTTTTAATGGCCACCTCGCCTTTTAATGGCCACCTCGCCTTTCAATGGCCACCTCGCCTTTTAACATAGATAACATAACTTTAATGTCCACCACAGGCTGTTAGGATATTCCAAAAGAAACTAGCAGTTATACATACACACACATTCTGATAACAAATCATTTTAAATAAAAGAAAGTTAGTGTAAAGGTCGTACCATCAATATCATCCGACAGGCACGGATCCAGCTCAGTTGGAACATAGGATTGCGGGAGTGGACGCAAGCGGTCTCTCGCATATTTGTATACACGATTAGAAGTCAGACTCTTAAGATCCCAAATGGAGGATTCATTCATGAATATGATTTATAATCGACCAACGAAAACCTCTGGGTACAATAGGGAACCAAATGTTACGGTTGTTTCTTTGAATTTGTCTATAGAGTACATTAGATCGCAATTCATAGATTCTACAACTCTCTAAATCCAACTCATCGCTTTCAAGTTCACTAATAATTTCATTTAGTTCTGGATCTCGCCTTTATTCCGCTTGTAACCAATTAGAAGATAACTCACATATATTAACGCGTTTTTTCCCTACATAATTTTCTCTACCTAAATTTGGAGTATCGCTAATGGTGGTGTTGCTTCCTTCAGGTAAATGATTTCTCGAAAGAATATTAACTCTCGGTAATCTACGCACATTCTGTCCGTACCATCGCGCTTCTTCACTAAGATTATTGGGCTAGAGAAGGGCGACTTGCTTGGTCTTATAACTCTAGCAGATAGTAGTTCACTACATTTATTACGTACTATTTGTCGCTCTTCAGGGCTCAAGTGATATTATGGCCGCCGTTGCACGATTTTAGTAGGATCTACTAAATTAATTTCCAGTTCACCTGCCTTTACTCTACTAGCAGGCGTGCCTTCAACGAATGAGTTCTTAAAGCCGCTAAGAAGTTCTATTAGTTTTGGTTTAAGATCATCAGGTATATCAGTATCTATGTCATGAAAATCAGCCACCGAATTACCTACATTGCACATATTAACTAAAGAAGCCTTCTCAACTATAGTGAGTTTATCACTCGATATGTGAACTGATAATCCTAAAGCTAACAAATCGCGACCAATCAAAATATCATTTTTTAAGTAGTCGTCGGGTATAATGTGAAATAAAATTTGTACGTCATGACCACAAAGGGTGACCTCCGATAACAATTGAGAATCACATGTTACACTACATTTTCCTACGATTTATTCCATTCTAATACCAAAAACTAATACCACTGGTATTTGATTCAACTCTTATTTTTTTTCTACTCCGAACGGATACCACTTTTTAAAAAAATTAATTTAATGTACGAACGAATACCAACAACTTGAATTTGGTACAGTCAGCGCAGTCAAACCTAATCAAAGTAAATTTGTTTGTTTGTTTTTGTTTGTAAATTGTTATATTATAATGCTTAAAATTTTCCAAATTCACTTTACTCCAATATTTTTACAAAGGTTAGCATAGGTAAGAGTAGTTTTAGTGAATCATCTTGCTATTTTTTTTACATGCGAGAAAGGGTGAGTTTGCTCTATTGTTCCAAAATTCGTATGAAGGTGATGAATGACTGATTAGATTATACAAAAAGTTGATTTTCTGTGATATTTTACAATTGTTAGATAAAAAGTGATTTATTTTTGTTAAAAATTTACCTGACATAGTGTTTATGAGATAAGTAGACGTGAATGTACCTATCTAATAATAACTATGTCAGATACATTTCAATATAAATTAAGAGTTAATTTTTTGAGATATTTTGTAATTTTTAGATTGTAAATAAATACTTCCAGTTTGATGTCTTTGCAAAAAAAAAAAATATTTATTTATTTATTTAATCTCTTTATGCACAAAACAAATGTACAAATAAATAATAGCATAATAAATTTTGGGAAACAACAAGGCCTGCACCAGCATTGACTTGGCGATGGACGGGAGCAGGTTTTTGTCAGGAAGAGTCGGACTGGAGACCTTTGGGAGCGGGCGAACAAAAGCTCTTCGCCAAAGGGAGGGGAAGGAGCCGAAAAAAAGGGAAAAATTAATGATGTGGGTTATAGCTGGTAGGAGGTGATCAAGAATAGTCACAATCATGTTTCGAGAAATGTTGTCACAACCTACCGCTTTGGATTTGATAGAAAGGATAATCTTACCAACCTCTGCCGAATCAACCGGAGCTAAATGGAAAGGATTAGCAATATCAGGATGCGTCAGATCAGAGATGAATCTTAGCGTGTTCTATTTCACTAGACGGTCCATGATTGGTACTGTAGCGAAATGCTTGTTGACATCGTCTAAACACATTGTACTGGGAAGATCTGAATATTGCGTTTTGCCGATGCCTAGAGTTCTGAGGAACTTCCAGATATCGGCTGAAGAAGAGGAAGAAATGTTTTCGAGAACGTGGCGGCGTTTAGCATTACGCACCATCTGGTTACACCTACTTCTCGCAAGTTTGAAGGCCGCCCAGTTTTCGTCAGTGCGATCCCTCCTGTGTTTGCGAAACGCCCGGTCCCTGCGGCTCATAGCCATCCTTATCCCAGGAGTCATCCATGGCGCCGGTGGCCGTTTCACCTCCAAATATTATACCTGTATAATATTTTTTATTTGCAAAACATAGAGGAACTAAAATTATATTAAAGTTGATTATTTAAGTGATATTTTATCATTGAACAAGACGTTTGCAAACAAAATTTGATTTTTTTGGAGATATCTTTTTTTTTCAATTAAAGGTCATTTACATAGAAAGCATTTTTACTGACTGTACCTTATATCTTTGAACTTATTTTGGTATTAGTTTAAACAATGGTATCGGTTCGGAATAGAAAAAAAATATGAGTTCAAACAAATACCAGTGGTATTAGTTTTTGGTATTAGAATGGAATAAATCTTTCCTACCCCAGTCAAAGTAACAATTGCACGCTGCAATGTACCGACAAGCTTACGAGAGACGCTCTCTTTGATCAAAGAACAATCAGCACCGGAATCGAAACAAAATGAAAACTTCTCACCAAATTGCGTAATTATCCCGGTGACAGGTTCCATATTGCATACGTCAACTCGCTTTACAACGCTAGAAGCTCTTGTAGCGGGTTGTGCGCTGCTGCTCACAACTGGCCATGTCTTGGGACATCGTGATGCAACGTAACCTTCGACACCACACTTGTAGCAAGTCACAGTAACGGACGTGCCGGGGCGTTCGGAAGCCGGAGTCGGTTGCTGCTTGTCATGCGATCGGCTGAAACATTCGTAAGATTTGCAACAGTTTTTGTTATCTCTTGGTAACTCCGCTTACGATAGGAAAACGCCAGTAGTTCACGTTGCATCTTACTACGGGTAATTATTTCTTCGGAAAAAAAAATATTGCGATGCAATCGTGGCTCAATTTGTCCCATGTGCGCAAGTATTAAAGAAACCACCATTTCTTCTTTGTCCTTATTACCCCATCGCGACATGAGTAAAGTGAATAAACGGCTTGCATGTGCAGCAAGACATTCACCTTCTTGCGGTTTACTACTAATCATCTTTAATATCGTTGCTGCACATGTTTCTAATGTATCAAAACGAGAAAGAAAAATTTCTTTGAATTCTATCCACTTCATATTAGGAAAAGCTATCTAAGAAAACCATGATGCAGCAGAACCTTTCATGGCCTTACTAAGTATAAGAACTAATTTACTTCCCTGTATGTCTGTACGTTCCGATAAGCAGATGTCCACTGTTGCTAGCCAAGACCGGGCGTCAGTGTCTGCATCTTCTGGGTGAAACTTAGGCAGTGTGATGCTCTTATCCTCTGTATTCGGTGTCTTCGTTAACGTCTCCATGAATAATCTTATGCTGTTTTGTTGCGCTTCGAATAACGCGCGCCATCCGTCATTTATCGTAGTCAGTTCACTCACGCTTTGTGCCTGCACCGATCCCACTTCTGATGTCGGAGAAGCATTGTCATCGCTGACATTGTCATTAATGGTTGCAGGTTTAGTGGGCGTCTTGAGGGTAGAATGCGAGCACAAAACACAATAATCACAATAAACACTATTTTTAATTTAGATGGTAACAATAGTTTTGTCTGTTTCACAATAATGCAAAAGAAAGTCGATAATTAGGACTGAGCAGCGGGTTCAGGGCACCAATCTTACAGTTATTATATAAACGATCCAACTCGACCGATTTACTAATGCTTTCCGTTCCCGCCAAAAACTGTTCACCTTTTATACGTAAGATGGCGCCTCGACCCCGCTCGAGGCACGTGCTCTGCTCTGATTGGTTACATAGGAAGTCAAATTCTAGTTTTAAAATTATAATAAAAAAAAAGAATAAAAATTAAATTAAGGCTATGAAATGTAACAAAACTATTTAAATTAATTTAACCTTTTTTTAAAAGTGAATATAACACATACAAAAATTAATGTACGTAACAATCAACTGCAATGCAAGTAACAATCAACTCCCAGCTACCTCCGACATATATATATTCCATTTACTTATAAGCATTTATTTGTTACTCAGCCTTTTTAGAATTTCTTAACAGGATTAGTTCGCACATGTCTTTTGTTCCTGAGTTGTTATGAAAATCTCATTGTCTCTCTCTCTCTCTCTTTTGAACAGTCAGCACCTGTTTTTCACAAGTTTTAGTACGAGGAACTGAAGCAATATAGGTAGGTAAGTACCTTCGGAATTAATTTACACAATTATCAAAGTTTATAAGAATTTGAGTTTACAACCACGTTATTAGATAAAGGATAAGTATACTTTTACCAACATTTTATAGCAGGTAAAACTACAACACTTCACTTTAGAATATGTATGTGTAATGCTATGATTTTGAAGACGAGAAACACCTCATATTACATGTATATAAAATGTGACAAAACATCTAAAAGTACTCAGTTAAGCGTTATAGCTGGTAGGTGGCGCTGTGAGGATGTTAATAAGGATGAACTTGAGGACCACCTACTGTTCATATCCTATCTTTCCTCTGAGACAAAGGTGAGATGTACAGAACTACTTGTGTATAATTATGATAGTGTAGGTGTACCAGATGATGGAGTACACCTGCCACAATAACCACACAATAGGTGTTATTGTGGAGCCCACGTCGTGGATGAGTCAGTAAGTCGGCGCAAGCGCACAGCGCAGGCGCATCGCTTGCACGAGATTAATGCTCTCACCTTGGCACACTCCCCTACAGCGACTAATTAGTATTTACTACTAAATAAACAAACATTACTTTACTTAGTACTATGTAGCTGCTAATTTTAGACTGAATATTTTAACGTCTCATTGATGAGATTTTATCGATAGAGGAAATGAGGGCTTTTGAGGCTTTTCTCTGAGGAATGATTTAATACAAAATAGTTTAATTTTAGTTAAGTTTGTTTTTCTTGTTTTGAGACCTTTAGTAACAGCTTAACATGAAGTAAATATCCAGGATTTTTAGTTGATACTGAGTCTTCGGGAATCGCTTTCAGTATAATTAAATTAGTATACGTCTGATGAAAATTGCGTGTCCAAATGCGTGACTTCATCTTACAACAAGAAACGTAGTTAAATCAGTGTGATATCATTGATTGTCATTCATTCAACATGTACGCGTACGCGTACACATAGAAACTGTTTTTAAAACTGAGCGATATTTGCTATCAAGAGTTCATGGTGATATTACTATTTATAGTACTTAAGTAGGTATCGCGTGTGCAAATAATTTTTTTTTTAATAAAGACTACTGATTTTGATACCTATTTACTTATATTATGTGCCCTCGAGTTTTTTCTCTAGAAAAAGTAACCAGTGGTAAAGTTGAATTTTATTTTGAGTAACTATGTACCTATTCAGGCCATAATTTCTATGGCCTGAATAGGTACAGGTGATCGACTCAGACTATCTTACCTAGAATGGACTGTTATTTTTTTATTTTCAAACTGGAACCTGTCAATCTTATGCCACTGCTTGGGCAAATAAGTAGATGACGGGTCTTTTTGTTATTCTCATATTTACAAGTTGTTAATCTTCGATTTAAGGAGAAAAAGCATTAGTCTACTTATCCCGCCCTGGGAGAAGCGAGAGGTAGAGTCAGACTTTTACTGACTAAAAACCACCGCGTTCCTAGTTCTGCTCCAGGACATGGTTCCTGTACATAATTGCGCTTACATCATCAACTTCACTTCCTCTTTACGATAGTCATAAGTCTTTTAATAATCCATCCAAAATAACTTGGTTTTACTCAAGGCATCCGACTAGAAACATAGTCGTGAATGGTTCTAATAGGGGCAGGAGGTTATTCTTAAAGTCTAAGAGTACCAGAATATTGAATGCCAACCGTGCCTCATAAACATTTAGCATTCATGTTTCTATTAGGCAATGTACCAGGCAACCATAAAATGACAGAAGTACCAATCATTGGCACGTTGGGATATCCAATATTATGATTCGAATTTATGCAGAAAGCGATGCTATCTTTATAACCATCGTTTATAATAGGCTGCTGTTGCTGTTTAGTGGTGTAATAATAATTACTTAGACTAAACTGAAATCGAAACCAACACAATAATACCGTGCTTTATAGAAATTCACTTGGCTGAAAATCACATAATTAAGAAAACTTAACGACTATGGAAAAACTAGCTTACGCCCGCGGCTCTACGCGAGTCGTATGTTGTTGAATAGAAGCCTATGTCCTATTCCAGATCCGTCCAAACATTCGTCCATCATAACATCCAAAAATCTTAACTTTCGCATTTATAATATTAGTAAGATAACATATAGAAAGATAGCAGCCGAATAAATATTTTTTTCTTTTAGAAATTGTTTACAGATTACCTGCCCCACTCAGGGCGGGAGAGTCAATTATTGATTTTCCTGTCGCATAAAAAACCCTGAAAAATCTTTTGTCTAGTTGCCGAAGGTACAGAACACTTATTGATTTATTTATCTGGAAGCCTATGTTGTTTTATTCCTATTAAGTTATTTACTCATAATTATTATTTCTTAATTGTTATTGCCTGCTTTCTGGCAAATTATGGACAAGCTTTCAATAGAACTAAAAACCACGAATGTACATAATGTTTATGTATAATATCCATATTTACTAATTTAATTATCTTTATGTACCTTAATATTATTTGTACCCAATATTTACCTTAATATTCTAACCTCATGGGACGAGATCAGGCAAGAGAAGTCGCGGGGTTAGTCGTAAATAAAAAATTTACAAAAATTGCAAATGCAAATACCATAAATCTGCCTACCCGCCCACAAAACGGTTGCAATATTTTATCGAATTAATTTCAAATCTCGTAAGCATCAATGAATGATCACCGTTTACTATCTTTGACATTTAAATATATGAAACAAATTCGCAATATTTAGTTTGTCATTGAAGTGTCGATGTTGGAATTTAATTAACATTCAATTATCATCTGGGATACATTTCTAGGGGGACTTTCTTAATATCACAAGACATTTCTGGAGTCGTCCCCGTATGTACGATAGCAGGTTCATAACCCCTTAGCATCTTACTTTAGGTAGAGAAGAACTTTGTTAGTAATTGTTGTGTATTTATCATAATTTCCATTATTTATTGGAATTAACGACTTACGTCAGACAGACTTAACCGACAGAGTGGTCGGCTGCTGAAAATGGTAAAGCTTTCTTCAGTTAAATCAAGTGAGTAAGTTCTTATTTTCAACTAATTGTAATTTTTTCACGACCTTCTTCATGTGAGAAGAGGACTTTGCTCAGCAGTGGAAACTTATAGGATGATGATGACACAACGTCGAACTTACATTTTTACAACTGCATGTGTGTGTGTTAGTCAAAATCCCTCTCAGTTATTTCACACATTGCTTTCCAATCACTGTGTCACGTTAGATAACCTTTGTAATGAAGAATAATACTAATTCCGGTTCCGATAAGGTTGATTTCTTAAAAAATATAGTTGCTAAGGCGAAGGATAAAAACATACCGGAACCTTTGACATCTCATTAATTACATGTTGCTAAAAATAATATGCATATATCTAATATGTTTAACTATGTGTAGCTATAATGAGAATTTTGAATATTTTTCTTGCGGAAGTTGTTGCAGCGCATTCCAGTCATATACCTACATATATTTATATTTTGAGTAATGTAACAACTGCGAAATGGAAACCTTTTTCTGTGCTATATTGCAATCATGAAGTTACATGAACGGAATGTATTGGAAAACATCAAAGCGAAAAGTTAGTTTAGCATAAGAATTAAATTAACATGACATTTTTTAGTAGTGCATCTTAGTACAGAAAACGATAAGGTCTAAAAGAAAAAAACATCTTTACAAATTCACCGCGACAGTTTAAGAAGCAGCCCTCACTTGTAGCCAAGTCCGCATGGTAGTCAAAATATTTCCACAGCACAACAAACATAGTCACAAATCAAAAACACAAAGAATCTAACTTCAGGAAAAAACAAATGAATTACGTTACTACTTCAGAACTAGGGTATACTAATAAGCTGGAACTATAATGTTCTTCAACACTAAATCCACCCAACTAAACTGTCACAAACGTGAAGCAAATAAGGGAACATAACATTGACGCAATCAATGCTCTAATCCATTGTACAACAGCTATGTATCATTTTCAGAATGACCACATCTTTACTCCATGCTGTATCTGTTTACTTTCCCAAAATGTAAACAAAAATACTTTCATTTCAAGGGAATGGAGAGTAAGATCGGAAAAGGTAGATGCTCTGATTATATGTGGAGATAATGCTTGGCAAACTGCAGCCTGCAGTTCAACGACGACTGCGTACCCTTTTAGGGGGACACGAGGAAGCTGAATCCTGTTTCTAAGTTGCTCATTAGCTGCCTGTAAATTCAGGTAAGGGGTTTTCTGTCAAATGTACACCTTCTTAACCGAGTCGAGTCATTCGAAACCCACGGGAAGAATAAAAATAGTTGTTTTTTTGTGAGGGCATATTCATCAAATGTATTCGCACGACCATAGTGGGGCGGCAGGGAGTGTCAGACTCTTACTGACTAGAAACGCCCCCGTTCCTCCTACTCTCGGCCGAGGCCGCGGTGCCTCATTACGCTCCGCAGCCCCGGCTGAACATCAGTCCTATAAGGAGCCGTATGTTGTGATATGACAATTATATTCTACCCTATCGTCATAACAAAGAAAATGTTTCCATATTCAAAATGTTTAATGTTGGAAAATTCCACGGATTGATAATTAAGATGGAGTAAACACGAGGTGGGTCAGTTGAACGATAAAGAATAATTATCCCGAATATTCGTAAACAACAATATAACTTTAAATACCTATTTTCATTTCAATCATTGTGTACCAAATAATTCTCAATGATAAATTAATGTTGATTACTTTTAATCCTGGCAGCTAACTAACCAGTACAAACCAGTTTGATTTTTTTCCATTCGGTTCTTTACCTTTCCTTCGCATACGTCATACTTATCAAATCCTAGCTGAAAAATATCTGCTTAAAACCTAATTATATACTTTATTCTTCACAATATTGAAATATTCACACACATAAGGTTCAGTCTCACCAGTCATCTTAAAATAAAAGAAAGGACAGGATAGTTTTTATACCAAAAATCTGCAGGAAGTTTCTATTCCAGGCGAACGGAAAAAAGCTAAGTCTTAAAATAAATTAACCACAATTATTTATTGCCATATTGACTTGAGTATACGAGAAACAGCTTAATAATACAATTTCAAAATATTATTTAAAATATCGCAAAAACATGATTTAATTGTGATTCCAATTACTCCATTGAAGACCCCCAATAACGTTCAATAAACAAGTTTATCTTAAAAATAACAGTAGATACCTAACTAAGATCAGTTTGTTTCATGTCTAAATATACAAATAGGTATATACAAATGTCCACGGTACGTGTATATCTGTAGTAATTATTGAATGTAAATATTTGTCCGTAAACGTATACCTATTTACGTATTCGACGAATTATCTCCTGCCCCGAACTCTCGATAAGTTGTATCTACATAAGTTTAATAAACATGTTCTATTTTTGTGCTATAGGTATGGTCATAATTGCTTCTATACGATTATCGAGGACGGGTGACATTATAAGTGAAACTGTTTTATACTTATTAGATGCCCTCATTTTAACAAGTTCAACTCTGATAATATGGACGCAGGGAAGTATGGAACAACCCTATGTGTGATCCTCAAATTGTTGTTGTGAGTCTGAGTGTGATGTGTATGTAAAATTGTATGTTTGCAAACGTACCTACGGCACAGGAGAAAATTCTATGAAGAGGCAACGTTTCTAAAAATAATAATGAAATAAGTCATTACAACTTGGCTCAAGAATAAATAAATTCTTAACATCATCATCAACCTGTAAAAAATCCTCTGCTCAAAAAGGCCATTTCTAGCACGGAGAAGGAATAGCGCTTATTCAAGGCGGGTTGGTTCTACATGGGCTTATTTTTAACCTATCCAATAAAAAAAGTGTGTATAAACAATTACAACTCATGGCACAAAAAGGGATAGTAACTAACGTATGTATCTACATCATGTTACAACGTGATCACATAACTTATGTTTTCGCTTTTACTATGTGTGTAACAGTGTAAGTAGTTCTTCATCAAATCTTGATCTTTACCCATAAAATCATCATTCGTCACACTGTCGTGAACTCACTTCCACTTTAATGAATTTTAAACATCAAAAAAGTCGTTTTATTTGGGTTTCATCGTTGTAGGTATATAGTATATAACTATTGTCGTAAAGATAAATAAACTACAATATGGTTATATTTTAAGAACATTATGTTGGCAATGATTCGCTTAATTACTTAGTGTTGCAATCGGTAGCTCTTGTTTATTCCGCTTTTTATTTTTCTGGAATAATCTCAGTCGTTTTATAGTACGTACCTATTCAAACACTCAAAGATGGATTGTAAGCTGTGACTAAAACTCATTTTATTTTTCGGTTCACAACAAACAATACGCAATTCGCTAGTTTAAATTCTAGAATGACTCAGATGTTGGGCATGCAAAGCACTTAGATCACACAGTTTTGATCAACACATGTCCATTGTGATTGGTAAGTGACAATACTATAATTCATCATCAAATGATGGACACATCAAGGCTCCTGTTGCTATTCAAGTAGACTGATATTGGTTGAGGGGCGGGGCAGTGCTGACGTACGCCAGGTGGCGCCAACCACAATAGATCATTTCGCAACACCCTGTACACTCGACATCGACATGTAAGAACATATCATGCTTAATAGATATTCAAATGGCAAATGTTTTAACACGTATTGTTGTGGCGCACTCATACATAATACCTGTTGGCCTGTTACTTGTGAATGCGATACAAATGTCACGTTTTGTTTTATGTTAATGTTGTTCTAAGCAATCAGATTAAGGTAGGTCATCTGTTGCATTTGTACAGGATTGAGAAAAAGTATATCGTATTGTGTAACTGTGCGATACAGTAACGGAATCTACATACTTGTTTAAAAGTATAATGTTCTCTATACTTTCATGTCATTATCAAAACATAGGTATATTATTTTCCTGATTAATTGCACATTCTTTTGTTAATCCATGTTTACCGATAATTGTAAATCCCAGGTGATTTGGACTTTGATCTTAGTTTGTCTTTTTTGTTATTTTGCATGTTCTTAGTCTACTATACATAAACAACTATTATCACTTTCATTTATACACATCATCGTAGCCATCTTTAGTAAGAATTTCTTACTTAGATATGACTTATGACTCCTATGTGGAACCACTCCACTCTATTATTCAATTCAACCTAAACTGAACTGGGAACAAATCAACGGTCATTAGTTCAATAGTTTATTATTTTACAACTAATTTAATTCCAAGATATAGAATTGAATTCCATAGCATCGTGGTTTTTATTAAAATAGCCAGATGCAAATGGCCTTATTTCCATCTTCGATATCATGACATCTCGATGACCTACTTAACTGATCTAGCCATTTATTAAAACAAAGCAGACATATACTTTGCAAAAACAACTTAGAAGTTAAGTAATAATATTTATTCAAAATTAAAAATATCTGTCACTTCTTGATAATTAAAGAAAATTCCGGAAAAGTGACTAAATCGTCGGGTCACGAGTACAAACTGATAACCGCGTAGATTGCAAAATGCTGACAGTCACGCACTCACGTACTGAATGGATGAAAGTAATTTTTACTTTGCGATATATATCTAGTTCATTAAGTTCATTGGTCTCTGGGTCCGGGTGCGATGGACACCGTCCAGTCCGGCGCCGTGCCATGCTCATGATAACCGTCCACGCCGTCCGCCGGCCATCGGCCGTCCCTCAGATCATTGACAGATAACACTCTAGCCATACAATTGCATCGCTACACCAAACCTAGACGATGCGATAAGATAAAAAAAGTAACCATATGAACATTGTTTTAGAACCACGTACGCTACTTCAAATATATTGTAACTAAGAAACAACACATTTAGTGTATCAAGGAGTGTAATTTGTAAACAGGTCAACGTACTCAGCATAACATGACAACTCTATAAAGTGAATCATTAAGACGTTCCGAATTTAACACGAAAATATCAATGTAAGGAGGCAAGTTATTAATGGCGCCTTGACAGGGTCATTAAGCACGTAACTACACCGTTTAATTATAAAGGTTGGTTTGTACGATGCGCGTACGCAGGTGTGAAGTAAAGCGGGTCGCATCTCCGTTGAGTGACGCGGTTGTCCTTAACATGCACCTCAATATAAGCTCGTCTTAGATAATATAATGTCTATTAAATATATAAATAACCTTGACATACCACCTACTATGCTCCGTGCACAAACTTAATTGATTACCCACTTAATTATTAAAGTTATAAATGGAAAACATTAGTCAGCCTCCCTACTAACATTCCGTGAATATTTACACTTAAAACCTTGCATTGTATTGAGCATTATTGATTTCTAAACCTTCCAAACTCACCAATTAGTTGTGTTGTTGTCTCATCAATAAACCGACATTGAAATTTACAAATGACTTAAAACTCATAGTTCAACAAACAAAGAGCGTTTTTCATAAGTATAGTTCCTCATTCCTTATAAAATAATAATAAATATTGCCTACATAGGCCACGTTACAAACAAAACTGCAATAGATCAATGAAGTACTCTTTTGAAAGCGCGTTCACAACAATTAAGATTCTTTGCTGCGGGATTTTGGACCATTAAAACCGTAGTATTGATTGAAGACCGATGATAGTCGCTTTTAGGGAGGTTGAGTGTAATGCTTAATACTTGATTTAACGTGGGAACTAGAGGACCTTTGCTTAGCTATCGGAGTTGGTTGTCTAGTACCCGATAAGAAATGGTTGTGCAACCGTGGCGGTCACGGGCACCCGCTGGCGGCCCGGGTCTTGTAATCCGTTGTTTTAGGCGGAACATCCCATAAAATAAAACATTATGATCGATGATGAAGTAGCTATCTACAAACAGGTTAATGTTCGTTATGATTTGATTAGGTTAAGTTTTATTGTAATAGTTTTCATAGCATGTAGTGAAGACAGATGCGTGAATACATTTTCGTAACCTTTATTGTTACAATAACGACATTAAAATAACTGCCCTTAAACCCATGCTTTGAAAAAACTATTATATCACAGTAATTCGTTCCGGTATCATTATTTAACAGTTGCAAGACATAATACACAAATACAACATTACATAACGCTTCATATATCAACATTCAAAATTGCATTTTTTCGGTATGAATATTTACATGGTATTAAATCGTAAACAATAGTTATAGCCACCATAAAAGTGGTAATAACTAGGTGTATACGAAACAAAATTCAATAAAACTCACATTAAAATGATATTATGTTGTCCGAGGTCCGAGGTCCGGGCTAACGACCCGCGGACGCGAGCTTATGGTGCAACTCTTTATGTAATGGTGATTCAAATGATCCATATCGTAATAATGCATGTCATCGCGTCTTCATCTTACAACGGTCTGCGTGCACAAACCTGCATACACATACGGGGTTAATAGTCTCACTAATCCATACTTCCGCCATTTCAATTTCAACTATACGTATAAATAGTTTAAGTTTATTTTACTACGTCAACTTTTTTGCAAGAGATTCAAGATGTAAGCTCAGGTAAAGCTGATTAACTAACAAACATTGCAATACGGTTGCATCACTGTGTGCAGACACCAAACTTAGGTCGTAAGGCAAATTTTGATTGGTCGTTGTTAGGAAATGCCTATGTGCATGCATTGTAAATAAAATGAATTGCACAATTTGAAAAACGAATCTCAGTTATGGACGATATGAAATTAAAATCTTTGAAATCAAATTGTTTTCATGAAAACAATTGAAGTCATAGCTTATTGCCCTTTGCGAATTGAGTTATTGTTTAAATTGACTACTTTTTAAAGTAGCGATAGATGCATACCGATATGATTAAGGTTTGCAAAATGAAGACAGAAGAAGCTATCTCTATCGGGCTTAAAGAAAAAATGGAAAATATATGTATTAAATATTGTGTAGATACATACATTCCTTCAAAGATCCCCCCGCGAAGGCAACCATCTTTATTATACTAAAGTAATATCGACAGTAAATATGTAGTAAGATAATATTGTGACTTGAAAAGAGACTGACCTCTGAGTTTGTTTCGGCATTTCTTCTCAGAGTAGTCAGATAGGAAATGCCGGCTTCATCTAGTTTTTCACATATAAATTGACGTGTAAAAGTGCCGTTTTATGGCCTATTTGCAAAAATAAATTCATTGTTTCATTGTGAAAGTTTGTGAGAATGTATTGATGTATGTTTATTAATATTTCACACAAAAACGGCTGGACGGATTTGGTTTAAATGTAGATAGGTGATACCTACCCTTGATTACACATAGGCTTGCTTTTTATTAAGATACCATTCGGGCGAAGCCGCGGGCGGAGGCTAGTAATCAATACATATGGAAAATATCAGATTTTGTTGACCGCAGAATACAACAAAACTATTATAGTATGATTAATTAATACGTGGACGGTAACCAGACGTTCAATAACAATTATCATTGTTTATTTCATATGATAACTGAGTTATTACCTATTAATTGATATACTATTGTATCTAGTACATAGGCACCTACTTTTCAATCAATAGAGTGGTCGTTGACGCCTAAAGCAGAGACGAGTAAAGCATATGATATGTTTGAAATTGAAATTTTATAATGATTTGTTGCGAATAACTTTGCTTGGTCAATTTAGACTCGACATCTATTGGGATCTTCGATGTTAAATATTTTATTATAATTGCAAAAAGTACCTGTGTAACTTTTAACCTGCCCTGTATATACAACTTGTAATAGAATTATCTCGAAGAAAGTACAGATTATTTAAACATGTATAAATGTTTAAGTTTTGCGCATTCAATAATAAGCGTTATCTCAAATTATTTAGATCGTCTAGTAGGTATATGTCACGTCACGCCTAGATAAAATCTACGTATTAAAACTATAGACGAAGCAATATTGGCAACGCACTAAAGAATCGCGCACGCACTCGCCGCGTGCGCTCCCCATGATTAATACAAATTCAGATAAGACTGTAATAATTATTTATCACTATCTATATCTCTGTAGCTTTCCATTCTTAGCCCCCTTTGACTAATATATAAACAAACGTCAATTAACACATTGTGGAAACGTGGTCATTACGTTCAATATTTGCCTTCTGCGTACAGTCGAATGGTGTGATTCATTAGTTCCTATAATTCAATGGGTATCCGTAATGCATTCGCTAAAATTCCTGACATTTTACATAATAACACATAATGGATACTATAATGATTGATATAATGGACTAATAGAGACATGGATGCGTAATCATCTGTACATAATTGGAAATAAATATGTACATAAATATATATGTAGGTAATGAGCTAACGAAACTCAAATAAACATGGACCCCGTGGTTTGTATCATGTTTGCTTAGTTATCGTTCAGTAAACAAAGCTGGTTCGATATAATAACACATTTAATGAATAAACACACGAACTCTATATTTAGTCGTCAACTGCATTGTTGCTGAGCAAGGAATTCCTGATGAAACCGAAATTATTGTTGACTTTATTTTGTAAATTTTGAAAAATGCAAGGTGGTACCTAAAAAGCTTAAGAAAACTACTATAATATACTATTTTTACATAGGTACAACAATTTTAGACCTAGGAAAAAGTGTGTTTTAAGAGAAATGAGTTGCTGTGTAACTAACTGCTGTGCAATGTCACGGATTCGATTCTCGCTCAAAACAAAACTTTTTGTGATCCATATTTGTTATTTCAGGTCTGGGTGGTTGGCCTATGTGAATGTCTACGTTTGTAAACACATTCACAACACAAGAGAAAACTGTAATGTGGAAAAACGTTTTTTTAAATATACGCACCCACAAACTACATTGTAACACTCACGTAAGAGTAGTTTTGCTATGAATACTTAATATTGTTCATTTGTTTCCCCGACAATGTTCTCGAAGGAGGTTGGTATTAATCCCGCGCATGCGCAGGTTAGGCCACATTCTGCCATGAACACAAATGTCATGACATTCATGATACAAGGGCGAGACCGCTTGATTTATCCTTACGCTTTGTAATTGTTACTAAACAGAGAAGATTGTGAATGGGTAATTGTAATTTTAGTCACATATCTTAGTAAAATATTGAAGTGATAATTTAATTAGGTGAGATTCATAACGTGACTGAATATAAGAAGGTATTATTTTATTACACTACATATAATATTTAGTTAATCAGATATAAGTGCCCGCTTCTGAGCAAAAGCCTCTTCTCGCTCACACGGTTTAAGCGAATTTGCGATTTCAAACGATTTTTTCTTTTACCGTACCTATGTCAGGGACGTCATTACAATCATAGTAAGTGCATATAACTCCGAAAATGTCACATTGATACTTAACCTAACACCTTCGTTCAATGAAAAACATAATGTTATCTTTTTGCAATTTATGCACCTATGTATGCTCAGCGTAAACTTGTGTAAAATATCATTTTATTATAATTTACTTTGACCAACAGCGAAGATGATTGATGATATTAAAATGGAGCCCTTTTTACGGGCGTCTTAATAAAATTGATGGTGAATCCGAACACCACATTTAAACCTACATATGTAATTATTAGTCTTATTAATTAAGCTTAACGATCAAAGAATAGACAGCAGAGCATGACATCAAGTTGGCCTAAAACTTTCTGGTTTTTTTATTTGAAATTCAACTTTATTGCAAAGTTTAATAGGATCTCATCAATCTAAACTAATATTATAAAGAGGTAAAATTTGTATGTTTGTAAGTTTGTTTGTAGGGGTAATCTTTGGAACCGCTGGTCGGATTCTTTCACTGATAGATAGCTACAATGTTCCTGAGTGCTATAGGCTATAAAACATCACGCTACGATCAATTGGAGCCAAGCAGTGGGTCAAACCGCGCGAGATTAGCTAGTGATATTATAAGTAAAATGGTGTAGATAGCTTACCTAAAAAAAACAAAAACACTGATAGACGTCAAAGTGAGTTGGCATGATTCAATAATCGCGAGTGAAAAAGAGACAAATATGAAAAAAAGTGTGGCTAGTTAGCCACATTTTAATGTGTGACTTGCTGAGCGCTTGTAACCTATCTACACCTTTTTACTTATAATATCATTGGATCAAATTTCTTTGATGACGACTGAGAAATATAGGTACCACTTACGATACTTGAACTAAACCAGTCGAAGACAATCGATTGGAGACGCTCCCGCCAACGGAATGATTAATTGCATACTTGAGTAATGATTGTATCGTAAATACGTTCTGGTGTCTGATTATTGCACCTGCTAAGTAGGCGCAGCTCTAGCAATTCCTTTGCTGAAATAACAAATGTGGTAATAGATTGTTTAGTCCGCAATTTTATGCGGCTCACTCCCAGATTTATTATGTACTTTTACGGTATTAATACTTTTATAAAAAAGACAGAAATTGAATTGGAATGGAGAGGCAGAAAGAGTACCTAATTATAGGTACTTACATAGATTTAACTAAATAAATTGAAACCTGAAATAGATTGTAATAAGTGTAAACGTTAAAGAGATGAAATACTATTAAGAATACTAAACTTAGAAGGAACTTCACCTTATACTTCATCATCATCATCATCATTATCAGTCGGAAGACGTCCAAATTACATTACTGGACAAAAGCCTTCTTCTTAATTCTCCACGTTGAACGCCAAGTTGCCACTAAACTTGCATCAATTGCAAATCGCTGCCCGCGAATCACCTTGTACTATTGACTAAAATACTTTTTCCTTATAAAAAAATCACGACCAATCTTTTCACTAATATAATTGATCAACTTTAATTAGCTTTAATTGCTTAACACTTACAATAACACCGCGATAGCGATTGCAAAATAAATTAGCCTGCAATTTAAACATGACTTCTTCCTATCTGTAACTGTCAAAGTGAGCCCTGTTTTAAGCTGCCACATACGAAGGTATGGCACGACCATGTTACATTTATGCAATAGAAACAGTTTCGTAATTAATTGCGTAGAGTGCGATGTAAACCGATGCGTACCATCTATCATACTGGTCTATATCATCCATATTCGTTTGGACATATCGATGACTATTCATTTCATACCTGATCCTATTGTTCTTTATCCACTTTCTCGTATACAGATAGGTAGCGAAGATACGTGGCCCGGAACTTCTAAGTACAATGACATTTCTACCGTAATATAATACACAACTTCCAGTTGAAGATCGATCTATGTACATAGTTATGTAAGCTACATAAAGGTGCCCCCGATTTATGATCTAAATTGTAATGCCAACCTACTGCGCATTACATTGTGTTACGTTTGCGCATTTTAAGCCTATAGTAGTTAAATCACCGTAAAAGGGCATTAATGAATGGAACGGTTTCAATGGAAATAGTACTTTTATAACGTATCATCAAAAACCAAATTAGGTTGGCAATAGAATAATCGTAAACGTCAATTCTAGTTGTGATAACCTTTAGATTACACATTAAATTATGTGAAAGCGGATCAGTAAGGCACATACGTACAGAACTATGCACAAAGAATAATCGTTCAGTTGACGTAGTAAAAATGTTGCAACAGTACGTAGTAACAGTACAACTCTCCATTTCCCAACAACTAGCAAGTCCGCGGAAAATTCTTAAAGGTCAATTCATTTTCCGATAGCCCCAACAATGAACCATAGAGACAAATGATACTCGCTCTTATCTATACATAGTCTGTGACGCCACAAAATCATCATGGCGACCGATGAAATGTCAAATGTGACAAGAAAGTGGAACTGAAGAACGTAATGCAATTTCTACACCTGGCCTAACTTCCAAACTTGTCTAACAAAATTTGGATCTAGATTTTTGATGACCTATAAACAAACCACCGCGCCAAACTCTCATAATCATAATTCAACTTTGATAATTATCTATACGAACAAAATGATTAAGTTCTCACGATTTATATCTGAATGTAGGTTTTAAGTTTACGTAATTTGTGGAGTGAAGCTCAGCGAATATTTATTTGCTAAAAATTGTTTGCAATGCTGTGCGTCGGTACTGGTCGTCTGACTACTTTTAACATTTATCATCTGACATTTTGTTTAAGATGCTATCTTCAAGGATCGGCATCTCCATATCATACAATTATCGTACGTTATAGTTATGCAGAACGAGAGCTCACTGACGTATGTGTTTACTTCTGTCTTCATAACTTGCTGAACAGCTTTCGATCATTGAATAATCGCAATTATAACACTGGACGATATTTATGTAAACATAATTGATAGATATGTTCTTTAACTACTTCCTAATAGGGGCGCGTGTTACGGGAACTAATGTAACAACTGTAATAACTGTTTTCCACTAACTGACATAGATGGATGAGGCTACTTGATAAAAAATATACATACGAGTTAGTATCGATTTGAACACATTTCAATACTTAGTTAAATGATATAAGAAATTTCATTATTCAATCTCATACAAAACCTCCATTAGATTGATGCTACAAATCAAAGATGTAGAGATAAAGGCAATTATATTGACATTTGCGTTACAGAAGACAATTATATACAATTGTACGCAGTAGTTAAGAGGCAGTAATTAAAGCTAGGCAACATTTGGGTGTTTCGCAAACAGTGGCAACTGGCAACCTCGTGACATATGACAGTGGCGCTTAATCCCCGTGGCGAATCGCAAGAACCGCTACAAAGGGTGCTGTGTGTCGCCCGGGCTGGCTGGGTCACGCGAGTTACTCAACACGACCTCATTAATAACTATAAAAACAACTTACCATTATGCATGTGAGCTATCGTAAAATTCAGTATATGCAAATCAGAAATGTATCGAAAGAAGAGCTCTGAAGGTCTCGCTAGATGCGTAACATGTCAAGGTTTGAAGACCTTGTCAACACTAACACGAACTCACCGCTGTATAATATTTATGTGAATTTTTCTAATGCATCTGCATTCATTGAATAATAAACTGTACATCAAGTGAATAAAGGTTAGTATGACATGTATATACCTGACAATAAATTAGTCGCAGCTATTATATCAGTATTCGCCAAGATTGCTCTAATTACAACCGGTGCAGTGCTAAATTCACTGTAATTATACGTTATAGCCCTGATACGTAATTGTGTCTCGCATGTAGTAAATAAGCTAATTGTACGTTTCAAAGATCTAGCCGAAGAGCAAACTAGTAACTAGAGGTCAGGTAAAGTTCAGTGCGCCTGCGCCGGCCACGCCCAGTCAGATCTCCTGCATCTTGCAACACTACATAAGAATGTCGTAAATACTGAAAAATATTTATACAAACATAGACTCTAAGCTATAAGAGTGTTAAAGCTATTTTGGAAACAGTACCGCAATTATGTTGTTTTAAATGTTTTGTCAGGTATTTCAAGGCTGGCTGGTGAAGAATCGTGTATTTTGTCATTCTTTGAAATATAACGCATCCTTCTACGCTATTGTAGTTTACACATTAACGGCCCATAAATCTGAATATATTTTTAGACCTTTGAAATGTTTATCGAATTTAAATATTAAGTACTGAAAGATTAATGGCGTCCAAACAAAACAGATGAGCGTATTTTTATTTTAGTGTACTTTTATTTATCACCAAGAGTTACTGATTAACTTGACCCACACACATTGGAGTATACGTTATGTTTACTTGGCATACAGTACTGACACGTGACTTCAAATTGTACCTAATTTAAACAAAAACATTACCGCTTAGTAACCAGTGATAACGTGTAGCAAAAGATTTTTAGCAATTCGTGGTTCCATCCGAAGGTCAACGTTTCTAGATAAATCCGGTATAGTTATCACAGTTGCAGATTATTACTGATAGACATTGAGGTCTAATCGCTATACCTAAGCAATCGTTAAGCGATTGAAGGCCTATTTATATAAAAATAATATAAATTATTAACTTTTAAATTTTCGCGTTTCATATTTACAACGTAAAACAATTATTTTAATAAATCTTGGTAGGCCTGACGTTTCGACACAGGGCGTGGTCGCAAGCAGACTGAAGATGAGATGTCACAGCTCCCTGCATTCGGACGATAAATTTTCATCCACCCCCGCATTTTCTCTTTCTACCTTATTAGGTCGTCTACACACTACGCTGACCGTATTCACAGATGTGATATAAACGACTTTGAAGGAAAGCGAGGTTGTGTTTTGTGAATCACCGGATTCCACGTCGATGACAATTTAACGCCGTCCTCCCGATTGAAATTATTTGGGCATTTCATTTTTTCAACCGCTTCACGCACAAGACTTGTATGGTACTGGCGATCAGTGGAGAGAATTTGCAGTCGGTGGAATTCTATCCAGTGATTCGGGCTGGTTCCAATCCAGTAATTTGCAAAACACAACCTCGCTTTTGCTATTGTTTTAAATGTATGGAACACAAGAAAAAACAAAAAAGATTACCAAATATTATCAGGTTTTGTAGACTAGTGCTACAAAACACGATATATGACTATTTCCAATCGTAGCTAGCAATAGTATTGTAACAAACGCACTTGTCATGATGACGAGTAAATTGAGATTCAGTAAACAGTCAACTTTATGTGAAAGTAAGGCAAACGAGCACACGGGTTACCTGATGGTAAGCAATTAACGCCGCCCATCGACACTTGCACCAACGCGCAACGGGAGAGTTACAAGTGCATTGCCGACCTTATTAGTGTTTTGGGGATTGGGGGAGGAGAAGGATTTGGCCTTCGATAACCTCACTCACACGGCGAAACACAACGCTGTGGTTGTTTCACGCCGGTTTTCTGTGTGACAAATGTGTCTTTTAACAATTTTGATATCGAGACCTCAATGATACGGTTAAAAGAAGTTAATTATTAGACTCAAGACATGTCAGTCTATATATTAACACGATAAAAAACTTCAAAGGTTGGTTAACCCGGTAATGTCAACCGTGGTACCGCGCTACGTGCAACGGCGAGCGTAGTCGCTTAAGCATATATGAATCAAGCATTCTGGAAAAATATCACTCATTTATTTTGTAGGTAATACAAAAATGGCGTCATAATCGTGCAGAGAAATAATGCATTTAGATAAATATTGACTTTAAAAGATACTTTATCGCTTCCCCAGTAGTCTGGGTATCCATTTTAGTTCGTAATTATCGTTTTTTGGGCACACGGCGCGATGATAAGGGTAGGAATTTTCCCAAAAAATCTGTAGATACCTATTAATGTTTCGAAACAACAATACCCTAAGATTGGTGAACTAATTCTTTTTTATCTGCCATCTACAACTGATACTAGCTATGTATAGTTGTACAGAAGATAATAGCACGCACACTTATTTGTTTTCGTATTGTAAATAAAATGTGCACGCGATGCGATAGTGAACGATACCACCAAGCTAGCTTATTACTTATCTGGCTCGATCCGTCTGCCAATTCTGATTGTTTCCCCTCACTTTTTACCTAATTAGCTCTGATTTTTATCTAATTCATTCAATGAGATCGTGACTACCTACGTTACTACCGGGCGAGCCGTCATACCACTTATAATATCAAAGATAGTGAATGTATGTATTTAACAGTATTTTTCTAGATGCGGAAATCGTTAATCTACTCATACAATGACCTTGTATGCTGCATCGAGAAGTACCTACATACATTAATCATAATAACTTAAGCTATTGAAAAATTAAATAAACTCAAAAATATAAGTGTACAATTAAGATGATAGAGAACTATGTCACAATTAGGTTAGGTAATATCTAAAAATAGTATTCGTAATGACATTTAGTAAGTCCAGTGAACTCGTGTCCATGGGTAAAACTAGGAACTGCCGTTGAGCAAGTCTGCAGTGTGGCAACGTGGCAAAGCGTACATTACGTGATCCGATCCATGTGCTCATCAATTACTTTTTGCTTCCCAAATCGTTTGCACCAATAGATTCATTGTTAATCATCAATGCAATTATCTGTTACTGTTAACTCATTAGGTAGAGGCTATTTCGAAAGAATTGATTACGTAGGTAACGTTATTTCTATTCATATATTAACAGGTTGATTTAATCCGTGTAACTCAGGAACCTCACTCTAAATAACAAGTTTAGAAGTGGAAGAGTATTCCTATTAATCTGTAAAAGACGTACGCTTTTCATGATCTTTTGTAATAGAAAAAAAAATATCAGTTTTCCTTTCTATCTTCCTTGAATTAAATTAGTATGGAACAGGATGTCTTTTGCCCTAAATAAGGTGCGTTAACACGTCTTTTAAATTTCATTATCAGTTTCCTATCATTTTATCTAACCTATTATTACATGAATCTGAATTGATATTGGATTGTTGCATTGATAAGAAGCTCGGTATAGAAAAATGTTTACACAATGTCACGTTTCAAATTGATTTAGATATGCGTAAAGTTAAAACAATTTTCAATTAATTAACAATAACAAAACACACAAAAAATGGTTCTCAGAAAACTTTCATTTTAATAATGTTATGAAAATTGATTTGCTATTTTCAAGGTTGTTCTTAGATAATAATATTTATACAAACATTTGTACATATATAATACAAACAGATTATAATGAAAGACACGCGTAAGATATCGTAGCTGACCAATTTTCCATGCTGTCAGCATGTACTCCTTGATAACTACAAATAAATTACTTGTTTAAATAATTTGCAGAACAAAATGACTAATTAATTGTAGCTTGCAATATCATGCAACAGAGATTATGTTACGGACGCGTTGACATGCAAATTTTGTGAGTGATGACCACTCTCGTTGCCCAATGAACATTATGACTTTACGGCGTCGAAGCCTCGGGCGTCCATTCTTGACGTGGATCTAACTGGTGATTTATAAACCCCAATTATCAATTATAGCACAAAGTTTGAACGCAATCGCATGGAAAAACAATAAAGTGTGTCGTCCCACGATGCCTTGTTACTTAACACTTCAAGTTACATAAATTCTACTCTTATCTGTACCGCCGATTGTTTGATAAAATTAGCCAGTACCTTCAACGCAGGCCACGTGACTAATGTCACAGAACAAAATTTGTTGTAAGCTGTTTTAACAACTTACATTTTGTCATGGGAACCGCGGGATTGCTTTTGGATGTGAATCATGGGAAGTGTTATGAATTTAGGTACACAGTTTGATCGAATCACTTATATAAATTGTGTCCCAAATCATATAAAATAGCACTAACTTCTGCCAGCGGTTACGACCGCATTTCCATTGTTAAAAGTAGCCTATATGTTATTCTAGACTATAATCTATCTTTATAGCAAATTTTCTTAAAATCTATTTAGTAGTTTTTACATCAAAATAGTAACAAACACCCATCCAATTTATTATTTTTCTGTTTACGTATTTAAACTGTGTAAGCAGGTTTGAAAAACCTAAAGCCCGATGTTGATGGTTAAATTAGCGGTATTTTCTTGACAAATTTCACTTCAACGTTTAGTTCAAGTTACAACAATGACATATACTTAAAATACATAGCTGTAGGTAAGATATAGTGTCTCGTATACATAAGTACCTACATAATTATGTAGGACGGTGTCGCGACCACTGATTGGTGGACATCGGGGGCATTATTATCATGTGTGATAACCCGAGTCGGGAGGCCGGGTCTTGACTCACTAAGGCGATACGGACATGTAACTATTAGAAAAAGTATCACAAGATTTATCCGTTTCTAAGAGGATGAGTATAATAAATAATTGCTTGTTTTTTTTAAATTTTGTAGTTCGGTATTTGCTCATCTACTAAGCTGATAGGTAGAGCTCATTACAATAGGTTATTAAAACGTAGGTATTAAGTTTATTTATTCACAACTTATTTTTTGTGTTAACTACTACTTAATGTGGTGAATATTGTAGTACAAACTTAACACCGTAAATACTGAGAAATGAAATTTTGAGACTTTCATCTTATCTTACTAATATTATAAATGCTACTATAATAATACTCAATTACGCCAAAACGGCTGGAAGAATCTAGATGAAATGTGGCACAGGCATAGGATACACTCCAGAATAAGACATAGGCTATTTTTATAAACATACCACGCGGGTGAAGCCGCGGGCTGAAGCTAGTTTTTCATAATAATTTATAGAGTCTGCGTTTATATCCAGTATAATCCTTACCCGTGAATTAAAAAAGGACATAGTACTAAAGAACTGGAATGTAAAAGAAAGTTTGAGACAAGAAAGGAAGGAAATAATTAGATGATTACTAAAAATAATTACTGGGAGGGCAAGGAAGGCATTTTAAAATGAGGGAACTATTTCATGAGTCACGATTACTTAGGATGACTATAATTAAATGTGAATAAGACCTCTCAGCAATCGCTCCAATTATTTTAATTATGAAAATGCGAAAAACTTATGTCATGATGTTAACAATCCTTTAGGTCAAGACAAAATTAGTAGAAATCGAGGAATGAGAGAAATAATTAGATAGGATATTCTTCTTATAAAATTTCATAACGTCTAAAATTTTTACGAACTTTGCTCAGACTAAAACAGAGGGCTGCTTATCCACACACAAGAGGTCCACAGGTTGGCCATAAGAATTGGAGGTGGATTGGAGATAGCAGTTTTTTTTACGTTGCCACACACTTGGATTTTCTCCTGTGTCGTGGGTACGGTAGAAACATACAATTCCATATACACATCACACCCAGACCCGGATCAACAATTTGTGGATCACACAAAGGGTTGTTCCGTGCGATAAATCGAACCCGCGACACGTTGCGTGGCAACCAGTTTCCCAGCCACCGCGCCAACCGCGCAGTTTAAAAGAACAAGTTTATCAAAGAGCACAGCTTCCTGGTCTCCATACCATTGTATTTAGTATTTAGTACTATTTATCCAATTATTAATTTCAGTATGAAATATTTTATTATTAAATCCATCATCGCAAAACAAATCGTTGATTTTAAACCCAAAAACAATCTGTAGCAGCTCGAGTAATTAGCAAAGATAAGGATTTCAATACAATTAATATAATGCGCAGAAGCCAATTGATAAAATTTATTAGCAAACTGACAAAATTGTTTAAGCGAAACTCGAAGTAGATAGGTACAAAATAATATAAACAAATTCGTGAACGTTGCGTTGTTTGGTTTAAAATACGATTAAATATTGTTTTTGCTTTGAATTAACATTATACTAAAAGTTATTTTGAATTAAGTACATTAAAATATATTTTGGTAAAAAAACATTTTCTTAAATTACAGGTTGAGAAACGTGAAGACCTGATGATAAATAACTGGTGTCGCCCATGGACACCTTCACACAATGAGTGGCCAGTCTCTTGGAGTTAGAGATCCTTTGAGGATTGGGAATGAGAGAGAGTCTTTGGTAACCTCACTCACACGGCAAAACAACGCAATTATCTACAGAGAAATGCGCACTATTGTAATTATTTCCCTTTAAATCGGTAATGAATCTGAGCAACTTTACGTAATTAGCTTGACTAATTAGTTCAGCTTACACTAAATTACTGTGCGGGGGGCAAAAATGTTAAAATTTGTTAGTTACCTCATGGAATTAACGTTTTCTATCTGTGGAATTAAAGTATATGATACCTATATGATAGTGAATACTTTTCAACCTGTAAAATTTTATTATTTTAAAAACCAGATCTTTAAAAAAAGAATTTCGATGTACTTAATGAAGCAGTACCTACCTATACATTATATTACATAGTCGTTAAAAATCCACATAAAAACTCCATGCTGTCATTATTCAATCATCCGTTTCCAGAAACGACCTTTGGTCTTTAATTAACAATAATAATAAGGTTCAATATAAACGTAGCAAAGCCTATTAACTTATCTTTACCGACCTTACCTTACCGAATTAATACTTTATTAAATTTATTGGCTTTTAAAACGAAATAACAATTTCTAGAAACAGTTATACGCCAATCAGTAGCTTGGTAAATATCGTAAACGTATTATACAATAAGTAATAAGAAAGAAATATATATTTTTTATAATAAGTTTGTAATTATCGCCCCCTATTACACAGCACTCTTACTTAAGTGAAAAGTAGGTGTTACACTTTGTTAATGAGCTCTCCACATCCTTTGCAAGATTGGGGTTGCGGGCTTGTAAGTACATAGTGCAAGTGCGTATGTATCGCGACCTGGTACGGAACAGAAGAAGAAACAAGATGGATTTTAGACATTAATAGTTCGATAATCTTCACCCCAACCAGAGGGTTGCGGGGTAAGCGTAATGAGGCACCGCGACCTCGGCCCAGAGCAGGAGAAGGAACAGGGGGGTTTTTAGTCACACTCCCTCCCGCCCGGCACTGGGCGGAAGAAGTCATTTCATGATTTACCGCTCACAATAAAAAAAAACAGAGCTTATATTCACCTATAGGAGGCCCAATCCTAACCCTCCGCCAATTCTAAAATGTCCAAATCCTTAAACCCCAGAAGGTCGGCAACGCGCCCGTAACTCCTTCGTTGTTGCGGGTGTCCATGAGCGGCGCTGAGGGCTTACCATCAGGTAATCCGTAAGCTCGTTTGCCTTTCCATCACATAAAAAACGTAAACTAACAAAATTACATTTTATGTATTGTAAACATGTAATAATTATTCCTTTTTGTAGTGATCTCGACATCCGCATTAAACTTATTCACCGAATTCGTAGAAATTGTCGCCCATAACGAGTTGATAGTTATGATTAGTAACTGTCGACAGATGTAATAGAGACATTATTAAATTCCTACATGTATGTGGTGCAGGAAAAGTGGCCTGACAGCATCCAGTCAGTGGTTGTCAATCAACCGTGTGGTAAGATCTTGAAGAAAGTTTTATGAGAATCACAGACGGGTTCTGTCGCTTATCAAATGTCAGACGTTAGGAAAATATTAGGTAACTAACGCCTCGCCTGCAGCTTCTCTCTTAGAGGTATAAAAACTTGTTGTATGGGGTGTAATTTGTGGTCTGTGTATAACATTTCTGTAATTATATTGTACCAAAATAACTTCTGTGAAAACAACTGTAGTTTATACAACTTTACACAATTAAAGAATTAATGAAAGAAGATCCAGTAGTTTCAATAAACTAGTGGACCGTTTTTCATTTACTAATTTTTTTTTTGGATGTTCATCTGTTTACTTCTCTTGCCGTCGAGAGGCGAGAGGGAGTTTCAGACTCTTACTAACTAAAAATCACCCTGTCCCTTCACTTTCTACGAGCTGGGACCGCGGATCCGCAACCACTAATCA
Source organism: Spodoptera exigua (assembly GCA_902829305.4). Taxonomy (NCBI): domain Eukaryota; kingdom Metazoa; phylum Arthropoda; class Insecta; order Lepidoptera; family Noctuidae; genus Spodoptera; species Spodoptera exigua. The sequence continues at coordinate 12,070,851 of LR824603.2, forward strand.
AGCACCCAAGTCGTAATTTTTAATAAAGATTGTAGGTATGTGTCATGATAACTATTACTCAGTATTGTTGGTATTAAAAGTTATATCCTTTTCTACATAAGTACACATTTGAAAGCGCAAAGGACGCCCTTCGATAATTGCAAATTATTAAATTCACATTACACGAAGGACGGTCATTAAATCAAATGTTATTGGGTTAAATACGTTGTCAGGTGGTTAATATATAAGTGACATGTTAGTGGACTAATGGGCAGTTAACAAACGGGAACATTTCACAATACGTCCTATGTACTTACAACATACAACATTGTCCATGAGAGTTCCGCTATATGCTGTAGCAATCAACCGCCAAGTGCAAGTGTTTCATGCACCTGAATATAACAAATGACTATGTTGCAATATGAACCAGAAAAGCTCTGTCTTACTTAACCTCACTATTTTTTCTCCATAAGTGACAGGTCTTTCTTTCTTTTTTTAGTCGCTCCCTCATATCTGAGGGTCGTGGTCAGCATCGAGGTAAAATCTAGAGTCGATGATCCATTTCAAGCCAGCGCATCTCTCACTACCGCGAAGAATTCGGAGGATGATGAATCTTTCACTTGATCGGTCCATCTGGTTGGTGAACGACCACGCGATCGTTTGCTTTCGGTGTTCCCAACGACTATCATTGTTTCCAGACTTCCATCACCTTTCGCACTATGTGGCCGAATTAGGATAGAATGCATTGTTGGCATATTATCGATAAGCTGATTTTTATTTTCAGCAAAACCTAAATCAAAGTACTAAGTATCAGATCTAGGATTAGTAAAATAACTACACAGTTCCCACTCGTTAAATTCATGTAAAAAAAATACTCAGAATTTGCTCTCGTACTCAGAAATATTTGATGATGCTCAGAGACATTGGTTTAAAAAAGTACTTTATACGTCGCGTGTGAGCAAACGTGATATCTTGAACATATAACATATAACATATTAGACAGATAATTAAAAAAAAAGTCTACTAATTCAAACAACAATAATAAGTAAAATTAAAAGAAGAATAATCACTATCAGACTGATAAATTTATCACGGTACTTAATACCTACTGGGGCAAATCTATAATCAGATGCGATAAACACATTTAGGTTAATTATTATAAGAATTAATATCATCCAGCCTTATGTACCTAGATATATTATATTTGTTTTAATCGCTTTACATAACGATACTGGATTTAGTTTGCGACTCTGTCTGCACGTAGCAGATACTTAATCACACAATCCCTATTTTACCCATTTAAACAGGAATTTCAGTAAATCCTTATTTGGTTTATCTTTTTTCTAAAACGTAGTGAAGGGCGCCCTCCAGCTAGGTCGACTGACGACAGATAATATATCCGTAGAGTGGCTAATTCACTATCCGAATGATAAGCAGTGGTGGATGAGAATAGCTGAACATCGAGCTCATTGGCGTGCTATTGAGGGGCCTATAGCAATGGAGGAACACATATATAATTCCTTCTTTCCGTCTAAAAACTCCCTAGTTAAAATATTTTATTAACACCACAAACAAAGGAGGTTGGTAATCATATATCAAGAATTAAAAAACCCGTCCATACGTTGGCATGTTCTACAAAGCGGTATAAACAATCCGTATCAGATTAGGCCGTCTCCGGCAAGTAGGACGGATTGATACCGGACATGTGATCTGTCTGTGTATTGAACTACATAGTTATAGAGCGATGGAGAGTTCCTTCATATTTTTTATTGAGATAATTTCTTATTCTCGACGTATGTTAGGACTCTAGTACTGATGTCAAATGACTTAAAAGGAGCGTAAATCAATACTAATAAAAAATAAGTTTTTAATTAAATTCAATATGTATTTTTTATAGGATATGCAAACGATCTGACGGATAACCTGATGGTAAGCGATCAGCGCCGCCCATGGACACCCGCAACACCAAAGGAGTTACGAGTGCGTTGCCAGCCTTTTGGGGATAAGGGTTTCGATTATTAGAGGATTGGGAAGGGATTACGAGCGAAAATTTATTTAACTAGTGAAAATTACTTTATTATTGCCAAGAGTATAAAGTTACTTAGTAGTATAAGATAACTTTAAATTTAAAACACTAAGAAGAGATAGTAAATTTCTTTTCGGATTTTAGTCAAATAAAACCTATTTCTAATAAACACGAATCTTTTACAAAAATAAGTTTCTTTCCAAAGATTATGTTTTTCTCTTACATAAAATATAATACAATACAAAACAAAATAAGTACATATGAATGTGTTGTAAATACAACAACAAGTTTTTATTCTCCATTAATTGGTACTTAATAAAAACCAAACAAACACAGATAAAAAAGCAAGATGATTTGCAAATATAAATATTAAGTTATCTATTCGTGTTGGTAGAATATTCATTCTTATTACATAATATATAATATCGCTCCGTTTGTTTGTTAAAGATTAGAGTTTTAGAAGTCAGAAATAATAGTACTATACTTACTAATAATAGTACTGACAAATAATAATCAAGATTATTCCCTTTTTTTTGGTGTTGGAAAATCTAATTAAAAAATCTAAACCATAGCTCTCTGGGGAAGGGCGAATGGTACTGTCAGACTCTTACTGACTAAAAACGAATCCGGTGTTCCTCCATTTACCCAAAAACCTTAAAATTTTGGGCGTAACTACCAAAACTTATGTGTTGCATGTATGTTTAAAGACTAATATGGTTATTAAAATAATCAAAGCCACATCCATAATAATAAATGTGTAAATTAATTCGTCCATATTAATTCTTCTGCTTATCCAGCTTAGGCTTCCAGAGACTCTACATTTAATGATTACATTTTGTATATACACACGACAAAATTTAAGTTAAACCGACTAGATGAGAGCGACATTTCATATCTCCAGCACAACAACTCTGAGACTACATTGAGAAAAAATATCAAAAATAATTCCAAATCCGCAATCTCTTTACGACAAAACAAATAAAAAACATATGCAATAAAAATAAAGCACCTTTACAATACTACATACATATGTAGTAATACTAGATAGTATTCTATATTCATTGTATTTATCATGAAAGCTACGGAATATATGGTTAAAGGAAATTATAAACACTGAATGCACTATCTATTACACACGCTAATTAACTGTTTAACAAAGGAACGGAAAATAACGATCTTCCAACAGATATAACTATCACCAAGTAATTAAGATCGAGCCGCTATTTATAACAGTTATCAACGTATTTTATTTTAACGGACTTTGTGCCAAAAGGAAATGATAACAGGAAATTAAATAATATGCGAGTTTTATGTAAACATCATCGCGTGGATTTCGCTCAACTTTTACGCAAATTTTATACGAAAATAGTTGTCAGAGATCGCGGTACAGTTTGCGTCAGTTTTATGTATTGTGTTGTCACAAATCTAGATTCGGTACTGCTTAGTAAGTTTATCATATGTATATGAAAATGTTTATTACCAAAAAAATAATATTATTGTGTACGCAAAGGGATACAAATCAACGCAGAGTAAGCAAAATGACAAAAGATAATAAGTTTGGATTGTTCGTTCAGTCTAGAAGCCTCAATATCACTTTGATCTTAATGAAAATCTTTTAATTAGTTGGTTGTGACAGACAACCCTTATTTTATTGAAAATGCAATTCAATTCTAGTGCAAAAAAGCTAATTTCGAATAAAATATAGCGTTCAACACAAATCTAGATAGATCCATAACCTTTACTCCGACGTACCAATACCAATAATTACATCATTGTTCACAAAAAAGGGCAAGAAATTCCCAATGTTCGTTCAAACAAAAATACACCTAAAATTAACTGAAATGTCAGGGTTATAAGCTGAGATTCCTTTGTAAAGTCACAAGGAATATGTTATTAAATATGAACCGAATTCATTGATCTATTATGCTCCGGTGTTCTGACATTGAAAATGATAATAGCTGAAACGTGACTCGTCCCGAATTGTAAACAGATTTGACAGACAGATACTCGGTGAATCAAATCTTCACGAACTATTAACTTAAATGGACACAATGTTTTTAATTAACAGTGTTGTTATACAACTCTTATGTAGTTAACGAGTTGGATCAATAAATAGAATTATTTTTTTCTTAGTCTTGCAATCTGTATACCTACACAGTTGTTTGGTAAGCAAGTAGGTACGAAAATAAATATTTTTTTTAGCACAGAGACTACTTTTTTACTTTTTTCTTAATGATGTTTAGCTTGTTTCCAGATGAACGGTAAAAATATACATTTGTGGTGTTTGCAAATATTCCGTTCTACATACCTTGTTGTTATAGGGAAGGAAGCTTGTCGTTTTGGGACATTAAGTGGGGGATAAAATTGACCAGACATTCTCCTCATTAAACTACACTGCAAACTTTTCAAAACAGTAAACTAAACATTTGGCGGTTACTCCAGAGTCTATAATTTAGTTAATAAAAGTAACATCCACTGAAAGTGAAAGAGATTGATAAATAAATTATACTACACTACTATATAAATAGGTAGTGTACCTATGTGTAGTAGTGTAGTATAATTTAGTAATCAATATGTATAAATCGTTGTCTAGTCCTTAAACAACACTTTTTGAGATTTTGCAAGACACTAAAACTAATATTTTAAATTATCTAAGTTCTCTTAACTTGCTGAAGCTGTACATGAAATTAAGAAAAGTGATATTAGAAAAGGAAATCTGTTAACTTCAAATAATCGACATAAAGGCAGGCAAAGGATAAATCTGGAGCAACGATTTTTGTTTTCTTACAAGAATTGTCTACATGAGATACATCCAAAACATGTTGCGTGTACATATATTAGAAGCTAATCGAAGTTTATCTCGCTTTGTCACCGAAGTCGTGACGAGATCAGCCTTCGAACAAACACTCTAGATAAATTAGAATACAATAGACCTACAGCTTACGGGTAATTAATATGCGAATAGGACCCGATGCTTACCCAAAACACTATCGAAAATAAATACGTACCGAAGTTACAATTAGGTATATTTTACAACTCCAAGTCACGTAGTATTTTAAATTTTCTATATGTAAATACGTGTAACGCACGTGAAAGGAAATAATGTAAGTAAAGATATATATTTAATGTAAAAAGACGTGCATTTATTTTCCTGCCTTTACTTTTACATTAATACATATATATTTATTTTCCGCTAGTTGATTATGTGCAGTTTGTTATTCGGAAAATCATTATGAGGTCTGCCGCCGCGCCCTGTTACGAACGACCAGCGTGCTTATTTTGTTTTTGTCACGCACTGAAATAAACTGTTGATTTTTAGTTTGTTATAGGTACTTAAGTACTTATTTTAATATTAAACAGACTTACGAGTAGAGCAATGAACACCTAATAACGTAAGGTTAATGTTTAATCTGTGGCTTTTCCCGCGTGGTGATGATTTTTCATGAAACATAGCCACTGTTCTTTTCTGTTTCGCATTTATAATAAGCATAAGTTTAGATTTATCCGCTTGGAATTATGGCGCAGACGCGGTAGTGTTTAACGTTTCTACATGAATGAAATTTTACGTTTCAAATGTTGTGTAGCAATTCTTATGACAGTAACAGTATGTTGGAACACCGTAATACCAGCCTAGGTAGCATTGATTACCGCGTCATGTCATCTTCAACCCGTCAAAGTTGTGGCGGTCGAGTGTCGGATCGGTTACATCGGCGAATGTGGAGCCACGAAGCAGTCGTGATCAATTCACCTAACGCCTGCCGGATGACGTAGCGACCGCAAAGAACATGCTTCACTTGCCCAACCACACCTAATATATCACAACGCTTCTAACATAACACCCAGTAAAAACGTCCTGTCGGAACTACACGAATCATTAAATCATATTCTTTTGTATACATTAAAATTCCACCCGTTTTTTGCGTGCTCACTGATTTATTATCGCGATCAAATGATTAGGTTCATGCATTGCTACATTATCTGGTTAGACAATATGCCTTGTTAAATATTATTCCGATACTGCCGGCAGCGAACGATGAGAAATCATAGCTTAAAGAAATTCATTAATATTAAAGACGCAAATGATTAATTCATATATGTATAATTTTCGTAATGACAAAGGACAGTGGAAGTGTTAAACAAATCTTTGTTTAGTATGGAATCAATTTTCACCATTGAGCTGATGACCTTCTTTCCTAAAACTTGTATTCGGGATTGTAGCCTGATTACGCACACCTTGACCCACGTCGACAGCCGTGACATCGAACCTGTTTCGATCTCTCCACATGTCGAGCCGATCATGAAGGCGACGTCACTAGCAGCTGCGGTGCAGCCTACCGTACTGACGACGTGACGCTCGGTTCGCGCCGACGGAACGCAAAAACTAATGGGGACGAATACCTTTCCCAGCAATCATCTCACCGTATCTAGTTTATGAAACAAAAATGTGAGAAACAAATTAAGTCGCTTGTTCGACGACACGATTTGAACGCTGACGATGATTGCAATCTAACACAATAAGGATTATATAAGAATGAACGCCGGCGCTACGTAGCCCGTTTTAAAATCGCGAAGGTTAATAACATTAGGGTAAATACCCATGAAGGCGAGCCCAGGACCAGTAGGAACAATAGTGAACGCGAAGCCTTGATGGACAACTAATGAGTGCTGAGTGGGTATGGCATGAGTGGAATGTCACAGGCGCACGACATGCCCTTCTGTGACACACCACGGTGGATTGAGGAATTCAATGGAGGCTGTGACTAGTGGGTGCCATACACCGCAATTATTTCTAAAAAAGTAAAAATCAGAATAAATTTTTAAAAAGAAAATGTAGAAACTTTAGAAAATGTTTCATCATTGATTCGCTAAAAGAATTGGACTCTACAATTCGTCGCGTGCCCAGTACATCCGTCACACACATGTGCGGAGTACAGACGGTCTATTAGATATTGCAACATCGGTGATTGTTGACCACAGGTGTACAGATTTTACACAATTTCCATATTTAGGTGAGATAAAAATTGCGATCACGAATACGCATGTTCTACACGGTTACTTTATCCAAGATACCTATAATTTGCGCAATCTAATTTGCATGTAAACCGTTCTATTGTTTATGAAGTTCACACAAGTGTCTTTTAAGAGCTTTCGATAAATATACCACTTATTCTGTTAAGTAGTATTAATGGTAATAATGTAAGTGTCCTATATTAATTGATCTCACTTCATTGAAAAGTAACAGTCATTGTATTTACAAGAAAAATAATATTCAAAAGCTTCCTAATTGTGTCATAGGTTAATAATAAATAATTAGCGAATTTATATACACAGCACGCTATATTAATAATAGCGTGCAGAGAAAAAGCATATACCTATATATTTACTATTATCTAGATTTTTCCAAAATCAAAACTAGTTTCTAACATCAAAACATCCAAATAATATACGCAAATGCAAGGTAGAACTAGTTTTATACCAACGATTTCGTAACTACAATATCTAAAAGTTTAGAATAAAGAGGATCGTAGTATTAAAACCTGCAAAATAAATACAGTAGTGTTGCCCAGTAGTCCTGGTAAATAATTTAATCCATGCCACTGGCCGCAAAGACTGGTTCAATGTAATAACTACAAAAAAGTAAAAAACTTCCCCGGCTAACCGACACGGATGTTAGCCGGTTTCACGCATTTTCTTGTCAACGATGGCACAAGATAAACTGACAAAATGTAATCGCTTCTTGAAATTACAACAAAAAATGTAACAAACCAATAAAAAGACTTACCTTAAAAACAATTCGGTCCTTCTCCATTTTTATTTTATTTCCTTAGTCTAGAATCGTCAGTTCTGTAACAAGCAAAAACATTATAACGTAATAAATATCAAACAAGCATTTAGTTTAGGAAATAGCTATACATATGTAGACAAATATTTAAAAAATAAAATACCTACTACTAAGATATCTAAAAGTATTATTTAAAAATAGATATGTATTTAAATCAAAATTTGCCCAAAGGTCAACCAAATTATACCAACTTAATTACGATGTTTTTCAAATTCCATTTGTTTTCGTAAATTGATAACTTAATAATGTAATTCGTTTAATTAATTTAATGATTAGCTCTATGTATTATTTTATCAATGCATGTATTTTAAGTTATGTAGTATTTGTCATACATAATAAACCACAAAAAAACCGTGTATTATGCTTATCGAAGCCACAAGATAAACATCTATGGACATGTCAAGTTAGCTTGGAATCAATTAATAAATACCAATCAATATACAACTTGACAGCTGATATTTTTGTTAAACAATTTGTTATTTTTAATTATCAGTACGTTTTTTTGCCTAGGACTGCCTTAGTTAACATTGAATGGCTTCAATAAACCTTATCTAGATTCGTCAAGAACATATGTGTATGGTTTTTGCGAGACTTTTTAAGGCTTTTCCATCATACTAAACTCAAACAATCTTTGTAATGTGGTCGAATGTCGATCACTTGATAATCCTAGATCCAATAATAATTACGAATTCAAAACTATAAGCTCACGTAATACTTAATCTTAATAATAAAGTTTCACGGATTAATAGCCAGTAATAAACCTCTATAAAAATCCGATTGCATTGCATACAGACGTTTTGAACATCACGACTCTATAACAAGACTTGTTTAGTTACTTCTCAAATAGATGCTCGCAACTAACATTAAACTTTGAACCTTACTTCGTTAAAAATCTAACATTCTATACTTGATGATATTTATTATTTAAATATATTACTTATTCTATGCATTATGCTGTTTTATGTTATAAGTTGAAAACAAATATCGTCAAATTTTATGCCTTTGATTTTGACACGGATAGATAATATTTTAATGAATATTGCTACACTCGGCGAAGCTATAAAATTGTTAAGTCTGTAAGTGTTTTGTGTCATCTGTTATTAATAACATAAAACGCTATTAAGTTGGGCAAGTTTATGGGAAACAATAACTTTATGAAAGTTGTTACTTCGCGTAGTAGTCACGTAGTGTACGCGTAGTACGTGCGTAGTAGCTGCGTAGACATTTCGTAGAGCACCTTAATTATCGTATTTGCAGCTATTTTAGCTTTATATGTATTATAATATGTATTAATAACATATTAATAAGACTCCAGACTTACTCCACATTTAAATAAAACTAACTAAGTTGAGGACTATTTAAACTTCCCACGGCATTACAAGCAGTGGAAAGTAATTAATCCCAGCATAGATTATATAAAACGGTAACGATGCAACTGATATTTAAGTACTGAGAGGTTTCTTAACTACTAATTAAAATCTCGTATGCGTACCACCAGCGCGCGTGACTGGACCAAAACCATTGCGCTTAGCACTGCTTTAGTAAAGCAGATCAGATTTTTTATGAACAATAAAAACTTATTCGGACATCATCATTATGACACCGCCACGATTTGGGCGGTTAAGTGATGCCTTAATTCAATTGTCGGAAAGCAAACCTAATAATTGGTCTTGGTGCTTCATTATTGGGAATATTCTCACAGTCGAAAAAAGAAGAATTTGAAAGCTTCTGATTGAACCAAGTGTGAAACCTCCAATTGGATTGGATTGGTTATATTAATATGAAGGTACAATTGTTCATTTTTTGTTGCAGATTTTTATGGTACAATCGTACATTTTTGATTTTTGATTGATTTTAATAAGTATTCAAGCCTGCTTTAAAAATGATAGTTTGTGACCCTGGTTGTTCTTTATTTGTCACTTGTTATACCTAATTCACATCTGAAAACGGTTACCTACTTTAGAATCAGATAAGTAAGTAATAAAAGCAACAATCACTTAAAAAAACATCTTACAGACAAAAAATACTTATCACGATTTGTAAAGACAGACCGGCACTTTTTGTAATTTATATTTCCATTGAAATTATGGATCTTAATCGTACTATTGAAAAACAGACTAAAAAAGAACAAATAAGAACTACCTATTAAGTTCCTATACTAAATTACATTATTTCAAAGGAAAATGATGGTTACAACAATTACAAGCCGTCGTTTAATAGGTACATAGATACTATATCTGTATGAAGACGTTGCAGAGAAAGTGGACGGTGCACGGTGCACGTTCTTCCTGCAAGTTTCTAACGACTTCAATTATATTATTGTCTGGTGTGTACTTAACTATACGCGTATTGTACCATTATAAACTTTATGCAACTAACAACAATCTTGGTAATTCTGTGGAAGCTCCTGCACTCTTTAGTTAAGATGATAAGCCATTTAGAATATAATCATACGTTTTGCGGAGGGGAAGGCGTAAATTATCTAATGACTTCTGAGGATATGGACTTTCTGATGAGGGAGTATCCCTGTTCCTTCTCTTACTCCAGGCCGAGGCTGCAGCACCTCATTGCGCATGACCCGCAACCCCGGCTGAACATCAGCCCTGTTGGACCACATCTGTGGCATATTATTATACCTGATGAGTTAACCTGACATAAGAAATAATCTGAGAGTCGAGACATTAGGATATTCTCCTATGCAGACAGCCAAATTGCAATTCAAACATTCATTATTTATCATATGCTCATTGAAAAAAATAACAATATTTACAATTGATCCCTCGAAAATATTTTAATTATTTCACAACATTATTGTACGATCTATGGTCTAATAGGTACTTATGTACTTACTTACTTTACATATATATTATTCCCAATATATTAATTGATCGTCCACATCTAATAGAAATGCATCTCTTTAGTTTAAATTGAGGAGCTATATTAAAAGTGTTGTATTTTCTTTCATTTTAGAGCTACTGAAGCAAAAAATTATTTATTTAGACGGTAATATGCAAAGTTTCTACTAGATGATACAACATTTTCATAAATATTCATTTATTATTTAACGAGTTCCAGGTGGCTCCTCAATCCAGATGTTTACATTGAGGAGCCACCTTTTCATTAAAATAACTAGTGATATATTTTGCTGCTAAATCCAGCATTCGTGCTGCAAAATAGGCAAAATTACTGCAAAATAATGGTGTGGCTCCTCAATCCTTACGTACATCAACATTTTAATGGCTAACTATCTTTATTGGCAATTCATCAAGATTACAACTTGGTCCAAAGAACGTTAGCTAAATTTGTGCCAAGTAGAACTTTGGCACATCACATGAAAATATTACACAACTTTGAGGTTAGTGCATAAGTATCAAGGGCCTTAAGACCAGGTCCAAGTATGCAGCGCGCTACGTTCCGCGCACTCGTCATAGAGACATCAATCCATACAGATGAGACAGATCCCTTAGGGCCGATGTTTAGCCGGGGTCGCGGTAGCAAGAAAAGGGAAAATAGTTCGTTTCAAAAAAGGAGAAGGAACGGGACGAATTTTAGCCAGTAGGTAAGTGTCTGTGTCAATGGATGATTTCTATTATTTTCCGTTATGAAAAAGGATCAAGTCTGTCAAGACTCGGACTGCAATTATTAAAACCGCAACAGATTCTTTAAACTGTGTAGTAACAATTTTCTTACACCTGAGTTATTACGGGGTACCTAAAACTTCCAAAGGTCTAGTTTTATGCGGAGAAAAGTTAAACAGTGTGAGATTATTAGCTCACTAAAATTACCCCAGAAACGTCCACCATCACTTATTATGGGGTCACATAGCATCGATACCTCTTTTTATGTGATATGTCGGCAAACAAGGATGAAGGTCCTTAACAATTGGAGATGGGAGAGGAAAAAAGTGGAAAGATGGATTATAGGATAGAGAGGAATTACGGCAGATCTCTAAAGTTTGTAAGTTTACAAGAACATAACTACAAGTATACCTAAATTAAATTATACACTTAATCCTGAACCAATAGATCTACGAATGTAACCTATGTAGTAGGTACTAGTAGGTGTCCACAGGCACAATGTAGCGAACCTCCTTAACTCTTGACACCTTTTGTACTATACACCTACATTGACGAATAAAAAGATTTGAATTTGTATTTGTACTTTCTTTCACTTTAATAGTTCTAAATATCCGTGTAACAACATAATTAGCTAGCTCTTGTTTCCAAAATATCCTCAGTAGGCGTTATCTAAGTAGGTAAGTACTTAGATACATCTGCAGCCGGTCGTTCGGAGAATCCGCTATGTCCAGCCTTACGTAACGCGATGTTACCGCCGATAATTGTGCAATGTCTAGCGATGTATGTATATACCTATATTTGTTGCTAACTGACCACTAAACTGTGACCTATATAAGTTATCTGAACTCTAATATTGTTCAAGTATACATCAAAAACAATGTAACGATAGATAAGTAGGTTTTACTAATTATTATTTACATTGTATGGTTTATTTTTAAATACTAATCGCTTATTACTTTTGTCTTAGGTAAAGTACATCCAAGTTAAGCATCTTGTATATAAACCAGATGAGTTTCATCATAGAATATTTTTACAGAAACAAATATATAGGTACGCTTCAACTAAGTTTCAATTTAATTGGCTATATCAAGACAGACAGCTGTTGGTGCATAGATTGAATTTGAGTGAAGGACTGACTGCTAATATTGCAAAAAGTTTCACAGATTGGACACCCACATGGAACGATGTGATTCATAAATCGATCTGCGTCTGTCTGTGTGATTTAATTCTTGTAAATGCACAAGAAAAAGTCGTAGTTTAAGACCATATTTTATGAAAAGAAATAAATCGCCAAGTGTAATCGGGGTCGGTCACAAAATGTTCTGTATCAAATTTACGTGTGCTGGGCCACGCTTTTTTAGGGATCCGTAGTAAACTAGGGACCCTTATTTGTGAAGGGAATATTATTATAATAAAATGACTGAAGGCAAGAGGTTACCCTTGATATAATTTTATTGTTATACCGGGAACAGAAATACATCACCTGTGCAAATTTCAACTGTCTAGATATCACGGATCATACACACAGAGGAGTATAGATATTAGTAAGATTTCGGATCTTACGCTTTGTGAATATAGAACCCTAAAACGCGCAATGAATCGGAAATTCATACTAATTCATAGTTCTTAATTGCAATATGATTGATCAGTTAGTTTTAACAGTTAAATACTAATAGGTACGAAGTTATTAACGATAGGTACTTTGTTTTGCAATTCCTATGAAATCGTGATAGCGTATTGTCGGAAGAAGAGGATGCCGGTTTTCTAAGCGGAAAACCAGTCAATACATCATCTTTTAAGGTCATTTAGTAAAATGTTAGACATATTTTAAATTGGTGTATTACTATTATATTTTATACGTAAATAATCCTTTTAGGTACCTATTTGTGTGCAAGTAGATAGGTACCTACCTAGGTATATATAAAAATATCTATATATTAGATAGTAAAAAGTAATAACATATAAGTAGTTCTCATCGCGTAGACATATACCTATAGGCTTTAAGATCAAAAACATATGCCATATACATGCCGAATGTTAAGATATCTAGATAATATTTAAAAATTAGAAGAACAATAAAAATGACCTAGGATTTTAAATAATCAGAAGATTGAAAAAACAATATAATTAAGTGCAAATACGTATAAACTTCCAACCTTCACCTCAAATTAAGTAAATAATGCGAATTAAAAATCAACTTTGGACAAAGTGTTGCCAAACACTTGAATTTATTAGTATTTATTTATTTAAATTTATTGAATGAAAAGTGTTTAAGTATATAGGTAGGTAGTCTAGATAATATTTTAAATAATATCTAATTATGGCGACCAGGAAGCAAGCATAATCTGTAGTATAGTATGTCTAGGCCTAGGTAGGAGCCTTATAATTACCACATTTACCTACCTTTCCTTTTAATTTCCTTAATAATCAAGTAAACACCTAAATTTAATTTAATTGCCGATCTCAATTTGAAATGTTATAATTGAGTTAGATAGATATTATTATTCGCAAGTTCTATTAAAGATTAGCTTCATTCGATGAGTAGTAAACTTAGATTCCTTGATTAAGAATAAAAATGTATAATTATACTTACTTTTATTCCTGAAAAACTATTATTATTCAGCAACCATAAAGTTATTGACTCACAACACTTGGTCTGGCAATAGAACCGACTCCAAATAAACTTTACCGGTAAAGTTCAATCAAAACTTATGTAGGTACGATTTTGTGTTTACGCGGTCGTCATGGTAACGGATGTAAATACAATATGGCGCCGAATGCGCGCGCGCCTCTGTGAACGAACGCAGACTGGCTGCGTTGCGCCGGCCACCGACCACCACCGCGGTTCTTCAGAAAGCGAGAGGAAGAGCCCAGGCTCCAAGCCAGTTTTAGTTGTGCGAGGACAAGTGCATGTTTCCATTACTAGCACTGATTTGTATGCATACTGTAGTCTCTACTACTATGGCAGTTTTTTGTGGGCGTAGCTTGTTAGCGCGACATATTCTATTTATATAAAGCCAATTAAAATAAACCATTGATGAACGATAATGATCCACCCTCTTAGTATACGATGAAACCGGTTACACAACTTCCGTGAAAATTTATCGCTTAGATTACCTATGCGAGTGTGGAGCCATGCGAGATATTTGTTTGATAGCAATAAGGCCTTGCCTTACATTGCACGGAGATGGCCTCGGCCGATGAGTTATTATTGTAAACGTCTGGGACTTATGTCACACACATAAGTAACAAGCAGGTGAGTTTACAGTCATGTCGATATATTGTGATTGAATTATGAGCATTAATTACCAACTTACAGCACTTTCCAGTCTTTCCAAAGGAAATAAACATATTAACCGCCGTGCGTAGCAGCGCAGTCGGGTAAAATAGATATAAAAAGGTACCACCACTAAGGTAGGTAAGGTACTATTATGGAATGAATTGGTCAAAATAAACGACATAATATATTATCACATAACTTTATATTTGAATGAGTAACTTTCAAATCCAATCTCCCATTTAATAATAATAAGAACATAAAGCTGTACACAATTCAATAAGCATTTACATTTAAATAATTCTGATGAGTTACAGTATCCGTAACTGAAAGTAAACCTAGGTATGTTGTTATTATTACAAAGCAACATCATGGACAATCGTTAAACAAAACATAAATGCTACAAATTAAAACTATCGTAAGAACTAAGTCCATTTCATACAAAAAAGTCCCCGCTTCGGAGTGGTGTTAAAACAAGGTTGCGTGGATTTATGAAATGGGTAAATTAGTCGAAGAAGTTTACACACCGATTACAATACAGTAGGTAATACATGCTACACAAATGTTCGATAAGTAACATTACGTGGGTACGTTAATTCTGTAACGAAATTATAATTTAATTAATTAAAACAAATGATATGATGCATTCTTGTGGCGTGCGGCACTAGGGTGCGACTCGCGTGAATAAACTCTAGTCGAGTAGCGTAATATTGAGGTAAACAGGCAGGCCTTCATTGTACGTTGCGTACTGCGGAGAGATTCACGATCCATGTAGTGTCCCAACAATATTACGCTACCAGTTTAGATATTTATAAATATAATACTAAACTAAAAAAAACATAAATGTAACAAAGCAGACTGGAAGTTAATACGAAAGAAGACTATTAGTACAAGCCTTGAGGAGATGTTAGAAAAGAAAGAAAGCCAACTAGTAAATTCTTAGTTAGACACTAACATTCTGTTGTATAAAATATCACTACAACATACAGACTATTTACATATTATTACAATTACATATGCCATATTGACAATTATTAAAGATGACTATTGACTATGCAATTATAATCAACACGAAATTGTTACACAATATCTACTTTATTTATATAATTTTTTCACAGTATTTCTTATAACGGCACTTAATCTAACGTACTAATAGCACCTACAATGTTCAATGTACATATTCTGAGACTTACACAGTGTTGACTACTTGGTCAAAGCACTTTGCGACAAACTGTTCCTTATCGTCCAACTTTCTGACGTCATTACCCACGTGACGTGTTAGCATAGCGTCTTGCAAAGCGTTGAGGGCTTCAGAGGTGAACCTCTTTCCTTTAAGATGAGTGATGACGGACGCTTCCCCGTGGAATCCAGATTCCACGAGACCTGGAGGGATGTTAAGAGTGACGTCTTCGATGAGACCCTTCTCCACCGACATGCTGATAACCAGCTCTTGTGTCGCAGAGTAAACCTTGGACGGAGCCAGCAACTCCGCCGGCACAGGGAAGGTGCGACTCACTGTGAACACCGGTGTTTTACCGAAGTTCCAGTCCCAGGACTGAAGCTCGTTTTTGATATCCGCAAGACCTGATAAAAAAATATAAAGATTAATACACTAATAACATATATCACAAGTATAAATTCAGTTCTAATTGGTAATTTTAGGTTTAGCTTACCTGGGAACCAGTCATCAGTAGGATTAATGTATTGGAAGCCTCGTTGCTTGGAGATCTGTGAGGTACCCCCATCTTGCAGGCTCAAGGCAGCTGTGCGCAGGAACTCGTACCCGACGGCAGTCTGGAGGCTGTCCACGGTAATGCGGTTGTCCATCTCGGACAGGTTGGCAACTTCAGAGCGCGTGGATGCAGTCGCCTGAGTCTGTATGCCATGCTAAATAGAATTAAAAATGTCCTTCTTATAAACTGGAGGGGCGGTTGTCAAGTCAAGGTCAGTAGTATTAGTAGAAGAGTTAGTCAAGAAATAACAATCACAATAGCCAAAAGGTTAATAAAACAATGAATTTTATGAATACAATTTGATTTGTCGAGAACATTGTGCAATATACAATATTGCTGTGTGCGTGCAATTCAGTATTGAGTGTTCACGCTTTTGTTCCCGCAACGTAAAGTGATGACTCACAGGTAAACAATGAAATGCAACATGTACGACCTGTGACATTACTAAATATTCAAAAGAGCATACTGGGCCTGCTTGGTACCAGCATACTAAATACATCGTTATATTTTACTATTAAATTATTTACATTAATTACAAAAACACTCAATTAATGGGAAATGTAAATCTAATAAAGCTAAATCAAAGTCCAATCTACATGAAACAGTCAAAGTCAACATCTCATGAAATAAATTACAGTGGGAGTTAGTGTGTGGGAGTAAAAATACTGATAGCAAAAATGGGTCAACAGCTAACATAACTTTGATAATGTACTATGTAGATGACACACTAGAGTACAGTTAATAAGAAGTAAAAAAAAACAAACATGATAGCAAGTAGGTAGTTAAAGAAGGAAATTACTTTAGTTCTTTGAACCAAAAAAGGTTCAAACATACTTAAACTTTTTTGTGTGCACATCTTTTAAATGTGTATATGTTTGCTGAACAGATGCAGCTATATTATTCAAGCATAAGGATGTTTGAACCTTAAGTATCCAGCCTTTTATGGAGATCTGTATTACTCACCTCACGTTTAGCAAGGGCTCTGCTGAGATCTGCCTTATTGGCATTGACTAGAAGTGTGCAGTGGTGATATCCTGTCAAACGGCCAAGCTTGGCAGCTGTTCCAGATACCTGATAATATAGATGCTAAGGAAACTATTTCAATATAATCATTGACATTTTTAATGGCAAAATGGGTTTCCTATTAGACTTGTACAAGAAAACTTAGGGTCTTGTACTATACCATGACCTCTGAATATATTACAAAATCACTACTTATTTTCATTATATTTGAAAAGGATACTTTGTATTTATCTCGAACAATCATATCTTGGCGTTCATTGATGATAGACTTGATTCCAAAACCCCTAAAGAGTGCTCTCTTGATCAGCTCCAAGTTGTATTTCCTGTCATATCTCTCCCGTGGGGTGAAGAAAGTGATGTTTAGGTTGCCGCGGTCATGGTACACAGTACCACCACCGCTGTTGCGTCTTGCAAGAGCTATTTCCCTCTCATTCAGGAGTGGGATGTTAGCTTCCAACCATGGATTCTGATGTCTTCCAATTACAACACAAGGTTCATTACGCCAGACCATCATAACATGATGGTTAGTGAAATCCATGTTACGGTACATCCAGTCTTCCAGAGCCAGATTAGTAAATATGTCCGTTGATTGGGACATAAACACAGACTTGGTGATCTCCCCCTCAGCCGGTAAGTCGCGTTCCTTCTTTGCATTCAGGTTCTTGCTTGCTGTTACCAAGCTGCGAGAGCTGGTTCTTCTTGTGATACCCACCACAAGGCAGGCACTGCTAGCGACTATCTTCTTCATCATTGACTGAGCCATCTTTAATGTTATATTTGTTTTAGGAATTAGATGATAATGAGTTCTTAAACGGATACTTTTCTGTATGAACTTTATAACCACACTTTATTAAAAGTTAATTACTTAATTGTTACTATTTACCTAAATAAATTGACTAATAACAGTTCAAATTGTCCATAGAATGTTATAACCTAGTGCTTAGAGCAACAGGCGTCAGTATCAGCCGACGAGAGGGAGATCAAATATTCGTGAAGTGCGATTGTCTGATGCAGCCACTTCCACGTTTGGTGCAGGGTATTAATTCGAAAACGAATTCCCAAACAGTCTCGACAGTCACTTGGCATTCCTCTTCTTGAATGCAGGATGTACAAAAAAATCACTACACAATTACTCACAAAAACGAAACCCGAAAGTATTCAAGAAATTATATCAGATTTATTTGCGTACAACGACAACAAATTACAAAAACGATTACTGAGAGAAACTCGAGAACAGTATGTGATCGCGCCACGATATCTGATGAATTAAATGAAATACCTTCCGCCGTCTCATTTTATTCGTGCTGATAATGATAAGCGCACTGGGGAACTAGGAGGTCGAGCGAGGTCATTCGAAGTTCAGTCCAAGACAAGAAAACAAACAAGTTGATAAGAAGCACGAAGTAGCCACGCGCACACAACCTTATCACTCGTCTTGGACAAATTTAATATTACAACAGATAAGTCGTGTGTTACTTCTAACCACAATAAATTGTAGTGCTTTTAATTACGTACCATTTCATAGTATAATTCTCGTTCTCGACTTTACTGGTGTGCATTTGAGTAACTCAAGTTTACTCTCCTCTCACCATTGAAATGTAGTTTGTGTGTATAGTATAGTCTCATTTTTGTTAATTATAGATAATACTACTTAATTTCCATTGTTTGGTAATTTCACCACAAATATATTATTGTCATTTTGTGCAAGATCCTGCGTGTTGGTTGACATTTTGACTTTACCTCCAAATGTCAAAATTGACGTACAGTGGAAAATGCTCTTTGTACCACAAACATTCGAAACATGTTGGTACCTGCATTTAGTGCAAAAAAAACATGGACATTTTAATAATATGCATAAGTATAACTTGTATAAATGTACATGTTATTATAATATTAACATAAATTAGCCCGTGGGTGGCCTACGCGCAATTGAGAGAGGGTGACTGGGTGTTCTCTTACAACTAGTCAGAGAGCCGATAGTATAAGCCATCCGTGGACATCTGCGATATCAACATTTTTGGTTTGGTCAGTTGGTCACCGGTATTTCCTTACTTGTGCGGTGAAACACACAAAGTTACCACGTTACAGCAATCACTGCCGTTGTATCACTCAGGTGTAGCCACCTGTTCGCCCAATGGGGCGAACACCTGGCAAGGCATTATGGCGAATAAGGCATCAAACCCAGATCCCAAAGACCGAATTGGACTGAAAGGGCGTCAACTTTTGTCATCTTGAGCCAATGAGGCAAAAACTCAAAAAGCTAGATAGTTCCTTGGGTTTAAATAAATAAACATCACGCTTCTTGGACGGATTGGTTATTTTAAGTCCATGTTTTCTTTCACACAGAGAATATGCTATTATTATAATATTCTATATATATATATATTTATTTTAGTGTTATTATTTTTAAATCTTTTTATCGTCTCAAAGTTCTCTTCTTGTTGCACCTACCATACTCTCTCTGCATCACCCTAAGGTTGACTGGTGAGAATGCCTACGGCATTAAGTCCGCCTATGTAATGTTTTGTTGCTTAAAGTTTAAATAAATAAATAAATAAATATGTGTCACTATACGGGTATAGTGACACATATTACACATAGTATACCCATACTTTAATTGTTTAAACGACTGATCTTGAAGTCCTCAGGCGAGGCCTGTGTTTATAACCGACTGCTCTTGAAATCCTCAGGCGACGCCTGTGTTTAATAGTGGCCTAATGGACCGAGACACAGACATATAAAGCAATACCAGAGCAAACATAACCTCATTGTGTTAAATGATGTGAAGGTAACAGAATCTTTGTCTCATAAAATATGAAATACAATGTACACACATAAAATTATGACAAATTGTTACACAGTAAAAAGTACAGTAACAGTAAAAGTTAAACAGATTATCAGACTCTTACTGACTAAAAACCACTACCACCACCACCACATGTGCCATGTGCTTACTCGCAACCTTAACTGCGCATCGGCCCTATTGGGCCCCATCTGTGGTGGATAGATACTAAATGTTTATTTATAATATAATAGTTATGCATTTTTTGTAATATCGCCGTGCTTCCAACTATGAAAAATAATAAAAAACGTTTTTCATGGAAAGAGTGTAAGTGCACCTACAAAGTTTTTCGTACCCACGAAGTTTTTCGAATTCAATTTTGAAAAACCCAAAAAACAATTTTGAAAAATTTTGTTTGATTTTTAGTAGCCGTCCTCAGGAGATAATTATTCGTCAGGTAAATATTCAAAAATCCTATTCTTAGTAGGTAGTTGCAAGTCCGTAATGATCTAAACAAAAATTCTTATGTATTATTTGTGAGTTGTACCGTGGAATTTTTATTTGGGAAACAAACAGATTTTTATATAAAAATAATTATGAAAAATCACAAAATAATGTTCATAAGAAATATTACGAAACAAAATGTACCTACGTGTAATATGAAGTTCAAGCAAAAATCGAAAAAAAAAATCCGTTCCACGTTCCTTTAAAAAAATAAAAGAAACTGGTCTTTCTGCCATCTCTTACTATTATCTAGGATTTTTTAGTCTTTGCATATGTCAATGTCAATAAATATACTAATGTCAGTATGACTTTTGATTGAAGGGATTTGTACGCAAAAGCACGGTCGAGTTTCGATCGAATATTATATTTTCAACCACTAAGATTACACAGTTTTGAAAAATATGGCTTTTAGAACCACCGCTGTTGCACTGAGTAAGTGGTGGTTATAAATTGACATCATAACCATTTCAATAACATATTTATAACAATAATGTTATGTAACTTGCTTACTTTCAGGCAGCATGAAGAAATGGGCCTACAACATGGCTGGATTCAACAAATACGGTATGTTTCTGAACTAAAGTTATCAGTTCATGCTTAATTCAATCCTATGTTCTACAGTTGTTTCATTAGACAGTGAGAGTCTTGAAAGATGAGGCCAACATCCTCATTGAAAATCCTTAGGCTAAGCTTAATAAGGAATAAGTACTTATCCGTTTAAAATTTGGAATATTCAATGACTGGAATATTAGTAAACATGTGAGTGGGTCTGGGGTGGAAATCTTTGCCATGGATATAGCAAATTATTCCAGAAATATGTTTCTGTTGTTAATAATGGAGACAAAATGAAGTGAAGAGCTGTCTATGATAAATACGTTGTTCTTATTGCTTGCTTGAGTTTATTTCAGTTTCAATTAGTGAATGAAAATGTTCAAAATAAACAAAAGTACCTTAAATAATTCCAGGTCTCCTCCGTGATGACTGTCTTCATGAGACCGAGGATGTGACTGAGGCTTTGCGTCGCCTGCCACAGCATGTTGTTGATGAACGCAACTTCCGCATTGTACGAGCTCTGCAACTGTCCCTCACCAAGACCATCCTCCCCAAAGAAGAGTGGACCAAATGGGAGGAGGACCAGCTCTACCTCACACCTATTGTAGACCAAGTCAAGAAGGAGAGACAAGAGAAAGAAAACTGGGAGAAGAACTATTAAATAGCAATTGTTGTAATGTTTGGTGTATTATTATTTAAATAAATTTAGTATCGTTCAAATTGTAAATATTTTTTCCCTATTTTTTTAATTTATTCTATGCAGATGTTTTTACATTTCCTTAACTACATAAATAATTAAATAGTTCGACAAAAGAAGTGTCTTTACTAAATATCTCCTATTTTATGTCAAATATCTATCTATATCTTCCATGTCTTCATCGATCTTATTTTTCTAATTGAGTACTGCTAGTCTGCTTTCATTTTTGCGCTTTTCACTGTCATAAAAATATTCTATAGCATTCTAGATAAGGCCTTTCTTAATAATCCTAGTTATAAAACATTAATAGTCTTACAAAATAACCCCAAGACAATAATAATCAAACACATATTAAAAAAAAAAACAATTTATTTTTACAAAATAGAAAATAAAATACAGATCTTGAAGAATGTAATAATTTCAAGAAAAACAAACAAAGTATGGCAACAAAATATATTATGGCCACTAAGAAGGATTATTTAAAATTACAATATAATATATTACATAAATATATGGTCCCTTTTAAAATAACATGACTTATAACAACAATAAAATTCCACCTTCTCATTTTAAAAGCTGGCCAATAGTTTTAATGTATTATTAGTAATATTAAAGGAGATTTTTTTATCATAGCATACACAGTATTATATAAAAACAAATGCTTTCACGATACATAGTAAAATATAGCATAAAAGACTATAGATAAAGATCATTTTAAGATCACAAAATAGTGTAGTTTTACCATATAACAAGTGAGATTCCAATGAAAAACTTTTTATACGAAAATAAAAAATATCAGGACCTATTAAAAATGATTATATGATATGAATTTGGACAACCGCATTTACATAACTATACCATAAAATATTATTATTAACACAAAATGTGACCGTAAATTATTATTATAGTTGCAATTGATACAATAGAAAACAAATAAAGACATCATTGGGGCCAGCCAAAGAAGCCATCGACAATCAGAAATAGACTGTAGTCTTGAAACTGAAAGAATAAGCTAGGAGTTCCGAAAGGTCAGTTTCTGTTTTAATTTTACACTTAGCTCAAGGCTCTATATTACCTTAGCAAATGATGCGGCACTGTAGGGCTAATTCGCTGAGTTATATTGTTTTGTAGGCTAATCAAAAATGAAGAGAGCTAGTATAAGGTAAGTAAGCTAAGGATTACATCAACATTTTTCTTCTGTATAGCCAAAAGAATATTGTAACTAAAGCTGGGTCTTCTAGACCCAGTTTCTATTAAGTTCTGTACAAACATTTCTCCATTATAAAATTCTATTACAACATTATTTCATTACAAAAGCGTAGTCATTGTAAAAAAGACCTTTTAGCATTGTACAGAGAGAAGTTAATTAAAAATGCATTGTAATATTCACAGAATCTAAGTTTAAAATCTTATGTATGTTATGAACAAGAGAACATTTACTACGACGACTTATGTTTTTGTTCGATAATTGTGTTTTTGTTACATTTATCCTATTACTTATGTACCACTATGATCCTTAAGAACTATTTATTCTACTATGGTAGGTATACGTATATTATATTGGTTCAGATTAGTTAATTTAATAAAAAAAATATATAAAATCGGGCGAGATCTTGAATGTATTCTACAAAGTACATGCATACAATTAATGACAACAAATAACTACTCATAATACAGGGTACTATTGGAAAATCCTGTAGATATCCGACTAACAATTACACATGCATTCAAACCTTTACATTACAGAGTAAAAATATGTCGAACTCGTTAAAGCAACAAGTTAATATGTAGTCTTTTTTATGAGGAATTATTATAACCTTTTTTTGTGTTGGTGATTATGATGTAATAAGAAATATTTTTTTTATTTCATTTTATAATATAAATGAAGAAATTATTTAATTATTATCCCTTCTGCGAGTCACCTGACGGACGGACAGCCATTTCCCGGTCGGTTTCAATTTCTTATTTTGTATTCGCATCAGCCAAAATATATTTAAGAAAATTCGAAAACCGATATTAACGATGCCTTTTACTTAAACGCAATTTAGAAACGTCATGAGCAAATATTTAAAACATATAAAAAAAAGTTACTTAGTAACTAGAAAAACACTTACATAATATGGCAAGTATGTAGACTGTTCAATAATATTGATATGACGTACAATTGATATAAAGTGTTCATAGCCGAGTACTTACTACATAGTAATAATAAGGTAAAATGTATAAACTATCTAAAAAGACAATTAGATAAAAAAATATTCTGTACAAATACGAAAAAATGCAAATATATGTATACAATTTTTACAAGATTTTTTTTCTATACATAATTATTGGCAACTTTGTTTCCGTGTGATAAATTGTCTTTGGAAAACATTATTGTATTTAAATTCGAGTGTGGTGTTGGCCCTTACAGTTCCTCGTCTCCAATAGCTTCGAACGCGTTGTTCTCGACGCACTCTCTGCCGGGCTTGAAGGAGACAGTCGCGAACTTTTCTGTCAACTTTTGCACAGAAAATATCTCTCTCGAACTACCGGAGGTACCGGAATCTCCGTTCTGTAAACACAAAAACTCTATATTAACAAACTTATGAAGCTGAAACAAGGATAACTTCTAATCTATACTAGCTACTCTCACGCGGTTTTACCCTGCGCGCCTCCGCGGCTGCTCGTCTTCTGCAAATCGTAGCGTGATGTTGTATAGCAAGAAAAAAAACCTTCTTCAATAAATGGTCTCTTAAACACAAAAATATTTTTTCAATTCGAACCAGTAGTTCTTGAGATAAGCGCGTCCAAACAAACAAACTCTTCAGCTTTATAATACTGGCTTGCTTGTACGCAGCAATCCGTTCCGGTTCTAAATGAAGAATTATTTTTTGTATTATATTGTCCACAAAAACATCACGCTTCGATCAATAGGAACCGAAAAGAGGGTTAAACCGCGTGAAAAGTAGTATTTATTTTTTAGTCTAGTAAACTACCTATTGTAAACTTACAGTAGAGCTGAGCGTATCGCTCGAAGATGATGGCGTGATGACTTGACTCGAACCATCCCGTCGCAGGTACGTCAGGCTGCCTCGCTTACTGCACCTCGGGGACGCTGGGCCTTCGCCTGCTTTCTGGCGCATCAGTTCATCTACGATTGACTGAAATAAAATTAAAATTTGAGGATTACTTAGTTGTTAGACAGTGGGAATACGGATATTTTTTTCTGATAGGAAAAGAACAGTAAAATATCAAGATCAAACTTTGTAATTAAGCTGATTAATCTCATGCAAGAAGAAATCGCATTATTATATCTCGGCCACTGTTAAGCATACTTTGCTCAGCTAAGGCTTCATGGAATATTAGAGAAACAGATTCAGAAGTAATCATTAAGGATTCCGTTTCGTTGAACATGCTCCTTAAACTGTCAAGTTCCATGGGTATGTAGGTAGGTGTAGAAGACGCTATATATGTACAGGCAAAAAATAAATCTAACAATAGTATGAATTAAACCTACAACATACCTGTAAACACACGCTAATAAATGTCGCATGTTCTGTCCTCAACGTAATCCATTTCAAGTTGTCCTTACTAATGAGATATTCAAACGACAACTCAAAGTTCCTGTTAGAATCCTCTAGAAGGGCGCCATGGCCGTTTTGGGCTGGTGACCTTTCAATCTGCAACAAAGGTTATGTAAATGTCAGATGCAAAATGAGTAATGTATTCATTACAATTAACAGCTTATTGTTACTATGAAAATAAAACAAAATATCTTGGTTTTGCAGTCAGGTGAAGGGCGTATTACCTAAGTAGGTAAGTTAATAAGAAACGCCGATCTCAAAATTAAACGTCTTTTAACTCGCATTTTTCTTCTATCATAACAATAAAGGCTCAAACATCATCATTCGAAGGTCTGGTACAAGTCAATTGGTACAAGTGGTACCTACCTAGTTGGTTGAGAAAAAGATATTGTTATTATAACGTCACTTGACACTGCGAGTGACGTTATAATAACAACGCAACATGGCAATAACGTACACCTATAACATGGGACTTACAACAAAACTAGCTTCCGTCGCGGGGTTTCACTCGCTGCTCGGCTCCTACTAATCGTAGCATGATGTTTTAAGCCTAAAACCTTCCCCGATAAATGTACCTACTACGAAACACAAAAAGAATTATTCAATTCGAACCAGTAGTTTTGGAGATTAGCGCACAACAACTAAACTCTCCAGCTTTACAATATTATAATAGTATAGATTAACGAAAGGCGACTGGTACGTTTTCTCAGTCAGCCTACACTATACTAAAAGTTATGACGTAGGTAATCCTATACTCACAGTATGTAGAGTAGTGATCCTCCAGCATCGCATTCTAGTAACCTTGTACCGCTGCTCTCGTGCGGGGGGCGTGAGGCTAAGCAGCGTGAGCTCCTTCGAGGCGAGAGACACGCGCACACGACACGTGCCCTCCGGAGCCCCATCTGTTACGTTACTTAGTTCCGTCACCGCTTCACCCGCCGGTATCCTTCCATAATGGCGTAACGTTTTCGCTAGTTCTACATACTGTAACATAACAATTATAGTTTTATTGCATTACGTTGATGTTGATTCGGTTACTTATATCTAAAAATAATTCTTTACCAACGAAATTGGTCGTTATATTATGCATATGGCCGAATGTTTTCTATTAGGTATAGCAAACTTTTATAATTTTAATGCAGAATAATTAGGTAAACGTTAAAATCAAAATCTTTTTTAGTTTTTGGAAGCGAGTAATGATTGCTATATTTTGTGTAGGTACTTCTAAAAACGAATGTCTAATATGGACCACATGAGAATACCTAGATGAACAATAAAAGTCAATGAACAAACTTGAGTATACGAAAATAATGAATGATAATTCTCAAACATTAAAATTACTTTTTTAATGTCACACAAATGAATGATGATCTCATTCACATTCATTAATCTAATTATAAAACACGATAAGCAGGAAGAAGAGTGGTTCGTTAAGGAAAATGGTATGCAATAATCCTGATATAAAATTAAATAACTCACAAACAAGATTGAACTAAATTCCTTAAGTACCTATAGCAATGTTTCTTTTGATATTTTCATCACCAGTTAAGTATGAAAGTTGTTCAAATAAAAAATCGTTGTAAATGTTTCATATTGTTTAGAATTTTTTTATTCAAAACGTTCTTGATCTTTTACAAAATCAAGCATGCAAATAATCTCGATAACCCTGACTTTAAACCAACTGCTAACTTTTATGATAATATATAACTTTGTTTACAGTTATAATAGGAAGTTTAAAAAAAATCTTTCCTGTTTGCTAAGAAAAATAAGTAAGAAGTAACTGCTAAGAAAATGCTACTACTCAACAAACGAATATCTGGATGATAAATTACTATAAAGCCTATGTCTCTTTTAGATTTAGAGTAAAAAAATAAGACAAAAAAATTGTACACTACATAATTAGGATGGTAGAATAAATGAAACTACACCAATTTTAACATCTTAATGCACTATGTTTTTACAAATAAAATATTAGTTCTTATTTTATATACAAAATTAGTATGAATTTTGCCTAATCAATTGATTTCTAGAAAATAGTTGAAACATAATATTGATGTGCAAATGATTCATTTTATAAGCTTCCAATGATATCAGACAGTGATGACAGAACAAGTAAACTGTAGGTAGTTTTATTTGCTACAATGATTTATTTTCTAATTTTTAGATGAATTCACTCTCTAATATTTCATAAATTAGGTACAATCCATTTTAACAATTAATTAATACCACGTAAAGATTGCTGATAAAGATGTTTATATTAATTACAGTACTGGCACATTGTAGTTAACTAGTGACCATAACCTCTTGAGTAGTTATTGCTTATTGATAACTTGAACTGACATCAAGTGTGAATGAATTTTAATTAGTTCAAAAGTGTATTTCATTTTGTAGAGTATCATGTCAATCATATTATAGTGTTTTTATTAACATTCTATTCATCAAAACATAATTTAAATTAGTTAGTTTAGAATCAATTAAAAAGAAACCAACTGACATTCATAAATAACAAATCAATAGATGATCAAGAAAAAAGTTTTAATCAAATAAGTATAGTAACTATTGTGAGACAGTAAATTTATTGAAAGTAACAACTAACTAGCATGAATTAACTGTAAAAAGCAGCAATTTGTATTTAATATACTAGTGAAATGAAATTGACTTCCATAAAAATAAACATTATTGTAAACAGTAGGTATCTTGTTATAAATCAATCAGATGGCTTTAACAATACCTTAATTAGTTTGATATGCAACAGAGCAAATGATTTGTGTATCAGGTGTGTGAGATATCAACATATGGTGCATGAATCACCTTAGCTTTTATATATGAATCATAGAAATCATCATCATCACAATACACACATACAATAAAAATATATTTATGCTCACCTACCTCTCTCTTTTGTTTCTTAGATTTGTATGAGGACAGCATGTCTCTAGTTTGTGGGTCAGCTGTTATCCATCCTAAGTCCAAGTCTTCTATAATTTGCAGGTACAATAGGTCCAGAGACACCCTGTCTATCATTAAATCAACATCATAGCAAGTATCCCAGTAGCTGTAACAAAAAACGAAATATAAAATAATGAATTAAATTAAAAAAAAAAGCTAAAACATTCATGCTTATTGTGGTAGTTACCTTTTCCTCAAAACAATTTTGTCTTCTGGTCTAACATACTTTTGAGATATGTATGGAGATTCATATTCTTCTAATTTCTTTAATGCTGGCTGTCCATCTTTTGCACAACTCCAATTAAAAAGGTATAAGGAAAAGTATTTTACCAGCTCCTTTGGTAGGTTTAGTTGGGTGCATACAATGTCTAATATGGTGTTTGATGAATCTGTAGATGATACTGACAAAGGTATTCTGTAACCATTCATCAGTGATATTTCAATCTCTACCTCATGCATTTTGACACCATGAGTTTCTTGTTGAGCGGAAAATAGGAATGTTACTAGAAGATCTGATGATGTAAACAATGGATTCTGGCCAACTAAAAAAAAAGTTTGTGTCAATTGACCATTTTTCACTGAACATGGTACACAAGCATTACAATTATGTATTGTTAAGTCTACTGTAAAGATCTGTAAGGTGAGCTGCAGTGCACAAACATTATGTGTTCCTAATTAAAAACATATTTGTAACTAAAATCCATAACTTATTATTGTTTCTTCAGAAATAAGAAGTTTTGTTTTTATATAATTACTGTATAAAACTTGAAAGACTTCATACACAGCTTTCTCTAAACAAAATATTATATATTTTTTTTATAAATTTTGTCATAATTACCTAGTTGCATATACTTTTCCAATAAGACCCTTCTTTCTTCCAGTTGGGAGTTGGTAAGA
This sequence comes from Spodoptera exigua, assembly GCA_902829305.4. Lineage (NCBI taxonomy): Eukaryota > Metazoa > Arthropoda > Insecta > Lepidoptera > Noctuidae > Spodoptera > Spodoptera exigua. The sequence goes on from LR824603.2 coordinate 12,100,256, forward strand.
AATAACTTTTTGGGTGGAAACTGTGGCAGTTTAACATACGGATTTTGAGCCTGCAGTTGCTCATGTAAACTGAGCAGCTGTTTGTACCTAGCTGTGCAATGGAAGACTCCATCAATATGTATGTTGTAGCCCTAAAACAAATATATTTATCAGTTTTTTTCATAATTTTTTTATACAAAATTATTCAATAACGATTCAGAAAAAGGAAAAGAAAAGTTTTTAACAAGTATCAGTGAAAACAAATACTATTCTGTGTTAGTGTGAGATTGTAACATTACTTCAATATTAAAAACTTTTCCTTCACTATAGAACATTTTACACTATAATTTTCTTGTTTTCAATATTTTATAAACAATAAACGTAAATTAATAATTACCGTGTAAGAGATTCCATTGTCGTCGTGAAACTGTTGCAAATCAGGAATAGAAAAATGCATTTTTATTGTTGCGAAATATGCATAATATTTTTCAGTAACTAACTATTAGTAAAACAATCACAAATATTTCCAATATCACAAAAGTAGTATCAAATCGCCCACTTTTTAATTTGTTTTTTCCAAAACACTGACTTTCCCACAACCCATTCAAGACATTACTAGAGATACCCTTTAGCAATCGAAGCTGTCGAATGTAATGTAAAGTTTGACGTGCGAATTGCTACGTTAAACTATCGATATCCAAATCCTCTCGTAAAAATCAGTGGTAACTTAGTACCTAAGCGCTGTAGTGCCTAGTAATTAACAAATGTGTAATTTTATCATTTTTTTCAGCTCTTCTATACACTCGTAATAACTTTTTATTAGATTCACCATATGATTTTATGAAGGTTGCGCTTTCTTGTTTACGAATGTTGAAGGCCAACATGATGTTGCTTGTCGTTTGAAGAAAAAAAAATAATTACTATGTTTACAAACAATTTTACTGTTAGAACTTTAAACATACACAAATATATTGTACTAATATTTAAAGTGGGAAAATATTTCAAATGTGCGAATCCGAAGTTTTACTGTCCTTCCTTTGTAATAGCAACACAATATATTAGTTGTCATCGCTTGCTCAGCTGTTGTAGTTTTATTTTGATTTGTAATTTTAGCAACTCATTATTTCGCACATACATAATTAGAAGTTGATGATTTATGTAGGAATAACTGAAAAAAAAAAAAACTGATTTCTTAGATTGAGTAAAAATAGTTGTCGTCTCCATCTACTGTGGAAATAAAGAATAAACGAAGTATAATTAAAAATGTCTAATCCTTTACCGGTTATAACTATACAATGCGATTGGAACGACGTTATAAGGTAAATATTAGTTATGTAATGAATATTGTCTTTCCTGTTTTACCATTTCCTTAAACAAAGATATCTGTCAGCCGACCTCTTTTAGAAATATCATAAAATTGCTGAACAAGCCCCAACATTGCCTACCTACCTACAATATTCAATCTCAAACTTTTTTTTTATTTGAAATTACAGATTACCCAAAGGAACTGCCTGGATAACTTCTAAAAAATTGAATGAAAATGGTATACATGATAAACTTACCACTTGTATGAGTGATGGAAAAGTGAAAATTGAGTTTTCAGATAATTACCAATACATTTCTCATGGACCATTGAGTTTGGTATTAAAACATATTCCCTCAGATCTCAAGGTAGCATTTATAGCTCCGTCAAAAGCTCACAAAATACATAGTAAAGGGGTGTTATCTGTAGCAGTAGCTGAAAATGCTTTAGCTGTGTCTTCATGTGAACAGGATAAACTTGTGGTTTGGGACAGTAGGACAGGTAAATTAATTTTATATTGAATTGCTTTAAGTTAATAGTTTTGCTTGCTATACTCTCAACTATCTCCGAACAATATCCTGATAAAACCATTGCAAATCTTCTGAAAAAAGTCAAATGAACAAGTGTATGTACACTAAAAGATTTATAATATTAGTATAGATTAGGATATAGTCAGGCCCACAACACAATTGCGAATACAGAAATGTACTAAACTGCTTTCTTGTCATTTTAGGTGAAGTAAACCTTGAATTAAAGGGCCATGGTGGTCCAGTTTACAAATGCAGGTTCTTCCCATCAGGGATAGTAGTTTTATCTGCTGGTGCCGATGGTTCCTGCAGGATCTGGTCTGCAGAGTCTGGAATTAATCCTGTTACTTTGAAAGGTCATACAATGGCTGTGTGTGATATCTGTATCATTGAAAAAGGAAGAAATGTTATATCTGTCAGCAAGTATGAACCTATTTTCTATAATTTTAGCTTTTCTTGTGCGGTTTCACTGACTGCTGGCTTGGTATAACTTAATATTTTTTCACCTTAAACCTTGCTTGGAAATGGACTATTCAACATATTTTTTCAATTCACACCAATATGGTTAAACTGGGAAACCAGCAATTGGATAGTTTCCTAGATCAAAAATAAATAAATTCGATGTTTCAATACAATAAAGTATTGAAAAATACCTCTACTTTTATTCATTGATTGATCAATAAACTAAGTTTTAGAAATTTAATTATTAAGAAATAAGTAAGCTATTTGACGCAAAAATATTATGACGTCAAATTTGTATGAAAAACAGTGGTTTTCCATACAAATTTCATAGAAAAGTATCATTTTTGACATTTGGATAAAGTATTGAATTTGACTGGTTGGTAATTACCGTATTGAATTGGATTGACAGAATTTGCTTTGTAATATTGGTAAGTATAAACATTTGTTTGTATGCCTTGCTTATATATTATAAATTTTTACAGAGATGGATCAGCAAAACTATGGTATGTTGGTGAATCAAAGTGCCTAGCTAATGTTGTTGAAGGACATGGACAGATCAATTGCTGTGCCCTCTCCACAACAAGTGAGGAAGTTGAGGTGGAAAATGAGAGAGAGGTAAGAAAAAAGAATTAAATGTAACAACTAAAAAATAAATGTCAAACAACACTTGTCAGTGCAATGGAATCTCTTTATTAAAATATTCTCGTTGTTCATTGTTATCTATAGAATCATACAAAATTAAACTTTATTGTAATAACTTGAATGTAACATTTCAGGTAGGAACAAAAAACAAATTACTGGTTGTGGGATGTGAGAGTGGCCAAGTAATCTGTTCCCATGTGGCCAAGAGGGCTCAAATCTACTCTAAGCAGTTGGACTCAGCTTGTAACACCATCATTATTTTGGACCAATCTGTCATTGTTGGTTGCAGCGATGGAAAGGTAATTTTTATTTTGACAATATTATGATTAATAACTCAAATATATTTTAGAAATGAATATGGCTTAATTCTTATTAAAAAACTTATAAAGGCTAAAACACTTGTAATCAAACTGCTGTAACATTTTTATGATGGCAAGTTTATTAACAGGAATATTAATGTGTGTTTCAGATAGTAAAATTAAACCTTGAAGATGGCTCGCTATTAAAAGAATGGCACGAATCAGCTAGTCCTGTACTAAGCATGGTAGTTCTGACCAATCAAATGTTCGCTGTTGGACGGCAGGATGGCACATGTACCGTGTTGACTCTTGACGAGGCCCACTCTAAACTTAGAGTGCAGCTGACCGGTGCTGATTGTGATGGCATCAGGGACCTATCGTTCAATGGCAAGTGGGTATTTGCTGGCTGTAGAGATTCTATGGTGCGGAAATATGACTTTAATCAAATCAATGTCCACTTTAAATAAAAAAACTTAATAATATACTTATGAAATAAGATTATTTATGTATAAGATTTAATATACCTTTGTCTTGGACATTTATCATTATGACAATTTTATTTGTGAATATATTGTGAAGTAGGAAGTTAGGGTATATAAGGCGATAGAGTATAAAAATTGAAAAATGTTGCTGTTGGTAATTTCTCTGTTTTGTAATGAAGTTTCATTTCTTTAATTTACTTCTGCTATTTCTGTCACAAGTGCATACTGCACGATATTCTGCTGTTACAATCTGTAAAAAGATTATCTCATTATATTCAATTGTATGAAAGATTTATAAATCTTTACACAGCTGTGGAGTTCCATAAAGGGTATATGGAACTCCCTTTATGGAACTCCACAGCTGTGTTCTCAATCTGATGCATTGTTTCCATAACGGTTTTACCACAGTGGACTGTTCCGAATAAAATTTTTCTTTTTCTATTTAATTTATGTTGGATTCTTACCTCAACATTAATGTACTTTGATTTCAAATCATTGAAGTTTCTTTTAGTGCGTTTATATAATTTCATCCAAAGAATGCAATCTTTTTGAATATCTCTTCTTAGCTTAAGCCAATGTATAGTATGTCTTTTTGCTAAGCCTGGACATCTCGTTTCTTAAATTCAATACAGAATATTAGTTGTCTTCTGAATTTTGTTATTCCTACTTTAATAAAAATGAATTTTTACCCACTTTTTTGTTTCAATAAGCAAATAGTTTCTTTGCATGAGCTATGTATCCATTGACCCCACATTTCTAAATTTGCATAGGCTTTTTCCAAATCGTTGCACCATTTGCGCATATCGGCTTCCGTTACACGAGTTGGCATTACTGGAAATGGACAGATCGGTGAATATTTACAGTATTTTGTAATGTAACCGACTTTCAAAAAACAGAGACGCTCTCTAACCGCTTTCTTAATTATTATTCGTAGTTATTAATACGTAAGGAAACGTAAAGGAGTTTTTAATACGTACTTTCCTTATATAAACATTCGTCGCTCGGCTCGCCGTGACCAAACGATCTCACCCAGGAGGGTGCTGTACTGAGTTTTACTCCTGTTGAGAAACAAAATGTTGTGTATAAAATAAATTTATTGTTTTAAAATTATTAATATGCAGTGGTGGTAAGTCAATTCATATTTTTTTACATGCATTAAGTATTAATTGAGCAACTTACGCCAACCACAATCAGAGAGCGAAGAAGATTTTTGGTAAGATGGTTTTCTGTTACTTGTTCTATTAGCCCTTTTGTAGCCTTTTCCACTGAAGGAGCTTTCAGTACTTATAATTTCCGATTCAGTGTAATCGAGCCGAAAATTTTCTGAATCACGGGTTAATTTACTGTCGGATTCTTCTACAACAGGAACAGACTTATCGCTTTTTCTGTCCAGCGTCTTGGTATAGATTTGTATAGGTTCAACCGTGGTGATTTCTCTGTTCTCTTTAGCCGACTCAAATGATTGTAAATCTGTTTCATACTCCTCTGTATTCGCTAAATCCTTGAATTTATAATCAAAAATTTCGACTTCCTGTTTAGAAATAGGTACTTCTGGTTTTTCCGGGGTCACGCTTTTTCGTGGAGATTTTTGCGATTCGTCCATTTCCATAATATCTTTTAGGGATGTAGTTAATTTGTGTACGTACATATCACTGACTTTTAATTTAGCGTCTAAATTATCAGGCCAAGACTCATCTGCATCACCTGTAGGTACAATTGAAATCAGACTTAATTACCCAGGTGTTAAATAGACCATCTACATGTAAATATGTAGATGGTCTATTACTATACTACCTTCACAACTTATATTATAGTTTGACCGGAACCGCTATGTCGCGCATTAGGAATGTTCGATAAGGTCACCGGGATGAATAGGAATTTAATAAATGGGGTCCTAATAAGATTAGGTACAAACCGCAACAGCTTCTTCCCGCTATTCGTGCCTATACATTTACCTACAGGGTTTTGACAGTTTTCTCGTCCTTCATGGTCGTCGTAGGTACTAACAACTATCTATGTATATAATAAATAGCTACGCTATAAAAAGGTCTTGCACTTACTGAGTAAATGAATATTGGGTGCAGAAAAGACGATTAGAGATTTATCAGTTATAAAATTAGATTTTACTTGGTTGTGTTTTTCAAATTCATCCATTGTGACGCTAGACATAAAGATGCAAATCATTCACGTGGTACATTTTTAAATAACGAGAGCTAAATCTTATATTTGTTTTCTTTTTGAAGTGGATTGTGATAGTTATTAGTAAAAAAATATTTACCTTTCTTTAAGGTGTCCTGTAATGTCATCAGGTTTCACTGAAAATATAAGATCTCCCTATTTATTTTATCGTAATTCGAGTTTCGAGCTGATCGAATTGTATCACTTATACGACTAATTGTGACTTACTGACTTTTGACGAGGATAGGTTTCTTCGATGTTGGAAAAGTGTAAAACCGATCCCCATAGTTGCCAGTCAAGTCTGGTAGATTTATCAGTGGAGTTGAAGATGATCATAACTTTTAATTGCTTATTTTAAACCATAATAACAAATCGGTTTCATTCCCGTAAAACTACCAAGTGGATATAAAAGTAAAATTATTTTAACTTAAAATATTACCCAAGTCTTGATGAGAAAGTTTTACATTTTTGCTGTCCATTTCGTCATCACTTTCTTCAAGTAAAATTTCAGAACGTTCATTCACATTTGAATAATTTTGTCCTAATTCATCGACATGATCAGCATGTTGGTCAACATTCTCATCATCGACATTTGGAGCCTCAATAAGTTCATCTACATTTCGACCCGTGTACATGGCAATACGTTTATCATTATTTTGACCGTCGATATGTTCATCGGCATTTTCATCAATGTTCAGTTTATCAAAAGTTTCTTCTTCGTCTTTATATTTTTCGACATATTCGGTTTTTAGAGGTAGTTCTGCCATTTTATTGGTTCCTTTTAAATTGATAATGCTATCAGTTATAGTATCTGCTTTGTTAATATTGTTTTTAATTCCTAATTGCGTTGCAATTACACCAATGTATTTATCAGCGATGTCTTCTGGACCGTTACTTTTATAATTTTCGGATTCTTTGTCTATGTTGTCTATAATATTAGAAATTTCATTTTTGAAATAATCTTCAGGATCAAACTGAATGCTGTTCATTACGTTTTGTATTTCTTTTCGAAAATATTGTTCATCAGATAAATTATCAGCTTCTACAGTATTGGGTGTTTCTTCTAATTTTTCCATACGTAAGTTGGAATCGACCGGTGTCAAAGATTGATTTGATTGGCCTGCCAATTCTTCAAGTTTTGCTGTTTCTGATTCTTCTGATTTTTCTGTTTCATTTGATTCTTGTGATTCACCAGATTCTCGTGATTTTTCTGATACCGACTCTCCGGATGCTGACTCTGCCAGCACTGGCTGGGGTTCGCATATACCCTAAAACAATATTTTTTATAATTATAATTAGGTACTTACCTATGTATAAAAAACATTAGATACACTTTTTCAAAATGTTAAAGTAACACGATTTTAGAATTCTAAACTAGTATCATATCTTACTATAACTTTATCAAATAAATCGTCAATAAAGTCCAGCGCGGGGCCTTCTTCTTCTTCTAGCTCTGTGAAATTGAGAAACAATTATTGATTTCTAAAATAGTATGTCAGCTAGAATCAAAATTAATGATATCGATTACTGAACGAATAATTAAGCTCTGCACCTTTTCTCTTAAATTCCTTTAAAAGTGTTTCTACGGGTGTGACAAATTGTTTGGAAAGATGCGCATCACCCAAGCTTATTTTTGAGTCTTACTAAAAAGAAAATAATGAAACAAAAAATGCAATATGTTAGACCTACATAAATAATCTTAAAAACACATATTTACTGAAGAAAAAAGCTCCAAGGAACACCTACCTCTCAAATCTTCTTCTAGAAGCTTTAGAGATAAATCTTCTAAAATACTAGTTATCCAAATTGTAATCTGTAAAAAGCGTTAGTTTTAATGATAAGGTTTTTGAAAGGTTCCTTCCTTTGGTTTCTCAAAGGAAATAGGTATAAGAAAAATGATGAAACCTTGGACAAAATGATCAGAAATACCTACGGAAGATGGATCTAAAAGAAATAAATGAAAATGAAGCGTTTCTCAAAAGAGTTTCCTTTTATTAACGTGATTAAGACTTACTTTATTTGAAACGTCTTTATGGATTGCTTTGTACTCTGTTTTTTTACTAAACGTAAATTTTAGTAACTTCGCGATATCTCCATAAATTATTTTTGATAATCTTTCCAAACTGTAAAACGTCAAACTTTTGTTAGGAAGGTAGTTAACTACGAAGTTTAAAATAAAGTCGCTTTTTCTGTCCCTGTATCCCTATGTATGCTTAATTCTTTAAAACTACGCAAGGAATTGTTAAAGTGGTATTTGTTGGTTGCTCATGGACGGACAAAAACGATAGGTATGGACGTAGCTTGAGGTTTTATGACATAACAATAACAAAAAATAATAAAATAACAAAACATATAGAAAAAAATCCATCATGTCTGTCTCTCAGAATGGATGTAGAAAGGGGTCACGTGGAACTAAGGAGCTACTCCTCATTGATATGGTCATTAGCCAGCAGGTTCTTCGATCTCGAAAGGATTTGTCTACATGCTGGATAGATTATAAAAAGGCTTATGACTCCGTACCACATACATGGCTTATGAGGGTGCTGGAGTTGTATAAAATTAATACAACTCTGCGCACCTTCTTACAGTCATGTATGAGGCAGTGGAGCACGGTGCTTTCCTACCCAGGATGTAAGCAAATCCAAAGGAGTGAAGAACCTGTAAGAATAGTGCGAGGAATATTCCAGGGTGATAGTCTGAGCCCACTGTGGTTCTGCTTGGCCTTGAATCCTCTCAGTACTTTACTTGAGGCTTCAGGGCTGGGCTATCGTTTGCGGAGAAAAGGTCACGTTATTTCCCACTTACTTTACATGGATGACCTCAAGTTGTTTGCACCAAACAAGGAGGAGCTGATGGAAGTACTAAAAATAACAAAAAATTTTAGTAGTTCCATCAGAATGGAGTTTGGTGTTGATAAGTGTGCGGTCATGCATGTAAAGCGAGGCGGTATAGTGGAATCTGAAAGCCTAGAGCTGTCAGATTTCACAAAACTGAGATCACTCTCCGCAAATGATACCTACAAGTATTTGGGTATGTCGGAAGGATTGGGTATTAATGGGCCGCACATGAAACAATCCTTACAGGAGCGCTTCTTTGGCCGCCTGAATAAGGTACTGAAAAGTTCGTTATCAGGCGGCAACAAAGTGCGAGCCTTTAACGGTTGGGTCATGCCGGTCCTGATGTATTCTTTTGGCATACTCAAATGGACTCAGACTGAACTTGACACCCTGGATAGACGAGTCCGGACGCTGCTGACTGCAAATCGAATGCATCACCCTCGTTCATCAGTCATGAGGTTGTACATCCCGCGGAAGCGTGGGGGTCGAGGCTTTCTAAACGCTAAGACCCTTCACAACCGTGAGGTGTGCAATCTCAGAGAACATTTCCTGAAAGTGGACGAGGATATGCATCGAGAAGTAGTCACAGTGGACAAGGGATTCACACCACTATCCTTGGCTAAAGAGAACTGGTGCAAACCCGTAGTACTGAGCGTCAATGACCGCAAGGCGGTATGGAGTAGCAAGGAGCTTCACGGACGCTTTTTCCGGGCTCTCCACGGGCCCGATGTAGATTTTCTAGCGTCCGTAGCTTGGCTACGATTCAGTAACCTCTTCGGAGAAACTGAAGGATTTGTATGTGCAATTATGGACGAAGTTATCCTCACGAATAACTACCGGAAATATATTATGAAGGATGGGACGGTTGACATATGTCGGGCATGTCATAACCCCGGTGAATCCATCAGACATATTATTTCCGGCTGTGGTCGTTTGGCTAATGGCGAATACTTGCACAGACATAATCAGGTGGCCAAGATTATTCATCAGCAACTTGCTTTGAAATACCGGCTTGTTGAGTCTGAGGTTCCGTACTACAAGTATGTGCCCGACCCAGTTCTCGAAAAAGACCATATCACATTGTACTGGGATCGGTCTATCATCACAGACAGGACTATTGTAGCCAATAAGCCTGACATAGTGGTGGTAGACCGACTAGCGCGTCGCACGACGATAATCGATGTTGCCATTCCTCATGACGAGAACCTCGTGAAAGCTGAGAAAGATAAACAATTGAAATATCTTGACTTAGCTCACGAGGTTGTTGACATGTGGAGTGTGGACTCGGCTATCGTTGTGCCGATAGTTGTGTCGGCAAATGGGTTAGTCCCCAAAAGCCTCGACAACCACCTTAAGAGGCTGACGTTAGGCGGATGGATCAAGGGCCTCATACAGAAGGCAGTCCTCCTTGAAACGGCACGTATTGTGAGGAGGTTCCTGTCTCTGGAGCCCTAACTGCCGGTAGCTTGGACCTTGCTCCCGCTGCCGGCTGGCTCCTACTTTTATATTTTTAAATATTATTTTATTTTATTTTATAGTAATATTTAAAAATGTAATTTTAGAGTAATTTTAATAAATATATGGAAAAACAAAAAATAATATTTATTAATATACTAAATTACAAACTAAGTCTGTGTAGGTAAAATGCCCTAAAGTTAAATAGGGAAGCGTTTTCTGTTAATATGCTTGATTAAAGTTTCATTTTGTATGATTATTTATTTTACTCCAAAACATGCTCACATAAATATAGATAAATGTGGGCATGTAAGACATAACTAGGTATAGGTACATAGATCGGACTCACTCTGCATTCAAAGTTAAATTCATTTGTGTCGATAGTCTTTTAGAGATCCTATGTGCAAATACTATACATAAGGTTCTTGAATCCATATGACGACAAGGTTTTGAGATGTTTACATAACGGCCTTGTTTCTTTTCAGCAGACTTACAGCGTCTGTTAAAATAAAAAGTTATTGGTAGGTACCTAATTAAGAAGGGGGATCAAAGATTTATATGTAAAATATATTAAAAATGGGTAAATCAAAAGAACCTCAAACGACAAGCATGCACGAAGAAATTTAAAAACGTATAGGAAGTGTTATAAGAATGCTAGATAGAATCACTGTGCCAAAGGGTACATAACAAGAATATGTAAAAGTCCAATTGATATTACGTTTTTGATGTTGATTGGTTTCGCCGTTGAAAACAAATGATTGCTTCTGGTATTTTTACAATTGGTCGCTGATCCAGCACATGTTGTTTCAATCTTTCTACCTGGAACACCGGAATGTTATGGAAATTCAAGTGATTTTAAAAGTTTTCACAAGAAGAAATATTCAATACAGAAGGTAGGTAAGTAGGAAAATAAAGTTTCTATAGCTATTTACGCATTTACGTCTATTGTAAGAATATAGGTAGGTAAATAATCACGTACCATAAACCCCGGTAATAAATCAGATTTGTTTCTCCAAGTGTCAATACATTGCCGCTTGGTTGGCATAGCTAGCTCCGCTATTCTCATCGGGCAGTTTTTGTATTTGGAAGTTTTGGGTCTACCACGTGGACTACTAGGAATGCAATATTTGTGCGCTACTGAATAAGCAGTGGCTGTTGAATAACTGGTGCCAGCTGCCTTCGGTCGCCTCCATTGAGGCGATTTTGAGTTTGGCGAAGTTGCATTCTTCTTGTTTTTAGAGTATTTATTTTTCCTGTGAATGATTATGTTTTACAAGTGCATTGACGGTTTTTTGGAGGTTAAGGGATTTGAGGATTTGGGAAGAGAGGGTTTGTTGAGGATAACAAAAGTTTTGAAATAGGTAGCTATTTTTAAACAAGGTCAACGGTCTACGGTGACTTAACTGAGGAGGTAGGTACTTTTAAGATTTAACAAATGAATGGATGGATGGACAAAACTTTAAGTCAGAGTAAAATATTCAAGAGAAATGAAGACTACAATGTTACTTAAGTAGATACTCCCGGCATCGAGATCGAGCTATGATCTCCGCCCACTGTAAGCCTTGACCAGACCCAGACTCGAGAATATGACGCGCAGCGTACAGCGCGCGCCTCAAAGAGCCAATAAATCACCACAGACGGGCCCTACAGAGCCGATGTTCATCCAGGGTAGCGGGGATAACGGTAAGTAAGTTTTGTTTAATTTACCTACCTCAACTTTTCTTCACATTGCTTCGCAAACGATCCTAAAAAATCGATATTGGCCACACTCTGTTCATAATATTTTGATTTTGATACTGGTTTTTTTTCACGCAGTTTATTACCGAGCCATATTTCGCTTTCAACGGTCTTGTTGATCCAATCTTTTTCGAAACTTATGTCCGTATTGGCGATCCTAGAGGGATTGCGATCGGAATCCAAGCTGGTTACAACAAAAGTAGAATCTGTGAATATTTTACAAAACTAAGTAGTAGTCGTTATCGTTATAGATTAAAGGTTAAGATCACCAATTTTGCTAGTTTTTCAATAGTTACCTAAATCTTCATGTCTTAAGAAGGCCATGGAAATTTAGTGTGAGTTTCTTTCTGAGATCTTTTTAGGGTTCAACGATTAATTTAGTCTGAAAATCTTAAGATAAAAAAATACAGTCATATTTCATTAAATAATTAATAATTACTGACAGATAATTTTAGGTACCTAAATAATTGTAAATGTATGAATGGAGAATATGTCACTGCTCTGAAGTAGGTATTTTTGTATGAAAATCGAGACGGCCATGTAATATAGCAATGCTTTATTCCTCAGATTTTTTCTGTTTAGATTTAAGTGTACACCCTGCACAAACTCTGGCTGTAAGGATCTAATGCATGCGGCGGCGACCTCTCGCGTCCGGTATTAGTCGAGGCCAAGTTGCTGAGCGAGAGGAACTGGGAATTAAGCCTTTCTGCGAAGCAGTGATGATCGCAAAGGAGGAGGCGGAGCGCGATAGGGAACTTCGAAATCCTTGTCTCGCCCCAGCCACTGCAGTAGGCGAAGGAACGGGGGTTTTCAGCCAGTAAGTGTCCGACACTCCCTCTCGCCTCACCCGGAGCGGGAGAAAATTTGATGATTTTCCCCTCACAAAAAAAGGCACTAATGCATACAACAAAGTTACAATACCTACCAAGGCGCCTTAAATGTGCGTAATATGCAGATGCAGCAAGTCTATCATGCACATATTTTAGTCACAGTCTTGCCTATCTGTAAAGGCTCACCACTAAGTCCCACCTAACCAATACCTCAGAATAGTGAATACGCACTCTTCACTTATCTTTATAGGTACTCTGCATCTGAATTATGTACAACTTAATAGGTATGTATGGAACTTAACCGTTAATGATTCTTGTTGTTTGCGTGTCGGAATAATAAATAGGAAATACCTATAGTATACTTAAGAAGTATTATAGCAGTACCTGGAACTGCAAAAGTAAATTGAAAACGCGCAACTTCGGTGAATTGAAGTCCCATTGTGACTTAAAACCAGTACAGCTACTCTCAATCAATTGAAGGTAAGTCGTCATATTAGCTAAAGCTATATCGTTATTATTCATTCGGTACCGGCGTGAATAAATAAATGCTTTGCTTCTGATAGTACACCAGGACCCAGTATTCACTAGACGCTCTTCAAACACATACTTAAACTGGGAGACGGCTCTAACAAGAATATTCATAAAGAACAATCCTCTTCTTTAAAAATCCTAGACGTTACTTACTTTAAAAAATGAGATTTTCGAACGACTTCTTGATTGTCATGTTTTCTATTTCGACTGTCAGTGTCAGTGTCAACCACAGAGTACATTTTAACAATTGGTGTCAACGTTTGTTTTTGTTTGCAACAGAACTGTCAATTGTCAAGTTAACATTTACCTTCGTGGGAGAAAGACGTGTATTTTGCTTTGCGTAAACAAAATTATCGTAATAAATCCATATTTTAAATAAATTGACTCAGGGATTGTACGAGAAATAAAAAACAAAATACGCTCCTACAGAAACATTTGGGTTTTAGCGTTTTACATTTTCTAACTAGATTTTTTATGATTTTATTTGTGCGTCTTTACATAGGAAAAGTTGTAAACAAAGAATTAGTGTAATAAAAACAATGTGGTCTCATTTACAACGTGGAAGTTCACCGGTGGACTGGTGTGAATCGAATTATTCTATATCACCAGTAATTGCAGAATTTGTTAATACCGTAAGTATTATTCTAAATTTTCTATTTTTAGTTTGCCGAGCAAAGACAAAGGGTTTGCTTTCTTGGCGTGCTTACATGTTTTTTTTTACCTGTATAAGAACAGGTATATTTTACAGCGGTAATTACAATATTGACCTTGGAACATGGGTACGAAAATAAGTGTTTAAATGATGCTTGTTGTTATATGCAGTTATATGTGTTTTTGCCATGGTTTAGTCATGCTTGCCTGCTCAGAATGGTCGTTGACCCAGGCCCTCCAATTTGGCCGTCCTACCTACGCGGTGTGTCGTCTCATTTATGTGTGCAGGTATGTCATCTTAATCAAGTTTTATTTTCCAGTTTAGCAATGTCCTGTTCTTCCTTTTGCCTCCAGTCCTGATTCATCTCTTCCAAGAATATGCCAAGTTCTTCAATCCAGCGATTAATGTGTTATGGATACTGTTGATGGTAGTTGGGATCAGCTCTGCATATTTTCATGCCACACTGAGTTTAGTGGGTAAGTGGTAAAGATACTGGGTTTTATTGCTCATTCAAGAGCTAAATATTGTTGAAAATTAATTAGAAATTGTGCTTAATTTCACAATTTAATTTCAACTTTATTAACTGTTTAATAGAATTGATATTGTTAATTAACAAACATAATTTCAATAACACAAACATTGTTTTGAAAATATTGTTTCCTATAAATATCTCTCTAGGCCACATTAGATTAATCTCATAAATAATGTGTAAATGTTACATGAGATAACACCATAGTATTATATTTATAACAAAACAAAAACTTGTGGAATTGATTGCATTTCTAATTGATTCAAGTAAGAATAAAATTATGTCAAATAGGAATCAGTCTTAGTAAGTCTTATCATATTTTTAATTTTTACTACACAAAAGGGAAATATTAAAAGTAGTTGGGTGAATACCAAGGAGGTTCTAAAGTGAGTATAGAAAATATAAAATAATAATTTTAAATTTTCAGGGCAGCTTATGGATGAGTTGGCTATACTGTGGGTGTTCATAGCAGCATTTGCCATGTTCCTGCCTAAGAGATACTTTCCTACATTTTTAGATGGAAACAGGTAAGGACATAATCAAAAACAAATTGTATTACTTTAAATGTTATGAAGTTCATTAACAAACTAAGGGCCTATTTCACAATGTGTTGATAGCCATAATGTACCAGTTAAATTTGAATATAGAACATCTAAATTATCTACACTAATATTAAGAAAACTTTGTTTGTTTGATAAAAACAGGATCATAAATTACTGGACTGATTTAAAAAATCCCATGACCATGCAGTATCTGCATTATTCAAAAATAAAATCGTCTATAATATTTTATTATAAAAAAAATTGGGTTTGTGGAAAATTGGGCTTTTCGGATACAAGGTGTAAAAAATAAACAAGAATTCTAATTATTTTGCAGACACTACGGAAACTTTAAAAGGTAGAACCATAAAATGTTCTAATTTATTTTAGATGTTATAAATATTCACAAACAACTCCACGACACACCTAGCTATGTCGAGTGAGACACAACAAC
The DNA here is from genome assembly GCA_902829305.4 of Spodoptera exigua. Lineage (NCBI taxonomy): Eukaryota > Metazoa > Arthropoda > Insecta > Lepidoptera > Noctuidae > Spodoptera > Spodoptera exigua. Next base: position 12,115,692 of record LR824603.2, read on the forward strand.
CATTTTTTGTTTAAAAATCTTGAAGGTTTTTGGATTGCATTTAAACGCGTTTATATTTCTCAAGCTATTAATCCTTATCAAAACGTGTTTTTTATCACTAAGTACAGTTCATATAAATAATACTTGGTCTTTGAATTAAAACTAGAAGTTGGGTTTTGAAGTTATTGTGAAATTAAAATGTTACGATTTCTGCTGTGTGTAAGGCCCGTTGCGAAATGGGCATCATAAAGGCGGTAGTGTGCGTGCGGGGTAGGGGGAGGGGAGGGGGGGGGGAGGAGATGCGTGTAACCATATGAATAAGGTAGATCGGGCTCCCTACGCAGAGAATTCTAAAAACTAAAACAACACCTACAAAAAAGTTCACCTCTCAACTTTTAACATAGTTCTTGAGCACGGGTAACAAGAGTAAGTCGTACCTATGCGAAAATCTTCACCTGAAAGTACACAACGCCTTGCTCAAGAAACTCCCAGGTACCCACACATGAGTCAAGACTGGACGTTCCCAATATCTTTATGAACAAAATATAAGGATCTCTCAGTTGCGCCAAAGCGAGTAAAGTGTCGATCTTTTGCATCGAATTTGAGCTCAGGCAGAGCGACAGCAGTTGTCCACAAATAGAGTTCTTATTCGAATAATAATTACATTTAAATATTTTCATCATTAACAACTTAATCTTCCATCCAAAGACGATCTGTGAGATTTTAGGGTTGGTGTCTGTAAATTCACCTGGGAATCATTTCTTGTTTGCTGACCAGGTAGGCTTTTTGTAGCGGAAATTGACATCCATGCAAGCAGAGCCGCGGGCGTCCTCTAGGAATTTATATGTTTGAACTTTGTACTACATAACTTCTTTCGTAATTGATGCATAAAAGTATGATTTTATTTTTATAAATGGAAAACGCCAGTTTTATCTATTTTTTTTCTCTACAAAAGTTTTAAGGCATATTTACAAAAAATAATTCTGTGGTTTATTGTTTCATTAATGATTTATCGCGTATATTTTCATATTAATTTTCCATTGACCTAGGAAATTCCCTGATTGAGTTTTAAAGCGTATCATTTAAAAATATCTTATCAGAGTTTGTAGCATAAAATTCTATTGATAATATTAAAACTTGAATCTAACAAATAAGCAACTGAGATGTTTGTGTGTGCCAGTGCACCTGATATCTGTTTGTTTACTAAGTAAATACTGTCAAGTCTTTATGGAACAGCTGTGTAAATAAAAATATATCTATGTATAACAAAACTTCTACAAGCACAGATAGACATGCATACTGTATCATAAAAAATATGGGTCCTAGTCTGTATCATACTGAATTCTTCTCAATCATCCCAGAAGTCTTTCCTTATCCACACATAAAGATACCTATATTAACATCATAATGTTATAACATACAAAATACAAGTCCTTCTATCGTGATTTGTTTTACTGTTCCCTCATATTATTACGTGCTAGTCGCAAGCAATGACGATATAACCACCGTGTATCCTCTTTGGTCGCAAGTTTCGTTTGAATTTTTTATTTTTTCAATTGTGGACGTTATCCTTGAAGTTTGGTACGAGTGCGTAGCCAACCTATATTTTTCCTTTAAATATTAGGGTTTTGGAGATTTAGAGATAGGAAAGGGGTGGGAAGTAGGAAGGTAATCGTTGGGGTTCCGGTAACGTCAAACCGGTAAAACACAACACAGTAGGTACTACTTATTTATTTCACGCCGGTTTTCTGTGAGACCGTGGTTTTGAATTATCGATGACTTAGATCTCGTCCCTTCTCGAAATTCGATGACTCAGAAAAAGGTCGACAAATAATTGCAACACCAACGATAAATCTGTCCTAAATCGGTATTCATACTTTTATTTGGTAAACTAGCAGTCCGTTTTACCCCTTCCCGATTTCCCCCTTTAATTTACAAAAAATATTATTAATTATATACTTACCTATATTCCTTTATTTGGGAGGTAAAAATAAAAGGTACCGCCGCCTAGTTTTTAGTCAGTATTAAGAATCTGACACTCACTCTCGCCTCACCCTGAGGCGAGAGAAGTCATTTGATGGTTTTCCCTTCACGAAAAAGGCTCTAAACATATCGAGACTCATTACATTACATAAATCCATTTCTCCTGATGATGAGAATGCTTTTCTGCTATTTTACAAATAGAATAAGCCTTTCATTAGATAACCAGTGTCATCAGTAGGCAAGCAGTTATTTATTTAATTTCCCGAACAATACAATGACTCATCTAACGTTTAGTCTCACGTACCGGTTGTGGCGATGTGCATGTGTGATAACAATATTTACTTACAGACAGCTTGCACGCCATTAGTACTGCTACCACCTACTTCGAAAGCAATTACCTAAGCATTTCAATACGTGTTATTAGAAGGTTAGGGTACTTAATACTGCGTAGTTATAAATACGCTTTGTAGTAGGAAGGTACGAGGCCCTCCATTGTTATAATAAAATATAAAAGAATACTTAATATCACCATAGCGCCCTGAAATACATTATTAATACTGGGTTGTTCCAGAATTCACTTAGACGTATCTTCGGGTCTATCTTTCCTATGGCCCTGTATGAAAAATGGGGATATTTTATCCTCAAAGTACTCATAAAAACCATTTCAGTTTTTCTGTGTTGAGAAGTGGGAAAGGGCACTTGTTGTTATGGAGAACTATCTAATCTGTGCTTGTATTTAGTATTGGGGTTATGCCTATCTCTTCTCTTTGATAAGTTCGATATGGCCGAAATAATGCCCTTGGCGATTTGATTCCTAATATCGATATATTACTTAGTTTATTGTAGCTTGAACTGATGATAATATTAGTGCGCAATAGAGGTTCTAGGTATCACATAGGTACAATGTGGCCATGAAGTTTGGGGAGCTACTTGATTAGAGTGTTACTTCCTTGTTTATAAAATCGAGCTGAGGCACTTAACTTTTCTTAGCATAAATTAACAAACTGTACTAAAATTAGGTAATTACTATGTGAATTTGTTAATTAGAACTTGGTATAATACACATGATGGTCCACTTTTAGCGCCTATTGCGCCATTACCAGCGTCATGGAAGTTTCAAAATTGCATTTCCATTTACATTTACTTGGTAATGGGGTTCTTAATGACTATTGCATCGAGTTGCGTCGTATGAACATAGGTAGTAGCTGTTTTAATAACAAACATATTATGATTTCGTTTTTCTGCCCGCGACGATCTACAACAATAGAGAACAATATGAGTCTGTATTAGGTACTTTCCAGTTTGTTTTTAAATGGAAAACGCTAGAAATCAAGAGTAAAGGGCCATAAGAGCTGGTCTAGCAAAAAATTCGTAGAGTTCGGCTGATCCTGGTCACAGTTACCACTCACCAACGTTAGGTATAGGTACCTACATACTTGCCTTATTGTAACCGGATAATTTGACCTAATTCAATGTGTAAAGGCCTAGGGTCAAGTGGGTTCTTCCTGCTACATGTGTAAGTATGATTGGTTTAGTGTGTGTGTAGATATGACTTAGGCAATCTTTTATCTACTTCCGATAAAGTACGTGCACTAAAATCCCATTTTATCTAGTTAGTACGCCCAAACCAAGCAACGTCCAAATTTTAGCTTTCCATTTACCTAGTTATAATTCTGCACTAGTTAGGTACCTATAGTCTGCGAATTTAATATTTTACGTATCTTTAACATGTAGGTTGAAACGTTTTACAAGGTTATAGTTTAGTAATTTGCTGCAGATGTAGGTTAATCATAAATAAACTACATTAATGTTTGCGTGACCAAGCCAAATACCAAGCTGACCGGTGACGTTGCGAGTGTTTCTTTTGTTGTTTGTTTTGATACGAATTAGTTAGGTATTTCAACACTTTGTATATTATTTGTAAGGCTTTATATGATCATCGCTGGACGATCTAAATTATGCTATATACTGTTTATTAATAAAGTTCACTTCTTCTTATTTAGAGTCCATTTTCAGGGACGAAGATCTGGACAGCTTTTAAAAGCCCTACCTAGGTACTTCCATGAATTTACAGCCCCATTGCTGTTTCATACAAAATTACTTCCCCGGTTTTGTCATTACCATGTTGTTTAACCTTTAAATCGTGGTGATTCGAGGCGCAATAGAATGACAATAGGTGCGCGGACACCGGCGTTTGCTTGGGGTTTGATGAAATAAATTTAGTAGGAAATCGTTTAAGAGCGGATAGGTATTTTGCATTTTTTAGAAAATTTAGCCCAATGATATACCTAGACTTGTTTAAGGGCTATCGTTCTCCTACTCAATAGATTCCGATTATGTAGGCTTTGTTTGTTGATATACTTCCTACCTATAGTAGTGCGATGCCGGCGGTGTTTCAGGTGTACCTACATACATAAATACTATGACCACTTATTACCTTGAGGGGGCATTCGGTACAAACGTACTGAATGTACCTAACTGTTTAACCAGTTTAACCTAGAAGTTGCCGTGCACGAGTCATCGACAAATTAATTTGAAGTGTAGCTGTACCGTTAGGCTGCTCAAATGATACCAAAATGTAAGAGAAGCAATATGTTGATGTGTTAGGAATTCAAGCAAAGCGTTAATCGATAAGAAACACTAAAATGTGGGTGATATTTTTGTTAGTAGGTCGTTAGTTACGCACAACCTTATCGGCTTCAACTTTAGCCATTGGTTCCGTCCGCTGTAGTTATTGTGTTGGATTTTTTTTTATTTTGCTGCGCTAGGAATAGATGGTAGATATAATAAATTGTTAATCTTATATTACGACTGCACGGCTGGCGCAGTACCTGAGCAACAGGCTGCTGTCCTATATACAACGTGTCGCCTTTTCGATTCCTACACGGAACAACACTTTGTGTGATCCACAAATTGTTGTTTCGGGACTGGGTGGCTTGTGTATGTGAATCTGTATGTTTGTAAACGAACTACAGGAAAAAAAATCAATGGAGTGTAAACAAAACTGCATTAAAATTTCAATCTTCTTTGTCCTTTAAAAATACAGAATGATTTATAGGATCACGTAGGTATTCTGTTGTTGAGATTACCTATTATTGCCTAGACTAGAGGGAGTAACATAGGAAAATAAACGAATTATATTTCCAGACGTCGCCTGGCCATTTACTCCGCCATTACGTCGGTACTACTGACAGTCTTCCTAGTCATGCACCCAGCAGCTAACGCTTTCGCCTTGATGACACTCGCGCTGCCGACTCTTGGATTCCTCTATGGCGAATTGGTTAAGTAAGTACTTACTGGTTTATATCAGCTCGTAAACTGTTCTGCTGCGGAACAAAGAAATGTGTTATGAATATGCCTTCTGGTACATCGAACAATTTATTTATTTATTTAATATGTGTGATCAGCGTTATCCAATATGTAGATATCTACAGCCAGGGTAGCGAGGCAAGCACAATAATGTACCGCTACCTCTTCAGAATATAAGAGTCTGACACTCTCGCCCTGCTCAAGTCGTGAAGAGTGAAGTCATAATACCTAATATGATGCTTTTCCGCCTTCAGAAAAGAGTCACGTAATTTAATTCGACTGCACGGTGGGCGCACTGGCTGGGCAACTGGCTGCCGCGCAACGTGTTGCGGGTTCGATTCCCGTACGGAACAAGCCTTTGTGTAATCCACAATTTGTTGTTCCGGGACTGGGTGTGATGTGTATGTGAAATTGTATATTTGTAAACGCACCCACGACAAAGGGGAATACCACCCGTGTTGCCAGTGTTTTTTTTTTAAAAAAACAATAACTAGCTTCCTCACAGGCTATCTACCTAGACTACCTACCTTTACCTATTCAATATTTTTTTACCATATCTAATATTTTGGTTAGGTAGGTACTTAACTTTGCCTTGTAGGTAAATATATCTACATTTAGTATTATATATAAGTATATATTATGTATCTATATGTGTTAAGGTGGTATTAGGGATTTCCTAATAAAACACGTGTCAACTATGTATCTGTAAACGATAATGCGCTATCATTACTATCATGTTAAAATTTAATATATTTAATCTAAGTACCAAATCTAATAAAATTTTGTTTGTTTGTCCTTGTTTTACGGTAAAACCGATTTACAGATTAAAAATATTACATTTCTTTGAAACAAACATGGGCCTTTATTATATCAATATTTAATCGCCATTAGGTCGAAGTGGTTAAAGCGCCGACTTTTCACGCATTTTTTCATGTGACTTTCCGAGTTATAGGTATGTAGATAGTAAGTACTATCTAAGATTAAGTATTTAGACACCACAACAACACATACGGCGAAGGAAAACATCGTGAGGAAATCTGGACTTGTAGTTTTAATCATAAGTATGAAATCACAAATTCGCTTTGAGCAAGCCTGGTGATTAATGCTCAAACCTTCTCCATGTGAGATGTCTTTACCCAGCAGTGGGCACTTGTAGGCTGATGATGTGATGTGAATCACCATTATGTACCAGTTGCTTTTATGTTAATTGCAACATTGTTTTTTAATGTTTTCAGAGTGAAGTGCTCACGTGTATACCGCCTAGGTCTGCGCTGCGTCGCCGTCAGTCTGCTGGCAATATTCTGCTGGGTCATAGACCGCATGTTCTGCGACGCGTGGCTCTCTATCGACTTCCCGTACATGCATGGAGTTTGGCACGTCCTCATCTTCATCGCAAGCTACACTGCTCTCGTACTATTCGCCTATTTCAACGCCACTGAGGAGAGCCCTGAACAGAAACCTCAGCTAAAATACTGGCCAGTCAACGAATTCGAACTAGGCATACCATATGTTACCATGAAACATCCCTTCAAAACAGACAAAAATCTAGCAATCTAGTCATTTCACAACTGTTAACTAGACCTGGATCTATTTACTGACAGTTTTCCGAAGGCTGAGTTATCTTTGATTTGAACTTTGTATGGTCGATGCACTTATCATGTATCTATGTATTACTTATCAGTTGATAAAATTTGTGTATCTGTGTACATAACGTGTAGGAACATATCTATAAGTGGTCTTTTCAATTGCGCCAAATATATATTTTTTCTAGTTTTATGATGACAATGAAATGTCTATGAAGTAACAATTTGAAATTGTTACAATGTATTGTACAAGTGAAGTAAATTACGTCCCAAAATGGGCTCGAGTTCATTAGAATTAGTTATTTAGGTACTTTAAAGTCTTTTCTTAGTCTGATTCAAAATCTACTTATTTCTAGTGAGTATCTACTAATTGACTTGCTATATTGAGTATGAACTGTGACGCGATGGTTTTATTTATTTATTATTTTATTGATTTTATTATGTTGCTATAAAGTTTATAGATTTTTTTTTATTTTTACTTTTTAATATAATATAAAAATTCTAATAAGGTTTGAGTATTCCATATTTATCTAATAGATTTTATTTTATATGCGATGAGCAGGAAATGTTTGGATAGCAACCTAGTAAACAGCAGTAGTAGTAGAACCTTTAATACATATTTACTTAAAACAATGTGATGTCAAATATATCTGAGATATTATTGTAGGATAGATTAGTATGTGTGTAGCTACTTATTTTGTATACAGTTATAATATACATTTTACAGCGGGTAGTACAAAATAATACTAGTTAACAATGAATGAATGATTCAAATTTTCCTCTTTTATAGTTTGTTTGGAACCCAGCTTACATTATATTTCTGAGTTACATTAGAATTATGATTCTTAGAATGTTTTATACTTGATGATATGTCATATGTTTCTGTTTAAAATACCCCTTGTATTTACTGAAATACATAGGGCCCTGGGGCCTCTCTAACTAGATAGACCCGTACGGCCTTATTACAAAACAAGGTTTTACTTTAGTCTAGGACTAAACCATTGAGCCTGTTTTTGTTTTTCGAATTGAAGATAGATGACAATAAGATTCAAAATTCAAAACCCGACTCAATGGTGTAAACCTGGACTAAAGATAAATCTTGTTTTGTATTAAGGGGGTCATTGTTCCCAAGGCTGATAAAATTGGCTGGATTTGCTTTTTGATTAGTTGTTATGCCAATCTTGTGCACAGTTTGCAACTAATATTAAAATTTATTTTGTGCAATCCGTTTAAGTATTATTAGGTGTCAGTAATTTTATTGGTATGATTATTTAAAAATTTATTACTTTAGCACTTATCGCTGTTTTGTTGAGTTGCGACATTTATTTGCAGATCGACTTAAAATTTCATAAATCTACATGCCAGAATTTGATGAAAAATCACACTAAAATACATAATACTACACAATTATTTAAAAAAAATATCTTAACATCAAATATGCTTAAAAAAGTTTTGTTGTTATGATTATTGGATAAGAAATAATTATAATGAAGTGTAACATTAAAACTTTAGATTAAAAAAATTGCTGTTCAAGAGTATTTTTAGTACTGGTATTAATTAGGATCAAGTTGCTCCCCTTCACCATAGATAGGATATGTGATATAGAAGTCTGATAAATGTCTTAGGTTGACCAGTGTATGACAGTTGACATATGTGACATACAAAAAGACAAATTGTTTTGTAAAAGCTCATAAGTATTGGTTTTAAGTACCATGTGATTAACAAATGTTAAATTTTAAAAATGTGATGATGGAATATAATAAATTTATGTTATATATGTATTTTTTTTCTTAAACCCTATTGTAAATGAAACACACAAATATATTAAGCTGGAATGTTTAATTAATAACATGATTATAAATTCAGATCCATAAATATTGTCAATAACATTTTTAATACAAAATAAAATATATTTAGGTCATTATAAATTGAGTAAAAATTAGTCAGAGTCGGAAGATACATTGTGTTGGACATTGGGATGTACCTTGGATGCATCAAACTTCTTCCTTGGATAGGTGCTTCCTCCACGGTAAACAATGTGGTTCTTCTCAGTCTCTAATATCTTAACTTCATGGAGTAACTGTGGCTTCTCCATCACACTCACAAGTCTATCCCAAATGTAAATAGCCAGATTCTCAGTTGTGCTTACCTATAACAGAATTACATAACCATTATTCTAATAGGAAATCAATTATAATCAATTGTAAAAAGATCAAAGATCATAGTAAAAAAAGATACTCAATTAAAATATTTAGAGAACTGTTATAAGTTAGATAACCTCTTGCCCTTATTGTTACACAACTTTAGACAATAATGTGTAGGTAATTAAATACTAATTTGAGTTTATAACTTGTGTAATGTTTGGTCTGATTAATTATTATGAAGATTGTAATTACCACATTCTTGAAGTATGGAACATCTTTGTCCAAGTTTTTGTGGTCAAGAGGGTCCATGATGGCAATCTTTATGTACTCCTTGAGGTCATGTACATTCATCACCATACCAGTAGCTGGGTCTACAGGACCTTTGACTGTCACCAAAACTATAATAGAAAAAAATATGAGCTGTATATTAATTCTGTCTAAAAGTTTTTAGTGCTATATGCATTCTATTTTATAATAGAAGGTGAAAGGAATATCATTGGGATTGCAGGGCAAGCTCAGTAATGTACTGCAGCCTTGGCCTGGAGCAGGACTAGCCAGTAAGAGTTGGACACTTTCTGTCACCCTACCCAGTGTGGGAGAAGAAATTTGATGATCTTCCTCCCTCAAAAAAAGTTGACTTACCAACATAATTGTGTCCATGCCCATTTGGATTGTTGCATTTTCCAAAAATCTTTTTATTTTCTTCATCAGATAAAACTGGGCTGCAAAAGAAATTGTTTCTTATTAGAATCAATTAGTTACTTACTACATATAAGAGGCTCTTTATTAAAATCAATGAATGGTAGATATTGAATTCAGGGATTGATAACCTCGGGGATCAAGGATCAGTCAATTCCTGTAATTAATTTACTCGCGTTGCAATTACTTGGCAATTTCATCATACTAACTTGTTGCATGGCTGTGCAATTCAGCTCATGTTGCTACCTATGAAGAAATTCCTGTACGTAGATCAAATTACTGCAAGCAATGCATTTTGTAAATTCCTCCTTACCTGTGCAATCTGTGACAGGCACTAAAAGTTTCACGCCGGGTGATAGATACTATCGGTAATGGGGTTGGAGTCATTTTTTAAATTAAATATATTTATTCCAAATATAAACAAAATATTACAAGTTTGGCAACCACTCTATCTAACAGCCAACTGAATACTGAAAGTTAAAATGTCGATGTAAAATAGTAGTTACTTTGTTAAAACTTGGTCAAACTTGTACTTACTACGAAAAAAAAACACGAAAACAAGTACCTATTTTCAAAGTTTATATTGATCGAACTGACAATGTCAATGTCAAATTAGTTTTTGACAGATGACAAATATGATACAATAGAGTTTGATAGAATACTAAGACTTTAGCAAGATTTTTATAATTTTAGTTTAGTTAGGTACAATTCTAATAGGTAGTTATTTTAGTTTACTTATATTAAATTAAATTGTATACTTATTTCTTTCTTTCGAGAACAGTAATTTTCTTAGAAAGAATATGTTTCATACATTATTTGGCATTTGTAATGTCAATGTCTAAGTCAAACGCGTCGACGTATCTGAAAGATTATTATATCTATGTCTAACGAAGTAAAGTACAGTGAATTGGACTTTGTAACCTTTTAGAAAAATTGTAAATAGTGTAATTTTAAGTTAGGAAGTGAAAAACTACGAAACTCTCTTGTCAAAAATGTTTTCTCCAAGCAGCAGGCACTTGCTCTTTTCAACGCAGGTAGGTTTTGTTTCTATTCTTTACCTTGCATTATCTACACATCAACGAAGTAATTTTCCTACGGTTTTGTTATGTTCCACTACATCACATTATTATATTCGGTATTACGATTAACGTTTTAGTCTAAGAATACTATGGACGGGCTTCCACTTGCTACTAACCACAATGTATCAAAACTTTTTTCAACTGTTTTTCTTATCATTAAGTTACCTCTAACAGCAATCAGCATGTATAGTTTAAGTTCTTATTTCAAAAAACATCTATTGTTTTTTATCTGAGTAACATAACTGACAGACAGGTATTACTCTAATGAAATGAAGTTTGTTGTTTGCCTTCATAAAAAATCTTAAAAAAGAAACAGTCATAAAACAAACCTCTTTGAATATGTCAGTAAATAATGAGTAAAAATGTTGGCAGTTTATAAGGTTTTGACTGGTTATTTACTCTCTGGATTATCAATAACTCAGTATTTACTATGTTGTCTTACAGTTGAGGCGTCTTCAGAGCACTTTAGTAGTTGCAGAGCACAACAATGAAGTTTTGTCGCCAGCCACACAAAACACTTTGAGTGCTGCCAAGAAGATTGGTGGAGATGTAGCTGTATTGGTAGCAGGCACCAAATGTGGACCAGTAAGTACAAATTAAAAAAAGAATCATAAATGCCCTACATGTAGGTAGTTTAATATTTAAGTTAATGTTCAGTGATTAATATTATAATACGTATTTTCTATTTCCAGGCAGCCCAAGCGGTAGCTAAAGCAAATGGGATTTCCAAAGTGCTAGTAGCTGAAAGTGATGCATTCAAGGGTCTTACTCCAGAGACTCTGACACCTCTTATCTTGGCTAGTCAGAAACAGTTCAACTTCACCCACATTCTGGCCCCAGCCACTGCTTTTGGCAAAGCTCTTCTACCCAGAGTAGCTGCCAAACTTGATGTTTCACCCATCACTGACATCATTGGTGTCAAGGATGCCAATACCTTTATCAGAACTATTTACGCAGGTAACATAATTGAATTAAACATGTTTGAGCTATTTACATAGTTGTAAAAATTTGAATTATAATACTGTACCTATTTTGCATAGAATCTACTGCTTGCTTGGCCTTGTTATTCATTCACTGTTTATTGCATGTTATTGTTATGAACAGATAAGTTTACACCCTTTGTGACACAAAAACGAGATTAAGATAGACATTGAAATATTTATTTAACTCTTACAGGTAATGCAATCCTCACATTGGAAGCCAAGGATGCTATCAAAGTGATTACTGTCCGTAGCACAGCATTTCCTCCAGAACCTCTAGAAGGTGGCTCTGCGGCTGTAGACAAGGCACCAGAGGGTGACTACAAGACTGACCTTGTACAGTTTGTCTCCCAGGAACTCGCCAAGTCTGACCGACCTGAACTTACCAGTGCCAAGAACATTGTTGCTGGAGGTAAGAACACTATTTCATGTATTTTGTACCTACTTGTTTCCCATAGTAACATATTTTTGGAGTCATTGCCAAATTTTGCTAGTTGCCAATTAATTCCTTATGTAATTCTAATGAAAAATGTAATTCCTCACTATGTCAGAGATGATGTTGAAATGAGTCCAACAACAAATATTTTGTAGATAATTAGATATATGATATCTTTTTAAATAGGATTAGTTACTTAATAGTTTCTTTACTTGTTTTCTTACTTAACAGATGTATTTTATTATGATCCTTTAAATGTTTAATTACACTAAACTAATTATAAATATTTGCATTGTTTCCATAGGTCGTGGTCTGAAGTCAGGCGACAACTTCAAACTGTTGTATGACCTCGCCGACAAGCTGAACGCTGCCGTGGGTGCCTCCAGAGCCGCTGTCGACGCCGGCTTCGTAGCTAACGACCTTCAAATCGGCCAGACCGGCAAGATTGTTGCACCTGTAAGTAAAGCACATACACATCCCTAAAGAAAGATATTTAACTTCAATTTGAAGTTACATATCTATCATGCATATATATCATCTTTAACTTCAATTTAAATTCACAATAAAAAAATATGCTACTAATTCTACTAGGTTTTAACTAAAACAAAATGAACTTGTCACACCGATAAATAATGTGATGCTAAGTAATAGCTAAATATTTTTCATACATTTTTATATCCTATGTATATAAAAATACAAATACTTTCTTTCTGCAGGATCTATACATTGCAGTAGGTATCAGTGGTGCTATCCAGCATTTGGCTGGTATGAAGGACTCCAAGACTATTGTCGCCATCAACAAGGACCCTGAAGCACCTATCTTCCAGGTAACTTTCAGATTCAGAATTTCAGATACATCCTGTTTCAATATATTACCTATGTGGAAAATAGTTTATCAGATTGATTAGTCCAGTATGTATAGATTCAATATGCAGAAGTACAGACATAAACTTTTATTTTATCTATATAAAAATTTATTATTGTAAGTACTATAACCTAACTTAACACTATAATAGTTATTAGCTGTAATTGTCTTAGTGGACAAAAACAACTAACTACTTAGCAAAGAATTGCGTATTATTACATGCCGTGTAGATGACAGTGCTAAATCATTAAAACTACTTAGACGCGCCTTCTTTATAAGTAATCAGTAGTAATCAATAAATTAAATGTGCGTTACGTATTCTTACCAGCCATTTACTTTGTTACTCGAGTTATCTATAAAAATTAAATGTCAACAAGTCAAGGCTGTATATTTTTTTATCAGTGCCTTATCTGCATCGTAACAAATGAGCACAGATACATAGTGATTGCTCTATCAAATTGTTCATAAATTGATTGAGGAAGGAAATCGGATGTTACGTAATTTGATTATAATATGAACATGAACACACCTTTTAGAGGTAAAAAGGAGAGATTTCCGTTTTGTTCGAAAATTGAAAATAAATTTAACCATGACATTTATTAATTTAAAATTTTGATGATACTGTTTTTAAATCGTAATTGTTGATGGGAGTATAAAAATAATAATATTAGGTATTTATTAATGTTTATTTATTGTATTTTTTATTAAAATATTTGTTTTAAATATTTTTCAAAATGCTTTAAAACTATATACTTTACCCCTTTTTTAAGGAGACAACTGTTATAATTAACAATAATTAACACATTAACCAATGATAAATTCTCTTTTTTTACAGGTCAGTGACTATGGTCTAGTTGCGGATTTGTTCAAGGCAGTCCCTGAGCTCACTGGCAAGCTGTAAACTAAAATACATGAAGAAAGAATGAAGTACATAGTCCAACCATTTTAGATAAACTTTTTACTATTCTTATATACAGAATTTTACACTCCTCCGAGATTTGTAAACTTTTTATTGTTGTATCAGAGTAATTTATCATGTGTAAGCGAAGTGTATGAATAAAGATTGTTACAATAACGTGTCAGTTTCATTTGATTTTTGTTTAATTGTTGTTTGAACTTTTTAGGAGCCTAGTCTGTTGATGTCTATGCTACGAAAATCTATGGGTGTACGAACAATTCCATATACCTAGTATTTTTTTATGTGGTAGGATGGCAAACGATCAGGCGTATTACCTGATGGTTAGCAATCTACTCTGCCTATGGACATCCGCAACAAGAGAGGAGCTACGAATGTGTTGCTGGCCTTTTGGGGATAAGGGTTTCGGATATTTAAGGATTGGGGGGAGCAGGAGCGATTGGGCCTCCGGGTTCGCTGTGTGAACCCTCACTCGGCGAAAACAACGCTATGGTTGTTTCACGCCGGTTTTCCATAAGGCCGTGGTATGACTTCGGTAGAGCCAGCCCATTGGTGACGAAGCTTGAGTCTCCTACACTTTCTTAACAAGACTAGGTTAATTTTTATTTAAACCGGCTGAATAAAAAGTAAAAAATATAAGACACGTTTTTTAATGTATAATATTTTCATTAATTTCAGTTTTAATTTAGTTTGGCTACTCGACGACAGATGGCGCTGACAGTTCGATCAAATAGATTGCCCATATTGTTAGGTATAAGATTAAAAGAACGAATTGATTTAATGTTAAGCATATAAGTATATATTTATTCCTATAATTAAAAAAGGAAATAATTAAATGGACTGCTTTTTAGGGTTTCGGTCAACACTCCGAGAACCGAGGATTTCGAGTGCATATTATATTTTACTATCTTTTCGTTGGTCTTCTTAAGTTAGTAATTCTTAAAGTAAAAAATATGTAGGCATTGTATTTTTGAATTTAACTACAAAAGTTAATATTGTAAACATAGATCTAATAATATGTAGGTAAATAACTATGTAGGTACCTAGAGTGCGGCTTCTCTGGAGACGTCTATTTAGCGTGGTGCACGTGTAAACCAACAGGAGGTAAGTGCACAGTCAATCATTGCAGTAATGATAGTCCCAGGGGGAGATGTGGTTTGTTGCGGAGTGGCATTCTCGTTATCATATCTGAGGCAGCGGGCGGGGGCCGCAGGCGGGGCCTCGCAGCGCCCCGCCCAGCGCCGCCACGCCTGCGCGGCCACACCGCCCCGACACATATCATTAGCATTTAGCACTATCGAACATGCCGCGACCCTCGCGTGAATCGTACGGCGACCAGAAGCCCCCGTACTCGTACATCTCCCTGACGGCGATGGCGATCTGGAGCTCCCCGGAGCGCATGCTGCCGCTGTCGGAGATCTACCGGTTCATCACGGACCGCTTCCCGTACTACCGGCGCAACACGCAGCGCTGGCAGAACTCGCTGCGGCACAACCTCTCCTTCAACGACTGCTTCGTGAAGGTGCCGCGCCGCCCGGACCGGCCCGGCAAGGGCGCCTACTGGACGCTGCACCCGCAGGCCTTCGACATGTTCGAGAACGGCTCGCTGCTCAGGAGACGGAAGAGGTTCAAGTTGCACACTGAACAGAAGGATGGCTACAAGTCGGAGCTGGCTGCATTGGCGAACTTTAATCAGCGTTTTCTAGCTGATCAGTTGAACATGCGTGCTCTACCAGTGACAGCGTGCGAGGGAAAAATTGTTCATACTCCTTGTAAGGTTGCTGACTCGAGGGACAGTTGGAGGAAGTCGTTTTCAATAGACAGTTTGTTAAGTAGTGAAGTGGATAAGTCGGGTGAGGAGGACGGTCGGAGCGCGGCGCCTGCGCACGAGTGGTGTCGGCCGGAGCTGGTGGCACTTAGTGCTGCCATGTGGCCCTGCTTGTACCCTGCCTCGCCACTAGAACAGCTCCAGCTAAGAGTGAACTTTCAAAATATTATTGATAGTCTGCACTTCTACTTCCAAAGACCGCTGAATTCAGCGTGACTCTGTTTATGATGCGATAGATTAAAACGTAAACTGTAAGCAGGTCTGCGAACCATGTCTATTGTAATGCAGATATTAAGTATAAATACATACGTAAGCGCTTACTTAAAAACAAGACACAAATTGTATAAAGTACCTAAGAAGGTATGTGAAATGAAAATGAAGAAACGACCCAAACAGGTGCATAGGCTGAACTCAAGGTGTTCCTCAGGGCACACTGTAAACCTGTTTTCAAAAATAACGATTTACTTACAACTTAAAATAAATATACCTAAGTGCTATCTTGTTTATAAACTATACCTTTAGGTGTTGCATAATTATTTATATTGATTAGGTTTAAAGTTTATAAATAAAATGGAATTCCAAATGGAGACATACCGATACAAACTTAGATAGATATATTATGTAGTGTCATAGGAAATACGTACTTAGTGTACCTACTTAGGTTTAAAAATACTTAAGAAATATATAAATGCAGCTATTAATTAAAATATTAGATATAATATTATGTATATAGGGACATTCTCCATTATAATACTTACCTAATATAGAGAAGTTGGTCGTCTCTGGTACCTATCTATTACCTATAAATAAAGTCATAAGTAATACCAACTTAATAGACATGCAACCTTTTTATTTTATTATAAATTGTAAATAGAGAATAAATAATTATGTTTTATGTAGATTATCAAGTTAAAAATAATATCTTCGATTTTTTTTATTGTTTTAGTTGTTTGTTATTTTATTTATCAGTGCCAAGTAAGTTCTTATTGAAATAAAAATATTTCGATTAAAACCGTCTAATTATTTTGATAATCGACCTCCTTTCTAAATTGCATTAAAGTGACTTCAAACAGACATCGCATCAAGTTATCCTCCAAAATGTGCGAAAGGGATTGTCAACACTCAACCCTAACACTTTACGAATTAAATTAAAAATTAGTTTACAAGAGAACACTGAAAATTTTATTATTTATATGTTGATGTGCCGGCTGTTTACATACCATTTGTATTCATATAGATACTCTTTGCTCTATTTAACTGAATCGAAAAGGCAGGTGGTATCCGACAGTGAAGCGCTTAATATGGATTTTATAAAATTAATATACGAGGTTAAGTTTTAAACGTGTGATAAATCGCCTCCCTTAAACTCGTTTAAGCTTCAAAAGGGGGATGGTAATAATCGGCGGAGTCGACTGCCGTGACGTACACGTCATTTTTTGTTATTTATGTTTAAAGAAACGGGCCGGGGGCTGTTTTAGTAATTAATATAGAGAAATGGGTAAATTGAGTGCCGTTTACCCTCGAGCGCTCGCCCGGTCGGACCACCGAACACCTTTTGTATGTATCGAAGAGATTTTACGCCGATGTCAACTGCCTTTGTATTATATACGATCGGGATTTTGTGGGATTCGTCACTATGTTATTTAATTTTAATGATTAGGTAAGAAAGATCGTATAATGGTGGTCAATAATATATAGATACTCAATGAAATGTATTTTCTTTCTCAAAATCTTACTAAGTATCATCAAATGATTTCTCTTGTCGAAGGTATGTATGGCGAAAGTGAGTCTCATTCATACCGACTACAAACCAACCCGTACGTTCTCTTGCGCCAGGACGAAGTAGCGGTACCTTATTGCGTTGACTCGCGACCCCAGCGGCCCGGCTAAGCATCGGCACTTCTGGGCCCCACCTGTGGTGGTCTATTGGTTCTTTGAAGCGAAAAGGGGACGCTACACGCCGCAGTATTTTAAAATTATTATTCTATATTATTTATTGTAAGTTGGACAAGAAAAATAATACAACAATTAGGTACAAAGGCACAGCTTATTTCTTATAGTCATAATCATAATCATAATCATAATTCTTTATTGCATCCACAATGTAAGATAAGATGGTAATATTATGTATAGTAACAATCATGGACCCTGATGGGCACAGCAATAGTAAATTAGAAGAGAGGCAGGCTTCTTTTGTATAGAATTATGCACAAGTATTTCATATTCTAAGTATGTATAGTATTGCTATTATATTTATATTTTAATAGGTATATATATATTTTTGTATTTTGTACATTATATTATAAGGTTATTCGTTCTAAATTTTATATAAATTTATTGTTATATTTATTTTATTGTATTGTATTAATTATATATTGTTATATTTTTTGTTATAATTGAGTATTTGAGTATTTTATTGTTCAGTTTTTTACATTTAAGTTACTTTTATATTATCTATATATTCATATATTATTTATTATATTTATATTACTTATAGTTTTGAGCAAGAAAAGGTGTTTGTTAATATGGTTATGTTTGTATAAAATTTATATTTTCAGGTTATTTGTTTATCCGTAAGATATTCATTGATAGTGTAGTATGCTTTATTTATTAATATTTGCTTTAGGGTGTTTAGGAATTTCGTGTCGCTAGGCTCATCTTTTATTTTGTTGGGTAATTTATTGTATATTTTGATGCACATTACATATGGGCTATTTGAGTGTAGTGTCATGTTGGATGTAGGTAGCATAAGCATGTTTTTGTGTCTCAGTGATCTGTTGGTGTGTCTGTCTCCGCGTTCTTCTGAAATCTCTTCCAGCAGGCCCGTTATATGGGAGAGTTAGAGATAAACAGTTTTGTAGACTGTCTGAATTATTTACTATTCAGTAAACGTTTTTAACATTTATATGAATGGGAAATTACTATACCTGTAAATTTCGTTCTTAGTCCTAAAAGTACTATGAAAAACACTTAACCTGTGACGATAAGTAGCAAATCAACTTATTAGAGGTATACAAATTCATTTATATGGCTACATGAAATGTAGGTAAGTCGCCATCAAGTAAAGTCTAACTATCAATGTTTATATTTACTAGATGGTGGTGGTCGGAGGTCACAATGTACTGACAGACAACATTTCCTCCTACCTACTTACCTATTACCGTGGCTATCCCTTTTATCATTTTACGCCCCCTTTTACAGGATGGGAGAGTCATGCTTTGGTACGATTGGGTCTGCTCGACCGGAGGGATACCACGGTCTCACAGAAAACGGTGTGAATCAACCACGGTTTTGAGTCTCGTCGTGTGAGTGAAGTTACTGGAGGCCTAATTATTTCTGACCTCCCTTATCCTCAATCCTCAAAAGGATTTAGGGTAGTTTAAATCCCTCATAACCCACAAGAGGTCGGCGACGTACTTGTAATAACTCCCTTGGTACTACTAGTGTCCATGGGCGGCGCTAATTGCTTACCATCAGGTAATCCGTCGGCTTGTTGGCCGAACTATAACATGAAAACTTATTTGTTTGTAGATCATATTCGTTTGACTTTCTGTATATTAGTAACAACAGTTGCCCGTAGTATATCGCATTGGTATTTACTATACATGGTGTTTGAGTTGTTTTTATAATAACTATCGTGAGACATACTAAATTAACTAAAAATCGCGGGTTACTCACGTGTAACTAGTTTATAGTATAGTAGAGCTTTTCTCAATATTTACACGTGAGTAACCCGCGATTTTTAGGTAATTTGGTGTTTGAGTTTTTATATATAAAAATATCTGTCCTTTTTATTTAAACCGAAGAAATAAATAATGTTAGGGTCATGTGCACATTTATTTGCAGAAGGTGCGAAAGCAATCAATGTGAATTCCAAGGATAATGAGATGTGTACAGGGTCGGAAATCGAGCAGAGGAATGACCTGGTGGTACGTAATCGGCGCCCCGTCCATAGCAACCCGCAATATGTGAGAAGTTACGAGTGCGCTGTCAGACTTTTGGGGATCTGGGTGTCGGAGATTTGGAAATTGAGGAGGGACTGGGGGAAGGGGAAGGATTGGCCCTCCGGTAACCTCACTCACAAGGCTACGTACAACGATGTGGTTGTTACACGCCGTAGTACATGTTTTCTGTAATGCCGTGGTATACTGATACCAGTCGAGCTATGCCGAACAATGGTATTTCCACATTCAAACAGTTTTACATTAAAAACTTTTAGGCAACGCCCCAAGTAAGACTTTAATGTTTACATACATAATATGTGCAGCTAAAGCTTGGGAAAATCATCAAATGACTTCTTCAGAGGGTTCCTTCTCCTGCTCTAGGCCGCGGTGCCGCATTGCGCTTACCCCGCAACCCCGCAAACTTGCAATCTACAATATAGTATTTAGCAATAAGAACAACTCTTTATTGGAAGTAACAACGTACTCTCGTGATGTAGTAATGAGGAAATCCATACTAGTTTCAAGTCTCAACGGGATTGTTATTCAAGAACACACCAAAATGCCGCCACCACCGCGCCGCACTCAGTTCAAGTAATTCGTTATTTTCAATGAACTTAGTAGATTCAGCTTTACATTTATTTATTTGTAGGTGGCTGATTATATAGTTATAGCACAAAAAACATCCTATATTTAAAAGATTGGGGGCTGAATGTTTAACGAGCGCTCAGTGACTCAGTGACTGAGAGTAGAGTTGCGGCCGCGCAGCCTATAACAAATATTGGATGACAGCCGACTGATTGAACCTCTTTACACCGACCTTTAACTTACTGCTTGCTTTACTGACCATCTGTGTTTTAAATAACGCTTCTAAATGGTATCACTTGGAAAGATAACTACATAAAGTGTGGGAGAGCTATGCTTCGGCACTTCGATCAAAGTTATACCACGGCCTCACAGAAAACCGGCGTGAAGCAAATTTTAGGTACGTTGTATTTTGCTGTGTTTCTTAGGTTACCGGAGACCGAATACTTCTCCTTACTATTCTGTTGTTGCTCTCTTCAAATCCTTATATCCTTAAATCCTTAATAGCCCACAAGAGGCCGGCAACACACTTGTAGTTCTACGATTGTCTGTGGGCGGCGGTTTTGATTGCTTACTATCAGGTAATTTGAATGCTCTTTTGCCGACCTATGATGTATAAAAAATGTGTCTCATGTGAATCATTTGTATTCTAATAATTTGCCAGAGATGTGTTGAACCAATGTAGTACCTTTACAGTTTCTAGTCCAGAAACTAGGTCCAATTAAATCCAATAATTCTCTGCAAACGAGACTAAACGACCAGTTAGGGAAGTATCATCAAAGAAAACTTTGAAAATATTGGTTTGTTTTGTTTATTTTTTCACAGTGTTATGATTGTTGATAGCTGACAAAAGTATACCAACATGATGCCACAGTTGGTATAAGTTTAAGTTAATAAAAACACTTCGATAAATAAACTGCAAATGTATTTTCACGGTTGGTTTGAGCGACATGATTAAGACGAGTTTTTATTAGCTATTGGTACTTTCACAGTGGGTTCTATAAGTTCTATTACAGCTAGTGATTCGATATTGTCCCGTTAGATGGTGCTGAAATCGGCAGCGTTGGAAATCAGTTCTCACGCGCACGCACGGTGTTGCCAATGTAAAAAACCTACCGGAGACGGTAGCTACGAGACGCGTTTTAATCTGATCCGACCACCGGACTGGAGAAGGCGACAGTCGCGCGCACTAATGTAATGTCGCCGACAGAAGAGATAATGTCACCAACACCATAAACTTTTAGGAAATATCTTTACCTCTGTCGAACTTGTTTCGGTAAAGCATACATCCATATCACGCATACCTCAATGAAACAAAATGTTGTTTTGTTTGCATTAAGTATCCATTTGAAGATGACTAAAAGTAAAAAAGTAATAGTTTGAACCAAGATAATGCGCTGCTTAGTAAAATTAGCACAATCGTATATTTAGAGAAACGTTTAATATAAAAGGCGGCAGTTGGTATCTTAAGGTACTTATACTTCTAAAATCAATAAAATAGAAACTAAGTAAATATGAATTTATTTTGAAACGTCAAAGTTGAATTGTCAGGAAGTCTATCGATCAGTGAACCTAGTCGCAAGTTTCAAAATATAGAATCAACGAATCAAATCAAAATATAGAAGTAAAGAGAAACAAACTCATTCGTTATTCTTTAAAAAAATATCTAACTGATACATAATTCCAATCCAATATATGTGAGAACAATATAACTTTAACCTTTTAAAATTGTAAATGTAGTCACGAAAACAAGTACGAACGAATTATAAATAACGTAATATTCTTAACATTTAGGTGTATTACGTTAAGTGTGCTCGACTGTACTTGCGAGACGGAGGCAGCGCGGGCGCAGTGTCCGTGCGTGACTGATCCACTCAACGTCAAATTCACGGCAAGTCAAATGTTTAATTTGCTCTATAAATCACGCTATTAAAAACATTTCAAGGGTGTCATCGCGGCACCGATCTCATTGGAAACGTGACGGCTAGCTGTGTGGTCGGCATACAGCATACAGCGTCAGTGCTCGTCCGCGGTCCCGGTAGCTGTTGTTGGTATTCGGCTTTTCATTGTTGGTATACTCATTGTACGAACAAGAATGTACGCTCACACCGTAGAACAAATTCAATTTGATGAGATGAAATTGAATTAGCTATTGATGTGTGTCTTATTATTGTGGGGCCTGTCCAGTTATAATGAAGCGCAAAATGCTGTTACACGTACTGTTAGAGGGTCATTTATTTGGTAACATGTATCTAAACAGCCGGCGGATTGTATTGATTGATGTGGGAACGCGTGCACTAATTGAGCTACTGTTTAGAACGCTTCTGTATTCTGCCATGATCTCATCGAACGTGACTGGTTGCACATCCTGGTGGTTTCAACTTCCAATGATTTATTGCTGTAAATAAATAGAAATACATTATTACAAGTTGTAAGTATTAAGTGAGATAAATATGTAGAGTGATAAAAAGTAAATTTCTACCGGTAGGTGGACCATAAGACAATGGTTGCGGTCCTCAAGTAATTTTAGAATTGGTGTAGCAAAATTTCGTATAGTTAAAACAAAAATAAAAATATTATCGAAAATGAAGTTACAGACGTTAGTAAGTTTGTAGTTAAATTACTTGCTACGGGCTACGAACTGCTACGAAGTGTAATGTGACGATATGTTTGTGACGTATCGCTACACGATATTTTATCCGCATTTGATAGCAATAGTTTACTAAAATAACATGTTTATTATGATTTTTAAAGAAAAGTTTTACTTGGCTTTCATTATTTCATTTTTTGTACCACAGCAGATACCTCTTGATGACGAAGGCATATTATTAAAATCTTGATTTTAGTTATTTTCACTATGAATTTCACTCATTTCATCATTGCAAGTGTTTATGATCAAATAAAATTAAAAAGCTTAAGATACGTTTGCGTACCCAAACTACTTACATTTCACAGTTGTTTAGTTACTATATAGTCTAAGCGCTTGTTCAAAAAGTTCCAGTGCCAAACGTTTGTGGCCCATAGTGCATAGAATTCACGTTCCATATTCAATTCTATATGGAATTTAGCGGCTATTTAACGTTTAAAAAATAGGACCTAAATGTTTTAAAATGTATGCAAAGCTCTTTACTCTGATAGTTTGACGAAGCATTCGGTTCAGGATGTCATCGGAAATAAAAAAAAAACATGGTAAAGGTTGCGTGACTATCCGAAAAACTCGGTCCGTCCGGCCGAAGGATGGCTCGCTTCAAATTAAATTAGATTAAATTGATTTATTGGTGGAGGATCGTGAGTCCAGTCCCTCTCGGGCCCGGTTCGTTCCGCCGCACTCCCGCACTCCATTAATTAATGCTATTAGATTCGGAAACACACCGGAAAAATTAACTGATGGACGCTGTGAACTAGAGATGAGATGCTTCGTGATTTGATTAAAGATCAATGAAATGCAAGTATTATACTAATCGGTTTGTCGGTGGGATCATTGAGAAGTGGATTTGGTTTGTGGATAGTGTAATTATTAGTCCTGAACCATTTTAGCATAACTGTAGGTAAGTGAGACCTTTCGGAATCTTCATACATACTAACACACATTTAATGATATTTACACACATGTTGGTAAACACATTATAAAGTTTTTAAAGGAAGGAAAGGAAAAGAAGGAAGGCAGTCAATCTTTGGCTCTCATTGGGAAGCATATTTCAGTTTTTGCCGAGTTTATTAGATTCATGTCATTTATATTATAAGGACTCATATTCATTAGGACACACACGGTGGTAGTAGATACTTAAATACTTTGATGATAATATCTTACTTTGCAATGCGCGCCCTTGGAGATTAGGATGGCAAAGAGCAGACTGTCGTTCAGAGCCAAATTGAGGAAGCGTGTTCATAGGTAGATTGCCGGTGATTAAAATATATTTTGTCTATAATAAATATTAATTCCTTTTATTATAAAAGTCATACATATCATCTCATATCATTTAATCTTTGGTATCAACTATTGTTTTTTCTTTTAGTTGTCACGTCTATAACGACCTGTCTCTGTAACCCCGTGCGATAGACTGGAAGAAAATGTCTTCGACAAATACCATTACCACCGTTGTAGGTAGGTACTATTGTGTGTAACCAATATACCATTACAGACGGGGCCCTATAGGACTGATGTTAGGTCGGGGTAGTAGGGCAAGCGTAATAAGGCACTGCGGCCTCGGCCTATAGCAGGAGAAGTAACGGGGTTTGTAGTCAGTAAGAGTCTGACACTCTCTCTTGATCCACCCTGGACGGGAGAAGTCATTTGGTAACATTCTCTTCACACAAAAAGCTATGACCTGTGTTCATTTATCACTAATTCAAAGACCCTGTGCTATGGATGGAAAGAGTACGCGGACAGCAATAGGGCCAGTAACGTTGTATGTATTAGATGCTGCTCATACAAATGATTTGATCTCACGTTATGCGTTATGTATGACCCATCTGTGATAGTTACCATTCTAAAAAGATCATCAGATAGGTATATCTTTATTAATTATATTTGTTGGTATTATTGTGTGTAAAAAGTATTAAAATACTAGCGGCTCGCCCCCGCTTCGCACGGGTCCACGTATCTCGCTAACAATGAAAGGGTCCCTTTTTCCCGATTTTCCCATCTACTTTTCTTATATTTTCTTTCATAAAAACCTTCCCCTGACAATAATTAATACAAAACAAAAGGATTAGGCAAAATTGGTCCAGCCGTTTTTGAGTTATGCGCTTACCAACACATTTTGCGATTCATTTTTATATTATAGAAATAGTTTGTAAGTGATTACAGTTTGTCACAAGGCATATTTTCAGTTTTTGGCACTTAACGGTGTTATACAATCTTGGGATAAAAATAGTTTATGAAAAATGTTGATGACTATTGTTTACTGAGAACAGTTAATTATGTATTGTTGGACTTAATAGACGCATAAAAATAATTAGTTATGTGTTCAAAGTTACGGATTTAATTAATTGCCATGTCATTATTCTATGTTGCTATTTCATTGTGATGTAATTTGAGTTGAGAACAATTTCGTTTCTATTTAGGTACTTTTGATTTATGTAACTGACATCCGAACTATAACTTCGTTGCTTTTACTTTAAGAAGTTGTTATAGTTATTATTTTTATGTCATATGCTACGAATTAAACCGACAGAATGCTACGAATTTAACAGAGGAGTTACGTAGTAAGGTGGAGGTAGTACGTCCCCAACCTTTTGAGACCTAAATGATTGGCTCTCCGGTAAAATAATCAAAAAATCAAATAAAAAAAAATAGGAGGGACATTGACGTTTACGTTTTGCTTTATTCCTGATAGCACTTATAGTATGTAGGCTTTAAAAAACAATGTATTCTAAATTGCACACAAAGTTTACTAAATTATTGTTTTATCTATTCTGAATTACAATGGAGTTGAATTATAAACTGTAAACAGATTTATAAAGATAACCATTCAGCGAACAACCGTCGGTATAACAAAATCGCCAATCGAACATTAACTAGGAAGTATAGTAACGTCAGATAAAAGCGATTTATACGCGATAATTCCAATACATGAAACATTTCATTATAAGCAGCGAGGCCCACATTATTCAAAGATATTTATTCATGTCGAATGATTGCCTTTCTTTTGTGTATCGACAATGGCGTCGCTGGCCGTATTCCATTTGCGCGCCATCGTTGTTGTTCATTCTGTTCATTCGTTCATTGTGCACGCGACTGTTTTGTTCCGTAGCGGGCCGAGGCGGGCGCTCTCGTCCACCCGGGCCCACGAACAACATTAAACGAACACAAGATTGATGAGTTTAGACACGACCTGTGACACCTACTACCGAATGTACAACGTACACGTTTATTTGGAATACGCTTTATTTCACCCTTTATAATAAACGGTAATTATTGGTAGCGGCATCGCGGACTAGCCGATACGTATTTATGTAGCCGATGTCGGCTTTTTGTCTAATGTTTCGACGATCTCGGCCGAGCTAATAGGATTTTTTTTTGTATACAGCGTCTGTTAAATATGGGAGTAGGTATTAAAATGACGTTAATTTATTTTTTAGTTTAGGCCGCTCCGTGTACATTAATCATTGGTTATCAGTGTACGAACTAAATTAATGCAAATTGAACCTAAATAGAACAGGATATTGTATGTTGAAACCTTTTGCATGGCTTTTGTTTAAATTGATTTTTTTTTGTTTCTATCGCATTAGATTTTTCCAGTAAACACTGCATACAATTTATAAATCAATTGTTCTTGACACCAATAACAATGTTTTGATTGTAACGAGAAACGTTAATATTACAAGTGAAAGCCGTCGGCACAGAAAGGGGTCTAAACTACTAGGTGTATGGGAGTCATTACAGCTAATTCGATTGTTTGGGCAGTGTAGATTTGGGCCAAGCGCGGTGGTTGCGCCCCTGTAATTTGGACTAGCCGCGCCGCGCCGCGCGCCTTCTTAGAACCAGCTATTACAAACTATGATACGCTCGACGTAACGAACTACTTATAAGCTTTGATACGTAAACAAAGCATACATTAATGTGATTGTTTTCCATCAAAATTTTAAAGGCTTTAGAAAATATTTGCTTTTATAAATGCAAATGAATTGTTCATGTATCGACGCCAATTAATTAAATTAAGCTTTATTTAAGTAGAGATATGTAGGTACTTGTGTTATCATTGTCTTGTGGTAATATTTGCAATATGACATTATTATACATATTACGGCTTTAATATACTGGTTGCTAGGTCCAGATAAGCAAATGAACAAGTTACATATGTATGTTGGTACCTATACGTAACCAGGAAAAATTTATCAGCAATTATACCTATAATATAATAGTAGAATATCCGGTAATTTGTGTTATAATTAGTATATTAAAATAAATTAAATATTGATAAATGTTATACATATTGTTACCTACGTGACTATATACCGCACGTCATATAGTATGGCATTGTGTTAATTTAATAATGTAGGTACATTGACGATAATTATAACGATATCGAACCTCATTTTGTGAGTCATAAGTACAATACAGTACTCTGACGTCGTTGATAAGTATTACCGTTATGTTGGAATGAATAAATTAACGGATGATAAATAATAAGTAAATTATTAGTTAGTCTTATCATCATAATGAGCCTTATTTCGTCCACTGCTGGACATGGGCCCCTCTAACTACACGCCACTAAGTTTTAAGCTCAGTTCTACTAACCCAACCACTGCCGGCCACCTTACGGATATCGTCAGTCCACCTAGTTGGAGACGCTCTACATTACATTTCTCTAGACATAGTCTCCAATCTAGAATCTGCACCAATAGTCATCGGTTCTTCAACTAATGGGACCTGACTAGACTTCGTGCTATTTCTGATAAATTTTCGAATTAGCGAATAGCCTCTAATGACCATTAGGTACTGTCATTATCATTGAAACTTGTGACGAAAGTCCAATTATAAAGACTTTTTTACTACAAAAAGTCGTCAAAAATATCTCGCAGATACCATAGAACATTCTTAGTCAATAGATTTACTTAATCTATCCCATCTTCCAAAATATCAATACCTATAACGAATTCGGAACTCCCTACGTATATGTATATATAGGAATGTGTATCAAAATACGGGCACTATTTGTTCATTTTAAAATAAATGATGGTTACAAAAATAAAGTGGCCGCGTAACTGGCTGTCAAGCGCACATTAGCAAAGGCAACACAATAATATCGTACGAATCTGTGTAAAACAAAACGTTTGGTTGATCATAACAAAATAAATGTTTATGTTGTTTGTAGGAAAGGCCGCAATTACCGAGGGCGGCGGTAGGAACGGAGTGCTCGTCGCGCCCGGCACAGGCTGGCCCACTACGATTTTTATCTCAAACGGTGAGCCGACGTTTCCATCCGCGTAATTACAGAGTTTAGGCCATAGAGTGAATTATTAGACGCGCCGCACCGCGGTAATCAACACAATAATTGTTATTCACGGGGCTAGTGTTTGGCGCTGCGCTGCGGTGCCGGGCTGCGAGTGTGCGGCGCCCACTACACTAATTCAATTTCGTACAATGGCCGTGTAACGGTCGAGCTGTGCTACCTTTTTATATACACGTCACGTGACTCGCTTTTTGTTTAGCTTGATAAAGAGCAATTTAATACGTTTTTTCATGTGCAAATTAAATTTATAACGTTATAAAAAGGCTAAGTCTCAATCCGCGACAGCATAAATCAGTTACTTAGAGGTACATGTAACAAAAAATGATGAAACACATTGTGTATTAATTTCGGATAACGGTTGTGATACACTCGGCAGTCAATAAGTACTTACATGTTTGATTGTTGTTGTTGACTTACAAGAAGTGATGGGAAAAATATAATGTTCTTGATTATGCGTATTTTATTATACAACTATTTTGTTTGCTAACTGTGTGCTTAAGTTTAAGTCAATTATAATAGATATCAGTATTTTTAAAAGTAAGAACATACCTAGACTGTAATTCATTCAACTTAACTGAAGCTTTAAAAACAAAACAAGGGAACTACGGGGCAATTTATTTTCCTAGGGCGGCGCCCGCCCGCGCAAATTCATTACCAGCACAACCTGGCGCTTCCGTTTCCGTTGCCTAGTACCGCCACCTTTACAAAAAACAACGTCGTCGCATTATTCAGCATACATTGCTAGTTTGTGTCCAAAGTGGCGTTTCGAAACAGGTTATAAGAGAGGAATGTATTGTGATATTTAAGTTTGAGTTTCAGTGATTGATATTTTTTTGGTTTTAGTGGTAGTAGGTGCGGATCGTGATAAAATCGACTTGACGTGACTGCGACTTCGTTTGCACAGCCGTTGCTGAACAAAACTAACATAAACTTCTACTGTTTTGTTTTTCATGTGTTTAAGGGTTATTTTTTGTGGTGAGTTGCCAGTAGACAACTGACAGGCACAGCTTAACACGCATTTTTTTTCTTCGAAAATTAATAAAAAAAATGTTATGCAACCAATGTATTGTTTTTGGTTTAGTTTTCATTCTATTAAATATTTATTTTTAATTTAGTTTAAATGCTGAGTTAGAATGAATCTTGTTATTTAATTATTTCGTTTATTTTCTACACGAAGACACAATACAAACAGAACTTGTAAAGCTAACCCAAAAACCGGCATTGATACAAATGGATAAAACTAAGAGCCAAGCTTCGGTACGAATGGCTCGGCTCGACCTGAGTGATAGCACTCAGGAAAAAAACCAAAACGTTGTGTTTCGCGGTGTGAGTGAGGTTACGCAGGCCCAATCCTTCACCTCACCCAATTCTAAAATTTCCAAATCCTTAATCCCCAAAAGGTCGGCAACGCAGTCGTTACTCCTCCTTTCTTGCGGGGGCGCTGATTGCTTACCATCAGGTAATCCGTCTACTCGTTTGCCAAGCTATCATCATCGTCATCATTGGCCACAGCAATATATAGAACACCAAACTCGACAATACTTCTTGCAAAAAGGAATTAAAACTCTGGCTTAAGTCAGTATAATAATATATTTACGAGCTATCGAACACCTGGTTTGAAAACAGGTGTACATATAAAGAAGTTTATGTAACATAGTTCCTGACGTATTATATATTTATTGGCTTGGTTCTAGAACAGACGGTGTGGGGTTCTAAAGGTCACCATGCATAAGTCACGTCAGGCACTTGTTTCTGATGGCAAGAGCCCTAACTAACACGAGAGACACCCACGCTCTGACGTAATAAAGAAAGCGATAGGATAGTCTTTTGTTTTTTATTGTTTTGTTTTCTTTTCTTACGAAATATTATATGTATATCATTCGGTAAGTAAAAGTGCCCGTAGCTAATAAATGCTGATATACTATAAAAAGAAAAATTGTTTTCATTAAATTAAAATTTTAAAGGAAACTAACTTTAATCAAATATGGTTTATGGTTTTAAAACGGTGTTCGGATGGTGAATTTTATTTTAATAATAAATAACGAATTTATAATTTAGACTAGGCGCAGTGTCTACGATTCTATAAGCAAATCCGAAGTATGTATGCATGCATGCATGCATGAGGGCGGGTTCAAAACTTGGCAAGTACCATTGTGACTTTTTACTAGTTATATGTACGTTTTATGATTATTTAGACACGTGAGGAAATCTGGACTTTTCCATAGTTATAAAAGTTTGAAATCGCCAATCCACCTTGAGCACGCGTGGTGATGAATGCTCAACCTTCTTCGTGTGAGAAGTGGCACTTATAGGCCGATGATGTGATAATGTTAGTTTGTTATTATCTACTGTGAATCCGGAGAAGAGAGTGACCCTCTTCTCCTTGTAAACCGCTTCTTTCATAAACATTTATGTACTTCTAGTGTACTTACTGTGACCATTTATTACCATTGTGTTTTTATACACTATATTACAAAATTAATAATTTACTCCAATAAGCACGAAATTATTTTGTTTATAACTTAAGTAATTTCAAAATTGCCTGAGGCACGAACGAATTGTCTAAATGGATAATGATGGGTACATCATTAGCTGGATTATTACCGAGTTGTATATCCTACGCTTTGTGTATGCTAGTGTTATTTTGGGGTAAGCAGAAATTGTGGTGTCTGTCTGCCATTTACATTGATAATAGAGTAATATGTACGAAGTGTTATATAGCTCTTTAATTCTGAAAAGATCACTAAAGAATGAACTTGAATGGTTCTTACACTTTTTTTTTCTTAGATTAAATTTCTACACTCTGAGTTTGTTTCGGCAATTCTTCTTAAGGTAGTCAGTAATTTCATTTTAGAGTAGTCAGATACATTGGCTACAAGGCTTCATTAAATTTTTCATATATAATTTTGACGTCTAAAAGTTAGTTTTATGGCCTATTTGCAAAAATTAAATTTAATACATTATTTCATTGCAATGTGTGAATAGCCATTATATACCAGTTTTTGTATGAACTATAATGCATCACATAAGTTTATCAGGTACTTAAATGAAGGTGGTGAAACGAGAACAAGACAAAGCTTTAAATGATTTCCCACTATGAAATTTGCCCCTTCAAAAAAGACATAGTTTAAGAAATTATTAACTGTAATGCAATATGATATGTATGTAGACACATCAAGGTTACATTTCGTTAAACTTTGTTAGTTGCACGTTTTCTAACAATTAAGTCGACGCCTAGGTGTAAATTGTAGAATTTATTACTATCGAACTGAACGAAAGTTCTTAGTAAACTATTAGAAAGAGACATTTAACCTTGGAAATAACTACTCTACAGATAGGCATATACCAGTATTTCTAAATAAAACTATAACAGTATGTTGACATGTCAGTAGTAACAAAATCGAAATAAAGAACACAATAACTCATTTGACTAATTTGATATATAAGCTATTAATTAATGGAGTCGAGTAATTGTAGCTTTCTATACCTATCTCTTTCTTTGTCTCGGTGCACGTAATCGAATGAATATAAATATGTATGTATGTGTGTGTATATTTTCTAGCAAAGTGGCTGAATAAGACATTTAAGAACCAACCCAGTCTGTCAAATGGTATATCCATATTATGCTGCTAGCTGTTTTCATTTTGATGGCGATCTTTTTTTGTACCTAAGTGATAGTGTGGCCAACGAGCCTTTAGATTATCGAGTAGAGTTCCTTGGAGGACGCAGAGAATTTCCCAAAATCTTTACGAAAGTTGTAATATATAAAAAAAAGAAAAAAAAAGACTTTCGTTTTCAGTATAATGACTAATTAACAGACAACGCAACTGACTGACTAGAACCAAAGCTTCCTTGGGGGACACTCAGAGGTTTTCCCAAAATTTACATAAAAAATTGTAATATAAAACAACTTTTTTATACATTATAGAAAACCATAGATAAAGTCACAGACAAAAGCTTGTCTCTTTATAAGTATGTAATTCAATAACAATAATCGGACTCTCCTTAACGCCGACATGATACCAGACCCAAAAGTGAATAACTCGGTTATGTTGCAAGCAATATTCATATTCATTTTAAAGGAAGTAAGAGTTAGTTCTGTTTGTTTGACTGTTGGCGCTTATGTTGCATAGGAGCGTGTTTCATTCAGTAATATGATGGTATGGCTGAGCTTACATATTCTGTGTTGTTACGTAAGATATTTTATATTTCTTGTTCTGTTTTCATTGTCTCTTTGTACCCAGGTAACTATTAAACAACGAGTTTATGTACTTTCCTTGTCTTTATGTACTTTTATGTTTGTAAATAAAACACAATATTACAATATTAAAATGATTAATTACGAAAATTACGTACCTTTAATATTTTCATCATATATGGAGATTGTGAGTTGTATATTTTTTTTACCTATGATAGGTGCTCAGGATTGACATATTTAAAATAGGTATGTGGAATATCATTAGATTTGAAATGATCATGAGTTTTGACGTGATTTATGTAGTTTTAAGGTGTGATACGTAAGACCGCGAGCGCCGCCAGGGGGAGTAGCCGGCCAAGAGCAAGCCCCGCGCGGCGGGTAGGCGGACAGATGGAGCGGGTCGGTTATACATACAAGTTGTGATCTCGCCGATGTGCGATGTAAGATAAGAAGCAATTAAGCCTCCATGAATATACGAGCCAGCATCGCAACCCCCGCATACATTACCACTTTTCCGATGCCAGTTAATAAATAAAATCTCATATTTGCGCTCGCTGCCCAATGATATATAACGTTTGTTAATTAGGTTATCTCCCCGTCGGCATCTACAAAGAGCTAAGGTTTAAAAGGCTCGTTGATATTAAAAATGCCGCTTATAACTTTTATCATAAATCACCCCGTGGCGAAATCGCGAGGGCGCGCGAAAAAATTTTCGATCTACTTGGAACAAAAAATATGCAAGTAATGACGAAAGCAGTCTGAGAGCTTTTTTGAGTAGCTGCGGACTTGCTTAGAATTAATTGTGGAGGCGCTCGACGGCCGCCTAGCCGCCTGCTACTAAAATATTTGCCGCGTAGTGCCGCGATCCGGGAACGATCATTATTCAGAAATATTCACTTACCTCCATACCTACAATACGTACATAAATGTAAGTTAAATAGTGTTAACCTATTTTAATTTAAAATAACGTTACAATATTTATGTAACAATTAATATTACAAGGATAATCTTGAGGTAAAATTGACGGATTACATGTTTCTAACCTACCTTCTTAATCCGTGAAATACGTCATTACAATTGATTAGAGACGTTTAATGAAGTATTTCATATAGTACCTACTTATTACTAAAATACTCAATTAGATATTAAAAATACTTAAGAATAGAACAAAACAGAGACGGCTGTAGTTGTAAAAGAAACGACGACCAGTTTTAATGAGTCCCTCGAGTTCTCATCGAAAACAGAGCGTGGGCTCGTGATTACCATGGGCCCCCTGTAATAATAAAATATCGACAGGCCGCCTTTATCGACTGCCTTCTCGATAAGCATCCGTGACGAATTCGCACCATTCCAAACCCTCGGACCTACACACACACAAGTAAACGCATTATTAAAACGACTAAAAACACATCGTCAACAACCAAAAACGTCTCTTAAGATTATAGTGAAAAGATTTATTTTTGAATTCAGAGTATCATGTCACAGTCACTCACTTTAAAGGGAAAACGACGGAGATATTCGTATCGATACTTTAATTACTATTATAATATTACCTTAAAGAGTTATCGATTTTTCGAGGAAACTGCGGTTAAGTAATTATTGAATTTAAGTTAAACTTTTCCTAGAATTAAATGAAATTGCAAAAATGAAATTGGAATTGCATTGAAATTACTAATAGTATTTTATATTTGTAATTGTAATTGCGTTTGACAACGATCTAGCCTGGTGGTAAGCGATGATGCGACCTACGATAGAGCACCATCCATAAGCAACCTGTTTACTCAGGAAACACACAAAGAATAGCGGTTCTGAAGATAAAACTTGAGACGAATCGCTTCATGCCTATTCATGTAGATTCCTTTTAATAACGCTCCTATTAGGTACTAGCTATTCTCGCGTGGTTTCACCCGCTCATCAGCTCCATTTGATCGTAACGTGATGTTTTATAGCCTATAGCACTAAGGAAAATTGTTGGTATCTATCAGTGAAAGAACTCTGGGAATCCGACCAGCGGTTCCATAGATTACCCCCTACATACAAACTTACAAATTTTACCTCTTTATAATATTAGTATACAAGCAAGATGGTGATATATAAATTTTGAAAATAAAACAAAGACCAAACGTGCTCCCGAAAGAAAATCACCCAATGAAATGATACGACATGATACTAAGTTAAACTAATAGGTAGTAAAATAATCTAACAATAAAATTCACAGACGAATGTCGTCTGCCATGTTTTTATCACAGATCGTTCACCTCACAACCATTCACGGATTTAGGAAACGGTAACAATATAAAAAGATAATAATAAAAAAAAACTATTTCGTGCGCAATGCGTCCATTAACGTTTTTGCTTTCTAAAAGTCAATACTATGACCAATCGTTGGATTACTGGCTTTCTGTTATATTAGCATTATAAGTGACACCGACCACGCAATCATTTAGAATATCTATTTGCCTAATTACATATTCAATCAGTGTTTTATGATGGCTTATAGAGCTCATAAGTCTGATTATGCTAATTAAATATATACCACCGTCAATAATCCTGAGAAAGGCAAATTGTTTTTAAATCTATTTAATAATGTAACATCAATATAATTTAAACTACAAAAGAGTGTTTCTATTGTACCGTTATTGTGTGTATACTTAGAAATATATGATTATCTTAATTTTAATTATACTAAATAAATATCATTTAGATGATGTAAGTTTGTATTTAGCTAACGCTTAAATTGCTTAGTTGTATATGATGAATTTCTGTGCTAGGATAGATGAAAATTAAGACAATGTCGCTTGAAAAATAGCATATTTAACATAACAAAGGCGACAATTCATATGAAGTGCCCTATGAACTATACGAGGCACGCTATTGGTCGAATCCGGGTTAATTGTAATGGAAGGGAATGTCCTGATGACAATGATGATGAACCAATTTTAAAGTCTTGATTTAAAGTTAGCCGGAACCCCACTTCTGATGTCTTTTTTATTTCTAGGGCGAAAATTAATAGTTATCCCGCTCTGTATGGGGCGAGAGAGAATTGCTAGACTCTTACTCACTAAAAACCATCTTTTCCCTTCTCTTGCTCCGAGTCACGACCGAGTCATTATATACGTATATCATTGCGCTTGCACTCTTAACTTCAGCCAAACTTATTAGGAACAAAGTTAGTATGTAGAATCCAGGGTCAGTCGCAATAGCTCGCCGCCCGACCAGAACCAGACCCGAGCGGACGGAGCGTAGCGTTCCGCGCGCGCCTCAAAGAGCCAATAAGACCACCAGTGACGGGGCCCAATAGGGCTGATGTTCAGCCGGGGTTGCGGAGTAAGCGCAATGAGGCGCGACCTCGGCCCAGAGCAGGAGAAGAAACGGGGGGGGGGGGGGGGGTATTTAGTCAGTAAGAGTCTGACAGTCTCTCTCGCCTCACCCTGGGCGAGTAAAGTATGTTAGTCAGTAAGAGTCTGACAGTCACTCTCGCCTCACCCTGGGCGAGTAAAGTATGTATGTAGATTGTTACTTAGGCATCTATTGCATTATATTGGTACAATAGAACATTGTCTTGTCTGTCTCTCATAAAGTTAGGAAGACACAATGAAAGCAATATCTTCCGTGGTGGCATACCACTTCTTCCTTGTTTGCCAATCTGTTCATGTCTGCCTGTCTGTTTCTCTGTCTGTACTTCAATTTTTATTTCGTATTTATTATTTTATTTCATCCATCAATGAGCTATGTAAAAAAGGAATAGGTACATCAACGCAAAACACCTGACAATTAAGTAGTAAAATGTTAATTCTATTTTCTTTAAAATCGATCTATTCTATTAATTTGTACGGAATTATGTTTTTTTTCATGAAATGGTCTACTTTCTTATAATTTATTTTTTGAAAATGTTCTAGAAAATCATGAATACGAGCATTAATTTTACCATAAAAACGACGAAGTAAAATGTGATTATTTTTACGTTCATACTTATTTTAAAATAAAATTATTAAGATCATCAAAGAATCTTTGTATATTTTTTTAAATATCTCATAGTAAATAATCGTTAAAATAAGTAGGTGGTGTTTGAATGTAAATAACACTACTTAGTGTATTTTCTTAATAAAGCACCCATGTAAGTATCAAGATTTTTATTTTTTTGCTCAACCTATACCTACTTACCTAAATATTTTTGTTAGATTAAATTTTTGTACTTAAATATTAGTCGTTAAAATCAGTCTTCTTACTACTAAGAAGTAAGAATACTTAAGTAGGTAGGCACTATAGAATTATTAATTCATAAAGAAATAAACCCAATAGCAGTAACAAAAACCTAGTTAAATACGCAGTAATAAAAACAACACGACCTTGGACGAAGAAATTTAGCATTTGTTGTTAGGCGAGTAGTACACTATAATCGTAAATTTAGCTTGTTAGTGCTGTTAAGCTGTTTGGTTTTATGAACAGGTCATAAAGTAGCCTGTGTAGCTCTGTTACCTAATTATTCAGCGCAGTAGATAAGCCCAAAAGCTTAACCATTACCAACTGGCTCACCGATTTACCAAAACTCTAATTTCTAGGTCACCGATTTCGTTCATAATGTGGACCTCACTATAAGTACCGAAATATACAGTCCTATAACTACCTACGAGTTTGTAAAATATCTGTCTAACTTACTAAATACCTACTATCTAGATAATCTCGCTTACAAATTACAACGCAAAGGACTTTAATAACACTAATTCATTATTATTAAATCTGTATATAATTCAAATCTGTTTTTCTGTATCATCGTAATTTACATACGCTAAATAAAAAGCGGTGTCATCACAAAAGATTTTGGAGGCAATATAAACATAATATCAATTTAAATTCCTTGTTAGTGGAGCGAAAGCCGACATCATACCTGAAAGTGGAGGGACTCGATTGGATGACGTGCGCACCAATCGCGTGCGAGTGCCTCGGCCGCTACATCCGGCCGGCAGCGGGCGGGCGGGCCGGGCCGAGCGCTCGCCGCGCCTCACTTACTCAGTTCCTCTCCACACCTCGCATCGGACTGACGTGTTCCTACATCCGTGTGTTGTTGTTACTCTTGACTTTATTATTATTGACTTGTTCTACCGGGACTTAGTGGGCCGTGACAATGCCGCGACCCTCGCGTGAATCGTACGGCGACCAGAAGCCCCCGTACTCGTACATCTCCCTGACGGCGATGGCGATCTGGAGCTCCCCGGAGCGCATGCTGCCGCTGTCGGAGATCTACCGGTTCATCACGGACCGCTTCCCGTACTACCGGCGCAACACGCAGCGCTGGCAGAACTCGCTGCGGCACAACCTCTCCTTCAACGACTGCTTCGTGAAGGTGCCGCGCCGCCCGGACCGGCCCGGCAAGGGCGCCTACTGGACGCTGCACCCGCAGGCCTTCGACATGTTCGAGAACGGCTCGCTGCTCAGGAGGCGCAAGAGGTTCAAGCTGCACAAAGGGGATAAAGATAATCTGAATGCAGAGTTAGCGGCGCTGGCAAGTTTCAACAGAGCATTTTTGGCCAGACAAGCGAGTGCACCACCTCCGCCACCAGCCATGCCGAGTGCTAGTCTCTACACACCACCGCTGTGTCCACAGCTAAGCCCAGAGCCAGCAGAACTACCTGAAGCTGCAACCATCACAATGTTACCGCGTGAAAGACCACGAAGAGATTTCACAATTAAGGCGCTGCTTGAGCCAGACTCGCCGCGGTTGTCGCCGTCGCCACCTCACCCAGTGCTGATGCCCATCCCCCGGCTGGAGGCTGCGTCGTACGTGGCGGCTGCGCAGCGCTACCACGCCGAGCTGCTGGCGGCGGCGCACGCGCTGCGCCCCTGCTACCTGCCGCCGCCGCCGCCGCTGCCCGTCGCGTGACATCAGCCTGTGCGCACGCATTCGAGCTGCTCCAATATTTCGTGCAATGTTAGATTGTAAGTACACTTCTAACTAGTTATTTGTAAAGTGTTTAGATTTTTATTTGGAACAATCGTTTTGTAGTTTTAAAATGTTAATTTATCTCAAAATACTTGTGAATAAAAACGCGCTGAGTTGTAGAAAGATGGTCATTTTGAGTTTAAGTTGGAGTGTCGATTTTAACTGATTTAGCATTTACTACTTGAATGATAATCATGACCATTTGCGACGCATTTAGTATTATAAATATTTATTATGTTAAAGCGTTAAACGTTGAGGCTAGCGAGCAAACGAGCAATGGCCTAATGTTAGACATTCCGCAGACGGTTCAAGCAAAATACTCGGGTCATTATAGAAGTTTAAGTGATCTCACTTTAAGGTTAGTTACACTGCTGATTAGTTATTGTAATTGTTAAAAGTATTATATTGTGGCAGATGAAAAACTAGAAAAACATTAGTGAATAGTTCAGGAACACATTACCTTCTGAGTATGTCTTTGATGTAGAAATGTTGAAACTGTTTGAGACAGTGCAAACTATGTGTAATATTATAATTTCATATAGATTCAGTGTTTGTTTAGAGAAAGAATAAACTATAGCTACTTATTACTAGCAGTGAACTTTGTATATTGCTGTATAGATAGATAGCCTAGAATAAGATTGTTATTTATTTAGTGATGAGAACTGAATATTTTTCCTGTTCAATTTAGATTGATTAGTGTAGATTAATTATTTGTGTAAATATTGTTTAAATTGTTAAAAATTTTGAGTAGGAATATTAAATGGAATACATTATACTAATTGGTTTTATTTAACTCTTTTTGTATACAAACTTTTTGCCATTTGGCTCAGTAAATGCATTATAATAATCAAAAGGAAGGTGATTTCTTTGTTAATTGTAAAAGATGCCGGTCTAGGTCTGATGAAGACGAAAGAAAAGTATATAAAACTGGGGGTGAATGTTCTTCGTGTGCGGTAAAAGAAAAAGTGTGGTAGAAAATTGGTAAAAAGCAGTATTCGTGGTGGTCTGTTTCACGGGGTAACGCGGCGCGACGGATCACGCTTGTGGTCTAATAGGCCCCGATATTGAGTGCAAACTGCTGACTCACCCGTCGGCTTGTTACACACTATAATGCGCATTATAGGCTTGTTCAACATTTTGACCCTTTTTCACAGTGAAAAACCTTTAATCTAATGATGTAAGACACAATAGAGCGGTTCCATTCTTCTCTGCCTTTTTGTGGGATCAATTTATGTAATTAGATTTGGATAAAATGGGATAATAAAACGTGAATCTTGTTTCCAATGCTTCATTGGGTACAGAATATTCATGTTACTTTTTAATGTACATAATATCTTTACATACTTTCACAGTATATAATATTGTTTTGTATAATACGCTGAAGTTTATCACCCGATCAAAGAAATCAACAATAGATAGAATCTATTTTTGCGTACTATATAGTACTTAATTAATAATTTTGGAATCGTTCATTGCGTCATATAGGAATTATTTCAGATTTATCGGAACTGGTGAAAAGTATGTAGTATCTGCTTAATTTCTTAACACTTATTTGGGTTAATATTTGTATTTTTATTTTCTTTATTAATTAGTTAATATAGGTACTTGGTACTCGTTACAGGGTAACAATTAAGCTCTGGATTTTATAATTCATTGGTAGGTATCACAATAGAAATTTAAAATTTTAGGAATTTTGTCAAGAGATAAGAAGATTATTTTGTGGCATTCTCTAACAGCCAATCTTTTGTGCAGTGCCAGTGCACAAAGCAAGCTTTGTCTGACGAATAGACTTACATAAATATGGACTATACTGTAAATAAATAAATATGTAAATATATATAAAGGTCGATTAATCACTTGGAACTCAACTTCATAAAGTATGAAGTAATTCAATTGTTCCTTCAACTTGAACATTGTGAAAAAAATAAAAATAAATTTATATAGAATTTGAGTTTAGCAACTTTATTCATACAACGTTTTCTTGACACCGGTTATCTGTTAGTCTGTGGTGATTTCCAGCACTCATACAAAGTAACTTAAAACTTAGGTACTAGCGCAACTACATGCTAATAATACATTTCTCCACTCTATTAAATGGGTGCTGTATACATATATCTAAACCTTCAGATTTAATCACACTATCTCTTAAAAAAACAGCATCAAAATCTGTTGCGTAATTTAAAAGATTTGAGCATAGGTACATAGGGATATACGGACATAGAAAATGACTTTGTTTTATACTATTTAGAAATGAGAGAGTAAATTGGGTTAGTATCCACCCCAGTTCTTCCCGTGAAATACTTCTTAATAGATAACAGACCTTAACCACAGTAAAAATATCATACAGTATTGTAACTCGGCCGCTTGAAAGAAATAAATACCTCTAGCCGCGCGGTACGTAAACATGTGTTAGGGCTGCTCGTCTCCAGTATTTTAATTACCTTTGTCTACTTTCTGTTTCCATTTAGTTTTGTGATTGCAAATATCCTTTTTTTATATAAACAAATAAAGTGCTTTAAAAATAAACAAACAAAATTTCTTTGGCCACCAATGCCGAACTGAACAGCTGACTACGAATGTTCTAAAAACACAACCCTCAAACATCAAAATATTACATGAGTCTAGCTGTTATTAAAACCGAGAAAAAAAAACAGTTTTTGTTGGTATTATGTTGTTAAAGCAGCAGCAAAAACTTTTTATGAAGATTTCGAAAACTATCTAATGACACAGAGACTGTCAAATTTATTTTTTCTAATATTATTCATAAACACAGATAATAAACAAATATTATTAATAATAAAATACCACACTCTCTACTTTGAATTATACAAACTAACAAAACATACATGAACCGTTTTAACACAAGCGTAAGTAGGTAGGTACCTAACGTATCATGATTCATTCAGAACCAGAACCGCCTATAACTACCTATTTCACTCGTCTCAATAACTTTATTCATATTATTTATAAATTCAAACACCTGTTTTCGTGAGTTAAAAGGAAATAATGATTCATTATAAAGACACACATTATGTACCTACCTAGGCTACTAGTAAAATTATTTTATAGTCTTACCTTTCAGAGTTTCCAGGTAATTTAAAAAAACTTATGTCTGGATGCGTTACTGACGAATTCATGCAACCAAAAACAGCACAATACTTCCTATTCGTCATATTAAATAATGTACTCGAGCTGATTTCTAAATAAAAGACAACAC
This sequence comes from Spodoptera exigua, assembly GCA_902829305.4. Classification (NCBI taxonomy): domain Eukaryota; kingdom Metazoa; phylum Arthropoda; class Insecta; order Lepidoptera; family Noctuidae; genus Spodoptera; species Spodoptera exigua. Next base: position 12,157,333 of record LR824603.2, read on the forward strand.
GCCGTCCGTTCGTCTCTGCGGTACAGCTGCGTCTGTCTGCGTCCCGAGCGCGCCCCGACATCGGGCGCGTAGGTATAGTTCGCGTTTCGGCCGTTTCTATGAAGTTGGAATACTTGTAGATATTATTACCTTGCCTTAACCTTTTAACCTGCAATCACCAGCCCGCTTACCATGTAAGGAGATTATAATAATAATAATATCAGCCGACACCTCCTATGTACCTAAATGTACTTCCACGGACTTTTGACATTGTATGTGTGTAAGGTTCAGTGAGTAAATAAGTTCTTGGCCATGCTAAGATAGAATTTTGTTGTATGCTGCGACCGATGCCTTTTTTCGACTACGTACTGACAGAGTAAATAGTTTATTTAAAAATTGTGTATCTACTATTAAATGTTAAAATAAAGTTTTTTTGTTTAATGATGTCAGATCGTTTTCCAATAGGTAACTACTCGGTGTGGGGTAAGATTTTTGGGTGTAAGTGAAAATGTTTTGAAATGAATCAAGGATTTATGTTGATGACTGTACATGTTTGTGCCAGTAAATTCTTAGAACTATTTGAAGTATATAATAATATAGATATTTTAAATTATTTTTGTGGAATTTAATACGGACAGTTTACGTCGTATATATACATCAAAATGTAATAAAGTATGTTTAAAGATTTAGAGAATAAATGAGTAGAAGAAAATGAAGTATTAGATTAGTACCTGACAATAAGCTGACATTTTTCTCGCTCAATACATATTCGCTTTATTGCTTATTATGTTAGCCATAAATTTCACTGGCTATGGATGCAAAGTATATATGAAACTACCAATACATTACACAGTAAAAATCCCAGTGTGAGCCAACGTTATTTATTTCATATTTTTTGCGGCTTATTTACCTTTTCGATTGTTACAGAAAATATAGCTGGCAACGTAATAGGTACCTACGTATGATAAAGTAATTTAAATATAAACTAAACAATTAATTTATTAATAATAATGTGGTTACATTTAAATGTTTGGATTTATAAAATAAAAACCCTTTATGAAATTCTTTATTCAAATAGGAATCAAACGGAGCCCTTAACTAGGAAGCGTTCAATAACTTCAAGAGATCAACGTGGAAATAGGTATGTATTTTAGAATAGGCCGTCTTAACCAGAATGGTCATGGCATCACTGAATAGGTACTTCTACAGGATAGATATAAAAATAGGAAAGATATAAAAATCGTAATCAATAAGTTTCAGCAAATAAAAACGCATGCAGTTATAAATACTTTTGTCATTAATTTACCTCCTTAGATGAATGAACTCTGACTTGAATCTAGAGCGTCAGTTATAAATTGATCTAACGTGTTTTACAATGTTTAAGTTTTAGTACAATTACATTTTAATTTGATATCTACGGTACGTTGAAAGTCTTATATATTTTTTATTATTTGTGAAATGGTCTCCTGCAACTGCTTCTCCAGCATAATACATATTTTTGTGCTCATAACGATATAACAAACCTATAAACTGTTGGAGATCCCAATAAAATAAATAAATTAAGTAACTTATCAGCCACGAGGACGTCCTCTGCTGATTGTTAACTTCCGTCAATGTATAGCGATGCACATATAAGATAGACTCTAAAACAACTGACAGATGACGTCACAAATCACAGAAAGAAAATCCCAACAACCAATTACTGGGCAGAAGCCTCCTTTCCTCTTCCGATCTTAGAGAACTTTACACTCTGTCCCCTAAAAATATCTTTCTGATCTGCTGCTTGGAAACAACCTGAATCTAATGGCATCTAGACGCTGCATCGTTTTTTATTACCTAAAGCCCCCGAGAGTTGCAAGGACCATAGAATGTAGAGGAGGATAAAGAAACAGGCAATGGAATCAAGGAAATAATTCGGTTCACACTTAATATCAGCAATCAAGCACGATAATGATAAATGCTAAAATAATTGCATCATAAAATTATTAATTAAATTATTATGCAAAGATAGGAGGTTAATTAAAATATCCTTATGAGGACAAATGTGGCTACGTTTCCAAGTAAAGCGTTACTAACTGTGATATGGCGTCGGAATTAGGGAAGTATTATTATTATGTGACTTTGAGCTAATGAACTTATTAACTAATTGTATGGCCATTTACATCATCGCGCTTTTTTGAATTCGATGGAGTAGGCTGAGGTCGATTGATTGAAACACCTGTTTGTCACTAGTTATTTTAAATGAGAGCAGTCTTTTCTAAAGTTTTAATACGTTCGTTATACATATTTTGTATTATGGCAACATTCCAGTTGTTTTTTAATTGAAAGTTCTGAAATATGTATCTTGTAGGTACTACCCAAGCCGGATTCGATAATAAAATACGAAACGTTTTGCTCCTTATTTGTTAATTGACTTCTGAATCTTCAACACTGCTACATGTGTAAACAAAACAAAAAGTAAACAATAACAAAATACAACATTCACAAACTATGACTCAGTTGCTTACGTTTTTTTTCTTATACAAGGTATTTACTTTTAGGAGTTTTTATAAACAATTCAAATCACATAACAAACAATAAATATTTGTTGAGGCAGATGCTCGACCCGCGGCCGGCTCATTACACGAACCTAAAATAATAATCGTTCTCTCTTAGCACTTCTGTTCCTGTTTTTGCTTGGAACACCTTTGCATGCCACGCTAGCCTATAATTTCGAAATTAATATCTAACACATTGTGCCTATCCGTTCGTCCCTCGATTTGCCGTTTTTATAGCTTTCTCGACACCGTAACTGCTAATTATATCTGCCGCGGCATCGCCTCGAGCCTTTCCCGAATTTATTAGCGAATCAATCCCAACTTTATTACCTTGATTTAGGGTCCAAGTTCAACCCACAAAAAGGTTTTAATCAGCAATCTGGCTTAAATGTGAATTCGCTACGGAATTTTTCATCCTGTGGACCTACACCTAACGATATCCTCTTCATTTTAGTGGAATACACAATTTATGTCAATTGTTCTTGGTTCTTGGTATTGTGCTGATTTGTTAAAATCTTTTTTTATTCTCATATAAAAATCATCAAATGACTTCCCCCGCCCAGGTTATGGGAGTGTCAGACTCTTACTGACTAAAAACCTCCCATTCATTTTCCTGCCCTGGGCCAACGCCGCGGTGCCTCATAGGGCTTGTTCTGCAACCTCGGCTAAGCATCAGCCCTATAGGGCCCCGTCTGTGGAGGTCTATTGGTTATTTGCTGAAGTCTAAAAGACTTTGATAATAATAAATAGGATTAAGCTTAATAAGAATGCAGCATCTAAAAATATTAGTGACCTAAATTAACTATTACCCCGTCTGATAAATAAATGTCTGTAAATGGTTAGGTAAAGGCATTTGTTTAATATCAATAGATTTATATTGAAAAAAAAAACACTTTGACGAAAATCCGACTGTTCGTTTTACTATTGTTAAATTCATTCAACTTTTGTAACAAAAGCCGAAAAGTAATCGATGCTTCCTTTGATGTTAGCTAAGCTAATATTTTTAAAGTAACCATTCAAAATGAATATTTTTTTATGTTTGTTTATGTAGCTTGTTTCGCTATAGGAAGCCTTATACTAGTATTATTTATAATATTTACTAGCGACCTGCTCCAGCATACTACCGGTACAATCCTGATACTAGTCTACTATTTAATGGATATTATTATTCATATAAAATATCCTCTTCAATCACCCTATCTATTAAAGAAAACTGCAGAATCCGCTGCGTGATGAGAATGCGAGTTCGGAACCAGGAAAATAGCTGTGCCTAAGTGACTTTTTTTTACTATCTAATATTAGTTAGACACCACTGACATACGGTGAAGGAAAACATCGTAAGGAAACCTGGATAAGTTTGAAATCGCCAATCCGCTTTGAGCTATTGTGGTGATTAATGCTAAAACCTTATCCGCGTGAGAAAGGTCTTTGCCTAGCAGTGGGTACTTATGTATAAGTAGGATGATGATGTAAGCAAACATAAGGGTATAAGGACAGAGAAAACCATTTGGTTTTATACAACGTAGTGATTGAAGTTTGAAGTCTCTTGAAACTCTTTATTCACATTTATCCTACAAATATTTAGTTTAAGAGCATTGTTTAAGTTTAAATTATGATTTGGGAATTTTGACACTTAAATGTGACATTATTGTGAAACGTGCCAGTAGTCATGTTTGTATTGTTGTTTATGTCAAACAATTGTTGTAAACAAAATGACTACGTTACACTCGGAATTTTAATTCCATTTCAGATTTGACAATTTCAGTGTTGCAACGTTATGACACATAATAAATAGTGACGTTGCGAAATTATTCGATGTGGAAATCGAATATTTATGAATCGATTCCTCTCGTTTATAAATTTAATCTCGTAAACTAAGTTTATCAGGAAATTAAATATTTCTGAACCGATAATTTAGTTTTGACAATTAATTAACGATCTGAGACTTTTCTTTTGAAATTGTGTGTGAAATTAATAAAAAATGTAATCATGAAAAAACATGACAAATAAAACAGATTTTTTATAAATTGTCGCCGTCATCGCTATCGCTATCGCTGTTACTTTTTGTAACATTTATTATGAATTGTCTCTGTGATTTTTGTTGTCAATTAACATATCTAGCTTACTCATTTTTTCCTCTTCTTTGACAACATGGGATACGCATTTAGGCCATTTGGTAGCCGTAATTTTTTGAATGCCTTCCTGAAACTGATTCACTGATTGTTTATCGATTTTTGTGTTCATCACTACACTGTTATTTGTGGTATCATTATTTTATTAGGTCATGTCAAATCAGGAATCGAATTAAAATTCTGACTATAGGTATTTGATGGCCGCTTATTCATTTGTGCAGTGGTAGTCGACAACGACTTATTTATCAAGAGTTATTAATAGAGATTAGTTAATGGTTTAAACCTAGACTAAAGAAAATCCTTATTTTTTAATAAGGGGATAGGAGTTTATTTCTATTCAGTTTATATATCAACTGTATAAATGATTTCTTCCTTATAACGATCAAGATAAAGTCAAATCTAAGATAAATTATACAAATCTCATTGTTCGTAGTCATCAATATGTAGTGATATAGCATTGATCAATATACATACATACGTACATGTCACTTCTAGATATCAATTGTCGAATAGAGAAAGAACAATGTCGTCATGGTGATCAAGGTGTCGGTGTATTGTCACTGGTGTCGGCGAGTGTCGGCGAATGTCGGCGAACGTCGGCGTCATGGTGCGGCGTCCCGTCGTGTGGTTCCGGTGATTGTATCGACGACACGCCCCCAACCCTACAGTCCTGACCGAAACCTGATTCGTAAGCTCCTATTTACAATTGTCCTTGTTTTGATATGATTCACATTGTTACAAACCAGTTTATTAATAAACTATAAGTTAAGTTGGCTTATTTAAACTCTTTATTCATTTTATTCAATGTGATTCAAACTATACAGTACAGCTAAGTTAAGCTGCCTACATCAGGCTGGAAATCAGCTTAGTTTAGATCTAACACTTGCAGGTGAAAACCACATTACTATACTATTGTTATAAATCTGAAGAGAGCGTTTGTTTGAACGCTTTAAACTCTGAAACTACTGGTGGTACGAATAGCACAATTACTTTTCTCTTGGATAGTTCATTTATGGAGGAAGACTATATTATATGCTATAAAATATTTCGTTTTGTTTTATAAGACCCGAGCAACGAACGAGTGAAGCTATTTCTTATAGGATATAAGAAGACTACATCGACCCATGCTTATTACAAAATGATTAATTTAACGAGATGAGACGAGAGTGTCCGATTAACTCTTTTACCTTAACAAATCCTTGACATAATTACGTGTTTATTTATTTAAGCACCTGAATCAACTACTTGCGAAGCTCTCCGTGTATTTAACTCAATGCCTAATTTATTACGCAAAAACAAGGAAAAATAATTAAATTGATACTTACATTATATTTTATCTGTACAGGTATTGTCATTTGGGTATTCCAAGCACCATACATACCTAAAAGTAGGTTTTTCTGTAACAAAACACTTGTACTCTTCACTTCACGGCTACGCTTTTTCATGTGATAGGCGGTAAATGAGCAGACGGATCACCTGACCTGATGGTTAGCAATCGGCGTCGCCAATAGACATGGACAATACTGGAGGAGTTGCAAGGGTGTTTCACCTTTATGGGGATAAAGGGATTTGGAAGAACTGGGGAGGGACATTTTGTCTGCGGTAACCTCAGTCACACAGCAAGACACAACGCTGTGGTTGCTCCATGCTTGTTTTCAGTAAGCTCTAAACACTCTGGCAAAATAACTATGTATATGTATATTGAATTAAAAATGAAACAAGAAATTCAATATTATTTTTTCTACAAATATTTTATTTCTCTACCCAGGCAGACGTATGTGATATGTTTATTTTTAGCACACTAATTATCTACTTGACTAGCTACTCTCGCGCGGTTTCGCCCGCTGCTCAGCTCCATTTGATCGTAGCGTGATGTTTTATAGCAGTCAGGAACCTTGTAGCTTTTGGCAATCCGACCAGCGGTTCCAAAGATTACCCCCTACATACAAACTTACAAACTTATAGACATACAAACTTACAAATTTTACCTCTTTATAATATTAGTATAGATAACTTCTGGGTAGTGTAACTGGTTTTATTTTGTCACAATTTGGACCTTGGCTCCTATGAGGGAATTATTGTAATACATACCTAGACAGGTATCTAAAACTTTAACAATATCAATAACTAACTTTCCAACTAGTCAATCAACTTTTATCTATATGATAAATATAGAGATATGTATGAAATTCCAATTTACGACGTCAAAGAAATATTGCGTCAAATAACTTACTAATCGTCACGTAACGTCTAAATAAGTAATTTTCGATTAACAAAACTATCAAAATTCAAAATATTTAACTATACCTTCTCAACTAAAACAATTGACTCGAGGAACAGAATCCAAGTTCGATAGCTTTGGCACTAGTGATCACTCAATATCATTAAAGTTAAGACTATAAAAATAAAAAATAAAAATGCAACAATAAACTGCTATTATTGCACATAAATAAACGAGTATGACTAATTAAAGTTGCTTTATTAAGAAGTCTATAAGATTTCTAATTAATTTGTTTCTACAATAAACACAGTTTGGTGAAATTCGGTAAGCTTATCTTGTTTAATGGTTAGTTGTGACGAAACCACAATGGCCATGCTCAACCATGCGTTATTCCTCGGCGCTCGTTTCCTTCAACAGAAACGTCGCACGCTTGACGCTAGCTCAACTTTACGGTACATAATACATTATTTTATTACCTAATTATCTATTAAAAAGTACAAGACTTCCTACAAAAAAATCGATTCTTTTTGGAAAAGCCCTTCAAACACGTCCGGTGTTGGACATGGATAAATAGGCAAGTATGTACTTTGGAAGTCGTTACTTAATACTTGGGCCTTTTATAATTTATTAGGGACGCGTCACGGTTTCAAAATGATGGTATTTCTTATAGACTTAGGTAAGTGAGTAGTTACGTACATATTTTGAACCATTGATACGTGGTTACCTCTATAAGACATTGTAAACAAATTAGGACTCTACTGAACAATCATGAAAAGTGATTGATGTTATTTTGCGAGAAGATATCTAATAATGTTAAGGTACAGGTCGATCTGTATAAACAGTGATCAATTCTCAATTAGTGTTACTGAAGAGGTATTTGAAATACAAAACACCAGTAACAATTTTCTCATCTGGGGACATCGTCAATTTGTGTGTGTCATTTGAATCTACTTCGGTCTTTCCCTGATAAATACATAATTGTTCGTTTAGCACGAAGGACTTAGGTAATGTACTTTGTACTCGTGTTTAAGCACGTACACTAAAATTTTTAGGTTTACCTTTGACCTTAGACAACTTTGTAAACAGTACTTATTAGTTATACAGAGTTAGTTCAGCGATTGCAGCGTTTCTTGGTAATTGAATGATATGAAAAACAAACAACCATTTAAAAAATATGCAGTATATTTTTACTGATAAAAATTACTACCTACTTTAGTTACTTTGGACACCTGATTAGTTCTACAATTTTGTATAAAATCAAAAAACTAAACCACGAATGACGAATGAAATCCACGGGTAACCGTGAATAGAATGCCCTGTAACCATTAACCGCTAATTGTTTGCTAAAAACACTTTTTGCAGAAATCTGCCATTGTGTCTGCCCATTATCGGGGGAACCGTAAAGCACGGCTTAACTGTCGTTTATTGGGAAAGCACTCACGTCTTTGTGTCGTACTAGATAGGGTCTATATTGTTGTGCGTGGTTTGCGGCGATTGCGTGGTTTCCAGTGGTCGAGTTGTCATTAGGTCACGTATGGCAGGGTAGAAGATGGCTTGCCGGCGGCCGCTGATGGTGTGAAATGAGTGGTCGCCGGTGCTTTTGAGCTCGCCGCCCGATACCGTTTTGTACGTCGTAGTTTTTGTGGCGCTCGTTTAGGATGCGACCTCTTTTTTGTGGCGTGTTTGTAATGCCGAGTGTGTGGGACTTGACACGTAGGTAACTATTGTTAATTCATTCCTGTTTGTTATTGTTGCATTCCTACCTTGTAATAAGCCATTCTGTGGCGGATAGATGTTCCGCCGCTATGCTATCATCTTGTTTGATTTTTTGCAAGAGAGATTGTTATAGCTTATATTTTATTGCTAGATATTTTTTATTGAGACATGCAATCAGTTGAAACATTTGAATTATTTGGTGTAACATGTTTTCTATGGGCAAGAATCATGCAAATGGATCACGTGATTTCACTGCCAGTGACATTTTCGTTCCGTCATTGTTTCTCCAACGGTTGTTTATAATTGTTTCGTGATCAAAGTCCTCAGAGAGGTAATTGTTGCATGCTAGGAAGCGAGTATCGATATCCATTAGACAAATGGTTGGTAACTTTATGTTAGTCAGTGGTCAGCGATTTATTTAATGTTTGCACGCGAACTAATAAATTGTGTCTATCAATTAGTTGAAAGAAACATTTGCATAAATTTAAGTGCTTATCATTACTAAATTGCGTGTAATTGTGTAAGTTAATTATCATTTCTACAACAGTGATAAAGTGTAGTTTTTATTAGTTTTTATTGCAATTAATTAACGGATCTATAAATGTTCGATAACTAAATATGTTAACTACCGTTTCTGCTTTTTTATAATTAGCGAACTCGGATATGTTGATTGCTTTTTATTTTGTTAACTACTGGGTTAATAGAAGGATCAATTAGTCCGAAAACACTCTTGTATCACGATTCTGATGATTTTCTCTAACGTTTACGTGCAATATTTTTTGTTCTGTCTATTAAAACAGAGTTATTAGCTGTTATTTTCTCGCGTAAGCGGGAATCTATGAGCGTCGGCTTACTTTAGATGTGTTGGCGAACTTTGAACTGATTTTATAAGGATTTTTATTTGTGTGGGGAATATCATCAAATGACTTCCCCCGCCCAGGGCCGGACGGGAGGGAGTGTCAGACTATTACTGACTAAAAACCCCCCTGTTCCTTCTCCTGCTCTGGGCCAAGGTCGCGGTGCCTCATTGCGCTTACCCCGCAACCCCGGCACGTTATAAGGATGTGGTACTAAATCGACACTGTTTTCGCATTTCTACTTAATCTAATGTAGTGTGAAAATAAATACGTGCCGCTTAGCTTTGATACAGTGATGCAATAAAAAGGATGACAAAAAACGAAGGATGTGTTCTTAAATGCATGAGATGGTCTACTTATAGCTCTTTGATTGTATGTTAGAGGACAGCAGATGATGATTTGTTTAAAGTAGATTATAATTCAACTCTTATCCCACGAATCTTAATGTTAAGGGTAGAGTTAAGTGACAAAAGTCATGGACGTATACAGGATGGATTAAAATAAAGTTTACTAAAAAAATATTATTACTCAATATACCTTGTATTAAGTGAATTTATTTATTCACATAATGTATAAACCAACATTATTTTATGCATAATATTATATTTATTTTAAATTCCACAGGAACTTCAAGGTTATACATGTGCATTTTTGTCAAATTGTTCATTACAGCTATTGTTAATAAGCATCATCGAACTGTACGAAAAGGTAAATATCTGATCAGAAAATTCCTTTATTTTCCTTCCTTCCCATAAAATGTGACGTCACTCCATAAATACCTACAGGTATTATATACCCGCCGAAGTTATTTCTCCCATTTATTCATTATTTTTTTTTGCCAATTCAAACTTACTGTAAATTTCACACATACCTTATTAAACTTTTATTAAACTTAAAAGCACATAAAAAAGCAAATAATACCAATGAAAAACAAAAATAACCAAAAATCTGTTCAAAAGTGAAATAAATATCAGAAAAAATACTGTCAAAAAAGTTACAATAAAAAGAATTTGTTTTTTAACTCCCATATTTAGGTAGTAAATAGTTGATGGGTGTGCTTTTCTATTCTCATATCAATAACTAATTTACTTTTTAAAGATGACCCTGATAAGTACCTATATTATGTTTTTAAATTATAAATAGCTTTTTGCTACCAAAAACCTTCCATCAGTTGTATTTATAGATTATAGGTATAATTCCAATTGGCTTTACAGGACATTTAATATGAAGCTATATTACTATCTCACTAAAAGCTAGACTACTATTTTAAATTAAACTATGAAACAATTAAACAATGGATTTATTTTTGCAAATAGACCATTAAAACTGCGACACTATTACACGTCAAAATTTTATATAAAAAAATACCAAATGAAATCGGTATTTCAAATCTGACATATCTGAGAATACTAAATAAAATCTCGAACAAAGTAAATACATAACCAAAATTATTGACTTTAATCTCGTAATCCGCCTGTATACACGGCACCTCTAACAAATATTGACAAACGGACTAGAAAACAGGTTGGTTGACAAATGGCGCGCGTCGGTGCCGACTCGCACCCTGTCTTTATTTGCACATTACGCCTTTAGCGGCGCCCGCGCACCGAGCCTCCACAAATTAGTTTCTAAGTAATCACTGATGATTGCGAGCATTACCACAGAAACCCGTCAGACATTTAAAGTTTCTATTAGCTTGTACTTTTAATTTAATGATGATTTTAAATGCATATGCACTGTGTACTTTAAAACTGGTCACGCTACTGTGACATATAATGTATGCTATGAAAATACAGGTTGGGTACTTTGTTGCTTCTTTATTACTTAAGCTGATAGTTTAGTGTTTAACCATAGTGCTATTTTTAATCCAGCATATCTGTGAGAACAGAATTACAACTTAGGTGGCTCTCCAAAAGCCTGACAAGTCATTTGCCTATATTCACGTTGTCGAAAACTTAAAAAAGGGCGTGACATGTTATTTTCTTTTCAATTAATTGCATCTCTGTAAATTAGTCGAAGATAAGAAAGCTTCTTACTTTTGATTCAGCTCTAAGGGAATCAGGTGCTTGAGTCCATAGCTTTTTGCAAGACGACAAACGCGAAAAGAGGCAGTGTAAAGAAGAAAAGTCTAATATGAAAAGTAGTACAAACAAGTAAGAAGTGATTCGTCGCCAGTTTTATCATCAGAACCGCTTTAAGTGTGGGAGAGCCATGCTTCGGCACAAATGGGTTGGCTCGACCGGAGTGATACCACGGCCTCACACAAAACCGGCGTGAAACAACCACAGCGTTATGTTTGGCCGTGTGAGTGAGGTTACCGGAGGCCCGATCCTTCCCCACCCCTTATCCCTCCTCAATCCCTAATCCCTAAAAGGTCGGCAACGCACTCGTAACTCCTCCGCGTCGTTGCGGGTGTCTATGGGCGGCGCTGATTACTTACCAGCAGGTAATCTGTCTGCTCGTTTGCCGAACTATAACATAAAAAAAGGAGTGGAATACTTTGTCGAAGTCTGTATTCCCCGAACGGTAACATGGGTGCTACATCGTATGCATCTGCGATGATGCATGCGATATGCATCATCGCCTACCACCAGACGCAATATTCAAAGACAGCCAATTACAAATAATAAATAAATAAGTGTAGAATACGACGCCTTTGTATTTAAATTAAGGAGAACAGAAACAATAGAAACTTCTTCGTAGAATTACTTACATGAAATAAAAATAATTGACACACACATATAAGACTTATACTATAAAGAAAATCTTATTAATAAATCAGGAAAACGCAAACCTGTCAAATAAGTGTTAATAACAATAATATGATAAATTACAATACGTAAACATGGCTCCATTAATTTAACTGAGCGCTTGGCATTATCTGGTTCTTGTGCAACGATTATTTACAACAATTACTTATCGTTGAGTTAATACAATTTAATGAGAGATGACTCCGATCATTGATCATATTATTATTAAAATGGATAAAGTTAATAATCTCGCTGCCAAGGATAACGTCGGCATGAGAATAATATAAGTAATAGTTTTCAGAATAATTTGTTAGACGATTTAATAAATAATTACTGAACGAACAGCTCTTAGTAACAATTGCAACACGCATTTTATCATAATGTACCTACGTTGTATATGAATATAAAAAGTTTAATTCAATAAGTAACTCTGTGGGTAAAAAAACGAATAAACAACATTAGCGGCTGCTTCTTTCTTTGTCATTCAGTGGAACCGATTTTGCATCATTACAAGCGACGTAAGATTGATTCCCACACAAAGCCGCTGTCAAGCTCGGCGGATGAATAAAACGCAAAACGCGGGCTTTCATTGTTGTTATAACAAAATGAAGTCGTAATGAGTAGGAGTGCGGCCGCCTCGATGTGAACAGAATGTCGCACGATTGAATTAAAATTGAAGCAATATTGTGGCTTTAAAATGTTGACATTTGACAAGCGTTGCTGACGCCTGTCGCCGTTGACGGGCGACGCAGCGGCGCGCGCGCAGCGGCCTCAAGCTTCAACGAATCACCTAAATGCGTAATGATAGTTGATCACTTGGAATATATTTCTTGTATTATCAGTAAAGTACTGTTTATATAACATTAGAATGTGATTTATTATAGCTTATGTAATATGTATTTTTCTCAATGCTCATGTTAAACTGAACACAAAGAAGTCTTAGTTAATTTATAAACTACATGAAATATTTAGATGAAAAACAACATTTTTATCATATAATTTATAACAAACATTAGTCGTGTTTGTTTAATTCATTTCTTGCTTACATTATACAAGTGTTCTGTGTAAATTACCTGTTATGTAGATGTCAGCTTGGTATTTATTGCGCCTATATTAAATACATTATACGTATTTACATGATTTATATTGTTTAACATAAATTGTTTGACATTCGACAAAATTAAATTAAGAGATCGCGCTTGTGATTTGTGTAGTATCCTAATTGCATAAAATCGCTTCAAAATTTTCGTATTAAAAACTGGAATTTAAATTAGAAGATTATGTTTAGTTTGATTAAAGGCTGTGGGTTGCGGATTAAGTTTTTATTGGATATGTAAATTATAAGTAGCTTCAATAGGTAGATCTAAGTCTCAGTATATTGGTTTAGTTTAATCGTTACGAACATAATCGCGTAGCTTTTGGCATACCTAAGTTTTAATTCTAAGTGTTCTAATACCTTTTTCATTCATGCATTTTGATCATGTTTTCTGGGATAGGTTGGCAAATGAGCAGATTGATTCCATGCCCATCTATTCGAGGTCACAAGTGTGTAGCCTGTTTTCTGAGGGTAAAAGATTTGAGCACTAGGGCATTTTGGGAATTGGGTATAAATAGGACGGTGTTTTTTTTGTGAAGGGAAAATCATCAAATTACTTCGTCCGCCCAGGGCCTTGAAAACTAAAAACCCCCTCTTTCTTACACTGCTCTGGGCCGAGGTCGCTGGTGCCTTTTGCACTTACCCCGCAACCCTGGCTGAAATATGTAGGAGGGTGGTGGATCCTCTGTTAGCCTCACTGCCACGGTGAGACAGCGCTATGATTGTTTCACGCAGGTTTTATTTTTGTGATAGGTCAACAAACGAGCACGCGCATTACCTGATGATATGCAATCAGCGCCGCCCATGGACACCTGCAACAACAGAGGAGTTACGAGTGCGTTGCCGACCTTTTGGGGATTAAGGATTTGGAGATTTAGGGATTGCGTAAGGATTCGGCCTCGGGTAACCTCACTTACACGGCGAAACACAACGGTATGGTTGTTTCACGCAGGTTTTCTGTGAGGCCGTGGAATAGGTCCTCCCGTCGAGCCGGACCCGATAAACAATTCGTGCCGAAGCATGTTTCTCCCATGTTTTGTCACACATTGAATGCGTATTTAGGGAAGGCCGTATAGGTTTTTGACACAAATATACCTACCTGAAAGCATGACGTGTCGTTGGTATTACCTACATACTAACTGGTAAAGTATATAATTAGTAAACAAGGTCGTCTTCAAACCCTAGTGCTTGCAGTCACGTCCATAAAATCAAATGACTTCGTGTTTAATTTTGCGCTTTGTTTAATCATATTGTTTGTTTGTTCGTTTATCCTTATGTGCGTCCTTGAATTTTTATTGACGTAATAAACCTTTTATATATATTTTATATTGTATTCCATGTTAAGGTCTGTAGTTTAAATAAAAGATATATTTAAGTGGACTGTAAATTTATAATAGGAATACTGATTATAGGTACAAAAATATATAATAAGCTAGCGTCGGTAGTGAAGGTGCTGTGTGGAGTGCCGATGGCGGACACGGTAGGACACCTCGCCCGCGCGTCTCGCCCGGCCCGTGCTGCCCTCTGGCGGCCGTAGGTGATGTCGATGGTCGATATGTGCATCGACATACTGCCCGGGGTGAAGTTTTTATACTTCACTGAAGTGGTAAGGGGCAAATGGAGTTGAAGCCTCGGACGACTGTTCCCGTCTTCATCTTGACCTCTGCCACCCGTGTGATGCCATCGCCACCTCGATGCACCTTGATGATGCGGCCGAGTGGCCACAGAAGTGGCGGCAGTGCCTTGTCCCTGACAAGAACCAGAACTCCTGGCTGCAACTCGCTTGTGGAAGCCTTCCATTTGGTTTTTTGCTGTAGCACAGAAATGTACTCATTACAAAAGTGTTTCCAAAAGTGATGGCGTATAAGCTCCACGCGTTGGTAGCGCTCCAGCTGCGTAATGTTGCCCTCAGTGACCTGTGGATGCGGAACAGCAATAAGTGGTCGTCCAATTAAAAAATGGGCTGGTGTTAGGACTGTTAAATCTAATGGATCAGAGGAAACTGGGGTTAATGGACGCGAATTGAGAATAGCCTCAATTTGATATAAACAAGTTGTCATCTCTTCGAAGGTGAGATGAGTAAGAGTGAGGACCCTTTTTAGATGGGCTTTAGCGGCTTTGACAGCGGCCTCCGCTATCCCATTAAAGTGAGGAGAGTAAGGAGGTGAAAAATGAAATTCTATGCCCTCCTGAGCTATGTCGGAAGCAAGGCTTGAGTTGGAAAGAAAATTATTTATTTCATTAGAGGCTCCAACGAAGTTCGTGCCGTTGTCGGACCAAATGCTACGCGGTTTTCCTCGACGCGATACAAACCGCTTTAGAGCAGCCATGTAAGCGTCTGTCGTTAACGCTGTGACCAGTTCGATATGAACCGCTTTCACTGCAAGGCACACAAAAATGCATAAGTATGATTTAATCAGTCTACATCCTCGTCCTTTGCGATCAGCGATCATGATTGGCCCGGCTCCATCGACACTACAGTTCAGAAAAGGAAATTGCAAATCGGTACGACATTTAGGTAATTGACCCATGATGGGTTGAACATTTTGAGCCCTAAATCTAAAACATTTTACACATTTTTTAACTATAGATTTCGACAAATTTCTCCCACCTAAAGGCCAGTATTGCTGTCGAATACTTGCCAACAAAAGCTGTGGTCCTGCGTGTAGTAGCTTGAGATGTTCATTAAGAAATATTAATTTAGTTAAAGTGTGTTTGCTGCATAGTAACACGGGATGTTTTATATTAAAATCATAGGGTGAATTATTTAATCTACCACCAACGCGCAAAATGTCATAAGAATCCACAAATGGAGTTAATGAAGTAAGACGATTATTATGAGGTAAAGGTTTCCCTGATTTCAAAAGAGAATATTCTTCAGGAAACATCTCAAGTTGACCATTGCGTAAAATGCAATTTAATGAATTGTTTAATTCCTCTGAACTAAGAAAGTCGACCCGTATAGTTGCTTTATTTTTAAAATTATAAATAGCTCTAAGTACATAAGCAACTATTCTTTGTAAATAAATGAATTTTGAATACTTTGAAATTAGATTAATTATTATTGAGGAACTAAGTTGATTAGAATTAGCGTGAATCAGGTTACCGTTATCATTGGTACTAACTACACAACTAATAATGTCTGGTAGATTGTGTTTCTCGAGATTAGGCCTTTGTGGCCATTCCTTCTTGGATTTTAATAAGTAAGAAGGACCTGACCACCACAAAGAACTGGTGCTGATAGCATCAGCCTTCAGCCCGCGGGAAACAAGATCCGCTGGGTTGTCCCTTGACGGCACGTAGCCCCAGGTATAATCAACAGTACACAGTCTTGTAATCTCACTCTTGAGTCTTATAGCGGTGACTATAAGGTCGAATTAGATTGTCTCATTTTACCTGAGATCGCTAAAGTTTTGCCATCACGGTTCGTTAATTTTAAACAAATACCGGTTCCTTCCGGATTGTGTCTCGCGGACCCTACCTTTAATATACCATCAGCCATCGATATATTAATCGGTGCTGAAACATTTTGGAACATCCTAGGACAAAATTCAATTAAGTTAGGCAAAAACCAACCTAGGCTTCAGGAAACTAAGCTAGGGTGGATTGTCTCTGGTCAGGTACATTTACCAAATCTACAATCTTCGTCTCACTTCTGTAATTTCATTACAGACGATGTCAATATTAACCGGTTTTGGGAGTTGGACTCGGTGCCTACTAAGAGTGCTTTGACCAGAGAGGAACATGCTTGCGAACAGCATTTTCTTAAACATACTTATCGCGACACTGATGGGCGTTTTGTGGTTACGATGCCTCTTAAAAAAGACCCTAGTGCATTAGGCGACTCTTTACAAATGGCTATTAGTCGTTTTCTATCAATAGAGCGACGCTTTGAACGTGATCCAATATTTAAAGAACGTTACTTAGAATTTATGCGCGATTATGAACAATTGGGGCACATGACGGAGGAATGTTAGCATACCTAAGTTTTAATTCTTAGTGTTCTAATACCTTTTTCATTCATGCATTTTGATCATGTTTTCTGGGATAGGTCGGCAAATGAGCAGATTGATTCCATGCCCATCTATTCGAGGTCACAAGTGTGTAGCCTGTTTTCTGAGGGTAAAAGATTTGAGCACTAGGGCATTTTGGGAATTGGGTATAAATAGGACGGTGTTTTTTTTGTGAAGGGAAAATCATCAAATTACTTCGTCCGCCCAGGGCCTTGAAAACTAAAAACCCCCTCTTTCTTACACTGCTCTGGGCCGAGGTCGCTGGTGCCTTTTGCACTTACCCCGCAACCCTGGCTGAAATATGTAGGAGGGTGGTGGATCCTCTGTTAGCCTCACTGCCACGGTGAGACAGCGCTATGATTGTTTCACGCAGGTTTTATTTTTGTGATAGGTCAACAAACGAGCACGCGCATTACCTGATGATATGCAATCAGCGCCGCCCATGGACACCTGCAACAACAGAGGAGTTACGAGTGCGTTGCCGACCTTTTGGGGATTAAGGATTTGGAGATTTAGGGATTGCGTAAGGATTCGGCCTCGGGTAACCTCACTTACACGGCGAAACACAACGGTATGGTTGTTTCACGCAGGTTTTCTGTGAGGCCGTGGAATAGGTCCTCCCGTCGAGCCGGACCCGATAAACAATTCGTGCCGAAGCATGTTTCTCCCATGTTTTGTCACACATTGAATGCGTATTTAGGGAAGGCCGTATAGGTTTTTGACACAAATATACCTACCAAGCATGACGTGTCGTTGGTATTACCTACATACTAACTGGTAAAGTATATAATTAGTAAACAAGGTCGTCTTCAAACCCTAGTGCTTGCAGTCACGTCCATAAAATCAAATGACTTCGTGTTTAATTTTGCGCTTTGTTTAATCATATTGTTTGTTTGTTCGTTTATCCTTATGTGCGTCCTTGAATTTTTATACGACGTAATAAACCTTTTATATATATTTTATATTGTATTATCTATACTAATACTAGCTCTTACCCGCGGCATCGCTCCCGTTATTTGAGTACCCACCCTACTCTACCTGCCCTTCCTACCCTACTTTACCTACCCTACTCTATCTACCCTTCACTACCTACCCTACTCTACCTACCCTACTCTACCTACCCTACTCTACCTACCTTACTCTACCTACCTTACTCTACCTAAACTACTCTACCTAACCTACTCTACCTACTCTACTCTACCTACCCTACTCTACCTGCCCTACTCTACCTACCCTACTCTACCTACCCTACTCTACCTACCCTACTCTACCTATCCTACTCTACCTACCCTACTCTACCTACCCTACTGTACCTACCCTACTGTACCTACCCTACTCTACCTACCCTACACTACCTACCCTACTTTACCTAACCTACTCTATCCTATGTCCTTCTCCTGGCTCTAAACTACCTACCTGCCAATTTACCTACCCTACTGTACCTACCCTACTGTACCTACCCTACTGTACCTACCCTACTCTACCTACCCTACACTACCTACCCTACTTTACCTAACCTACTCTATCCTATGTCCTTCTCCTGGCTCTAAACTACCTACCTGCCAATTTTCAGCTAAATCGGTTCAGCCATTCTTGAGTTATAAGTGGTGTAACTAACACGACTTTCTTTTATATATATAGATTATAAAGAGGTAAAATTTTGTATGTTTGTAAGTTTGTATGTAGGGTATAATCTTTGGAACCGCTGGTCGGATTGCCAAAATTCTTTCACTGATAGATAGCTACAATGTTCATGAGTGCTATAGGCTATAAAACATCACGCTACGATTAAATGGAGCCGAGCAGCGGGTGAAACCGCGCGAGAATAGCTAGTATATTATATAAGATGCCACGATCATTTGTCTCTTTCGTCAAATTCGCTATAGAAATTTTATCCAAATATTTATTCTCTGTCTATATTAGTCTACGTCACAACAACGTGTACCTACAAATTTAAGACTTCCAAGTATTTACTGCACAAAAACTCTGATTCAGACACAACAAGTGTTTATGTTTCAAAATATGAAGACCTTTAACAAAATGTTATCCGCAAAGGATGTGAAAGCACGCTATTGCCTTTAATACCACATACTTAAGACCATTATAAATATTATAAACATGGCCCGCCTTATCATACAACATGGATCGACAATCGTTGCACGATTTTGACATATGATATAGGTTACCAATGAACGATAAGTTCAAGTATAATTTCATCAGATTATCGAATCAAATGTCAATCTATTTGTGTCTAGATCAATTTAAATTAACGTGCTTCGTAATTTAGTGGCGGCAATAAATATTAATTTGGATGTTATGTAAATAGGTAGCTTATATACATAATTATGTAGAGATCTGACTTTGCTTGTGTAATAAAACAAACACACCTATATATCTACCTTTATACAAACTTAGTGAAGGGAATGAATCATTGCTTAGTTTGCAAGTTTAGTCGTAGGTTACGCCTGTAACCACCTTTAATAGAAACTCCGCATTCATAAAACCTTCACAAAAGCCCCGCCGTAGTCCGTTCGTCATCGCGCTCGAAATAAAACTTGATGGCACGTAAACTAACCTCATTACGTACACTTTTTTTCTTACTTTTAAGTACTTACACGCAACCAGCAACACATTCTTATATTATCGGCCACGGCCACAACAAATATGCGACTTTTATACAAAACTTACAAAGGGCTAAGTACAAAGGCATAAACAAGTTCGATAGGCAGTTTAAAAGCGTTTAAGTAATCTTCGTGTCCCGTCGTAAGGGACAAGGCACATCATATTTCCCTGCGTTATCGAGCCGCGTCAGTAAAAACGCGCGATGTGGAGAAACGTGTGTAGTTAGCGGCCGACTTTTGTCTTGTTTGTTATTAACAACAATGAGCCGGACTTACTGCACGGCTGCACGAAAGTACAACATGAAATAATACTAAAGCAGGTGCGCGATGAAGCATACCGTTCCAGATTACTGTAGATACGAGGCGAGGGTGTGTACCCATTTAATAATGTAGGCTTCTAGGTATTGTGAATAAATAACTTGTGTTGTTTCGTTTCGAAAGTGTTTGTTAGTTCTGAGTTTTAGCTGTAGTTAATAAAAGTAAAGAGAAAATGTGACTGAATGTAAAAACTTTCTAGCATTTCAATAGAAATAACGCTTGACTAAAGTAAGTAAATATCGGTAAGCCGTACTGAGTCTCGTATCTTTCGAGCCGCGTTGCCAGAGTGATTAGCTGCGCACAGCCCTGTAATCACGCCTCTGCTGCCCGTGCGTCTGCGCCGACCTGGGCCCCGGCCCCCGCCCCGCAGCCGCGTGAACCCCGGAGCCCTGCTCGCACCCCGCACCGCCCCGGGCCCAATATCTCCAGAGCAAACAGAAAAAAACAGAAACACAACGTTCGGTTCGGCGTGCGTACACTGTTAACGACCCGACCTGTTTTCGATGCCGTGTGGGAAGATTTAGCGAATTTGAATTTCGATTGCCCGAGTCGGGTCCAATGGTCCATCCATCACGAGAATTGATGGATTCGGGACCAAAAAGATGCGAAAAACTTGATGAGATGAAAGCGGGCTATTTCGTGATCGATATTTGTAAGCGAAGCTATTACCATCAGCTATTGCTTTTCAACTTGAACTTGTTTATTTTGTGTCGTCCAGTTAATGAGGACTGGCCGGACAGTGAGGTGTTAAGCTGCTTCTTTTATTTGTTCGCCCATCTTTGTTTATGGTATTCGGAAATAAAAGCTTTAGGATTTAGGAAACCCTATCTGTCGTAGAGAATTATGTTTTAAATGCATCTTTAAATATTTCTTTTCGTTTTGTTACATGACTTTGTACAATAAAAATATTATTGAATTTGCACTTGTTAGTACATATATATGCACGTACATGCACTTATACAATGACACAGCCACAGCCGGTGCCTCTCTGTCTGCCCTGCTCCGCAGGTCCGCCGCGGTGTCTGCCCGCTACGCGCACTTTTTATTACAGCCAGCTGCATCGCAAAGATATCAAATAATTTGCCATGAAACTATACCTCCAAGTAGATTGTATTGTTTTATTGAAACTTCGTTTTATGTTATGCGCATACTCATACTGAAGCTTGGCCATCTGTCCCGCAGAAATATTAAAAGCGAATGTCTTTTGAATTACATTTATTTATTTATATTCATGTACGTTTTGTTGTGATCAACATATAAATAGTGGAATAAAAATCTTCGGAAAGTGACTCCTCTCGCCCATAGTGTCAGACTTTTTCTGACTAAAAACTACCCCGTTTCTTCTATTGCTCCATTTTGCCCTTTTTTGTCAGGGTAAAATCATCACATGTCTTCTCCCGCCCAGGGTAACGTAAGAGAGAGAGTGTCAGACTCTTACTGACTAAAAACCCCCGTTCCTTCTCCTGCTCTGGGCCAAGGCCGCGGTGACTCATTGCGCTTAACCCGCAACCCCGGGTGAACATGAGCCCTATATCCCCATCTGCGGTGGTCTATTGGCTATTTGAGGCGCGCGCGGTACAATACGCGCCGTAAGCTCGGGTCTGGTTCTGGTCGGGCGGCGAGCTACCCTTACTCCGGTACTTACATACCGATGCATAGGATTCGTAATAGATACTCACATGTTTATATTTCTATAACAAAACGGATTACGGTTCATATGTTGCTAAAGGTAATACAACAATTATTTTTTTATAAATGTACGGCCAAATTGTATTCAAAATATTCTAGTAATAAATATTTTTTATCAAACTACAGTACGTAGTCGGGCTTTATTAGTTTTGTCATTTCTGTGATATTTATTCAGCAGACCTTTTACATGGGTGGACTGATATCAACTTAATTAAGTGATTCTATAAAAATATATGATTTATTTTAATATTCATTATGATTGAGACTCTTCTTTAATACAAATTTTGTATGTCAGACGTAGGCTATGTTGCGGTACATTCACAAGATCCGACAAAGTTCAATATTATCGAGTTGAGTAGGTACAATACTAAAGAAATGAAATGGTGATAAATTGGTCAAGAATCAAGCTTTTTATTACATATTTAGGTGGTAGTTTACATGTTTTATTAATGCTTCTAGATATAAATGATACTAATGAAAAATAATAAAATATTGACGTGTTGAGAGCCGCGGCTACTAAACTATACCGGATTCGTCTCAGATTTTAATATTGCCTGCCACTGCGCTTCGTCAACAACATAAATCATAACACAGAGCCAAGTATTTTTACGACTGCTTAGGTGTTGTCAAATCTAATACATTAACGTGGAGGTGATATAACGAACCTAAATATCGTGTTGCGCAATTATGAGCTGATGCTGTACAGGCAGTTTATAATTAATATCCGGGTGATAAAACCAATGCAAATTAAGTATTTGAATATATAAAAGCTACTGTATTTATGTTTATTAAAATGAACGTATCTATTAGACTACTGTTGCGATTGTAGCATGCTTACGTTTGATATTTTATCAGTAAGCCTTGCAAGCTGTCTACAAACGAGTGCCGGGCAAATCCATGTGCATGTCCGTTTTATGACGCCACATCTGCCACATTTCACGCTCACCTTTCCCATTTTCCATCGGCTCTTTCTTATACTGCTATAAAAGTTTATGTTTTCGAAAAGAGCGCTATTCACCCACTGAATCCTTATAGACTGACATTGGTCATGCTCTCTGTCCATGTTTACGTACCTACATGTGCAAATTTGTACAGAAAATCAGCACCTATGAGTGTAAGTATTGGGGCGACAACTGCTTGCCGCCCGGACGAGC
This sequence comes from Spodoptera exigua, assembly GCA_902829305.4. Classification (NCBI taxonomy): domain Eukaryota; kingdom Metazoa; phylum Arthropoda; class Insecta; order Lepidoptera; family Noctuidae; genus Spodoptera; species Spodoptera exigua. The sequence goes on from LR824603.2 coordinate 12,180,416, forward strand.
GAGTGAGGCTCGCAGGTGTCGCGCGCGGCTACGCGACAGCGACGGTCCTGTGTGTCACGCATGTACTCGTAACGAAGCGTTGAACAATTCTTTAGAGCTGGTTATTAAAATATTTGTTGTTCCGATGTTATTTATTTGTATACGAGGAGAGGCTTTGTGGCCGCCGACAGACGCTCTCTGTGATGTAGGTGTTTCTTCGGAGCCGCGTATGGCTGCCATTGTTGAAGACTGTGACCAATTCTTGTATGTGAGATAATAACATCGCAAAATTCCCTTTACTTTTTTATTTACACAACATAAAAAGGCGACCGTCAACCTGAATGCTATAAATTAGATTTAACCTACATTGACCTCGCGGCCTCCCGACACCTTGCTCTGTTTGCGGCTTAGATGTCAGTCGAGGTGTTTATAATTTAAAACTAATACCTGACTGATCAATCGTGTAACGTATTAATCTTCGTACAAAGTTAATAGTAATGGAGATTGGTTCTCATTTATAGACACTTAAATACATTCGTACCCCGTACGTTTGTACCAGATGTGAGAGTCGAAATAATCAATTAAAAGGAATCGATTACGTGGGCCTGAAGTAGACGCGGCGGCTTCTGCGCTAACTTCTCGCCGCATAGAACGAATCGACTCAATTATTATTACTAACCCGAGGATGAAAATTAAATTGGACCTCGGCTTGATGCGCTCAAACGATGAGACTGTTAAAACATTATGAGCCATACAATTTTTATCTCCCTCTCGGATCTTTAAACAGAGAGGTGCGCGGAGCCCGCAGACGCTCCGGCGCAGCACGAGCGGGACGCACTGCGCGTGCGCGACAGAGACGCAGCGCCGACCGGCCGGCAGAGGTCGAATATAAATGTGGAATGTTTATGGTTCTACCGTTTTATTTTATTCCTGGGCCGGCAAAGCATTAAATATTGTTTCAATTGAAAGCGGGCAGATCAGACGGTAGTGTCTAATGAAGAATAGATTAATAAAACCCGACAGTTGATTGAGTTCGATTCGCAATCGCGCCGCTGCTGCATCAACAGATCGTATCTCGAACGATCGTCCATACTACTTGTGTTACGAGTGTAGATACAGATCCGACTAATTGATGCGTCGTAGGCAGCCTATCAGGCCTATCTGCGTGTAGAGGCCAAGTTAGAGCTAGAGTGGTCGAGCGTTGAGAGAGAGCGCTGAGGACCGCCCGCGCACAAAGGCTTTGTCGCCACCGCTGGTGTTTGAAGGGTCGCCGGTCGGCGTGGCATAGCGGGCCAGTGCGTATTGTCGCGCGATTAGTCGCGGCGCCGCGGCCGCCACAGTTGTGCGCTGCGAGTGTTGTGACACTGGCACACAGCATCACAAGTGCCGACACAGACGCCGACTGTTTGCATTGTACTACGTGCCGTGACATATCGTTTGTCAGAGAGCCGCCGCCCGCCGCCCGCTGCCCGCCGCCCGCCGACGATGCCGAGCCATGACTTACGATGTTTTATGAAGCCGAGCTTTGTTGCCATTGAATGAGTTGGATGTTAAGGAGGGTCGCGTTAACAATTACACAACACCTAGGCATTACCTTACACTATTGTTCGTATGCTTTATGTAAGGATGGGCTGGAATGACACTTCTAAGTAGACGCGTGATGTTGCAACACTTACTAAACCCTAAACTCATTAACACTTCTAACGACTAACTATCATGTATACCTATATTCGTAGTATGTAACTTACTAAAATTTATAGGTACATATAAAACACATTTATTTAATATCTACATGAAACATATTTTTTCTTACATAATTAATTACTTAACATGATATTCCTAAAATAATTAATTGAAACATTCTTGGTTATTTCTTTCTCAAAGTATATTTTTTTATTTTAACCACAACTCCAAAAAGAACCCTTATTACTGCACCTTGTACTATTTTAATGTACTTCTTACAGACAAAATAATATGATTTAATAAATTTCATCAAACTATTTCAGTGTTTAATAAATCCAATTATCCTGTTCTACTACGACATTACTACGGTGCTACGGCTCTCGTAGACAATGGCTACGAACATTTATTGCCTACGAATTTTTAATTTCTGTCGTTACGTAATGTAATTACATCTTGCTTTTTATTTATTTTTGGTTGAACTTAGCCTATATTTTATAACTTGTCATTAAGTTTATAGAACCTCACCTAATGAGGTATACTGGTTCAAATAAAGTAACTCACACCATGTATCGGTAAGTTAATAGAAACTTATTTGTTAGAAGAGAAACGGAATTTAAAGTACCTGCTATCACTAACCTTCCATAATATTCCATAATTATCATTTACAAATTATTTTGACTTTTTTCTCGCAAACGATATCACCTTCGTAATTTTGTAGCAATTTTTAATAAAGAAGTCAATTGCGTCAAATAACCTTATTTGACGCAATTTATTTAGTATTCATACTTAACGAGTATCATTTTACCATTCCATTAAATAATTTTATTGGGTTACACGAGAAAATCGTCGATAACGTTTAAAACATTAACTTTTGACTGACTGACTTACCTACACTGAATTAGCCTTTGGGGTCAATATTGCACCTATTTTTCGCAAGCTATGTCAATATCGGGTAAATTGATAATGGTTTGTATAGGTTTTAAATATTCATCAGAAATAGGACCCGGTTCGGTAAAAGGCACATTTATTGATAGACTTTTTAATAATTTATTTATCACACACACACATACACATCAACAACTGTCATCACATCATCAGCCTATAAGTGCCCACTGCTGAGCAAATGCCTCTTTTAACACGGAAAAGGTTTGAGTATTAATCATCACGCTTGCTCAAGACAGATTGGCGATTTCGAACTTTTAATAAGAAATTGTATGTACATAAAACTCGGATATAGTCACATTGGTACTTGCCAGGTTTCAAACTCACCTCCTTATGCATGAGAAAGGGGAGCCTTATCAAATATCAAAAACTGTCGACAAATTAAATTACTTAATACTTTAATCGAGCTCGAAGACGACGAAGCTTTGTATGTTTTTAAAACATCAATACCTTAAGTAGGTATTGATGTTTTACTTGTACTTAAGTTTTTGGTGTACAGTCGGCAGACACACTTTCAATCTATTCAACCAAAACCCAGATGAATATGAACCAACACAAAGAGTAACGATAAATTTAAAAATAGAAGGATATATAGTTTCGTCATTGTAATTTTGGGTCTTATGTGTCATTTGTTTTGTAATAAATATTATGAATTTAGAAAGAGAACGCGATATATTTCTGTCATTGTTATTCGGACATGTATCGGGTCTGACGTCATTGGCCTGTCACTGGTTTTTCCGATGGCAACATAGAAGATAAATAATTAAGAAGTATCTAGAAGGAAAACGCGACATATTTCCGTCCTTGTCATTTCAGTGGTAAACTTAGTCGAAGAAAAATAATCTAGAAGTAGGTACATAGAGCAGAATGCTATGTTTCTCTCTTGTCATTTGGGGTCTAATATAATTAGATTGCCATTTATTTTGGCGTGAGCAATAAGGAAATTATACTAAGGAGTTTAATTTCATTGAAACAATGAAACAATGAATTTATTTTTGCAAATAGGCCATAAAACAGCACTTTTACACGTCAATTTATATGTAAAAAACTAGATGAAGCCGGAACTAGATGAGCCGGATCATTTAGAAGAAGATGATACTTGATCAAGTGTGAACTTGTTAAATCTTCTTATCTGCCGTACTCAGAGGCATTTAATGATTACTCGAACTGTACCTTAGTAAAAAATATTAATTTGTAATGAATGCTTCATACGGGTCAATTTTCACTGTGCTTTTCAGCAGTTCCGAACCGAGTTCACTATATCAGTGGTATTTACGGAAATCTCTAGAACTAAGATAATGTAATATTCCACTTATTCTTATCCTTATTCATTAAGCCACTCAGGAAATGATGTACAGTCATATAGGTAATTCTACTACATCGTATGTGTGAACGTTAATAACTACCGGATATGACGGGTACTTTCCCACACTTTTATACAGACATTTCGTTTAGATTAGTTAATTAATTAATTATATTTAGGCAAAAGAGGCTTCCTTATTAATTTTATGTTCGTTAATCATCATTCATTTCTGGTATTAACCCTCAAACTTAACATCGAAATCTTAAGATAATATGGTGTTTTTAATCCTTAAAGGCAAATAGCATTAGGATAGGAAGGATATAAAAGGATCGACGCATATCATATGTTTTACAAACCCTTACCAGTTCTGTTATCTATGTATCTGTAATAGGGATATTACAATCTCTATTACATATTTACTTTTAATGCTATAATTTTTGTCACACACCGGGTGTAATTCTTAAACCCATATTATTACAGCAAATTCAAAAATAATACAATAATTCTGAACCATAGTCTGAAATTTAGCGTGCTTGAGACTGCGGTAGTCATAATATTTTAAAGCATATTATAATGTTAAAACGTAACTTTGCTTTATAAATATTAATACTACTTATTGATAACTATTTGTTATAACAACATTCTAAATTCTAATTATGAATTATTCCTAAGAGAAGTCAATTGACCATTTCCTCTCCTCAGAAAAAGCTATCTTTAGTTATTGTAATTAGTATGCCGCGTACAATTTTTCCATTTGTTACTTCATTGTTATTGTCCAACCAAAGAGTATATTCCTAAGAAAGTTTACAACAAACTTTATTTTACATGATATAAATTGATGACAAGAACTTATGCAGTGATGCGTTAACAGAGAGAAATCATTGTTTTTGAATAATTGTCTTCGATAAGTAAGTTTACCAGACGATATTTCCAATGTCAGGCATCACTGTGTAAGTAGGTATGTAAGCTTGTAAATTATACCTAACAAATATGCTCGGTGCATTAATTAAAAAAAAACACTGCCCCATACTAAGATTTTCTTCTATGTTATGGATACGATTACAAATATACAATTTCACATACACATGACACCCAGGCCTGGAACAAAAATTTGTAGATCACACAAAGAGTTGTTCCGGGCGGGAATCGAACCCGCGACACGTCGAAGTTGCCCAGCCACCGCAACAACAGTCAAAAATGATTGTTGATGCTTGAAATTTGATATGTGTAAACATAGCTGTTCTGTTGCTGTAATACAAGAGCAGGTTGCCCTACGCTACCTCGGAGCAGGAGAATGAATGAGGTTTTTTTTATTGATTATAGGTTCGCGCTTGACCGCTATCTCACCTGATGGAAAGCGACGATGCGGTCGACGATGGAGCCCGCTTACCTAGAAGTAACCTATTCACTCTTGACTTAAAGATACCCGGATTGTAACTATCAGGAAACACCGACTCCGGCAAGGAATTCCACTCCTTGGCTGTACGCATAATGAATGTGCTCCCAAAACGTTTTGTACGTATATGTGGGACATCCACCATGTACCGGTGGCACAATGCCGGTGGTATTGTAGTGGTGGGTTTGTAGTCTTTAAGAGTCTGACGCTCAGAAGCTATTAAGTAATTTTTTCAATGTTAAAACAAAACCGTATGTCATTAGTGTCTAAATTATCTTCAGTCGATATCATTTTCTTCCTCTTCTAAATGCAATTCAAATGAAGTTTATATGGGGAATTACGAGGAAAACTATTACAGAGTTCAAAGACCACTGAATCTTATGATAGGTGCAGGGAGAAAACAAATGCCTGCACGTCGATTCTATAAAATTCTAACACGAACTCGCATGTCAAGTCGATATTCTCTCTCACTTCGCATAAGGTTCAAAATGGCGTTGATTTTGCATTCTGTAAGCATCACCTAGGCACTTGCGAAGTGAAGTGAAGAGAACTGGTACTAGTGTGGTACCATTCTCCACATAATGTAAGTCGAGATTTATCGGTTTTTATTTTAACAAGTTTTTGACACAGAATTTTAGATATTATGACGTATAAATTGAAATTTCTTATTTTAAGGAAATTAAGGCAGCTAATTATTACAAAATAAACAGAAAACTGTAAATTCAGGCGATAAATATAATCTGTGCTACGTTTACCAAAAAGAAACTGACAGATAATGTCTTCATTCATTGTTGACAAACTCTTTGTCATTTGCTTTGTATTATTTTGTCCACGTTTGGTTTATTCGTATAATTTTTCGTTTCGTGCTTGCCGATAAAAAGAGACATCATAATAATCATGAAGTAAGTTTTATTACTGGTTGTAAGTTCAAAAATAATATTTATTAAAGAGTGTTTATTTTGTTTTCTAATCAAACAATAATGTTTCAGTCCAAATGAGATACGTTCCTCACACCCGTCGTCATCTCAGGTTGTAACCTGGCTGGCGAAGGGTTTCTTGAGAACTCAAGGTGCCAGAGAGCGAAAGCGACGCTAGTGGAAGGAACTAGCCGTGTGCCTGAATAGTATAGGTGGCACTTTCAAAACTTATAAACAGAGGACCAAGGTGAAGTAAGTAGTGCTTACTTTGGCATGTTAAAACCATTTAATATTCCTTAATGCAAGCCACTTAAAATAGCGATGAATCTTGGCGTGCTCCTTGGTTATATAACTTATCTTATTTTAATTTTACATTGACTATTAATAATAATAAAAAGTAAGGCTTTTTTTAATAACTTCTTTATTAATATAAATGTCTGCTTGTAGTATTGGTCTGAGAAAAAAGCGCCATAAGAAGCTCAGCAGCTAGGCGCAGGACAGGACTGGTGTGGTGGAAGATGAAGTTGAGCTATCAGAGGTTGAAGAAAGAACTTAATTTTTGGAACAAACGACAGCGAAAAGCTGCAATTTGTTAAAGAGATTTTATCAATGCACATAGTAATCGGTGTTCTCTTTTCAGCATCCCGTCACACAACATCACAACGGCGAATAGAATTCTTCAACATCACAGAGAGATTCCTGAGTGTGGAAGAGTAGACGATTTCAAATCAATTGGAAGAATTTACAAAAATCAAATGCACAGATCTTGCAAGCATTTCTGAAGAGAAGTCTAGGGAATGATTAAATTTTAGCTGGATCTGTAGTTTCAATCGGGAATGGATTATGAGCATTGGCAGAGGCCATGGCATCAAGATAGGGTGTAACAACGAAGTTGTGTTTTAGTTTTTAAGAAGGTTTCAATCAAATTTTTTATTATATTTAAATTAAAGAATTTTAACGAGTACTAGCAGTTTTATTAGTTAAAGACCCATTCTCACATATCACTGACTATTTATTTATTTGACTTTAACTCAAATGTACATTCAAACAATTATGGGTTACAATAAATCAACTAGGGCCTAACAATTAGGCTCGTAAGGCTAAATTAAAAGGAAAAATTGTAATAAATGGAAAAAGTAAAATCATACAAAACCCTAATTGACTTAAAATCAAAATAAAATAAAATCATATTCATATTTTTTTGTCAGGGGAAAATCATCATGACTTCTCCTGCTTTAGGCCCGCCCAGGGTAAGGTGAGATAGTGTCAGACTCTTACTGACTAAACCACCGTTCCTTCTCCTGCTTTAGGCCGTGACCGTGGCACTTCATTGCGCTTGCCCCTCCACCGTGGCTGAACATCAGCCCTGTAGGGCTCCGTCTGTGGTAGTCTATTGGCTCTTTGAGGCACAATATTTTGCCTACGTCCTAGATTTAAACCTGTATTAGATGACAAATTCCTAGTTTGCCTCCTTTGAACTTCAGCAATTGTACATAATTTCGTCTCTAATTGTCCTCTCTTCTGAATTGCGTGCAGTAATATGTATGTTATTTTAAAATGCTTCTGGGGAATTGTCTTCAACACCACTAATGGTGTCATAAGGTCGTCGTACGTCGAGCAAATCCTGAATCACCTGAAAAAAAATGTAATGACTATCTAGTACTTATACCATTTTAAGTGTGCGAAAGCCATGTTTCGGCACGAATGGCTCGGTCCACTGGAGAGATACCACGGCCTTACAGAAAACTGGCGTGAAACAACCACAGCGTTGTGTTTCACCGTGTGAATGTGTGTCAAAATCTCCAAATCCATAATCCCCAAAAGGTCGGCAACGCACTCGTAACCCCTCTGTTGTTGCGGTTATCCATTGGCGGCGCTGAATCTTTTCCATCAGGTAATCCGTTTGCTTGTTTGCCGACCAATAACATATAAATTAAACCTAGTAATTAGACTTATATATTCTGAAGTAGGGGTATAACATGGTAATATATGTTGTGAACTAAACTATTATATTATTATACAGATATATGTATATATTTGAAAGTTCAAAGCCCTTTGCCTCGCCGTTTTGTGGGTTTTATCAAAGGGAGTAACTCATACTCCAGTTGGTCAATCAGCTCCATTGCAGATACACGCTCACATAGTCGTCATCTCAGGTTAATAAAGACAAACTTCGAATGGTGCTAGATTGTCGACACATTTCTTGTTTATCTAAAGCATGAGCTTCTTCTAACAAAGATTTTACCAAAATCATTCTTGCCATTGTTATCGTTTTAATAGGTAAGCACTTATTCACTTTGTTACTTTCAAAACTTAATTTGAACACTATCTAACTATTATTTCTTCAATTTTCACTCGTAAAATAGATACTTTTAATTTGACATTTTGAATCTTGTTCTAGTTCGAAGTGAGCGTCGAAGTGACAGGTAAATTACATTATAGAATACGATTTTCAACGTTATCTCATACTTTATCTGTCAAAATGTTGCGGTCAATTTAGTTCAACTCGTAAACACACTCGCAAGTGTAGCGCTAGCATAGATTCGAGTTAGGAATCGAGTTTTAGAATGCCAATCAAGAAACTCACCGCGGATTCAGATTCGAAGTTTAGAATGAAGTCTTACAGAATCACACCCCTGATGTGTCGTCGTGACCTTTAACATGTCCTCAACAGAGCAATGTGTTGTGACATGTAAATATTTTTGTTACAGATCTAAGTGTAATGTGGTAGTTGTAAATGCACCCCTCATAAAAAAGTTAAATTATCATTGTATATATCACTAGATACTCCCGCGCGGTTCCACTCGCTGCTCGGCTCCATTAGATTGTAGCGTGATGTTTTATAGCCTGTTTTATAGTATTCGGGACCATTGTAACTATCAATAAGTGAAAGACATGTCGTGGTGGCTCGGAAATTAAGGAGCCCGCTTCTCATGTATGGTGGTGGGTTCCAAACCTGGCAAGTACCAATGTGACTTTTTTCGAGTTATATACTTTCTATGATTATTTAAACAGCACTGACATACGGTGAAGGTAAACATCGTGAGGAAACCAGGACTTATAATTTCTAATTATAAGTTTGAAATTGCCAACTCGCTTTGAGGAAGCGTGGTGATTAATGCTCTAACCTTCTCTGTATGAGAAGAGGCCTTTGCTCAGCAGTGGGCGCTTATAGGCTGATGATGATTGGGTGAAAGAATTTTGGGAATCCAACCAGTGGTTCCAAAGATTACCCCCTACATACAAACTAACAAACATTTGACCTCTTTATAATATTAGTATAGATTAATAATAAACAATTTTATTCAAGTAATGCGTTTTTGTTTTACCCCTTAAAAATAAAACTGCTTCTCAGAATCTGCGGTGAACATAAATTGGAGATTAACTAAACTTTATCTAAATCAGTTCAACCGATGAAAAAGTAGCAGCTGGACAAAGATATCAGCTTTTTTTTCTATTTACAAAGAAAACAAATTGATGGATGTTTTTAAACACAGCGGTAAATACAATTATTAACTTACTAATGAAGTAAAAAAGAGCGATTCACAACTGTATGAATTTCTTTATGTGACTGCAGTGTCACGTCCGCTTCAATGCAGTCCTGCTTTCAGTCTTTTCGGTCGCTTAGACATTCAGCATTTTGGTCAAAAGTATTTATGTCACGTGCACGTCCAAGCCACTAAAAAAAAAAACCCTCCAATAGTGGTCAAAAAGTGAGCAAACAGATAGATTGAGTGTGGGAGATTCAAGTGTCGTCACAAATGGGTCAGCTCGACTGGAATGATACACTGCCCTCACTGAAAACTGGTGTGAAACAATCACAAGAATGAGATTACCAGAGGCTCAATCCTTCCATCCCCATCCCTACTCAATTCCTAAATATTCGGAGAATCGTAATACTCAAAAGACCAGCAACGCACTCATAACTCCTTTAGTGTTCCCAATGTCAATAGGCGGTGCCGATTGCTTGCTATTAGGTCAATCTTTTGCTGACTTTTCATATTAAAAAAGTATAAAACATAGACAATTTCATTTCGATTTCAAAACTTTTACGAACTTTGGAATTGTACCCTCTTTATGTCGTCACCTGGTTTTCAAACTATTCTAGTTCTGTAGCAGTCCACAGTGTAAGCCCTAAATTAATATAATAATGTTTTCCATTAGAGTTTTGAATAAATCTTGTTAGGGTGTAACTAATTTGGTAACTGTCCGTGCCCATAATTCACATAATCGTTAAAGCAATTAAAATCACATTATGCATTGGCTCCTTTGAAGCGCGTTTGCCCCAGAAACGGACGGACGAGAAATCTATGTTTTCGAACAAAAGATCTTAATACAGGCCTATGCATTCAAAGTAATTAGAATGAATGGAAATTAAGTGAAGGTTCACTTTGCTTAGTTATTTCGCCAACTTTGGAAATTTTAAGTAAGCGATACCTACGTAATGAAGTGAAAACGAAAACGCTATTGTTAACTTTTTTGTACAATTTCTTTTGTCTTCTCTTAGTTGGAGTCGTAATTATGGACTAGATTTGATTGAATTATATTTCTTTTAGGAGGTTAGAATCAAGGCGAATTGGTTACTCTCTCCCTTTCTCTCTCTCTCTATCCATCTCTATTTCTATATGTCTCTCTTTTTCACAATTGTAATTTTAAAAATGTTTTTATTATGTCGACGTGCTACGAACTACAGAATTACATACATAGTAAAATCTATGTAACTAAATTACACCCGCTTTTAATTATTATATTATCATAAAACTTAGAATTATTAAAACTTTAGATGATCTTACAATATTAGTGTACCATGGAGCTGATTTGGATATAGTATTGGAATGTAGCTGATGGAACCTAGGATTACCTACTAGTACACACTTCTCTAGTTTGGGCTAATTAGATATAATGTATTTTTGTCCTTGATAACGAGAACATATCACTGAAAGCGTGTTTTATATTTTTATCATTACCCTCATTAATTAAATTTTACAAATATTCGTTTTGGATTTCTCTTCGAACAATTTTGTAATATAAAATAATATTCCGTACAAAGATACATCCGAGTTTAAAGTCCAATTTATATATCTACCATTTTCGGAATTCCCAGTTGCCTCTTATTTAGGAGTAAGTCATACGTTTTTGGGATTTTAACAATTAATTTTATTTACCTGAAGCCCACGAATATTATTACCACCAGGAAAATAAATAAAGTAGATTCTAAATATTTGATTGATACACGTAATTTTGACTGAGTGTCTTATTATCTCATAATATGAGTAACTGCGCGTGCGCAGTGACGGTGACGTTACCGATTACATTCAGCTACGTCCAGTCAGGTGTGAATCGCTCTTTCAAAACAAAAACGGGATTAACTAAATTATAACTTTACTGTGTAAAAGAGAAGACTTTTTAGTTCCAACTTTTATTCTTTTATTAGAGACCCGCACCCGCTTCTCTCTAACAAAGGAAAACTCTCTTTTTCCCAATTTTCAACAAAATTGGTCCAGGCGTTGTTGAATTATGCACTTACCAACACATTTTACTATTAATTTTTATATGTAATAGATTGTTACCAGATAAGTTTTTATAAATAAAACACTGAAAAACATTTAAAACAGGAGATTTCTTTAATATTTTCTTCCACTATTGACTATAGCAATAAATTATACTTGTTAATTGCATATAATAGTTTCTAAATCTGTACATATATACAACAGTTCACGCCTAACCTATATCACAGTTTACACAATTATCAAATCTACATAGCAAAGATAGGGAACCATTCTTACTGACTTCTTCTGACGAAAGAAACTTCTTTGTTCTTATGTATCGATACCTGGAATAGAAAAAAAAAAACATCTAATTAATGTTGAAGTACAAAATATAGATGTCACTATTACTAAATGTTATAAAACAAAGTCGCTTTCTATGTCCTTCTATCCCTATGTATGTACGCTAAAGTCTTTGAAACTATCCAAACGATTTTTTAATAGATAGAGTTATTGAAGGGGAAAGTATATATATAAGTATAATTTGGCAACTTGTGGAGGGCTAAGGGGTCTTTGTTCAGCAGTGAACGTTTTCCGGCTGATGATGATGATGATGATAAAATAGTGGAAGAGTTTAGTATAATCATTGCACCCGTTCGAAACCGGGGTGGGTCGCTAGTATAAAATAAAAGTATTTTTTTGAAATTGTACTCAAATAGCTTAAGATGTGGATAAATTGCAAAATTATACGCTTGTGAATACGTTGTTAGTATTAATTAGAGTATTAAAGCAATAAAATTGTATAGTGCTCTAGTTACTTATGAAGCAGTATAAAGTTTCATTCACTTCTTGTTTAATAATTTTATTTACATTGTTATGTTAAGAATCTTGAGTAACATACACGTATTAGTAAATCGTAGAAACGAGCACTTTGATGTTATTGTGGACATGCCTTTTTAAATCATTTATTTGTTAAACATAGGCCCCCTTATAACAAAACAAGGTTTATCTTTAGTCCAGGTGTAAACCATTGAGTCGGGTTTTGAATTTTGAATCTTATTGTCATCTACCTTCAATTCGAAATACGAAAACTGGCTCAATGGTTTAGTCCTAGACTAAAGTAAAACCTTGTTTTGTAATAAGTCCCAGGTAGTTTACAAATAAGGTCTTACATATAGATAGTCCACTATGTTTTGCCGTAATAGACATACAAATATATTAGGTACATTAGAAATATTATTAGAAGATTACAATTGAGATAAATTTAGTACAATAAATAATAAGAATTAAGTATGTCAAAATTAAATCAATTAAAATTGTGAAGAAATATTGTCAATAAGGAATTCTTTAACTGAGTAATAACATTTGTTTAAAAATACGTTGTATTTTTTATTTCATTGGAAATAAATATTAATATTTTTAATCATTCCTTTAAGCGCTCCTTTTGGGAGCGCTTAGAGGAATAAAACGGGAGCGCTTAGATGGGAGCGTTTCAAAACGGGAGCGCTACGAGGAGTACCTCCATCTTATTATAAATTCTAGGGGCATTACCAATCAAACTTTTAGACATAAGTGCTGTTTTATATTTTACTTGGCTTAGCTTATTAACTGTCCTTAACTTCATTGTCACCCATATTATATTTTATGGCTTGGGGATAGGTTATTTAGCGTAGTGATCGCAGCGCCACCCCACATACAGTGTCAGTCAAGTGCATTGCCGACTAGTTGGGAGAAGAGCCCAAAAAGACAGCAATGCCATTTGTAAGTTTGAGAGAGTCATGCTTCGGCACGAATGAGCGGGCTCGACCAGAGTTATACCACGGCCTCACAAGAAAGCCGGCGTCAATTTACTTTGTGTTTCGCCGTGTGAGTGAGGTTACCGGGGAAGGCCCATCCTTAATCTTCAAATCCCTAATAATCCATAAGAAGACCCATAACCACAGCTCGTAATACAAAAGTTTACGAGCGGCTCTGAATGCTTACCATCAGATAATCCTTCTGCTCGTTTGTTGAGAGCCCTTTTTATCTACTTATTGTTGTACATCAAGGAAGAAAAACTTACAATTCAACAATTTGTTCATGTTCATACTACACTGTAATTTCTAGCAGGGATGTGGAGGAACTCCGTAACCGAATCCGAAATAAAAGTTTCAGATAATATCGGATAGGGGCGGAGCCTTATTAAGATACGTTATGTTGTATTTTTCTTTCGAAATTCCTTAAAATTTTAATATCCGTAACCGAAATTATCCGAAAGTAACGGATAATCCGAAATAATATCATATCCGTATCCGTAACCGTGTCCAGTATAATGATCATTCCTATATCCGTATCCAATCCGTATCCGAAATTTCATATCCATAACATCCCTAATTTCTAGTAACTGACTCATATTCCCAGCCTCTCTTTGATTTATTAGAAAATAATGTTAAAATATTAGTAATTTATTTAAGTATAATATAAACATAATTTATTTAAAAGCTTCCTCATAATAAACGCCAAAAGATGACCGGACGAAAAGTGATTCCCAGAAATTACTGACTAAATCCATGACTTAATTAGTGACTTTGTATGATACATTTGTAATTAGATATATTGACCGCAGTTATGTAGTTTGTGGTTAGAAAATCATATAGTTTTACCTCCCTAGCATTACAGAAAATAGATTTATTAAATAAATTCAATCGCCAGAAAATATTATCGTTTAGTAACAGGAATTATTATAATAATAATAATTTAATAATTTTTGTTTCATTGTAAAATCGTAAGATATTTATTAGTATTAAATCGATGAGATTTCACATTTATTGTTATAAATAAAATATTTCTAATAAGAATCATTTTCTGGAATTACCTGGACAATACTGACAGTATCGACGATTTTCTAATTAGGCACTTTTAAGTTATCAATTTTAACATAAACTTTTAACGCATAGTGGTTTATTTGTAATTAAACCTTTACGGATAGAACTACATTTCGATTTTTATCTAATAATATTTATTTGAAATTGTGGCTAGGTATATAGATTGAGGAAAATTAAATAAAAAGTTTTACATAATATACCTAATACATAATACGCAATATGTATCAATACTTACTGAAGGTTTCACTGTTTTAAATCGTAAACTTGGTTAAATTTAATTTTTTTTTTATAATTTTTATAAAGCCATCTATAAAGTGGTTTAGTACGTCAACTATTCCCATTGCTCAGTTCATTTGACTATTTTCTATCCACTAATTGCCATGGTCCTCTTATCTAGTGAATTTCATCAGAAGCTTGCAAGTGATGTATCCGAGGGATGTGGAAAAACACATCATTATACATATGAAAGTAATGAAAAAAAATAACTTACCTCATTATCGTCAATATGACGTCGACAAAACGTTACATGTCATCGAACTCGCACTCAATCCCATGGTCACTAATCATCTAATTAATTAACTTGCATACAATGAACTGTCTCTAGACATTTTCTTACAACTAGAGCTACTTCTGAGATCTGTTTTTACACTCTGCGACACCTGTGAACAAACATACAGTAATGTTAATTAGATATAAGTATATCAACATAAGTATTTAAAGTCGATCCTGCATGGCATAACCATTCCTTCCTCCCTTCCCTAAATCCTTATTACGTCTTATCCCTAAAAGGTCGAGAAAGCAACACTTGCAGGTGTTCAAGAGCAGCCATGATTCCTTGCCACCAGGTAATACGTCTGCTCATTTGGCGACTTATCTTTTAAAAATGGTTCGATCGATTCGATATATCTATGGTGCATATTTTTATATGTTTTACTCAAATACGCAAAATAATTTTCAGACCTGTACAAAACAGAATAAGTTACACAAATCCGATCACCGCTTAAAGTTCAGACAGCAAATATGATTGCAATGATAAATACATTAAAATTAAAAATCAAGAAACAATATCTGACTTTAAAGCCGATTTTGGACTTTATCACTAATCGGGAACAATAGCACATTTCTTTGAACTTTTCAATTGTTTTTATTGAAATCAATCGAAAATTGAAATTATTTATGTAAAATTTAATAACGCTTTATTATGATAATGACTGGGATAAAAGTGTGGGGAATAAATACTTAATCCATAATCGAGATTTGTAGTTGTGTTGAAAGAACATTGTACTGCTGTTAGCATGATAAAAGATTCTGTGCGCTTTGTTCGGCGTGCTTTGACGGCCCGCCCGACTGTGTAGATATTTATAGTTTTCTTACTATTCAGAAACACACAAAGTCATCAAACGTTGGTGGCCAGTGTCTGCCGCGTCATTATTTAATGATCCTATCATACTTATTCTGTTCCAAAGATTTGCTTAGTACAAATATATATTTTACGGTATTACCAAGGTTTCAGTTTATAGTTTTAGCCTGCGTTACTGGTAAACTTTTCCGATGTCTTCTTAATTTAAGCGAATTTTTCAAGGTGCACTTCCAGTGAAAATAGTAGTGCTTGGACCAAACCTATGGCATGTTTCATTATCTTTGTTTTTAACTAAAGTCGAGCTGAATAAGTTTGTCAAGGTATACCTATCGTCGTTTAGCCGGCGTTGCGGGGTACCTAAGCGCACGTCGGGGCACCGCGACCTCGGCAAAGAGCAGGAGAAGGAACGGGGGAGTTTTAAGTCTCTTATTGTTTTTGATAGTAAAATACTCTAAATACCAATATAATTATATTATTTATTTTAACATTTAAATAATTAAATTATTTATTTTAACATAATTAAATTATTTATTTTAATAATTAAACTAAGCAATAATTAAATTATTTATTTTAACATTTACACGATCCGGATTAGTTTTGCCGGCAAATATTAATACATATTATATAAAACATAACTTTCCTAATTCGGTTATTATAAAAAATAAAATTTTATGAGAGTACAAATAAAACTGACGATTCTACGACTAATAGAGATGTTGATGGCCGCAATCTGAAGGTATGTATGTTGAAATTCAGTAAAAATAAAGTGTTTTATTGCAAATAATTCAATAAAGTATTGAATTGCCAAGGTTTATGAGGTCCAGATTGAAGTATAATTAATTTACTAATTATTTCTTCAACCATATTATTTGATTTATTGTATATTGATCTCAATTTATAGTTGGTGAAGGAAAACATCTTGTGGAAACATGGACATATAATTCTTAACTATACGTTTGAACAAAATCACCAATTCCCAAACTTAAGCGTGCTTTAATGCTCAAACCTTCTCGGTGTGAGAAGAGGCCTTTGTTCGGCAGTGGGCACTTATTGGCTGATGATGTGATGTGTGATGGAGCTCTAAACTTTTTGTTATTAGCCTTGTGTAGATAGAGCTCAAAATTGCTTATCTGTTAACAAGTCATATTTGAAACTAATAACCATATCTTCTTCTTCAAAAATGAATTGTTGAAACTCGAAAAAGGCTGGACCGACATAGCTTATTGTGATTTTGAAATATTCCAGAATAAACAGGGAAGGTCTCTCAATCACTTAAAAGGCATAATTGCATATCCTAACATGATTACTACCTACATATGTGTACCAAAAAGTTTTATTGAATATTGTCATAATGAACACTTACAGGTTTTTGCAAAAGTGTTAGTTTTTTCTAAACTAATATTACAAAGAGATAAAGTTTGCATGTAGGGGTAATCTTCGGAACCACTGGTCAGATTTCCAAAAGTCAACGTCACTGATAGACAGCTGGAATGTCCCTGAGCGCTATAGGCTATAAAACATCACCACACACATCACCTTACGACCGATAGGAGCCGAGTAGCGGGTGTAACCGCTTGGTGGTGGCTACTAGTTTTAAATAAGATGACTCGAAAGTCTTATCAGTTTGGGGAGTTATTATATGACTTTTTCGATTTCAGGTGGGGCTAAGGGGAGTGTCAGACCAGATTGTTACTGGCTAAAACCATCCGGATCCATCTCGTATTACATTACTTGACCTAGAGGTATTTTTAGGCGCGTCATCCGGGTCTTAATCGCCCTAGTCTGATGACGGAATTGAACTTGGACTGCCTACTAGTGAAAAAATAGAGTTTGGGCTCACTAGAAATGTCTTTATCTCCTGATGACTAATATATATGATTAAACTAGCTTCCGCCGGCGGCTTCACCAGCGTGGTATGTTGATTAAAAGTAGCCATGAACTACGCCAGAATGTACCTATGCCTGCGACAAATTTCATCCGGATCAGTTTAGCCGTTTTAATATAAAATGGAACTATGTCAATTTTGTTTCTTGGTCCTCCTATCAATCGCTAGTAACGCTCTCCGATAAACTAAGGTCTATTAAATTTAGAAATCTATTTCAAGTTATTATGCTTCAAAATCAAGTTGATAATTTCACTTTACACATATTCATAAATCGCAAGATAAATAATAATAGTTTGTAAAAATGCGATCTCTAATCTGCCAGGAGGCCAGGAGTTGACTGTTCAGGTGACGCGTTTAATAGAGCCTATTATCATTTTAATCCAGCACAATTTTATTCTTATTTTAACTGGGTGTTTTCCCCATTCGAAAAGAAATTTTAATTGTTCATTAATTAATTTCACAACATACCTACCTACTTTATTTTCTATCTCTTCTAGCTGATTTTTAAGACATAAGTTTATCTATTTGACGTGAAAATGTAGTAACGTCACAAGTCATAAGTCTGTAACTGATACAAAATTCAAATAAAAGTATCGTTTTTTCAAATACCTACATTTCTATAAATAAAAGTATCTATAGAATTCCTAATATTGACAAACTCGATTTCGAAAGCGGATTAACTTAATCTTATTGACCTTTCTTGACTGTCACGTTTAAGACCGATCAACCAGCGAGACCAAAAGCTTACTTCCGTGCTTGGCGCTGTAGCTGAGTGGTCAGTTAACGTGTGTAGTTACGTGGCTTCGAGTCCCATGCAGAACAATTATTACTTTATCTAAACGTTGCCATTAATTTACTTTTTGTTTCTCTCTCTTGTGGATGTGTTTACAAATATTAAGTTTCATATACACATCACAGACACACACATATAATAATTTCTGGATCAAACAAAGAATTGTTCCTTGTTGGAAATCGAATCTACAACATATCAATGCGGTCAATTCAAATGTTTTATGTTATTCAAAAAATTCAGAATTTGCAATGGATATTGATGTGCCTTTTTATTTACACGTACAAAATCGTAGGGATTACGTTTAAAAATGTTTTTTCAACTAAGTAAACTCCATCTGTGTTTATTCCTTATGAAGTTTCATCTATATTCGTTTAACCATTTATAGATATACAACGACAAGAGGTACTAAACATTTCTTTAAACCCTTTTTTATATAAAGGTACAATTTGCATCATATTGCAGCGGTTAGTCGGTAACTTTGGCAACAGAAAACGAACAAAATAATGCGAAATTGTGGTAATTAACCATTGAGTAATTAAACAAAATTACCGTAGCAGCCTTACTCATTAAAATAATGAGCTTTAGAAAAAGCAATTATCTCTTATTAGATTAATTTCCACATTTTTTTTATATTTTTTTTTGTTTAAATGTTGCCTTGGTTTGTATGCATTTTTTACATAATTATTCGAATTTATGGTTGAAAGTGTATTATGTCCCTATAGGATTTATAATATCTATAGATATATGTCAGTTATTTTATGTATCCCGCCTTTATGTAACAAAAGCCTATAGTTATTGGAATTTGTTATTTAAGAAAATATTCTCTTGATATTGAACTCGCAGTCCCTTGGCTGAAAGTCGCGCTTACGACCAATCAACCTATGAGGCAACGAAAAATTATCATTCATTCATCAGAGAAAGAAGAGAAGAGGAAAAACGTATAAAAAACATCTAATTTATAAATCTGTTATTAAATTTTAGCTTTTCCAGCCTACTAGTGATGTGGTGGTGATAAACCTTTGTCGTTTTACATTCTTCTAACTATACCTACAATAATCTATAGTTGAAAACATTACAAAAAACGCTCTTAGTCAAAATTCATCATTCATCAAAAGTCATCTGTAGAAATGGACATATCCATCGAACCCAAACTCGATATGTTTACGAGTAGGTAGCCCAAGGTTCTTAGGTACCTTCGAATTCCATCATCAAAACAGCTGGGTGGTATCATAATATTGTATGATAACCTTATCTAATGAACAAGTCAAGTTTGAACTTATTTTCATTATAATCCACATAAAGTTTCATGTTGAAAGGAAAATCAGAAGTGTGTGTACTTCAATTTTTTTATAGGAATAGGAGGCAAACGAGCTTAGCTCAATCACATTAGCAGCCATAGGAATAATAGGCGTGTCACCGGTCTTTTAAGAAGACCTTTTAAGGTCGTATCGGTTCAGAAAAACCACAGCCGAAAGATTAAAATTTCATTTCATTTCCTTTATTTAACTTCATAGTTCGTAACAAGTTGACTTGAAGAAGTTTGTTAAAAGAGCAATGATGGAGTTTCTTTCTCGTTCTTCTCCATTCGAAACTACAATTTGGAACGAGCACCTAGCTTCACTGACTAACAGACTGACAGACTACTATTCTATTTTGACGTTTCTAAAGTACCTATTTATGGTTTAGTTGGAATGAATGATTTTGATTTGATTTGATTTGAAAGTTCGATTGCGTCGACGAAAACGCCAAGGTGACAGAAACTAATTTCGTATTGATAATAAAATTTTTGGCTTTGCATACAAAAAATCGTCTTTTAGTAAAATACTGACAATTTGTTACGTTCATCTGTGGCACTAACTACAAGGAACAGAATGTGTAAATATTAGCTAACATTAGTTTCTATAGACATTATTAATCATACATTGTATTAAGTATATATTATTATGATAGGCTCTGTCGAAGTTTCAGATAAACTAGAGAATTGACTTCTTTAAAAATGGTAGTCCTATTTATTGACGAATTCCTGAAAAGCTTACGGCTAACCGAACAATCATAACATTAGCTTCTTGTCAAGAAGTAGACGTCAAATATCTGGTATGGTGAAGGTGTGTTGCTAAGTTAACGAGCCAGTCCTCAACAACGAGGGTTCGACAAATAAGTAAAAAGGATAACAATAAACACGAAAGACCGCGATGGACTGGTCACTTTTGTAATTTTTAAGCTTCTTTAGCATGTTATTGTGATTTTCTGATTAATTTATCCAGCCAGAACTATGGTCTTTGTGGTTATGGTGTAATGTTAGATTATATTTAAGAAAATACTGTTACTTAAGTTTGTATAATAAGTTAACAGAACTCACCATTCATGAATTAAGCGTATAATGTGAAAATTGACTTGTATCTCGCCACGTCCATAACGGAGGTAGGCAGGATTGTTGCAAGCCGGCCAGCAGCTCTGCATGATACCTCTGCGCCGCCAAGAGATAGGGTGGTGGCAGCGGGAGAGGGCAGTGTGGCTGTATTGGTGGCGGTGGTGGTGGCGAGGGAGATGACCGTCTTGGCTCGGGCTCCAGTAGAGCGTCTATCGTGAAAGCTCTGCGTGGCCTTGGACCCAGGGGAAGCAGTGCAGTTGTATCTACTGAATCCGTCGGCTCTGGACTGGGTCGCGATATGAACGTTGATGCTGGGCTGTACATATTACTGCTGGGAAGCGAAGTAGCGGCTGGAGGCGCTCCAGCTTGCCGCGCCAAGAACGCTCTATTAAAACTAGCCAGAGCAGCCAATTCTGCATTCAAACTATCCTTTTCACCCTTATGCAGCTTGAACCTCTTGCGCCTCCTGAGCAGCGAGCCGTTCTCGAACATGTCGAAGGCCTGCGGGTGCAGCGTCCAGTAGGCGCCCTTGCCGGGCCGGTCCGGGCGGCGCGGCACCTTCACGAAGCAGTCGTTGAAGGACAGGTTGTGCCGCAGCGAGTTCTGCCAGCGCTGCGTGTTGCGCCGGTAGTACGGGAAGCGGTCCGTGATGAACCGGTAAATCTCCGACAGCGGCAGCATGCGCTCCGGGGAGCTCCAGATCGCCATCGCGGTCAGGGCTATGTAGGAGAAGGGTGGTTTTTGGTCTCCGTAGGACTCACGTGTCGGCCGAGGCATCGTTTTGCACAATATTGTTCTGTAATGTCAAGTTTGTCACCTCCGGAGGAAAAACTTGGGCGACACGTCTCTCACAGCGGAGTGGAAGATAAGGACTGGGTGAGTGAGCGAGACTGCGTGCGCGAGGCGGGAGTGGCCGCGCGCCGCGGTCCCGCCCTGCCCGCCTGCCGCCAATCGCGTGCCTCTAACTTTGTTTGTTGTTTTTGTCGGCTCCGGACCCGTTACAGAGGAATTTAAATTGTTATCACGTTTACATTATACAAAATTTATTCGACACCGACAACAGCTTGAGCTTGTTTCGAAATTGCAATGATTAAAGTAGTAGATACTTATTGATGGCGCGGGAGAGAAAGAGAGAAAGAAATTATGTCTATTGCTAACTCTTTAATACATTATTTTACTTCCAATAAAGAGCAGTGGCCCGATATAATTAACTAGACTAACGATACGAGGTCGTATTAATGGGCATTAACAATATGATAAATATGGAAGTGTTCATAATGATTTCGAAAACTTATAAAACTTGAAGATTGGAAAGTTAATAAAATTGTTGATCCAATACTTCAAGCCTTTACTTACTGTCTTGTATACGGTGTCTAAGTACCACTTTCTTGGCCTGTGCCGTGTAATTATATAGTTAAGTCAAGAAGATGATCAGCACCGATTAGTCAGTTTGAATCTATAAGTGGTTACACACAGTAGTGAGTAGGTACCTACGCTAAGCCGTGAGCAGTTACCTACAGTTTACAGTCATTATCTAGCTACATGCTCGAGCGCAAGACTTTGCACACTGCCTTCATGTTAGTCAGCTATACACCAAGATCATAGAATGTTTTTGTTTATTAATGTCTTTAGAGTTTTCAGTTATACACAATAGTTCTGAAATATTGATGATGTCTACGAATAGGTATTAACACATTTTTTGTTCATAAAACTTTTATCAAAGAACATCCATTTAAAAATAAATTTCAGTTGGTATAATTTTTTACCAATTTATTATAACTACCTATTTGTAATATACTAAAAGCGGCTAGATAGAGTCTTCACCACCTAAGTAAAATAATTTAAAAATTTTGGATTTTTCAACAAAAAAAGACTTACTAAATCTCGTTCAAACCAAACAGTTGTTGTGCCTTAAAGGCAGATAAACCTTACCTAAAAAATAATCTAGGTAGGTACTTAGATTTATGTGAATATTTAATCCCAATTTTCTATATAACCTTATGGTGTAAGGGTCATATGTATACTAAAGTTTAGTCATTTCTCAAATCTCAATTCCCTATCTTCAAATCGACGAAACTGCAACAGTCCACTTATGCGGATCCATGAGCACCAATTTGCTGACCATCAGTTCATTCATCTTCTTTTTTTCGGTGTTGAGGGGTAGGCGCAATGTGGCACCGCGGCCTCAGTCTAAACCAGGAGAAGGAACGGGGGAGTTTTTAGTCAGTAAGAGTCTGACACTCTCTCTCACCTTACCTGGGCGGAAAAGGTCATTTGTTGATTTTCCCCTGAAAAAAAAAAACATTAAGTCGTTTTTCGCATCCTATTAATTTTAAAAATGTGAAAGTTTGTGAGATTTATAGTCGTATGTTTGTTATTCTTTTACGGAAAAGGGATGGACTGATTTGGTTGAAATTTATATTAAGCTAAGTGATTAACTCAAATGCTATTTTTTATCCACCACGCGGGCGAAGCCACGATCGGAAGCTAGTTAAACCATAAAAAAGATATTCAGTTTGAATCAAATGAACAAAGTAGTTCTTCTACATGGATGGGGGACAATGTCCCGCATAGCTTAGATCTGCACTATGGCTCGGGGGTAAAATAATCGGGTTCCGTAACAGTAGACTAGACACTTCGAACACACTGCGAACTAGTTCTGGTGTAAATGATGACACGGTGCTTATTTAAATTAACCAAGGAGCTATACTTACACGGCGTGTCATCAAACGTTAATTTGAAAGTTAGCTTTATAGATTTTATCTTTATATCTTAATAATACCTACTAAAACGATAGTTTCCAACTAGTCAAATTCAATACTTTTATCCAAATGTCAAAAGCGACACTTTTCTATGAAATTTGTATGAAATACTGAGTTATGACGTCATAGTATTTTTACGTCAAATAAGTAGCTTACATATTTCTTAAAAATGAGATACAATATATCTAAAATTTAGTGTATCGATCGATGAATAAAAGTAGGGTATAGTTATTTTTCAATATTTTATGGTATTGAAATGTCGAATTAATTTATTTGTGACCAAGAAAACTACCCAATACGGTTGTTTCCAACTAGTCAAATTCAATACTTTTATCCAAATGTCAAAAACGATACTTTTCTATGAAAATTGTATGAAACACTAGCGGCCCGCGCCCGCTTCGCACGGGTGCAACTATCTCGCTATCAAAGGGTCACATTCTCCTAATCTTCCCCTCTACTTTTCTAATATTTTCTGTGATAAGAACCTTCTCGTGACAATAACAAACACAACAAAAAAAGAATTAGCAAAATTGGTCCAGGCGTTTTTGAGTTATGCGCTTACCAACACATTTCGCGATTCATTTTTATATTATAGATTGAATTATGACGTCATAGCATTTTTGCGTCAAATAGCTTACTTATTTTTAAAAAATTAGCTAAAAAATATCTAAAACTTAGTGTACCGATCGATCGATGAATAAAAGTATAGTTCTTTTTCAATATTTTATCGTATTAAAACGTCGAATTAATTTATTTTTGACCTAGGAAACCACCCAATTGTGTTTTGAAAGATAAGTTTAAATACCTTACCGGATATTGACTCTATCATAAATATAGACTGCTTTTTAAAGGATAGCGACAAAAATGGTAACCTGATGGTAAGCAATCAGCGCCGGAAATACACAACACGATATGAGGAAAAAGAGTTCAATACGTTGCCAGCCTTTTAGGGGAATTTGAGATATGGGGATTAAGGGATTGGCATGTAACCTCAATCGTACAGAGAAACGTAAAGTGTTTCATGTTCGGTGTATCTAAGTTGTAATCAAACAAATGCAAAAAACAAAAATGAAACACTAACTACATGGTTAGTTGGGCGACTAGCTAGCGAGCAACGTGTCGCGGGTTCGATTCCCGCACGGAACAACTCTTTGTGTGTTCTATAAATAGTACCTAACTAAAAAAAATGGTTAGGCAAATGCTCAACTTCTAATTAAAATATAATAATATATTTAAAGAGAACACAATGCAAATTATGTTAATCAGAATTATCAACAATTTTCCTTTTAAACTGAGTCAGTATTTAACATGAATTACAAACTGAACCATTATGAAATGAATGAAATAATTAATTTATAAATAATGATTGCTTACAAAGTTGCTGATATGTAAGTACCTACGTATATATGAAAACTGAAGCATTTTAAATGAAGACATCAATATGGTAATTAAAGAATTTTTAACGAACATTTTACGAGTGTTTGCGATACCAGGACAACATGCTTAATAAGAGGTTAATGAATCGTCAAACGTAACGGACTTTAAAAGGTGTACAAGTATAATAATATAATTATTGTATCTTGTCATCGATGTTTCGCGTGCATGCAAATAACAAAGTTACGGCCGTATTTATTAGGTTCAAATACCTGTAAATCTAATTTATTTGGTCATTAAATACCGTAGTTATCTAGTAATTGAAATAAAGAGATTATATATTTATATATATATATAAGTAATTGAGAATTTTAAAAAATGTTTAGAAATATAAATGAATCTTGTATATTCTTTTTTCTTCATAAAATAACTTTGGCCCACTTTAGGTTTTTCTCCTGTGTCGTGTTTACAAACATACAATTTCACATACCACCCAAACCTGGCACAAGAATTTTTGGTTCATAAAAAGAGTTGTCCTGTGCGGGAATCAAACCCGCGACACGTTGCGAGGCAGCCGGTTGCCCAGCCACCGTGCCAACCATACAGTCGACAGTGCTGTAGATATACATATATATAATACAAAATATTTTTTGTGTGAATTGATCTATGTTATAGACCAGTTAGCAGACATACATATAAATCTAAATATTTGCGATGAATATCAGTTGTTATTATTTTTAGCCGTTAGAGATTAACAATAAACTCTAAAATCTGTTTGAATTCTCGTTAGGTCTTTTTCGTAGAAATATAAACTTCTGGTGAGTAAAGAAACCGAGAATATGTTTAACTTTCGAAACTATTTTCAGACATTTACATTTAGTTAAAATATGAAAATAATTTTACTTTGAACTTTGACGAAGCCATGTGGAATGTTCCTCGTGCCTGACAGTCACGCTTCCCATCACCTCGTTACCCCAGCAGCATGGTAGCAAAAAGCACAAACAAGCTCATGTGACTTGATTAAAAAAATCTAATCTGGTTCGTACACCTCGACTTGCGTATGTGGTAAACTAGGTTCACTCACGTGCAGTTTTTTCATTTTTTATAATATGATCTCGGGAATCACGTCATTTGTAAGTAAGGCTTTATGTTTCATCTCGCCGCCGATAGATGTAATAGAGGCGAGCATGGTCGTCTCAATCTGCAGGCTAACCACGTCTCGCCAAATTGTCGGCGTCTTCGCAAATAGCTCCATTAAATTCAATCGGTCGTAGCAACAAGACAGAAGCGTCACTTACCCGTCTCCTATATAATTTAGAGATATTAACGTAACACATAAGCTGCAGGACCGCATCCTGGGACCTTGTGCTTTGTATTCCAAATATGTCTCGTCTGCTATCGGCAGGACCGCTTCGTGCCCCAGCAGAAACGTTACAGCTGTAATAAAATCTAAAATGGCCACTTTGGCAACAATAAGAATCCCAGCCCGAGACGAATTCAGTTTATTAATGTATGCTTGCGTGTGATTATAGCACAAACGTCTTTGTGCATGCATGGATATTAGAATGTTTTAATCTCAATAGTATTTTGTTGCATTACACATATTATTAACCTTTTACCAAGGCATAAATAGGCAGGCTGTAGCCGCTGCATGACGCGACTTTTTAACCGACATAACTACATTATTGGGATCAATAGTATCTGTATCCGTTGAAGTTACTAACGTTTTTATATTAAACATGGAAATATTAAAAACTTCTTAGCATTTGCCAAATCATTGCCCGACATCCTAAATATCATTGGTTGAATTGACTTCTAAGAAATATTCTGTTAGTTTTCAAGTCTTAACAATATGTGTTTTCCACTTTGTCCCTTAAAAACGTTAGGTTCACAACAACAATGTTAGTTGAATAATATTTTAAAAAGTAATCAGTATGACGGGACATATTCGGTTATAAATCATGAAGTAAAAAGTTTGTAAAATTTCCGTCACAAGCAGTGCGCAGGGGTGCCACACAATCGCTACGGCATTGTACTGTCTTTTAGTCACGGGGGAAGGCAATTTTACAGACACGTCACGGTTTACACTGCGACAAACTGTACGATTAAATAGTTATTTAAAATTATTTCACACAATGCAATTAATAACAACTGTATCATTGTTGTATAAATTCAATTACAATCCTTTTATTGGTAACCCTATTCGAAAGCGGAATGCGAAATTATTTGCTGTGATGTTCACTTTTTGACAAATTTAAAAAGGAATTGACACGCATTTTATATACTTTTGAATCCAAATTGGGGTGAATACATAATTATTTAGTTTAGTGACTTTCATAAAATATTATTTATTCATTAAATATTTTTTAAAGGAAAAAAAGCAAACTGGCCTTTTAATTGTTATTATAATATTAAATTGTTATTATAATATTATATCACTAACATTTTTTTTAGAAATTAAATTGTTTTTAATGGCTAATTATACACTTTGCTGGGTAGACTTATTATATTTTTAATTTAAACAATTTATAATATATACATGACTCACATGAAATTCCTTTTGTTGTTACAGATCTCACAGCGAGACGAAACATGGTGATTTCGCTCCCAGGCTCTAACTAAAACAATTACAGATAGCCATTTAAATTCGTTCAGCAGTTTTGGGTGATGAGCGAACAAACAAAGGAACACGAAAACAAAACGAATCGATATCTGAATCACTTCTTTATTTAAATAATGGGATTGAAGTTTATGGGAAACTTACACGAATACGGCCTCCTTGATTGAATGCTCAAAATAGTAAGGCCTATTGCACTGGGTTTGATTTTTTATATTTTGTGTAGGAGAATTTAGAGCTGAAAATTCTTTCGCCACTAGAGAAAAACTTTACGCAGGTATTTTTAAAAACATTATCGATTAAGGAAAATAGCAATTCGGTGCTTCCAATATTTTTTAGAAATTAATAGGTTTCTACATAACGCAGAATTTAAACAACAATTAGTAAAATGTATTTGCAAAACGACTCACACAGCACTTATAAGAAAACAATTTTCACGATGATTCTTTATTTCAATATAGAAACCTTGTGAAAAAAACGATGTAGAAACGATATGGTTATTATCTCAGCGATCGCTGTCACCTGTTGCAATATCCCATGGAGTCAATCATAGCACCTCGCTCACAATCTCCTAATGATAGTCCTTTGTGGTCGCCGCCGCCTGGACAAGGCGGAAAAAAAAATGAAACACTTCAACCTTGTTATTAAGTGTGAATTCTACAAATTGTTCACAAATATTTGCGTCTACCTGAGGCTTTTTACATTTGTTACATTTGCCGTGACTGAATCAAGGACGTCATAAAATCTCTATATGATTAACCACGGTGAATTAACGATGGTACTTTAATACATAACGTATCTAACACGGATAGTTTTAATTGATGCCGCCTCTGAGATCCTGGAATATTTAAAATTCGTTCTACGCATGTGCAGGTTTTTGAAGGCGCTTTAGTATTTCGACTGGTTTGGAGAAGGCGTCTAAAAGAAATCTTTACTATATACTAGGTTATTTTAAGAGATTGACTAGATCTTAACTAGGGTCGTGTGGTTGTCATGTGACTTTATATGACGTGATTGATGTTGTTATTCTAAATTTTATTATTTTTGTCAATTAATATTTTGTTTTTATTATCACTTTCGTGAGACATTCTAAATTAATAATTATGTTTTCGGCTTACTCACGTAATAATTCGACGAGATACTCGACTAGTTTCAAGGCATGCTAGAGGCTCATATTCATGAGCAGCATTCCGCGACACGCGACTCGGCGAGTAGCAGCGCGACAGTCGCCATCGAAAACATAATAATTAATATTTTGTTTTTCTGGACGAGAGATATTATTTCTTACTAAACAATATTATAATAGTGATTATACTAATAGATTTTTAAACTAAACGTGTATACGAAAGTTGGAAGTGTTCTCTGTGATTTGTTATGTCGTAAATAGTCAAACGCACATCTGACTGTTTAGCAGGTTATTTTCTAATACTCGTATAACGTCCTTTTTATTGAGTGTAAATAATTGAGTTTGTATCAACGCCGCGCCGCCATCTGCTTGCTGGACTTTTAACACTCCTTTTCGGATTTCCCACTTAACTTTAATGCACCTATAAAATTTAACGTTTTTTGAGAATACAAATGAAATTGTTTCTTATTTGCATTTATCAAAATCGAGAATCGCTCGCCTCCACAAATTGTATATCACTTCGTCGGGATTTAAAGAAACTTTATTCTGGCTGGTATTTAGTGTAATTCGACATTAGTCCTTATACGCCACTGCTTAGATACATTTTTATTTGGTTTGTGTCGGCCGGTATCTCTGGATGTGCTGCCGCGCGAGATCGGTTATTACAATATTTGTTGTTGAAGGTTATTTATTTGACTAGATGTCAGGGCTTATGTCGTCGGCTCCGAGTGTTGTCGAGACGGTGGCATTGATCTCCTTGCCTCGCTATTGAGATTGTAAATCTCTTGGATACGATTCAGTTAGCATATCAGAGGGATTATAGATCCCTAAATAAGGATTCGGCTTGTCTGTTTGTCTTGTCATATTTGAGCGCGTTTTGTTAGACTATCATTGCTTGTGACTGTGTACAATGCTCCAGAGCATATTAGTGTGCAATTTCAAATAATATCGCATGATTTTCTGAATGTAATACATCCAATATTGGAGAAACATATTTATCGTTTGCTGTATATTTTAAAATTTTATGCCCTTTATACCAACAATACGATACATTTTATTGGCGTGTGGAGTAATGGAATGCCTTTTGAGGCGATATTTAGGAATAAATGCAACGACAGTTCGCATTCAAATATTTTGCGATCCTGTGACTTATAATGGTTGGTTATTTATTGCGATTTCAATAAATCATCGGTTATAGATGTTTTGCGTTTTCAGTAGCTCTCTCTGCGTAGTACGATTTGTGTGTACGTATGTAAATCGTGTTTGAATGTGTTGAGTATTGTTAAGTGTGTGGTCAATGTATTAAGTCGAATAATGGACGCAATCTTGTCGTTGATTATTAAACGGTCGGACACAATGGTCTGATAATCGGTCCGATCGGCCCCGGGGCGATTACCATTATTATTTGATATTGTTGTAGTACCTTTTACAAGTCAGGCCTACTGGCCACCAACACATGGCGCTGTCGCTTGAGGCCACGCAACTTTTATTCTCACCGCAAAATTAATTTAATTTTCTATCATTCAAATTATATAACAATGGTGGAAATAAATATATACATAGGTATATTACATGTGTACCTACTTTCAACAATTCATGCGCTTCGCTTATGTAACAAAGATTTCAAAAAGAACTAGACTAGACTTTGAATATATTTGAATTTAATTTAACAATGACTAAACTTGCAATACAATGATAGATCACTTGTGCTATTTTGGTCGTGTAAACAAACGTTTACCGTAAGCCAATGAGCCGGATACAGCGCATACAGCGAGAGCGCCGGTATCTAGATGTAGAGATTGTAACATTACGCTACACAAAAGTGCGATAATCTCCTAAAAGGTGTTCGTAGTGTTGTAGATAATTAATATTTAGAGTCGGGCGGCGCCCCGCGGCGCACGCGCACCTCGCCGCTTTGTGCCGCGCCGCCGACACCCGCATTTGTCATGTTAGCGCGCACCAAGGTGTGAATGACTTTTTTCTAACCATTATTAATGACAATGATAGAAAATATTGTTTTTTGTTGCAACACTGTTGATTGTTGTCAATTAGTTTTTTGTTGCATCACGGACTTTTGATTATGAGCGTGGCCGATCGATTCAATCGGATTTGAATTGAATGTTTGGATTAAAATATGGCGAGCTTCATTAAATCTTTTGATATGATTGAATACCGACGCTTTTGTGTCGGAACAGTTAAACAATGGGTTAAACATATTGGAAACCTATAGTTTCATGTAGTCGAACCGACGTAATTACTTCATCGGATTTTTATATCAGAATTTTTCTTGATAGGTCTGCATAAACCAATGTCACTGCCATTATTTTCTTCACAAAGCGCAATATTTCTAACAGGGTCGGTTACTTGTTTTGTTACTTAAAAAATGAGCTAAATCACGGAGCCAAGGAGGGTGTGAGGTCGGTTCCCCTTCGGCTGCGGCCGAACAATGAATAATAAGCAGCAACATCATCTATCCATTTTCCTTTGCACCCTAACAATAACAACGACGTTAAAAGAATGGGAACAATCGAAATTTAAATATTTCAAGAAAAATACGAAAATGTTAAATTGAAGTGAGTTGTATTATTGTATAGGCGAGGGGATTTGTATGGACTATATTGGCGTGTTCTCCACTCGTTTCATATTGCTCTGAGCACCTATTCATTATTGTGTATTCAGTACATATATAATCTTAGAACGAGCTTAGCAATCTTACTTATGTTTTTTTGTATATTTTAACTAAAATAACTTTTAGTAGGTTGTATATCAGTATCAGCACCTTTATGCACTGTTGACACTAGATAATGACTAATAAATGTATCATAGACTAATGTTTTATGTTATTCCCATATACGGAACTTAGTACTTCTTCGGTATAATAAAACAACACACCCAAAAATACTTAAAATAAATCAACGAATAGCCTTCTTACACAACATCTAGTAGTAAAGTTGTCGTTATTTAACCTGACTTATATTGTGTGACTGATAATAGTCAAATTATTTGACAGATAGACCATCAGAAAGTTAAGCAAACGCCGTGAAGGGCCTTTACAATTAACAAAACTTTTAAAGCGATTATCTATTAATTGAGTATAATTAGTGAATGTTTTGAAATCAAACTTCAGCTATAGTACAAATCCTACAATAAATCAACACGTCGTGATTAAATTTCGGAGCGTTTTAGAACAATAGCTATTATATTCAAAACAAATGGATTCTTTTATGGTATAAACTGTAAAGTATTGCTTCCGGCTAGCATGGTCGATTTGATATAATTCTGACACGTTAACCCAATTTACAAACTATAATAAATATTAATAAACGCTGTTTTTATAATTAAATACTCTGTGTTCATATTTTTGAATTGAATTTATTGCTAGAGTGCTTATACTCGATTAGATATTTACAATGTTTTTTATGAAGAACATGTGTTACTTCGCAAATATTAAAATAAGATGAATGTAGGTTTTAAATTAATTAGATTTTAAATATAAAATGACTTAAAAGTAATTGTAGTTAGTATGTTTCACTGCATAAGAAAAAAAATGCCAACATTATGACAGCACTAAAACGTTTTAGAACAAACAAATTCCCATTTCAAAATTCAAACATGGAACAAAAACGTCAATACTCGTGTTAAGGCCCGTTGAGTCCAATAATGATAGTATACTTGAAACAAAAGGTTCGCTCTAGTGCAGCATGAGTAAGCGAGGCTCGGAGCTGCGTTCAGAGGCGTTGGTACTATTAACGTGTGGTTTGGAGATAACATCGGCCGACAAACTCGATTAGCGGCTTCACTGACTCGCCTAAACCGCGGTCCAAGTTAATAGCGAGGGTATTGTTTGAGTTTGAATGCGGCATATTTATTTATATTGAGATATTTTTTGATTTTTTGCTAATCATCAAATTATTGCTTTTTAGTGAAACGTCTAATGGACTCGTTCGTGTTTTAATTTGATTTGTTAGATTTATTTATGTTGAAATGTAAAATACTTTTAAAACAACGATTGAATAATATTTGTATAATAAAAGGAAGGCATTTGGTAATTATATCACTATTGTCAAAAGTATTTTAAACGGTCAACCTTCAAATTGGGCCACAGCGTACGTATATCATACACAGAGATCATACACAACTTATATCTATTCATATAAAATTTTCATAATGAGTATCGAACATCAACCAGCTCGTATATAAGAATCGACAGATAAATTAAACTGGAGCTAAACAAATAACTTATTTTCCTTTTAATGTTTGCAATGACTACGGCGTAGCATACTGCTACGCGCTACGAAATTTTTAGTTTTGTGAGTTCAAAGATGATTTCAAAGTCATAATGTTAACTAAGTCGAAGTTAATTACTTTGGCTCTCTCAAACAAGGCTTTGGCGGTAACGCGGCTGGCTCATAATTCATCGCGGCGCGCATCCTCCTCAGTAATATGGTACGCGTAGACGCGCCGGCGCAACCCAAGCGGGACGCATCGATGCGGTAGAGGGAGACGGCACTAGCCGGTTCACATAATACCCAATGTTTATAGCCTGAGAACTTCCTTTTAATTTTTTTGGGAGCACTATTTCAAATATTGTTTTAATTGATTGCTGGCAGACCATTTGGCGGCGCGGCGGCGCGGGATGAACGCTAATTACAGGGGTTAACGCTGTTTTATATTATCTTCGATTTAAAAAGACAGTTTAGGTACGGTACTTTACTGACAACTGTAATTTAGTAAAACTTATCATGTTGGTTCTTGTCGGAGCGTTTGTTCTACGAGTCTTTATAAAGTATAATTAGAGGTATGGCGTGGTAACAGAGTTACGAACGTACGAACTATACAGGTATGGCCTGAGGACCATTTTGTTGTTTACGTGACAAGTCTGTTAGCGCTTCCGTGATAATTACGAGTGTGGCGACACAAACAATAGGCCAAAGAGTGTTTACTAAATACGCGACTCGCGATGTAAAAATAGCGATAAACAGTAATTGGTGGTAGTAAAGCCGCAAGAAGCGGCACCCGCATTGAGGAGAGCGCGCGCGCGCCCGCCATTATACGGTGCATTTTACTTCAACTTCACATTTGCATATCAACAACAATTTTATCAGTTTTCGTGGTCACGTCGTATCCATTATTTTATTAGTTGTTCATTGTCACTTCGAAATTCAACAATCGACAAAATATATGCTTATGAAAGTACTATTAGTATCGTCAATGTAATAATATCCAGCAAACAAAAGCTGCGCGTGTTTATGTTCCAAGAAAATAATGAATACAAGAAGTGTTAATCTTTATTGTTTCTGTGAACTACCGCGCGATGTTCGTGCCACGACTCTGGCTATTTCGCACATTTTCGTAATGACAGGAAAAGATTTCACTTCAAATATGCAATTTTAGTTTTACTAGTATCCACATCGATTACAAATAATTTGCCAGCTGGTTTAACTTTACTGAATAACATAACATTTCCATAGCAAAACTTATATGTAGTAGGTACTGCAGCTAGGGCTAGCTACTTGGATTATATTTCTAGACTTTCTCACTTAAACCGTTTTTTTGCTTTTTCTAAATATTCTATTGTTGCTACTATAAATGTTGCCGAAACCAAGATTTCTTGCGAGGGGACAATTCAGTCTATGATTGTCATAAGTAGTATAAATAAAAATCTAAAATTAATTACATTTTAAAATGGCTTTTCAGTTGTCTTCTCCGAGTAAATGGCTATAAAATGTTGTAGTAAAGTCAAAGCGTGCTTAGTGAAAGTTGATTGAAAACAAACGAGCATACAAGGTGGTCCGTAGTTAATCTTTTATCTAACGCGGTGCGGGCTCTCTGCCTATGTCACGGACGTCGCCGTGTCAGCTGTGACGAATCAAGCCATTTTTATAGACACATAATATTATATGACACAGCTTTTTATTAAACCAAGCTAGACAGAAGTGGACAATTGAACATTCAATGTAACGTATACTATTCGCCATTGATGTTTTCAGTTCCTAGTTATAGTGCGCGCTTCAATAGGCCCCATATAAATCGATAAAATTCTACACTCGGAAAAAAGAAGAGTATTCTCCCCGATCCAAGAATCGAGTTTTCTATGCTTGGTTGCTATAGTACTAAAAATCACTCTATCAACATAGTAATAGGTATGAGCCTGTTCCCGTAAACATAATGTATCGTCTCTGTAGAATCAACTATGTAGTACTAAAATATCGACAATTACAAAGCAACTCTATCGAATTTGATACCTCTTGTTTGACCATTAGGCATCTTTCGGACCCTTAATTCACTTATTTTTTTTGTGGCAGGACGTAAATTAAGCCTTTTTAAACAATCAACCACGGACATACCAGTCAGTCAGACTATGTTTGAATCTCAAATATCCCACCGCCCGCGTAGTTCATATAAATCACATTCTATTTTCTAATTTATTTGATACATACATACTATTCAGAGATAGTGAAACATCCTAAGATGATAAACTATCCTTACAATATACATCATCAGCCAAAGTGCCCACTGTTCATCAAAGGCTCTGACACGGAGCAGATTTAAGCATTAGTCACCAAGCTTGCTCAAGGCGGATTGGCGATTTCAAATTATATAATTAGAAATCATAAAGCCCAGGTTTATTAACGATTCCTTAACCGTATGTCAATGGTGTTTAAATAGTCATAGAAAGTACTTATAACTCGGAAAAAAATACAATGGTGCTTGCTTACTGGTTTCGAACCCAAAGTGTGTTACAACTAATGTATGTTGTCGTTAAGTTAAATGACATTCGAATAAATGGGTTGAGTTATTCTGGTTCAATTTAATTCACGTTATGGTGACAACCAATGTTAACGTTTTAACAATATTATTATTTGAAAGTTTAGTTCTGTTTAACAAAGGCAAGCAATGAAAAGTAAATGCTATTTAATGTGAAAAAAGAAAGAAAACAACGAATACAACACCGTACATAAAAACTTTTGATCTGTATAATTCATAACAATGTTTATCACAAGTCGCATTGAGTATAATTTTTGACTAACAGAAGCATTTACAATATAATTTCCATTCCCATTTGTAACCTACTTATAAAATTGCAAATGTGTTATTTGTTTTTTTAACAGTAATTATTGAGATCAAACTAATTATAAGAATGACTTCAACAAGGTATGAAAATATTGAATATAATTTTCTCAAAGCTAACATCAGTAATACGAAGTATGGTTTTGATTAAAAAAGATATTTCCAGTGTTCATGCAAATTAACATATCTCTTACATAGAAGAACAATGAATACCTAGTCTAAATAAAATTCAACTACTACTACGGTACCTCATGATATGAAAAAACTAAAAACTTTTTGGTGATATTAATTTAATTTTAATTTAGTTTCCAAGCCCGTCTATCATTGGTTTACAAATTGAAAAGGACACCAGCCGCGTCGACCTGACCGGAGTCTGTTCAACCACTATTTGCTTACCACGATTCATTCGATTAAAACTCTGAATAAACTCATTATGGTTGAATGCGACTACCCGCCGAAAGGTTCCTTTCAAACGATATTAAGCCGCATTATCCGCGTTTATTCCCTACCTTGATTAGTACCGTATCATTTAGTCCTGTGTTGTAATTATTTATACACAATCAAGAATACACCTTATGAACGTTCGGTTAAAATTGAATTTCACCTGACGACGTTTGCCGGCGGCGCCTTTGACCGTAGGAGATGAAAAGCACCGCGCGCGACCATTTATCATTGACAAACACAATTGTATTGGGTCCCATCTCGAGAAATTGGTGGATAAACAATCTTAGAACTGAGGTTTACGTGGGTAACTGTTTGGGGTCTCTGATTACAGGGAGATGGACGGGGCCTGGGACCTGCAATTGAGGCGGAATGACTTCGAATGATTCAAGATTTGCATCATTTGTTTATTTTATACATAATTTCCTTTGTTGTTTTAGTAAGACCGAGATTTGGATTGGAATTCTGTAAACTATATTTTTATTATAAAGTGGGTATTTTAAATCAAACAAGTAACAAATGTGTTACTTTTTCTCCGTTTTACAAAACGGAACAAATGAAATTTTCCTCCTAAATAGTTGAAATTCTGATGAAAAAACCTAACTGTACCATAGCATAGCGGTAGATTGTGCAAAAAAGTCATTTAGAAATAAATATTGTTACAAAATCAAGTATAAAATTATAAATGTCCGATAATTTTACAGCTAATCTAAATAATGCTTTCGTTCAGACAAGTTAGCGCTGAAACACATTAAATATAAACAAGGATGGATTCACGACGGGCATTACCCGCATTAGCGTGTCGGATGCTGCAGCTCGCATATTTCATCACATCTTAGGAGATAATGCTCCCTTTAACAAAACATTAATCTAGGAGTAGTTGGAGGCGTGGGGCGGAGCGCCCGGCCGCGGCCAATGGCGGCGCTTCCCGGCCGGCGCCCCGCGCACCTGTCCTACCATCGATTGTCTTACAAGCTCCTCTGAATTGGGGACCATCCCCATATTATATCGGAATGTAGCGTCTACTTGTCTGCATTCGATTGCACTGTATATTCTGCGGGAGAGGGGTTCTGTTTGAAGTCATTTTGTATGGAAATTGATATCGTATATATTTTAAACGTTATTGACGCTAACATAAAGATTTTTATCTATTGTAGGTAAGTCGCAAACGAAACTTCTTTGACAAATATAATTAGCCACACTTTCTTAGGTTTAAAATTAATTTCTTATATTGGTATTTGTTTGCTGTGAAATGGTCATGAGTTCACGATGGCAGTCATGGCAACGTACCTACCTTATCATTAAATTATAATGTTTATGAAATGAAGAGTTATTTGTAGTAACAGTACCTAATTGGCTGATAAAATTGGATTCCGTTGAAATTGGCGTTTGATCTTTTTAATAATAAATATTTATACAGGTAGCAGCTGCACTAAAATCCTCGCTCTGATACCCAAATAATAATTAGCCTGCCCTTAGCACCTCAGTCGGCGTTCGAGAAAAAAGAGCCGGCCGAGTCTCGCTCGCGAACTAACATAACCTGTAATTTGGAAATTATTATCTAACACATTGTGCCTTTCTGGTTATCCCGCCGGTCAATTTGCCGTTTTTATGGCTCCCACAGAGCCGCGGCCTCTAATTATCTCCGCCACGATCTCGGCCCGAGGCGCGAGCGCACCGCCGCACGCGCACTCCAGATATGCACTCTCACACCGCGCCGTAAGATACAAACTCTGTCGCACGTGGACGACAGCGCGTTAGCTTAGAAACATGGGAAAATAAATAGATACCTATGTTTTGAAAGGGTAACACGTCTGCGCGAATACTATTTGTTTTACTGCGAATTCCTTTAATCGATTCAAATTATTTTACCACTTATTTGTACTGAATGCTCTTAGTATTAGAGTTCCTCATAAATGTAACGCAGGTAATATATATGTATAGCTGTTATAAAGTAGTGATATGACTTTGAAGGGAGCAATTAAATTATGTTAATATTAATGAAACTAAGGAGAAGGTGGGCAAGTAGTAGTTTGATGAAATAACTTTAATGAAATGAAATTATAGCTAAAGTCATTAGGGGTTTTTAAAGTGTGTTCAGACACTCGGCTTGTTAGTGATGCCCACTGAACGCGTCACAATTTCCTTTTTAATACGGCTTTTATATTATGCATAATGTCATAAATTTAAATTATAATCGGTGAGTTTTAACGCCCAATTTTTAAATTAGAGAAACGTAACGAACCGGGAAAACACGGCACTGCCAGAGTCATTTGGAAGCGACTCGGCCCTCGATGCTCGTATTCTATTAAGAAGGACTACTAATAAAATTAATTTATTTCTCGATTACAACAGTAACGCGAGTTCAAAAACGCGCCGCGGCCTCGGCTCATTAATCATATTAATTAAGACGAGGCGTAAGCGCTTTTGTTCGTGGCTCTCTCGATAAACGAGCGCCTTCTTTACGCTCATACAAATGATGGTAAGTCGTGCGAGGCGGCAATAACACGCGGCAAATGTGCGCAGTGACACGGTGTGCGGTGCGGTGACGCGCGCGCAACGCTGTGTGGTGCGTGACGTTAGCAATGCTGGCCGCCGATTGGTCAGAGACAATATTGTTAAATGGTCCTGTTTCATATAGCAGCTTGTTATTAGAGCGTTATGTGTGTAATCTGATAATCGCACTGCACTCAACTTTTATTGCCGGCACGCGGTCACGATTTGCTGCGCAGTGTAATTATTTAATCCAATTGTTTTGATGAGATTGATGAATCGAAAGCGCGATCTTAACACATTGTTATTAACAATGCCGTCTCGCTGGTAATCAATAAAGCGGCAGTCGTTAGTCATAGCAGTCACTCACACAACACATTCGTTTAATTTAATTTCATCTTCGAGAATACAAAACTGAATCGTTGGTTTCATTGTTTTCAGTCACTGGTGTGTTCATAAAGGAATGAGTACCTAGCTACATCGTTGTACATAACGTAGTTAAATCGAAATTAGATTATTTTAAAAATTGCTCAATACGTGGAGAATTATCTAAGTCAATCACCATCCCCATTACAAAAAAAGCAACGGGTCATTTGCCGGTAGGCAAAATGTTTTCAAAAGTTCAGTACTCTCTATACCTACTAAAAGGGGATTTAGTTGTTACGCATACACGATCGACAATGCAATGGAAACTTATGCATTCCTTGTGTTCCAGAATCAGGCTGACATTATCAAAATACGACGTGACTAACAAAGACATTAACTGAAGTTTTAACATCGTCTTAATAACAGTCTATCGATTTTTATATTGGTTTAATAGAATTTGCTTGCATGTTTGTACCAAGGTAAACCGGACATTTTTTATGGGGTATCATCAATTTATTTCTGGGGCGCAAGGAACTGTCAGACGGGGCCCTATAGGGCTGATGTTCAGCCGCGAGGCTGCGATGTCTCATTGCGTTTGCCCTGCAACCCTAGCTGAACATCAGCCCGTCTGTGGTGGTCTATTGGGACTTTGAGGCGAGCGCGGAACGCTACGCGCCTTCCGGTCGGGTCTTGTTCTGGTCGGGCGGCGATCTACCCTTACTCGCCGTCCGCAGACCCATGCTTACGGTGGCCGGAGATCGTCTCTAGATCCCCGAGCGAACCCCGGAGTGTCACATACTGCACCGGGTGGGGCGTGAGGAGAAGGATAGCCGACTCACGCAGTCCGCCTCCTTCTTTGCGAGCATAACTGCTTAACACAGAAAAAGGAGACGGCTTCCCAATTCCTCTCGCTCTGACCGATGGCCTCTACCGAAGCCGGGCGCTATTGAACCGCTACCCCAGACTGAGGGAGCAATCTTACAAAGCGCAATGAGGCACCGCGACCTTAGCCCAGAGCAGGAGAAGGAACGGGGAGAGTCAGTAAGAGTCTGACACTCTCTCCCGCCCGACTATGGGCGGGCGACGTCATTCGATGACTTTCCCCTCACAAAAAAAGCCCTCGTTTGTAATACATAGGTTTCCTTTAATTCAATCTCCAACCTATCTGCCAACGATAAGGATGATTATAAATGCGAAAGTTGCAATATTTGGATGTTTGTTACTTAATCTCCCCAAAAAGGCTGAAATTTGGGACAGGCATAGGTTACAATAAGGAATAGGACATAGGCTACTTTTTATGAACATACCACGCCAGCGAAGCCGCGGGCGGAAGCTAGTGGTGAATGATTTAAAAGATGTCTAGCAGTGGTCTGTCACGAACAGTTGATATACCACTAAATGCCAATATTCTAATACACTTAAAAATGCCAGGATTATGATGTATTTCTATCGACGAATTGATTAATCAATCAATATGATTTTACGACACTCACTATTTCACTTCGCAAGTTCAATTAGTGGCGAACACGTCATTAAAACAATTAATGTAATGAATAAAACATGTTAGTTCGGTACGATTACGAAATTATGTTTATTTTTGATTAGCCGTGTGTTGCCTGTCAATAAAAGTTGATTAGATTTTTGTACATCCAATTAAACTTTTTGATACCTGCGTCGACAATTTTTGTTTATACCACTTTTAAGGTCGTTACCACGTAAATATCAAAAAATATGTTGAGTTTTTATGACTTTTTAAGAATGCTGATGTTTCTTGTTTTATGTCGTCAGTGTTATAAGCATTTATAGTTGTAGTTATATTAAGCAACTTCTGTTTTGCTACTGAATTCTCGTACTTATATTGTAAATTATAAATTTTACTGACTGCTACTACTTCATTTGTATTATTACATTCTATTAACTACAGTGTTTAAATTAATTTAAAATACAGCAGATGTCATTAACAATTTTTTTTCAATGTCTCACTCACCTAACTTGCCTGCTTTTTAGATTTTGTAATTTCGAAAACAACGAAAATATTTAAGTCGTATGTGGAGATACTTTTTTTTTTGTCAGGGAAAAATCATCCGCCAACCCGCAACACGGAAGGAGTTAAGAGTGCGTTGCCGGCCATTTGGGGACAAGGGTTTTGGATATTTAAGGATTGGGAAGGGATGGGGAGAGGTTGAGACCCCGGTTACATCACTCACACGACGCTGTAGTTGTTTCACGCCGGTTTTTCTATGAGGCCGTGGTATCACTCAAGTCAAGCTTACCCATTCGCGCTGAAGCTTGGCTCTCCCAAACATAACTGACTAACTGAAGTACTCACCACGATAACGCTTTCTTGTTTACGTCCTTTTTTAGGTACAGTAAAATTGTTTTTTACAATAAAATTGTTTTTTACAGTAAAATTGTTTATTACAGTAATTCTCGGGCTCGTAACGAACCCTCGGTATACAATAACTATTACTTCTTTCCATAGTTAAAATATAATATCTCTCGAAGTGTGCAAACTGGTTTTTAAACTTTAAATCGTCTAACGTCCAAATCTGTAAACTAATAAGGATCATCAACACAAGTTACAATTGTTAAAATTAATATTAGTATTTATAAACATTGCCAGAGTCTGTGTTTCCCGATGGGGACCTGGGTATCTTCCAAGCCAGAGCAAATAGGTTGCTTATGGGTAGGCGCGCTACACCATAGATCGCATCATTGCGTCATGATAGTGGCAAAATGCCTGCCCAGTTTGAAATAAGAACAAAATAAACCTATATACAG
This sequence comes from Spodoptera exigua, assembly GCA_902829305.4. Lineage (NCBI taxonomy): Eukaryota > Metazoa > Arthropoda > Insecta > Lepidoptera > Noctuidae > Spodoptera > Spodoptera exigua. The sequence continues at coordinate 12,222,426 of LR824603.2, forward strand.
TTCAAAATTATCTACAAATGTATAAATATAAAGGTCGGCAGTCACTTGTCTAGTGACTGCCGACATCGTTTGGTTGGCAGAAGTACATACACTCAACAACACTAATGCCATAGAAAGAAATAAATAGTTGTAAAATCCACTGTTAGTGCCTATAAATAGTACAGTTGAACCGCTGGCTCTTTTATTACATATTCATAGATAAACCGGGAAAATTATAGACTCAGATTACTTGCTTGTTTAAAGTTAACAGCGTCATTCGACTTTAAGTGGTAGTTTTCGCTAAAATAATTCTATTCTGCCACCATAGTGTGTGGGCGTGTTTATGTGTAAGTAGTTTTGACATTAGGTTTTGTTTACTGCTATGATTCGTTCGGAGATGTTCAATGCAACTGATTGACTGGCTAAACTAACAAGATTTCAAGCTATAGATCTCTGACTCAGACAAATAAATAAGAAATGCCTTGAAAAGCACGTCATACCTATGGTTATTGAGTCTATACTGTTCCTGGATTTAGTTTTTTTCCTCTCAGTACATGACACTGAGGAACAAATATAGCACTCACATATAACTTGAAATTCTGTATAATGTTACATACATACATATAACCAAAACACTTTTGAAATTACCTCAAACTGATATTTTGGTCTGCAGATACGTGTACCTCTACTCAAGACAAAAATGGACATTAATAAGTTTTTATATTTGGAACTGCGCCATTGAATATTTGGAACGTGTTTGGAACTTTGAAAAGAGCATTCTATTGATAGTAAAAGCAATTATTTAGTCATACATTAAATGTGGAAACAAACTATTAAAGATGTTGAAATACATTCAAGCAATAAATTCTACTTGCATATATCAGAATATATACAGTAATTAAAAACCAATGCAACAAGTTTCAATACATTTATCGAAACTTATATTTAAAGCAGAAATCTCTTGACACACCTGTATTCGATTTCTATTTAATTAAACTATAGTATTTTATTATGATTACTGATATGAATAACTGACATAGCAATATTATTGTGATTTTTGTGTCATTTTTCAAACGGATGTGCGGAATTTTATCGTACTTACTATGTTTTTTTTTTGTGATGGGAAAATCATCAAATGACAAGGCGGACTTATTAGTTATCTATTAATAAATTTATTTATAGGCAAGAGATAATAGCAGAATAAGCATAATTCAATAGTTTCTACTCACTTAATTCTCAAGTATCATCATATAAAAAAGAAGTATAATTTATAATATACCCTACGAACAAGCTCATACTAAGGTCTAACATTTTTATTTTCTTCACACGTATGGCTTATTAATTATACTCTCGTTTCTTTATCCCTTTTTGCATATAAACTATAATTTCTTAGTAACGCTAAAAGTGTATATATATGTAAGTATACGTATAGGTATGTAGTCATATTAACATTAACTATTTTTCAAAAAGTGTGGGAGACCATTATTCGGCACGAATGAAACCACGGTCTCGATCGAAGGAAATTTCCCCTTAAACTGACACGTCAGCTCATCATTGGATGTCTTCTAGCTATAAGGTAATGAAATATAGTATATAATACTAATACTATAGAGGCACAATTTGTAAGTTTGTATGTAAGGGGTAATCTTTGGAACCGCCGGTCGAATTGCCAAAATTCTTTAAATGATACATACTTAGATAGCTACAATGTTCTTGAGTACTATAGGGTATAAAACATCACGCTTTGATCAAATGGAGCAGCGGGTGAAACCGCGTAAGAATAGCTAGTAGAAGATAATTTAGATCATATAATGAACAACTCTCTCTCTCCTAAAGAGCTAGAAGATCATTTGAAAACCTGAACCGTAACAAAAAAAAATGGTTTTAAAAAAAAGTCTAACATAGACGTAATAAACCAATTGTCACTTTCCACTTGGATACACTTTATAGGTCAAACGAACAGACGGCGCACCTGATGGTAAGCAATCGGCCCCACATAAGAAAACCAACAACATCAAAGAGTTACAAGTGGATTACCTTTTGGGGTTTGAGGAATGGGGAATCTTAGGATTTTGGGCAAGATTGTAACCGTGGTTTCACGTCGGTTTTCTGTGAGGCCGTAGTATTAAGCCGGTCCAATCGTGCCAAAGCATTCTCCTACATATGGTTACGAAGAAAATAGATATAAACAAAGAGGAACTCGTATTGTATTTAAATGTGTATCTTCTCTATGTTATAGCTTGAAGCTTGTTACGAAGCATTAGTCGGTTGAATACATTCTATTCAAACAATATATCAAACTCCAGCATTGTGTAACTTCCACTGAAAGTATGAATGCACGATACGATGTTGGCGCCGCCAGCCCTGTCCGTACACACGTACGTAATGTAATGATTTATAAATTATTGTGAATACGTTTTGTTGTTAAACTTACACAAAGTATCTTTAATGATATATTTATGTACCTATGTATTTATTCATGTTATGTTAACTGGAAATTAAATATGGAATGAAAGTTAAAAGTTAAGTTAAGAGGGGAGAACCATGCTTCGGCACAAATGGGTCGGGTCGACCACGGCCTCACAGAAAACCGGCGTGAAACAACCACTCCGTTGTGTTTCGCCGTGTGAGTGAGTTTGCAGGAGGCTCAATCTTTGCCGTCCCCAATCCTAACATCTACATATTCCTAGTGCCCAAAAGGTGGGCAACGCACTCGTAACTTCTCCGTTGTTGCGAGTGTCCATGGGCGGCGCTGATTGCTTAACATCAGGAAATTTGTATGCTCGGCATATCACATAAAAAAGTTGCATATTGGAGAGATTCTTGCACGTATCAATGACATTATCTAGCTGCAGTTTAGTGCTTAACTGAAAACCATTGAGGATTCGACAGCATTCATATATACCTATATATAGAGCCAATTAATTTGATATCATATATCTCTATAATACTGGTTAGAACTCGGTTTGAGTCTTAGGACAAGTAGATTTACTGGTCTCTAAAGAATTTTTTACCCAATCGAACCCGATTCACGTAAGCATCCTTATAAAACTTCAGGTACGCACTAATCATTAACCAGAATATAAAATACTTACAAAACTACGTAAAATTTTATGTTAAAAATAGCTTTATAGTAAAGTAAAAAGCATAACGAGCTCGATTATAAGCGATGCCAGATATCACTAGTTTGTAATAACATGTTTACGAGTGTAATAGAACAAGTCCAGTGTAAACAAGTTTCAGGCTGATCTCCTGATGGATGAGTTTACTGTACCGGTTGCTTATTTTCGCCAACTAATTAAAATTTCGACGTCGCTGGTAAAGCGGCAATTACTGGCGAGATTGCGCGATACACTGCAAAGGGCCCGCTTAATAACTAATGCAGGCAACTTGAGAACCAGGGCTGCCACACGTTCTTGATGTATTTTATGAATATGTGACGTTATAACGTGTGCAAGGGTGTGTGAGTTACGGAAGAGATCAGAGATATTGTGCCCAAGTCGAGTATTTTATTGTTACAGTTACAGTAGTTTCTTGATTCTAAAATGTTCAATGGTATTGAACCAATAATAAAACATAACTATCTGTCTATGTTTTATACTTTGAGGGTAAACAGATCAACATCGTACTAATAGTATTGTAAATGTGAAAATTTGCAAGTGTATGGATGTATGTTTGTTATTCTTTCACGTAAAAACGGCTCGACCGATTTGGTTGAAATTTGGTATGTAAATACGTGATACTTTGAATTACCAGATAGGTTTCTTATCAAGATACAACACGGGCGAAGCTTAGGTTTGACAAATAAAGTGTAAGTAATATTAAATGTGTGACAAAATTAAATGTCTTTTCACAAATACATTTTTTCTCTTTCTCTTAAATAAAAAATTGACCTTCTGGAAAGAGGGTGGGGACGCTTTTGTCTTTCAATATAATTGAATACAAAGATTTAAACAAAGTCTTCTTGTAAAAATGAACTGCAACGAAACAATGTACAAACAGATTACAGAGTGTGTCTAAATAGGCTGTTTACGAGTTAAGTTACTTTGTCCCAAGGTGTTCATTGGATGGTAATCCGTGGTGTATGTGGTGATTATGCTCTGTAAGCTGCAATTAAGAGTCACTGTGGAAACGAGTTAGATAGCTCGCGGCTGACGATAACCGACCTGTCATTACTTATGCACGATGAGATGTGGTTTTTTAAACACCATCTATAATACTTTATAAACGTAGCACATTAGCTGACTTTGTTTCAAGGTATGAAAGGTAAAGATTTGAATTAAATGGAAGATTTCTTTTTTAATAATAGCTATACGTATCTGTTTGTTTACTTATTCTTTTCTAAGAAGTTTTTAATGGTTACAAAGAGGTTGAGCAGCTGTTCGACCTTTTTAGTTCTCGATACGCTGTCTTTAAGGTCTAGCTAGAGATTGGGACCATTGATACGCATTTTTTTTTATATAGCAAGTACGACAACAGGGCATGGTATTAATAAAAAAGATTGACTTTTAGACAGATGACACCATTCTAAAAGCATTTTGCTAGAAGATGCTATTCAACAAAAAATCAAACTAATTTTATAGCACACATAAAACTGTAGAAGAAAGACTTTAGAAAAGTTACGCCAACCCTGGTCTAGATTTTACCCCTATAGTTACATGTGATGGCTTATAGCATTCACTTCTAAAATTTATACTTAAAAAATAAAACTGCTGAAGTACATTTATTTATTTATTTATTACAAAGCCTTTAATATTGGTCCACAGCGGTATAAATTATAATTCTCACACGGCTACTGTTCTGAATATGTAATTAGGAGAAAGTATATTTGGCTGCAGTAGGGCAGCGACTCATCTGTATATACTTACATACCTACTATTATAGATTGGGTGCAATGCTAATACTTTTTCCATTTTTTAAATAATAGTCCCTAATAGTAATTATTTAGATAAAAATGGGAAAGGAGTACACCAACCGAAATTTTCTCAGCTAGGTATTTCTTTAAATACGACGTAGTTTAGTATTATAGTTAGTATTATACATATAAAACTTCCTCTTCAATCACTCTATTTATTTAAAAAACTCATCAAAATCCGTTGTGTAGCTTTAAAGACAACACTTTGTGTAATCCACAAATTGTTGTTTCGGGTCTGGGTGTCATGTGTATGTTTGTAAACGCACCCACGATACAGGAGAAAATCCTAGTATGGGGAAACGTTTTTCTTTCAAAAAAAAAACAGATTTAAGCATACATAGGGACATAGGGACAGAGAAAGTGACTTTATTTTATAATATGTAGTGATGTATCAATTCTGATTAGTATCGATGTCCACTATACAGTTTATTATATCATAGTATACTTTATTGTAATGATGAAGATAACATAAATCAATGGTCAATCAAAGCGATTAAACAGTCAGCTTTTACAAATACACCCCATTGAGGTGTCTTGGTCTTGCACAGATCCAATAAAAGATTTATTGAGCTTTCAACCACTTTTAACGACTACCATATATCTCTTCAAGGCATAAATGCTAAGAACGGGATCTACAAAATAATCTAGAAACTTCGATTAATGTAGCGTAACTAATTATCACTTTATGCATTTAAGCTTTAACTTTTGTCAATCGAAATTATCTGCATACAATCTTATATACACACACAGTCACACTTTTAACTATTTTTACACAACACAAATGTTGGTTTCAACCCAAGATCGATGTTACTTGCAGGTTTTATGGCGGCATATTTATTTGCAAGTCCAGTGCAATTAGCCAATATATTTCCAATGTTTGAAATATCGCGTTACGTGTCACAACTTTAATTGCACACACAAGTAATTTATGTGCAAAACATAAACACATCCAGTTAAATATGTAGATATTAGCTGTTAGCCGTTGCAAAGTACACAGCTTTTTGCAAACAAAGGGGAACAACTGAATTTAATTCGCTCGACTTACCATTTCTGGCTAAGTTATGCATCACTACAGTGTCCAACACCTCAGCGTTCAAGCTGTATATCATGTACGCCGGCGGAAGGTGTGAGCTATAAATATTAAATTAATAAGCTGTCAGTAATCAACGACTGTAATTAGAGAAACAATCTAGTGAGCTGACTTGTCTTTTATTAAGTTCTTATGGGGAAACTAAATGCACACCGTGTACGTGCTACCGAGTAATTTAATGATACAATGTGTATTCAATTAGCGGAGTCACATTGCATGCAGGCAATTGTGAATGCTCGGAGCTATCAAACCGCGCCACTTAGGTGAGTGCGCGACTGAGCGCTCCGCCACCGATGCGTCGCCGCGCCGCGCGTCCTTCTGCTGCACGACAAACTGATGTATCACGCACGACGCCCTCATTAATTCAACGAAGAATTATATCTTCATCGACTACTGTGAGCCAGCGAGCTTCCTCTCTGTAATTATCTCGTATTAGGGACTATTATCGTATACGATGCACTATCAATTTAATGCGACGCCATTTAAATAATCGGCCTTAGACAATAGCCACCGGATTGCACACACATTATTGTACAATGTGAATTTCGCAAATATCCGCGGCATGCATGATGCATGAGCGCCGTGAACACGTTAACTATACCTTACGCGCGGTCCTTGTGTAATAACTGGAAATGCTATGAATTTATCATTATGTGACAGCCGCTTCCACGTCCGACGCTGGTGCGATGCGCGACGACAAGCCGCGTGGAGTCATTTAAATAATTCACAAATTAATGAAACGCTTCTGTGAAGAAAAATACATTTAATTTATTTGCAATACTTCAATGGCCTTTTCAATTCAGGTAGGCGTCCCGCCCTCGAGGCACTCGAAAGCTATTTGCGATTATTTCCGAATTTCATTATTGCGTTATCATTTCGTTAATTACTCTGGCGCGTTGAGGGGTTTGCGGTCTTAATTCTGGAGTTTAGGGTCGATATTTAAGTGCAGCAATGTCGAAAAAGCAAGGAGATGAAAGATGCCGCCACCATTTGTCACTACTTTCGGAACGAGGTGGTGCAGTAAAGTACCGGCCCGCCCTGTTTGCACCTCGGGCCGCGGCGTTTTCTTTTCCCCGCGACCTCCGTCGGAATGCGAGCTTAATGGCTTCGATTTTGAGACCAGAACCAATCACTCCGTCATCAAAATTATGGAAAGATTACGCGAGGCCTGTTTGATGAAAATCGCTGGAGAGCGGACACTGAGGTGGAAAAAGTGAATTAATGTAAAAAGCGAGTGCCATAATGTTTGATAATGGTGTCTGAATACAGTGGGGCGTGCAAAATGTTTACAAAATTATGATGATAAACATCTTTTAATTAAAGTAACTCCTCCTTTCCGTCTTTTTGTGTAGTAATATGGACAAGTTATGATCATCAGAACCAACATATTTATAAAACCCGATTATTTTAAGCCTCATTGTACAACAGCAAAAGTTCGATGTTGAAATGTTCGAGTAATTTACCTGTTCCTAAAGTTGAATTTATTCGTTTACACAAACTTGTGTGCATGCATTCAAGTTTGCGTGTAAACAGAGCGACGTTATAAATAGCAATTAAATAATTTGTGGCACTAATATGTAGATTCGGGTGCGTGGATCTGGCCCTCAGTCGGCCGGCCATTAGACGCAAAACGCCAAATCATTTACAAGAAAGCGAGAACCCGCCTCATACTATTTACATAATTTATTCATCACGACGGCCAAGCGTTGTAACTTGAAAACTTAATACTCTATTTTAGTAACATGCGTTGGTCAGTTTGATAAATTAAATTAAATTGTGTCAATTATAATTTATAATGTAATTATAAAACTTTTGTTCAATATGTATCTCTTTAAGTTTGTAATTGTATAATTATGGAAAACATGAAAAAACAAAAATATTACGTTAGTTGATTAGCACTTTCGGCTTTAAAGTAACTTTTTATCAAATTCCATTCCATTTCCATTATAAAGTAAATCCACTTGTCGTATCCTTATGTCTCTACAGACTCGTCTATGTTACCAGCGGTCAACGCAACAAAACGAGTTGCAACGCTGTTCTAGTGCGGCAGTGATACGATCTTCCAAATATTAAACTAATATTTAGGCAACGCTTTGGCCGCCGCCGCCTCATTTGCATAAGGTGCGGTCTCGTTCCATACTTATACTACTTTCCGTACAACTACTATTACCACGAAAACCATTGTTCATGTTGTTTACTCAATTTAAAATGTATCATTATCATTTAAATTGCAAATTTTAATGATCTTTTGTGGTAATTTTAAACACGTATACACCAAAAATGTTGCTAAAATTAAGACTTAGATAACCTGCCACTTCGAGTATGCCTCAAAGAGCCAATAGACCACCACAGACGGGGCCGTATAGGGCTGATGTTCAGCCATGGTTGCGGGGTTGCGGGTTAAGCGCAATAAGTCACAGCGGCCTCGGCCCAGAGCAGAAGAAGGAACGCGGGGTTTTTAGTCAGTAAGAGACTGACACTTTCTCTCGCCTTACCCTGGGCGGGAGACGTCATTTGATGATTTTTCAGCTGGGGTTGCAGGGGTTATAAGGTACCGCGACCTCGGCATAGAGCAGGAGAAGGAACAGGGGGGTTTTTAGTCAGTAAGAGTCTGACACTCCCTCCTGCCCGGCCCTGGGCGGGAGAAGTCATTTGATGATTTTCCCCTCACAAAAAAAAAGCCTAAGCGTATCATCGGAGAGCTAGTAAAAAGTTTCTATTACCGCGGCGCGGGCAAACGCTTGGTGGGACCGCGGCTTAAGGCGGTCACATGTAGCTGTAAATATCATAATCATAACCCATTAGTCTGTTAATGTTATGTCTTTGCCGGCGGGCTTTGACTCGTGTTTTATTACGCCGCTATTAATTGTGTACGATCCTCTAAAGAATTTCATAAATAAGCCTTTGTTTTCAGCTGTACTCGATAACAGCCTGTGTAAATGTAAAAATGCCTCTTTGCAAAATGTGATTTGTATGCAAAGCTTGTTCGTTGGAATATTTATTTTTGTTTGTGTTTTATCGTTGCTGTGTACCTGAATTCTGAGTTGGTAGAAATATTTGTAAGAGTAAATTATCTGTAGGTATTTTTGTGACACCTTTCATTATAAGTGTAGGAAATCAATGCTTCGGTAGGAATTGGCCGGCTCGACTTGAACAATACCACAGCTCGCAGGGAACTAGGTTGAAACAACCCCATCATTGTGTTCATCGGTGACCTAATCCATCCTTTTGGCTTATTAGCAATTTTTAAATCGAGAATAATTTAATATAAAAAACATACACTCATCGGCACGGCTAGTCATGCACTGATTTTGTTTCTTTCAAAGCTAACAGTTTAGTTTTTAATTTTTAAAGAATACTAAATAAACCTTTGTATTCTAGTTAGTATATCTATTCTAATATTATAAAGAGGTAAAATTTGTAAGTTTGTATGTAGGGGTTAATCTTTGGAACCACTGGTGGGATTCCCAAAATTCTTTCACATATTAATAGCTACGATGTTCCCGAGTTCTACAGGCTATAAAACATCACGCTACAGTCAAATGGAGCCGAGCAGCGAGTGAAACCGCGCGGGAGTAGCTAGTCTTTAATATTTTATTATTCTTAACTAGAATTATTTTAAAACACTTAGATACAGCAATAAACAAATACAAGGACAGAAACGAAAAAACCCGCGGACTTATTCTTTGCATAAATTCAGGTACAACTGGAACAATTACAAACATTCATAAATCTGTCTTCCTACTCAAAATTTATCGTTGATTTGATGATAATGAGGCAATTAGTCGTTCAAGATTAACACACAGACAAAAGACTGCTTATAAAGACATCAAGATGCTTCAAGGTCGGGAATTAAATAAAACAATGGTCATACATAATACATACCAGAACAAGAAAAAAAATACGACTGTTACAACTTACACGTAATACCGGTTAAAATTCAAAATAAAAATTATTTAGGTTTTTTTCCTTTACTTTATACAATACCATTCGGTGCTAATCCGGTTTGGAAGCTATATCGATTGCATATAGAGTCAAAAATGTTTTTTTCTTATAAGTAAGGAGGCCAAAATACAAGAATCGTAGAAAATATATATATATTTTTTTTGTATCATGAAGAGGGAAGTTTAGCAATTCAGCCGTCGATGTTTAGAGGTATGAGAAAACATGGTGGAAAGTTCCGCATCCTCCATTGAAAAGGGATGATCCTCCGACCAGACGGGTGTTGTGTCTGGTGGGCTATACTGCCCGATGGTTGTTGCCGGGATTTTTGTATAGGTTCTAATTGCGATGAGAACTCTTATAGCGCGATGTAGAATCTTGCAAGTGATTGGTGCTGTTGTATTGGTCGGTGAACGAGCAGAAGGATTACCTGATGGCAAGCAATCTGCTCCACTCATGGACACCCGCAACAGCAAAAGAGTTACGAGTTGAGTATGAGGCCTTTCAGGGATAAAGATTTCGGATATTGGGATGGGATGGGGGGAGGGTGGGGAATGGGCCTTTTGTATCTCATTCTCAGACACACAACGCTGTGGTTGTTTCACGCCGGTTTTATGAGAGGCTGTGGTATCACTCCGGTTGACCCGACCATTTCGTGCCGAAACTAGGCTCTCCCACACTTAAAAACGACTTTGTATTGCAAGATTGTGTCTGTATTTTTTTTGTTTTTTGTGAGTGGCATATCGTTGAGTGACTTCTCCTAGGACTGTCAACCTCTTACTTGCAACTACCTTCAACTAACATCAGCCCTATTGGGCCTCATCTGTGTCGGTCTAATGGTCTAATTCTAATCGGGCGACAAGCTTCTCTTTCTTCCTGTCAGACTTGTAGACCCACGCTTACAGTAGCACCTATCTTTATAGGTGGTTAAGGGTTACTTGGAGATTATTTCGTGTAGTGTCGTTACTTTAACAATCTTATTCATAAACTTAATTTAAAGTATAACTTCTAATAGTATAAAAATAAGTATTATTTGAATGATCAATAAAATACGAATGTATTTAATTAATCATTTCAGTTAGTAAGTTTTACGTTAGCACAATCTGCAATTAAGTTTTATTGGTGATCGTTCAAAATGGCGAATTATTTAAACTACATATGTCAATGTTTACAATGAAGGTATTAAAACCGTTAAATATTTCATATTAATTATTCTTTGAAATAATTTGAATTAGTCTTTGGGGTTAAGTAGGATAAAATACAAATAAAAGAACACATTGATTGATACAGAAAGGACATATTTTTTATGTGGAACGGCAATAAGGTACAGCAGAGAAGTTGCAAGTACGTTGCGGGCCTTTTGTGTATGAGATTATGGGGATGGGGAGAAGAAGGGCCTCTAGTAACTCACTTGGTCTCATATCTAATATCAACGCTGTGGTTGGTTCGCAACTGTTTTCTGTTAGGTTGTTTTGTCATTCCGATCGAATCGGGCCATTGGTGCCCAAACATGATCCTCCTAAAGTTTTTTTTCTAGGCGAATATGATCAAATGCGAAAGCGAATATGACTTCTCTCCTCTCGCTCAGGGTAAGGCGAGAGGGAGTGTCACCCACACTTGAGGTGGCTTTTTATTATTCTTAATTTTAAAAATAAATATATGTACCAAGCCCTTATTTGTATTTGCATCATATGGGTCAGTGACGACAATCATATCGTATTAATATTTTTTGTCAGAATTCAACGCTTGATTAGGATTTTGGTCTTGGACGTTTGGCATAGATTTGTTGCGTCGCTATTATTTTTTTGTTTTTTATTTGTTATTTACACGTAACTAATAATAATACGTTAAAAAATTGTTTTGTACTTGTTGTGATTTTTTCTAATATTTGTAGCATTTGTAGCATCGCATAAAACATTTTTTATTTTTTTCACACTGTACATCTGTAAATTTAGCACTCAGTAAAGCAACTTCATTTTTTTACATTTTGACATATTTTTAATTTGCTTTACCATTTAATTTTGAAAAGGTAAGCACCTATTTCTGATTTAATACCGACATTTATTTTCGAAAATATGCATCCTAAATAGTGTTTTAGTGTTAGACTTAGAGATGAAAGAGAGTGTAAGGCGGTCGATGCGCGCGCAGAGCCGCCCCTTTCTCCTCCGCCAATGGGACGCGGCCGCTGTGTCTCCTTAGATCAGCGCGGCGCCCGCGCAACTTCGTGCTCATGGCACGAGCGAATAGCGACACAGATCGACTGCGATAACCTTTATCTCTGTTAAAATATCATAAATATCACTTGATAATGAATTTCAAGTGTTTTACAACTGAGTATGGTTTGCAAAAATATTTTTATTCAGATATTTAATTTAAATTTATTTTATATTATGTAGTAAAGAAACGACGGGCTGGCTAACTGTTTGTACGTAACGGTAATTATATGTAATTTTATAGAAGCTAATTTTTTTACCTATCCTGACTTAAAAAAAATGGTATTTACACATTATGTATTTAACTTTAACTCAGTTCTGAATTCAAAATCTTGAGAGGAGAAAGAAAGAGAAATAATTTTCAAACACCTTTTTTTGCGAGGGTCAAATCATCAAAATACTTCTTTCTACCACACAGGCTAGAGTGAGAGAGAGTTTCAGACTCTTACTGACTTAAAAACACCTTGTTTCTTCTTTTACTCCGGTATGAGGCCACATCACATTACTGCTAAGATTTTATAACATCTGCAATCTAAATATATGATTAGATTGAGTATAGATTACTGTATAAAGAAGTTATATTTATATACCTGATTAACCTTTGTATACGGTTTGTGTAAGCACCTAAGTACACTGTAATCGCTTGTCGCTCTCTTTCTAAACCCACGACGACAGCGCACCGCTTTCATAATCCAATTAAGAATAATTGTCGATAAACTGACAGGCGAGATAGCGATTTATGTGGTGATATTTCAGCATCGTTAATAAATTTATGCTTGTTCTTGCCGTTTGATTGCACGCCGTGTTTCCATTAAGTTTATTCGATTCGCGGTACGAATGCCGCTTCGTATTGACAGCTTGTAATCTAACTGAAATTTACACTGACTCACATCAAAATATGCTTGCACTTACTGATGTTTAATTATTGCTCTATAGATTAAGACTACTGTTTATTAAGTACTTTGGCTCCGGTTTTATGTCAGATAAATTATGTTTATGAAGTTTACCTACGAGTTGTATACATTGTTGGCTGTTGGCTGCTTTGGATTCGGTTCGATTACATAGACTTGACAGCTCCATAAAAGACACGAATGCGGCTACAAATAATACAGTGTGGCAGTTTTTCCGCGGCGCGTATTGTCAGCTCTATTGATTTCGCGGCACATTGCGCATCTGAGTTACGGGCACTGTGGTGAACCCTGACTTACGGCCGCATCCTCCCGATTTATTAGATCGTTATACCGCATCGGGGCAAAATAAATTCAATTCCGTTCCGTTTTGTGCTCCGTATTTCACAGCGTGACAAATTTCTCGACGGCGAACACCGCCATGCGGGTAACGTCTTGCGGTTTTGTTATATTTGGTTTTGATATTTGTATCTTGAGTTATTTGTATCGATACGTTAAAGCGAACGTTTATGTTTAAAATAGCCATCCATTATGTAGTGTCACAATAATTTATTCGAGCTGACACTTTCCTATTTCTTTGAATAATATCGTTGCGGTGCTGCTACGCAACTTGTAAAAGAGTGTTATGTTCATAATGTGTTTATCCGTTCGTTGTTTTACAATATTTACAAAAAGTTTATTTAAAATTTTCATTTCAGGAAGACTTTCACAACATTTTCTTGACTGATATTTAGAAGGATAAATGCGGTCATTCGAAATAATATGCAATACATATTATTAATACGACATTTTACCATATGTATAAGCACTTAAGGTATTTTTGCATAATATAAACAATAGAGCCATGCGTGTGTATTATGCTCGCAAGCGTAAGGCGGTCGGCTGAGCACAGACGCAGCGGGACTTTATAAGGGTAATTTTACCGTGTGTACATCGATCATTAAACTTATATTTACTACATTGTTATCCGGAATAAATGGGAACGTTTTGTCATGCGGGACAAGCTGTCACAACAAACATTATTTCATTTTACTTTATGATTTTGTAACGCACCGTGAAGCAAGACTCGCATTTTGGAAAAAAGCGATTTGAGCATAACAAAATTCATACAACTTTTGTCAGCAGTACTGCAAGGGTTTATTGTGTGCAATGTTTTGTTATTAATGTTAGCTATTACACTTTCTAACTCATAAAAGCCATTTATGAAATAAATAAAAATAATAATATATATGAACACGGAAATGTAGAACAATATGGACGTCTTCCCTAGCAACAACTAAAGATACAATGTTACACATTGTCGGTATTAGCCACGGAATGATCCCATAGTATGTTGATAGGCAATTAAAAAACTTCTAACAAAATTGTAAAGTATAGTGTGAAATCCAGAGAACTCGGAAGAGGTACCGTGAATCAATAAACACATTCGGCACTCCCGTCGCATGTCAGAACTCAATAAAAGCCGTAAGTAAGACGAGCCGAGGAATAACAACAGTATTCAAATTTCCCATTCGTCTCGGATTTAAACAAAAACGTTCTATTTAATAGAGGAATGTGCACGGCACGGGTGTCGGTAATGTGTGTACGGATCGCGATGTGCCGCTCGAATCGATTTGGTTGGTAATCGAGAACGCGTGCTTGATCGGAACTATCGGTGGATATCCACGGTTCTGTTCCGGTTGATTTTAGTCAATCGACAGTAATCGAATTTCGATCGTTTGGTTCGCGTGCGCGCCACCCGCGTCCCGAGTCCTCTGCAATCAACGATTCGATCGAGTCCATGTATTGTTATAAACATTACATGCATGTTAAAATATCGCGTTTTAAATGTAAAAAGCATTCTCAATAAAATCACTTCGTTTAAATAAAGTTAATTGACTTTCTGACACATGCATGTTTTTATCACGGAGTATTGTGTTACCTATTCGTAGCATTTACTTAACTAATTAATCATAATATATCATCGTGAACAACAGTCAAATCTTATCATCATAATTTACATAATATTTGGAAAGGTTATGATCGTTTCACGGATATGATTGACAGATGTATTTATAATAAAACATCGCTCACACCAACACTTCCGTGTGGCCTGCCCCCAACTCGAGTTGTGCGCCCCTAAAATGTACAAAACGCGACCGGATGTAGGGAGCTGCCAAAACGATACAAAACGTATGGGCGGGCACAATGTAAGCCACACTAATGATATTATTATGCCAATTGATATTTATATGGGTCTAACATACGCTATAAGAAATTGCTGACTGTTCTGTGAATATACAAGTAGGCGGGAACAGTTTATATATCTAAGTAACCCAATAAAAATACAAAAACATTACACTTAATATCTCTCCACAACAAAACTTTGATGATAAACACAAGCAACTCGCAAACAACTGTTATACCCAACATACATAATTGAAAAACTTCGTCGGATGTTTCCCAACACCGAAAATAGTTTTCAAATTATCCACACAAATTCGTGGACGGTGTGTCCGCACAATAATAAATATTTAAAGAGGTTAGCAGGTGCAATACGCCTCAAATTGATGCCCAAATAACAGAGTACGGTCGAGCTCAAATAATAATAAAAAACAGGCTCAGCTTTGAGAGCGGCGAACCTGCAATTTGAGAATTAATTCTATCACATTTCGCCCGCATCTCGGCCAATTCGCCGCTTTATGGCTTTCCTGACACCGCAACAGCTGATTAAGTATAAAACAATCTCGCCGCCCGCAATCTCGCGATATTATCGGGTTAATCAACAACCTTCAGCTTTTTTATCATTATTTATATACACAGTGTTTGTTTCGTTTGTATTGCAAACGTTGTTTAGGCGTTAAGTCGACGCGCGGTCGACAGCCTGCCCCAATGATTGGCAACTTGACAAATAGCCTCCGATAGTGCCGTGATCTATCTGTTATATTGACAGATAATAGAATACGATACTCACCTTGAACCAAACACTTCGTATGTATTTAGAGATCGTTATTTTATATAGGATTGTTTCGGATTAATCTGACGTTAAAGTGAGCAATAAAACAAGATCTCAGTCGGCGAGTCGGAGGTAGGTGTTATAATTATCGAACAGTCTAATTTTTATTTTGATAGCGAGTTTACATCCGGGAGCACATTCACCATAGATTGATATCGCATTAATTAATATTCTCAAGGTATCTGTTACTTCAACGGAGTAGGTACTGTCGGTCCTACAAGTTTGTTATTGGCCTTTGATTTATAAAACTTGCGGCTAATCAAGGTTAATGGCCCGATAATTGATGATAGATGAATGTTGGAACCTAATTGGAGTAATGAGGCAAGTAGAACGAAGTAATGAGCGAACATAATGAGCACTTGATATATGCATTCCTATATGATTACTGGTAGTCGTACAGTTGCCTTGCGAAATGCGTAATTAGTGCTATTTATTACTAAACAATTTGGTATAGGTACGTTCGTTCTTTGGAACAGATATTGTTTATTTCAAAATCACTGGCTCAAATACCTGGTGCGATTCTAATGTAAAAAGATACTAACAATCTCTAGCAATTTGCTGTGTTTAATGTTGGTATATTTTTGGAAATATGTGTATTTTATTTTGTAATTCATATCAAGCTAAATCAACCAGAGAGCGGGAAAGAGAAAGCAATCAAAAAGGATTTAATTGCCAATACGTTTATTATTCCGCCGCATTCCTTGATAGAATCTCGAAGATCCGATCCCCACTGGTCTATTCACTGCATTCCATTCGATGTGCTTTTCATTAAGCATCCAATCAGTATACCGCGTACATAATTGGCGATTCGTCACGAAGGATTTAACTTATCGACACAGCCCAGCATCCCACACGAGGTCAAGGTCGGCGTAAAACACTCCTCGGACGCTGGACAGACTCAGATATAAACACAGCTTGTAAATTACATCATTTGATTGGTTCCAATCAAGCATGGTCTCGATTAAAAAATATATTCGAAACTCTGGTCCGAATTAAAAGCTTGCTACGCTCAATTTGAGTCGACACTTTATGATTTTTTGTTCATTACAAATGGAAGTGTGTAATGTGTTGACATGCTGCGTTATCTGATACATATTTTAAAATTATTTCAATCCTCCATCGATTATTGAATTAGTAAAGCCAAGTATAATAAATATAACTGCAAGTTGAAATAAATTCTTCGTTGAAAAGGATAAGATATGCTGGATCTCTTCGATATTTTCAATTCGATAAATAGGGCTTCATGCTTTTAGAGTTTTGATTACTTCGTTATGTTCAAAACAGAATTATGTACCTACTTTTTTTACTAGAAGAATATCTTGTTGAGGAGGATATCAATTGGCAATGTTTATAATAACGGTTACTTCAGACTTACTCAAACATAAAGCCACTAGTGACCGCGCAGTCACGCTATTCATCCCATATGTGTTCTATTTCACCCAATAATTATGTTTAACAATGAAGCACAGAGCACAACGGAAGCCATGGAAGTGCTAATTCGAAAAATACAAACCGCAGCGTACTATAATGAGCACAAAGACGTCCCTCGTAGTGAGCGATGAAATGACTACTAAGGGCCTACAATTAGTGAACGAAGCAAAATGGCTGACCAGTCAACCACTGTGCCAAGACCTTCCTCTCTCCCTGCAGCAGGGCTGAGTGGGATACGGCCGAGGGGATAGCACGATGATATTTAGAGGTCTTGCTTGCTTGGACGTTTGCCCTCCCCCGAGTTACACGATGTGCGTGTGTGTTAATTTAATTTTCTACTTGCAATAATTGCAGTTAGCCCCGGGACAGACAGGCGAGGGCTCGACACGACACTAGAGTTGTCTTTATATACATACGGTCGGACAGTCGCGTGTGTGCCCCGGCCCGACCGGTCAAGCGCACGTACCACCACTTATGCGATTAAAACTTTACCGTAACAGTTATCGAAATAAAGATTAAAATGAGAAAATGATAGCTTTATAATTTAAAACAAACTTGCTGCTTTCATTATTTTAATAAAAAGTAAAGTTTGTGTTGTATTGAACAACACGCGTAACGTGTAAAATGACCGACATTTTTAAAACGTGTTCTGATAAAACAAATAAGTTAAGTTAAGGTGTGGGCGCCTAAACAAAGTACAGATCGCACAGTATAACAAAGTCCTAAGGGAGCAATGGTAAGGCTGTGCCGCGCGCCGATCTGTGTGGTAAGGTGTAAATGATAATGGTGCGCGTAGCGGGGCGCCCGCGCGGCTTTGTGAGCGCCGCTTGCATTTGTCATGTTAACACTGAACGTGTGAAGAGCCCTTATTAATGACGAACAGATTACGCCGGCTCAAGCCGCGGCCGCATTGTTGCTATTGTCAGCTACGCCTCGGTGTGGCCACATTGAAAAGCGCTTTTTCTTCTATTTGCTTTGAGTTTTATTTAAATAATAGGATTTTCGGTCTGTAAAGGTAATAAAGCTACAAAAAACCTTTTGAGTAAGCAGGTAGGTAAATATAAGCCGAGCGACAAAAACCCAAACGTGTATGTTTAATGCGGGAGTTGACGCAACTATTTCGAAACTTGTACCATAGAATGTAATATAAGAACTTGTTATTTTATAATAAGGGACGCGAGATAATTAAACTGTTTGTATCTAATAATATGCGACCAATGTTTTGACCAATAAACCGTTCGTTTATGAGGCTTTCATGGAGCAATTACCAGCGGGGGTCTATCCTAAGCCGAGAGGTGTAATGCCATAAACCCATAAACTGCCGGCCGATGCACAGGTGTGTGAAACCATTTATGACTCTCCGCTAGCGGCGATTCTTTTCGAAGCTGAGAGTTCCATTGCTTGTAAAGTGGTAAGACTACCTGAGTAGAGATGTAGCGAAAACGCAATGAATGAGCCTATGGTCCGGGCTGAGAGCCGGTATGTTTCGAACTCGGCTTTTTTCTTCACACAGAAGTTTTGTGGTATCGTTTACAAATTTATTGTACTTAATTCTGGGAACATTGTGTCGTGCGCGCTCATTGAGTTTTGTTGTAAAACGCACCAATTATATAATAAAACCTTTTGTGATTTAGGTTGAATGAACGCGTTTAGAGAAGCCGAAATTAGACTACGGCTAATTAGTTTTTGTTGCTGCTTCTTACCGGCCCATGTTTTATGGCGTATTCTAATCATATCTCTCGAGTTTTACAATTATGACGAGGATTTATCATATTTTAATGGGAGATTTATATTATTTTACTTCTCTAACCCGTATAAATGGAAGACTATTTGAATATTTTAACAATGTAGTTTTACGTAGGTAAATTGTTCAGGAAATTGTTTCTATTGAAGCTTTCAAATAGTTGAAAGAATTAATTTTAGTTGAAATTTAACATTACTGAGAGTTGCTTTGAATTGATGACTTATTAATAGGTAATATAATATAATGTGAAACAGTAAAATTAGCATCGAGTTAAGCCACAGCCATTAAAGTACAGACGGCACCGCCGACACCCATGTCACATAATCACGGTTTGTTCGACAACTATTATAATGAACTGCTCTCAGTATAAGGACATGAATTTCCTCGACATTAATGTTCCAATCATTGACCAACTAAGTGACGAAGAGATTGGTTCGTATTCATAAAAATTTCTAGTAATTATAGGTATCCATCTACTTACTTCATTGAAACGAAATGTTTACTCCACGCGGCAAATTATATAGATTAGCGGCGGCTGAGGAGTGAGGAGGATAGTTCCCTCACGCGCTCCGCCTCCTTCTTTGCGAGCATCACTACTTCGCAGAAAGAGGAGACGGCTTTCCAATTCCTCTCGCTCCGTAGCATGGCCTCGACTAAGGTTGGTCGCGAGAGGTCACCGTCGAACTATTTCCTGAGGACAAGGTGGTGCTCAGCCCAAGCAAGGCACGTGCATGCTGTACAACAACTGTATGCTCCACCTCGTCCTCCAGGTAGTCCTCACTATGACGACTCACGAGATTTTCTGAAACAGGAACCTAATGAAGCTAACAAATGAACTATTGGATTCCAAACAAAGTAAAGTACACCCAATAACCTAAATATTTATGAAATACTCAAGCTCTCGTAAAGTATAGGGACTTATTCTTAGGGTTTTTGACCCCAGAATGCTATTGAAGCAATCAAACCATCATGTTTGTTTTATCCATCTCATAAAGAAATATGCATACATCAATAACACCATAAGATTATAGTACAACAATTTCCACTATGGCTGAAAACAATGTCACGTTTACCGCTAGCACTGAGTGCTGAACTGTAAAGCTCGTCCGTCTGCGTAGTCAGGCGCCTCAAAGGTCGCACAGAGATATATTAACGCAGCGTGAAAATAAAGATCAAGTAACAGACACAAATACGTATCATAACACAAACGGATCTAGTATTTCGTGATCGGGGCGTGTTCGTTGCGTATTAATGTACCCGCGGAACGATAACCATCGCCGACGCTTTGAGCTGCGCCGGCCCATTGTGCGCCCGCGCCGCCAGAAAAGTAATTCTTAATAGACAATAAGCCGGCGTTTAGCGCTTTTATTTATGTAACACAATGCTTCGGTTTGCGAGAGATATATGGATCGCTCGCATCCGAACCACTTAATTTTAATGATGGCTTTAATGATGCTTAATGTGAAGGGTATTTAATAAACATTCGGGTGTTTGAGGAAAAGGTTTAAATGCAATTGGCCCTCCGCTGAGTCATTTCAAGTAATCATCTTCGGAATAATACGAGAGCGTATGCTGTGGTTCTTAACAAGAAAAAATTAACGCTTGAAATATTGACGCGCTAATCGAGTTTGACATGAAATTGGGATCCCTCCGATAAATAACAGTGTAATGTTCCTACTGCTTCTTATCAGGTTTTATAAAAAAAGGCTAAATAAAAAATCGACTTTTTCAGTCCAAAAAAAAACGTTAACCTTAGGTGATTCACAAATTAAGATAATACATATTAAATAATTCTACATTCGGCATATAAATAACTAAATTCGGTGCCATAAGTATAAATATGATCATACACGTAATAACACGATATTACATTACTATAGATACTGGTAGAACTACCTTCTTCAACTTTAACATATGACTTGGAATGATAGATAATAATTTATTAGCGGCCATTACAGTCAACATGGATCAAATTTATCGCGTGCTTGTCACATTACCGATGCACTGACTGACCATTCCTTTACCTGACAACTACTCGTTCATGATATAAACGTCAGCTGTCAAACCTACAAGCTGTCAACGATTGATCACAGAACGCCACAGCGAATCAATTGATAGCCAAGGAATAAGGTTTTATGCGAAGTGATTACATATGCTCTTTGTCTATGAGCTGTCACGTGTCTATGGCACCTTTGTTTATGCAGGTATGGGTTTTCTTTATACGCCATCAATAGTAGATATAATAAATATAGTTATATTCTTAGTATGTCACCACGGATTGTTGACGAACAAATTGTACCTAATTGATATTAAGTACGTAAATCGCAATAATCATACGTAACATCCTGATAAACGTTGAGGGTTTCCACTGTCACAGCTATCCTAAAACACCACATTATAAAACAACAACATTTGCTTCGTTAACAACAATATCTTTTAATACTTATTAATATTTTATTTTAACAATGCGTACAACATACGTTTCACTCATCTAATAGAGAAACAGAGAGATTTTTTTACATAGGTACACACATTTATCAGCGTACTCAGAGTCTTATACCAATACTAAACTATTGCTTGCGGAACAAAGTCATTAACATAAGAGTTAGCTTAAAGAGATCATTAATTGTTTTCGACTATGGCCACCTAAATTTCCAAATTAAAAGGCCGGCAATGAACTCGTAACTCTTCTGGTATGGCTAAATCTTATCGTTGTTAAAGAAATGTCCAGAAAACACCTGTATATGGGCGGCCAGCGACGAAAAATACTGGTCATATCTTTTACAAAATTGAAAAAAGAAGATAGATAGAAGATCTAGTTCCATAATACTAAAGTGCTCTCGCTTTTATACCTCATATTATAAGAAACAAATACACTACAAAACCTTAATGCCATGTCCGCCATACTTTTCAATTTGTTCCGTCAAATGTCAACCGTAATTTCGCCACACTCCGTGATCCCTCGAGGCTTATAAAGAATGCTCGTCCATAACAATTACGTATTTAAGACTCCTTTCAAGATATTTGCACTTGAATTAAAAACGATTACAAAATATTAAGTGCATTAACTTATTTGTTATGGGCATGTGTTTGAAGGAGCCATTACTTTTAAGTATTTTAACGATAGGTACTTTTTTATAGGTAATGTAAATTGGCGTTTTCATTATCATCCCTATCCAAAAATAAGTATGTAGTTTGTATATCAAGGCGAGGTTGAGAAAAACCTTTAAAAATAAATTTTAATAAATTTATTTTAAAAACAAGAATGTCTCGTTGGCAAACCACAGGATACATTTCAATACAAACCGTAATCCGCAATAATACACGCAATATTAAGTTACCGAGCGCAACTACAATATTTTTTTTTACTCATTAACTCCATATCTTGGACAACTAGCATATTAAGTACTTGGAGCATCCTGCTCAAATCATAACTAGCAAAAAAAAAAAACGAAACCTCATTAATAGCTACTAGTTACACGAAGCCAGGATACTAGTATGTTATCAAGCATACAGCCTTGTTATCTTAGGTACAGTGAACGTAGAAAGAGTAAAGCTATGTTTAGACTGACACGGTTGGCGACATACTTAGTGTATATGGAACCCTAAATCCGATATTTAACCTGCATACGGCAAGTATGGGGAGCCGTCGCCGCCCACAAAGCGGTAGAAGTAATTGGATGTACTCAAAATAAGTCCTCATATCACAGTCAAAACGCTTAATCAGACAAATGATTAATATAGTCAACAATTTTAAGGCAAGCTACAGTTTTTTCTTATCTATTTTTGTATAGTAACTTTTGTGAGACATACGAAATTAATTGTAAATAACAACTGGTACGTACTATAACCGAGAAAAACTTCGCAAGTCTTTCTATTCGACTGCGCGACGTCGCCGCAACGCGCACGCTGCTCATGAATAAGAGTCCCGTTGTTATTTGAAACTAGTAGAGTTAGGTTTCAGTCAATTCATGTGAGTAGATAAGTAAGGTTAGTGTCAATAAATATAGTCTACTAACAGTTGTTTTACCACAAAAGTATATTTTCCTGTGTAAAAAACTTTTTGTGTTATAGTCTTAATATTTTCAGGTAATTTCATATAAAGTTGGATTGAAATTTCTTCGTATGGGTATATAAAATAATTTAGTGTCTTAGCAACGGGGCTGTAGCGTGGACAACGTGAAAGTTAAGAAATATATACCAGAAGAAGACATGTATGTATGTGTGTCGTAGTCTAAACAAAGCTTTACTCGTAGTTACGAGTTCAAATCCAGTGGATAAATTAGCCAGTGAGCAGCCGCCGCTAATTGCAGCACAACACAAATATTTAATAACAATCCCAGATCCTCTCAGATGACCACTTATCTGTTCAATTGGAGTAGAAGATGTAGTGGAGTCGCTGTTTGATTTGCTATATTTTCTAATTTATTTTAAACTCACAGGTGAAACACATTTTTTAGTTTATTAAAAAGGTATCTTTAAAATGTGAAATTAACCATCAAATAAAAATGGGTATAAATTAATCCCCTTACAAAACGGGTAGGTATTTGATTAAAAAACCCTTTAAAATAAACTTAGTAAAAACTAGTAAAACTTTAATTGATTTATAATATTTTGATGATGATGGATAATATTTACATTGTTGTATTACGTTGCTAAGTTACTTATGTTAAAGTAGAGTACTTACATATTAAAATGATCAGATAAATAAAAGAGTTAGATAAACATAAAAATATTTTTCAATTAAAATGTGCATCAACAAAAGTTTAAACGTAGAATACGACTCTACAGAAAGTGTTGTTCAAATTATCGCTGCACGATTGTTAAACATTATTACGTCGGGTGTTGTTTAATAGAAACAAAAATATCTGGCGGCGCGCCTCGTGTTTGATCTCGAGGTGTTCGCCCGTCGAGCGCGATTAGCCCTCTCTCAACGTATAATCAAATGTGCCTCGGGCCGCCTCTACAACGAACAAAACCGACACTAACCTTAACGTCAACTGACCATTGCTGGTTTGTCAAGGAGCAACATTCATCTTTCTCAACAAACTTTTTATTGTACATCATACTAATCGATAGTGCGGTAGTTTTGTTTTTAAAAAGCGACCAGTCGTATTGAACAGCGGCCGGCATCGGCGGACGAAGCCTCTCATTTGGCCGCCATTTGTCGGCCATTTCGGTGCACCGATCATAAATGGAGCCCGCTCCGGGTCACGTTAGCATCTCGGGAGAAAACGTGAAAAATCACACTTCGACGCGTGAAATTACTATCGATATACGCGGCCTGGTTTATCTTTATGTATTATGTTTTAACGAGATTAACAAGTGGACTAGGTATCACAATGATTTGTTCCGTACAAATCATTGTCATCATTATTTTTGTTCAACTAGTTGAGTATTTGTAATGTAGCGTTAGGAGAGTACGCGATGTTTAAATCTTCAGCTAAGTTTAAACTTTAAAAATGTTGCAGTAAAACTAATCAAGGAATACGCTTATTTTACTGTCAATTTCTTTGACTTAATTAATCGTAACTTAACAGAGGAGCATGAATACGTCCATAATATTAAATATGTCTGGCGGTCCTTCAGCGCATTCTTTGTTCTATAATTAATTACGGCCTGACACCGACTGTGTAGGGAATGTATGCGAGAGTACCACTTAGTGCTCGTCCGTACTCGCGTCATTTAGCTGAGCCTC
The DNA here is from genome assembly GCA_902829305.4 of Spodoptera exigua. Lineage (NCBI taxonomy): Eukaryota > Metazoa > Arthropoda > Insecta > Lepidoptera > Noctuidae > Spodoptera > Spodoptera exigua. The sequence continues at coordinate 12,247,341 of LR824603.2, forward strand.
GTGAAACCCTGGTTAGTCTGCGCATGCGCTCCAGGCACATTATACTCGTACATCAAGTGGTCGGAACAAGGCTTTCGCAAAAATTACATACCGCCGCCATACCAACGCAAAGTTCTCGTAGTGTAGCGATTTATTTATTTCACTTAAAGTGCATCGTAAACGGTCGCTGTAAGCACGCCGCCGCGCCGAAGACAGACGACGCCGCAAAATTCATTTATCGGGTATAAATGAATTTACTAAGAAGTATAATTTTTACAATATTATTGGCTCGTTATTGTACTTTAGTGTTGAAGAAAATAGATAACACGAGAGTCTCTGGTGCACGATTGCCGACATAGAGCGTTTGTAAGAATACAAGATACGTTGTATAACAATACATGTTACGAAGATCGTAAGATGTGAAACGCTATGTTTATTTCAAACTCCCAAGTTCTTTACAATGGTTTCACATTTTTACTATAAAGTTATTTAATTAAAAATGACTTATGTAGCTATAGGTACCTATAGATCATAACTACATACGTGACACCGACAACAGTTTACGATAGCAAGAATTTCTTAATGCTTTTTATTGAATTCGTTTTAAAATGTAGTTTTGTACAATATTAAAATAATAAACATAATTTAGATTTATTTCTTCAAAATTGTTATAAGAAATAATCGAGGAATGATAATTGTAGCTGTTCAAATGCGCCGACGCAGTCGTTCTGGCAGACGAACCGGCGGCGCAGATAGAGAGAGACAGAGCTACAATGGACAGAGAGGCAATACAATGTTGAAATTAAATTTGTATTTTAATGTTTTTATTTTCAAAGTTGCTTATATTATTTTTAATGTAATAGCAAATATGAATAGTACAAAAACTATAAATAAATTAACATTAAGTTTTTCACTAGTTTGTTGACAGTTTATTTATCTTATTCAACCTTACCTATATTATAGACCATAGAAGGTCACCTTTAGTAGGCCTTTTTTAGGGCTATAATTACCTATCAAACGACTTCTCTTGTCCTGGGTCCGTGGTTGGGAGGAAAGGAAGTGTCAGACTCTTACTGACCAAAAACCACCCCGTTTCTTTTCCTGCTCAGGGCTGGGTCCGCGGGTTTTATATGAACCTATTATAGGAACTTTTTAGGCACATACGGTTCAAGAGAGATATAAGAGACATCCTAGTCACGCAAGTGTCGTCACAAGCATGCCCTATCAAAGGCTTTGTAGTCTATTTATATTTTATAGTCTTCCATACCCTAATATTAGTAATGATCATATAAGCAAGAAGCTCCAAAAGGTACGAATTCAACCTAACCTAAAATAATTCATTTACGGTATATAGTTTTAAAAACAATTATAAAAGATCACGATTGAAAGCCAAAGTTGTAAACTTATTTGTAAAGTAAAACAGGTGTTCTTAACATTCTGGTTTACATTAAAGTATGTGGGTTAACATAACGCTATAAAATGCGAGCTACTTGCCAAATGTTTCAATACTATTAACTTGTAACTTTAATTAAAGTTTTAATTGATTTTGTAGTACCAACGAAACTGCAATTTCTATGTACCTAATGCACATGTTTCATCGTATAAGGTCGAGGTGGCCCCGAGATTAAGGCACTCGCTTCTCATGCATGAGGATGTGGGTTCGAAACCTGGCAAGTACCAATGTGACTTTTTCCGAGTTATGTGTACTTTCCACAGACACCACTGACATAATTATGGTGAAGGTAAACATCGTGAGGAAACCTGGACTTATAATTTCTAATTATAAGTTTGAAATCGCCGACCCGCATTGAGCAAGCGTGGTGATTAATGCTCAAACCTTCTCCGTGTGGGAAGAGGCTTTTGTTCAGCAGTGGGCACTTATAGGCTGATAAGTAATATACATGTAGGTAGCAGTATAATCCTAGATGACTCATAAAACACTAATATCTAATGTCTTCTTAAACAACTGGTAACTAAACTGATTTTATTTTAATTTTTACACGTCTCTTATTGGGAAATGAAATCATCAAATGAACATTTAGTTATACCAACAGAAATTAAATCATATATTATAAATAAGTCTAAGACAAATTGAACAATTATGAAATTAGATAAATATGTCATTTATTGGTGATGGACATGACATCATTACATCATATATATATCATCATATCCAGCCTATAAGAGCCCACTGCTGAGCAAAGGTACACGGTGAAGATATGAATAATCAGTATCACGCTTTGTTTAGGACGGATTGACGAATTCTAATGCATTAAAAATAACACAACATCGTAAAGAGGTGTCTTTACAATGTGGTCGGTGTTGTGTAATTAATCGGAATGATAACTACTAAATTGTTACTCGTACTATGATATAGCAATAGCAACTCAGTATAAACTCAGTGACCGCTCAGTAACCGGGTATTAACCCGCTCGAGCGCTGCCCGCCCCGCGTTTACTCCGCGCCTTAATGAGCTCTTACGCTTGACATGATGGATGAGCTCCGAAATCTGTTTGATTAGCGTTGCTTAAGCCGCCACACTCATTTTCTTTAACCTTATTAGCTGAACACAATGCCCGAGTTTAGATTAGCGTAAAAAAAACTGATAGTTATTTCTCTGTGTTTATGTTGCTGCTATTATAATATTTTACCCTCTATCGTAACGTATTAAAGACTATATAGTCTTTATTTGTAAAAATGCCTATCAACACCAGTCTGTTTACATCCACTGCTAAACAAAGGCCTCTTCAATTACCTATACACCACTGTTCAGTTCTTTTCATCCAACCACTGCCAGTCACCTCACGGATATCGTCCCTCCATCTAGCTGGAGGTCGGCCTACATTGGGTTTGCTAAACGTAGTCTCCACTCCTTAAAAAAATACCTGCAAGAGTAATTTAATGTTCCTATTTAAGAAATAATTTGGTTACCTGATAAGGCAAAGATAAGCAATTTAAAATAAAATATTACAGTAATAGGTACTTATTATTAGTCGTATATTTAATATAACAATATTTTTTGTAAGATATGACTAACAAAAATAAATGTCATAGGAAAATATAAAAAAGTCCGTAAAACTCAGTAGCAGTCTATGTAACACGACACTTATTGCTACGCCGACGGCTACGACTACTGCTACGGGCTACGAAAACGCAAACATGGTAACATTAGAAAAAAATAAAAACTTAGTCTTTAAGGAACTTCAGCCTTTAGGTATAGCTATTTCTTAACTTACTAAAGAATCTAAGTAACATTTCTTGCTAAGTTATTGTATAGTAGAATTACTTATCTCACCCTCGTACGTTACTTTACATTAAGCTTCAAATGCATGTGTTGTTATGAATGCTAGTAAGACATAAGGTAGAGTTATCTTAGGCTATATCATTTAGTTACCAATTTGGTAACATTCCCAAATTTAGACGTTCATAACTAAAAGTTATCTATTTAACTACGCTTGATTATTAAGACACATTCAGATATTATTATATTAATTGTTAACTTCTTATTTTAACAAGAAAATGAACAAACATTTATTTTAATTAAATTAATACATTTACTATTTACAGCACACGCCAAACTAACGCCATCTGTTGCCAAGTAGTAGACACGTAAAAGTCGTGTCTAAATAGAAAGCACGATAAAATCATGTAGCCAACTAAAATTATTTGTTGTCACGACATAAATAAAATTAAACGACCAAAACGTTTCGGTTAAATTAAATTCGATTCCATTTACAATGTTGTACAACAACAAATGACAATCAATTTGGCACGTAGCGTGTATTCACCCCTTTAGCATCGTGGCAGCGGCAGTGTGGCTTCCCCCAACACAAGTGAGACAATATGGCAACGCTGAGTCTGCGTCACGCCGACTTCTCGCCTCCTCGCGACACTGTAATCGAGGGGGACGAACAACCTTTGTCATCCTACCCCGCAAATCTGCGCACAAATAACAATCTACTCTAACACCAACGTTTAAGGACAAAATCCATTTGACAAAAATTCTGCAAGCATCATAAATTTTATGGCATTTTAATACAGCCATAACAACATCACAATAATAGGGTAAATGTTTTGGTAAGCCATAAATAAATTGAATTACGCCCCGCTGAGACACGACAAATTTGGCGACACACACTTTTATATCGTTAATAAACCACAATTGTGGTAATATCTAGGAAGTGCGCTTTCTTTACGTCCAGGTGATGCTTTGTCTATTGTACTGGACTTGAGACCGAGGCTATTGTTTAGCGTGTAACATACGTATTGAAAAACATTTAACGATATCCGTAATTGAAAATTTGAAATAATATAACAATTCTGTTAGCGAGCACTTTTGTAAGAGTTAAGTAGGTAAAAATTCAATAAGTAGGTACTTACGGTGTTAGAACGACGGCGCTCAGTATCCGTGAGACTTATGTTTTATATTGTCGATATATCTTTAAATAAAAGAAATGTCTTTTAAGGTAAAAATCTTTCTTTTCCTTAATAGCTTTCTTAACGAGGCTGAACCCAGTATGTTGTTCCGTGCCAGTCAGCATTTATTTCCAAGTAGATACCATTGTTTCTTTAACAATTACCTATAAAGTTTTTACATAGCGGGACTAATCACAAAACTGAAAAATGTGAAGAAATATATCTATTGTAAAAGCCTCTATGCGATCCTCTGTGGAATATAATTGAAGAGAGATTTTCTTGTCTTTAGGAAGTTATATTCCTTATAGGATTAGAGTTAATGTTCTAATAAGCGCATTATTTGGCGTCTGACCCCACTCCATCACAAATATTTAGATTTACCCTTATTCGGAACAACATATCCGTAGAGTATTTCTAACTAAGTAAAAATAAAAAAGAACTTCAACAAATATTTATTAAAACATCAGAAACCCGAGCACAAATAGTTACACAAGTTATAAATGTGTACACACAACTTCTTGGAACCCATTTTTTCTTTAAATAGTTTAAAGTGAAGAAGTCCATGGTTATTCAGCACGTCAGTAGGTACGAGTGGCCGGCCACTCGGCAACGCACGACAGAAAACAATCGCAGTGTTTGCTCGGCTCGGCTAATAGCCCATTAGCCGGCCGTACACGCGAACTCGACTTTGCTTTACTTGACACTAAACAATCTAGAATTAAAAGCAATTATTGTCGAACAACTTTTCTATCAACTCCACTACTTATTCACGAATATGCTGTTGTATTATTTATTATGTTTAGTTTTTTATTCGATAATAGGGTTTATAAAATTATTTAATTTGTAAGGGCACGCGTTTGCTATATGTAGCTACTTTTTATCGTCTGCTGTACCACAGAAACACAGCACTAAACTGCACGCACGTACTTAAGACACTACCTGCAGCTAGTTACTCATAATAAAAAACAAAAACATATTTATTTTGCACAAAGCAACCATAAAAGGCACTGTAAAAGTTTAAATATGTACTTGTAGGTGAAACAATAAATCGAGGGGATTTATGCGGGCGCAATAAATGTCTTCCTCAGTAAAAGTAAAGTGTGAAGTGTTGTTAGCGGTTATATTGCACAAACGTGGGATATTTATTTAAGAGGCAGTGAGTGAGGAGTGCGGAGTGCGGACTGCGGACTACGCAAACTGTGAGCACTCCGCGCGGAAATGGGCCACGACTAATGTGTGCGGTGCGAAGCGAACATTCGCCCTAAGCCCCGCGCTGAGTGTTAAGGTACGCCGTTCTGGATGAGAAATAGGCAAATAGCTTCTCATTATGCCGTTGTACAAACTTTTCTGTTACAAACTGAGAGTTATTTGCGAAAACGCCAGAAGGACTTCGTTACACGAACCATATATAGGAACTACGTTCTACGTACGTAGTTGTACAATATGCGATTAGAGAGCAAAACCAATTAATAACAACCACAATATTTTGATTAAATTAAATAAATAGCTGTTGAGGATGCGGACCTATACTGGTCAGCATCCTCAACAGCTTCAATGGGTTGTAAAACTAAATTGCACCTTATCAAAATTGTGGGGAAAATCCGCGTAAATCGGTCTTTGGATCGTTACGATCGGAACTTTTATGAGCTCGTACCCTTAGTGTAAATTTAGTGAACCAATATTTACTGGGCGAGGAAATGTAGCTACTTCTCCCTGCAAATGTAGCGGAACCCTCCGGAAATAGAGTATTGGCCAATTTGCTCGATTACTTACTCCAGATGAAATATTTACGCTTTCGTAACGTTTCGACTTTGTGCCCCATGATTGCGATGGATTGGTGCTTTGTGTGAACACTGAACATTAGTGTGAAAATGTTTACGGTACACGTACTTCCTGAAAAAAAAAAGACTCTCTCGCAACCTATCACGTCACTATGATGAAAGAATTTAGGAGCTATCCTCCTCAACTCTTTCATCCTCCTCAATTCTTATCGGCCCTAGCCAACGCAGTAGGCAAGATTCCCTGTGTCGGGAATCGAACGATGATCTCCGGCCACCGTAAGCGCGGGTCTGCGGACAGTGAGCAAGGACAGCTCCCCGCTCGACCAGAACTAGGCCCAGGCAATAGCCCAAAACAGACGGGCCCTATAGAGCTGATGTTCAGCCGGGGTTGCTAGGCAAGCGCAATAAGGCAAACGCGACGTCGCGTCGGCCCAGAGCAGGAGAAGAAACGGGCAGTTTTTAGTCAGTAAGAGTCTGACACTCTCTCTCGCCTCACCCCGGGGCGGGAGGAAGTTACTTGATGATTTTACCCTTGCAAAAGAACCTAATCCAAAAATTTACATATACAACTAGGGCATTTAGGAAAGTTTTGAAAATAGAAAATTGTTCTTTTTTAATGCATACAATGTTACAGGAAAACTTGTCTACACATTATGTCATATCAACCGATGCGCAAAGTTAGAACGCACACGCGTAAACAATGTTAATTAAAACAGTGTACGCGTGTGTTGTTTCATTAATAAAATGAATGAGTAGTGGGTGCAGGCAGTATGTACGGGAGCTCAACTGCAATTATGTTGCATTAGCTAACATTATCGCTTAGTGTACGCCATCAATTTAATTCAATGCCGATGCCGTTTGAACAGACTGCAATCGAAGCTCGATGTTTGCCACATTACACTTTATGTACCGGATAAACACGTTATGTAATTTGTAATGCTATATTTCATAGATAGGTACTTATTCATACTAATGTGTACTCCTGTCACAATATTGAAGACGTAAAATGACTCTTGTGAATTGAAAGTGCTTGATTGAAATGCATGGTTACTTTTGTAGTATGATCTTAATATTGCAGACTAAAAACACTCTTAAAATTAAGTAGTATATCCATTACATTAGATTGTATTGCTTTCCAACCACTATTATTAACAGAACCGTCGAAGCGAATGACCAATACCTTCCCTAAATGCCAAATAGATCTGAACCTATTCATTCAATTCAGCGGCTAAAGGTTAACTGTACGCGAACGCAGCATGCTCATAATTTGCACCGCAAGCGATGAAACAAAGGAAGTTCGGTGTGGTTGCACCGTCCGTCTGTCCATCGTCATTAGCACTAATAACTCCATACACGTAACAAATTGATATACAAAAAACACCCTTATTGGTTAAGAGATAGGGGTTTGTCGATGCCTGGCTAGTTACCGTTGAATGTGCCTCGCAGAAGTGACGTCCTTGCGGTTTGAGGAGGAAACTATCTTTGTGCCTGCTAATAATTCTATCAATAGGCGCATCGCTGCGGTCTACGTGGTAATCGTTCGGAATATGTTTGGAATGCAGCCATCGAACGCCGACAACAATTGACACAGGAAGCCTTAGCCGACAGACGAGCTGTTTCACTGCGGTCGGACGGTTACACCCGCAATAATTTCCTAGTTGTTGTTTAGACTTTGTTGTAAATTATTTTAGCATGTCATGTATCCTTGACTTCTTTTTTTATTATTTAGATTTTCTTATTAGAAACTCAAGCGTGTGATGACATTTGTTACCACTCCTTATTTTCCCGGAAATGGGAAGAGTCGACTAAGGAACGGAGGCCGGATAGCAGTGCTCTGTGCAGGGCAGGTAGATAAGCCTGATTCTTTTTAAACTGCGATATCCAACTCCTTGCTATTAAAGATTCTGGCGAAATATTCTTTCATGGAAGAAGCGTATATTGCAGTGACATGCAGGTACTCACAGCTGAGCAAAGACCGCTTCTCACATTGAGAAGGTTTGTTAATTAATCACTACGCTTACTCAAGGCGATTGGTTGGAAGGATTGGTGATTTCAAACATACAATTAGAAATTAAAAAACTCATCCTCAAAATGTTTGTTTTCATTGTTAATCAGTCATCACTATATTAAAAAGTATACCTATTTTATATCACGAAAAAAAAACAAATTCGCACTGGCCAGGTTGAAATCTGCGTAGGTACTCAGACATGAGAAACGGGCGTCTTAACCTCTGGGCCACCGCGATTAGACAGTTAAATACTTCTTTAGTTATTAGTTTTGTTTCATTGTTTAACTTAGCGAACTAATCTGATCCAACAGAAAAACTGTGTATACAGTTTTGTTGGACATTTTATACTTTTTATAATGTAAAATGTACCTTCTAAGCAATAGCAAAATAAATAAAATAATAAATAAAGAATTAAATTTAGCACCATACAGCAGTACGTTTTTTGTTTGACGATACATATTACTACTTTTGAAACAAAAAGGTTTAGATAGGTTTGTACCACTGTCCTTCTTTGTGAAAGGTACTTAGTCCTTATAGGCTAAGAAAGGACACTTCATGGGTAGTAGCCTAAGTTTTTATGGCTTGTTCACATGGTGTAAAGCGTCAAATAGGTAAGCAGACGAATCACCTTATGAATGATCGCAAAGCTGTTTCTTTTTGATGGGTTAAATCATCAAATTACTTATTTCTCTTCGAGAATGCTTATCTAACACTTTGACAATGCTTTTTGCCTCACCCTCCTCCTCTCCATGGGTGATATAAGTTGATATCCTCAATTGAATTAAAGTTAATCAGTTGTAACATATAATTTGGCTCTCTCGTCGTGGTGTCCTGGAGGTTAAGGTGCCCGCTTTTTATGCATGAGGGTGAAAATCTTGGCAATTACCAATGTGACTTTTTTCGTGTTAAATGTAGGACTACTACTTACGTTCTAAGATTATTTACACACGCACCAAAATTCGGTGAAGGAAAACATCGTGAGGATATCGGACTTATAATTTATATTTAAGTATAAGTTTGAAATCGTCAATCCGCAAGCGTGGTGACTACTGTTGAGCAGTAGTCACCACGCTTCCTTCGCAACCTTCTCAGTGTGAAAAGAGGCCTTTGCTCAGCAGTGGACACTTATAGGCTGATATAGTGTAATTATGAGCTAAATGAAGTTTTTATTAAGTGGCAACGTTAGGTTTATTAATAGCTCATGGTCGAGATTGATAGGTAGGTACCATTTTGTTCGATAACGTTTTGCCATGTTGTAGGACATGATCCCATTGCTATAAAAAAATTGAGAAAAAACGCAATTATGACGTAAAAAAGCGGGTGGTCATAAGTCTAACGAAACTGATGCTGCCATCTGTTGTTAGAATATGGAAGCTACTTGTAAATTGTTTATACTATTCGACACTAGATGGCAGTAGAAACTTAAGCGTTTATTTTGATACGTTTTTTTTTGTGAGGGGAAAAGCATCAAATGACTTCTCCCGCCCAGGGCCGGGCAGGAGGGAGTGTCAGACTCTTGCTGACTAAAAACCCCCCTGTTCCTTCTCCTGCTCTGTGCCGAGGTCGCGGTACCTCATTGCGCTTACGTTAAAATATGAATAGCGTGTTGGTATATAATATTAGTAAAAAAATTTAATATAAAATATGCTGCATAAATCACTCTTGTAACAGGCTGGTTATATCGGTGTACCGACAGAAAATAATTAACTTCTATGTAATACCTAGACAGAATGTCAGACTGACATGAAAAAGCAAATATCGCGAAGTTTTGTACGATACACTTTATTTTTTAGTGTGGAATTTTGATGTTTTATAACATTTATTAAGGAAGAATGTCTAAGTTTTCTAGAGTTTTATTTGTAAGACGGCTTCTCTCCTCTGAAAAACGAAACTTAATAAGAAAAAGTAGCTCACGGGCTTCTTTTAATTTGTCCGAGCCGGCTATTGAAGCTTATTTGAAAAGAATGATGTTCGAGCATGAAGACCTCTATATGAAAACCAAGAGAACTCCAGAAGAATCTCGACGTTATTTTCAAATAAAACCAATCGTCAATGTACTTCAACACCGCATTTCTTTGCTTGATAACATTGCATCACTTAAACAGCAAATTAAGACGAAATACTCAGGAAGTGATGATGACGCTGCTGAGATGAAAAGAATGATAAAAGAAGAAAGTAAAATATATGAAAAACGTATGGAAGATATCGATCGGGAATTACAAATGATGCTCCAAGAACCAAACCTAACGGAAAGTGTAGTACTATTGGAAGTCAAGGCTAAAGCAGGTGGAAAGGAAGCTATGAACTTTGCGCAAAATTTATTCGAAATGTATAAATCATATGCAAAATATAAAGACTGGGAAACTAGCATCGTATCTTATGAGAAGTCAAATGAGGACGGAATTATGAAAGCTTCAATGTTCATTGAGGGTTTAGGTGCATTTGAATTTATGAAAGTAGAGGCTGGGCTACATCGTGCTCAAAAAGCCTCTGCCACCAAGGAAGACGGTCAGGAAATCCAAACTAGTACAGTAGCTGTGACCGTTTTTCCAACGCCTACTGAGGAAGAACTAAGTATCCCTGATTTTGATATTATCGAAGAGCAACTTTCTAATGATAACTCTGCTCGGATCACTCACGTTCCGACCGGGTTGGTGGTTGAATGTAAAGAAAATAAATTGAAAGCAAAGAATAAACACGTTGCTCTTCAGAAATTAAGAACACTGCTGCTAGAAAAGCAAGATCAAGCAAGCAGCGGCAAATCTAATTCTGAGGTTTTTTGCTTATTTTTATATAAAGTGCATCAACAGGGACACTTTGTTGGCAGAAGTTAAAAAAGAACTACCTGATAAGGTATATTTGGCAGTGTCATAAAAACTTAACACTGTTTTAAATATAGAAAGATAAAGTTTTGAATCCTGCTGTAGTCTGACAACAAGGTGATCCTCTTGACTCGTCATTTTTGGTTTGTCCATTCAACCTATTACCTATTCAGCATTTAATGTTTTGCATATCATAAGTGGCACAGACCTTTTTAACTAGGTAGGTACCTAAAATTTTTGTTTTCCATGCCTTTAATTATTTGGCACCCAACGATAGTAGAAACCTGATGGCATACCAATTGTGCCCTGGAAGTTGGGAAAGCCTTTGGTGTGAAACTGTGAACGCAACTTGCGTCGACACACTTGCACTCTCACCTTCCAGTACCGCCGAGTTGTGCTGGTTCGACTGATAGGTATTATTGCAGAGCACCTCAAACGGCGCAAATAACCTAACTCGTAATTACATATTTGAGCCGGATTGGGATTTTAGGCCAGTGAGGTCCGTGCACATTGTCTATTCAAAGAGATACCGAAACACGTGGTCGAGTTACCTTTTTCGGGAGCAGAGGTCTATTTTTTTTTCGGACATGGCATAAGCATACCTAGGTATATTATTATAATTTGGCAATACTGCCAGCCTCCGGAGCACTTTCCCCACGTGAAAGTAGGTATCGATGAGAATGAATTGTTCGATGCAATGTTTTAGTTTGACTTGTTAAGTACTAAACGGTCTTATTGATAGAATGAAGAATAATGAATATCTGATTTATTACCAATTAATTAAGATATTTATTTTCAATTACTTTTCACACTTTACAGGTCTCTAAGGCAAATGAAGGGCAAGAAGTACGAACTTACGATTATTTACAGGATGAAGTGACAGAACATCGTAGAGGTGGCGGAACAGTTCAGAATTTACAAAGATTCATGGAAGGTAGCGAAACATTGGAGCAGGTCCAAGAAAATTTTCTGAGAGAACAGACATGTCAAACACTCATGGAAGAAATTAATCAATATGTAGCAGAATCAGTCAAAAATTAGGTAGTGTAATTTCTTTGAAGATTTTACAAGAAATTTACTCATCGTTTTGTTATCGAGTTATTAATTTATGAATTAATTTTAAAATAAAAGGCTTCCTCTATTATCTGTAATTTTTAATGTAACTGTGTGGGGAGCCATGCCTCTGCATATACCATAGTCTCACAGAAAACCGGCGTGAAACAACCGCAGCGTTATGTTTCGCCATGTGAGGGTTACCGGAGGTCCAATCCTTCCGCTCCCTCAATCCCTAAATCTCCAAATCCCTAATCCCCAAAAGGTCGACAACGCACTCATAACTCCTTTGTTGTTGCGGGTGTCCATGGGCGGCGCTGATTGCTTACCATCAGGTGGTCCGTCAGCTCGTTTGCCAACCTATCGCATAAAAAAAAATTGTTTTCTTATTTTAATTAAATATACAGTCCTTGATGCTGTAACGGTTAGAGCTTCAAGGACTGTATATTTAATACAGATAGTGGGACCCGTGCGAAGCGGGGCGAGCAATTATATAGTTGTTTATAAAGTTGAATCTTTAATAGTGTCATTATAGTGTAAGTGTAAGAAGAATTAAAACTGTTTTACTTTGTTGAGCAAAGGAATCCGTTTACAGGATCTCTGTTATAAAGTTGTTTATAAATATTGTCTACTCGATAATGGCGTAAGTATTACCTACATTATTTATAATAAAATAAATTCAACATCTTCAATCGCAAAAGGGTCACTAAGATCTCGAAGACGCGTCCTCTGAATTTTTGTTTGGTGGTTATCTTGTGACGCATCTCTTTCAAGAAACTCGAGGATTAGTAACTCATCACACATATTTAATGTTGTAGTAAACAGTATGTGATAAAAACTTAAAACAATTCAGTAAAAGCTACTCGACACCGGCGTAAACTGACTGGTTTGTTTGACACAATTTTTGACATTTGAGCAAGCTAAGAAATATCAGTTTGGTGGTCATAATACGGGTTTGCCAGCCAATATACGTGCAGAAATCGGTCAAGTGTCACGTGACTGCTAACTGACTGGCAATAAGACGTCATAATACAGATAAACAAGGCAGTTCATTTTAAGGTGTAAATTGACTGGAATTAAGAGATCGTAATACGCCCCCTGTGGGCGTATTACAACCTTTTTAAAATCCAGTTTGTTTCCTGGCAGGTCAGTTTAAGGCCGTAAACTGCATGGTTCTTTTTCGTATTATGACGTACGTTTTTCTGACTGGTTTCATCCTGGATGATTGTCTGTGGTTGGTTTGCACCGTCTTGAAAGATTGCGTTCGAAAACATCTTAAAAGGGTTACTGGTATATTACGGTTTTTGAAAATTGAATGTAATATATTATATAATGTAATTTCCTAACAGAATCGAGATTAAGAATGAGTTCAAAAACGAATTATGTATTATATGCGTAAGTACAATGTCATAAATATGAAAATACAGCACTGTCTCACAACATAAATTTTTGACATACGCTACATTTCTGAACCTAAGTAATGGTAGGTAGGATAGGTGATAACAGCTCACCCGGCAAAAATAAAAGTTTTTGTTATAATAAGGGTTTTTTAACTAATGAAGTCCATTTATTTTACATACTTTGCTTGAATATGAGGTGAATTCAATAATTTCGTAATCTGCTTTATCACCACGGACACTGTAGGCTGCGCTACAGAGTGTGCAGATATATCACCAACAGGGCGTTGATACGACCCCGTAGCATAAAATGATAATGCAATTAACACCTGAAAGAATAATTAATTTGTAAGTTTATTGATTTCATTAACAGTACACATACCCAAGATACAGAATCTAAGACTAAGTAATGGCTAAATCTATTATAATTTGAACAAACTCTAAAATTACCAACCTTCCTTTCAATTGGTAAATCCGACGAACTTGTAGACCCAGTAGCTGCATGAGGTCGCAGTTCATCGCATAAGTTGTGGACTAATTGTTTATTAAGCCTGTATCGCTTAATAAATTCAACATCTCCAATCGCAAAACGGTCACTAAGATCTCGAAGACGCGTCCTCTGAATGTTTGTTTGGTGGTTATCTTGTGACGCATCACTTTCAAGAAACTCGAAGATTATTAACTCATCACACATATTTAATGTTGTAGTAAACATTATGTGATAAAAACTTAAAACAATTCAGTAAAAGCTACTCGACACCGGCGTAAACTGACTGGTTTGTTTGACACAATTTTTGACATTTGAGCAAGCTAAGAAATTTCAGTTTGGCGGTCATAATACGGGTTTGCAAGCCAATATACGTGCAGAAATCGGTCAAGTGTCACGTGACTGCTAACTGACTGGCAATAAGACGTCATAATACAGATAAACAAGGCAGTTCATTTTAAGGTGTAAATTGACTGGAATTAAGAGATCGTAATACGCCCCCTGGTCCTACGCGACCGATGATAACCTCGACGCGTTTACCATCAGAGATGAAGACTGAATATTTGACCGAAAAGAAGTAATCGGTGATCACATTTAATGCATGAGTTGTAAAATGAATAAAATGAAAGATAACTAAAATATCGATGGCATTAAAACAATAGATTACTCGATACCACTCGAACACTAATTGTTTGATATGACAACAGTTACTTGAATTTCGCATTGAATTAAACATGTTGATTCAACCTTCTTTGTACTTTCATATTGTTCCCCATAAATCTTTCTGAGTTCCTTCTAAACTTGGTTATCGTTGCATTGTTACTTAATTATAATAATAATAATTAATATGTTTATATTTAATTAGATAGGCTTTAGTCATAGGCCTTAGTCGTTAGACGATTATGACAGCATGTTATTTGTTGCTTTTGTCTACGCTTATTTATGCTGTGATCAAAATATATGTTTGACGTCCTACTGACAGCAGTCAAAATGATTATCAGCTGAGTTTTATAACCTCTTTCTCGAACTTCTTAGAGAAATATTTTTATTCCACAAAATGTTTTGAATTAAAAACGCTTGCAATCAAACTTTAAAGTGTTTTATAAGCGAAATTTTTGGAAGTATTCGTACACTAAAACAATGTCACTTGCAAGAATTTTCTTCTCCAGGCGGCTATTTACAGCTGAAAACTTCTACATACTCCGTAAGTTTAGTTCGCAAAATGCTTTGAATTTATCAGAACCGGCCGTTCAGGTGTACTTGAAGCAATTGATGCTCGAACATGAACACTTGTGCCTTAATATGAAAAGGACTGCTGAAGAAAACAGGCGTTTATTTCAAATAAAACCAATCGTAAATGTACTGGAACAGCGAGTTACGTTATACGACAACATTGAGACGCTTAAAGAACTCAATAAGAAACCACATCATGATGACGAAATGAAAAAGATGATAAAAGAAGAAGCTGAAATATACTTGAAGCGTATTACGGAAGTAGACGAGGAGTTACAGTCAGCTCTGCTCGAGCCCCAGCTCACAGATGGCGGCGTGCTGCTAGAGGTCACGGCTGGCGCTGGTGGGCAGGAAGCCATGCTGTTCGCGCGCGAATTGTTCGATATGTACGAATTATATGCCAAGCACAAAAACTGGCAAGTTTGTCTTGTTTCTCTTGAGAAGTCAGATATTGGTGGCATTAGAAAGGCTTCAATGTTTATTGATGGTGTAGGAGTGCCAGAACTAATGAAGATGGAGGCCGGTGTGCACCGTGTACAGAGAATTCCTGCTACTGAGAAGGGTGGACGCATACACACAAGTACAGTATCCGTGGCTGTTTTGCCTAAACCTACTGATATTGAGGCGAACATCTCTGACCGTGACCTTGTCATTGAAACTAAAAGGGCAAGTGGTGCTGGGGGTCAGCATGTGAACACTACAGACAGTGCTGTCCGCATCACTCACACTCCAACTGGAACAGTGGTTGAATGTCAAGAAGGTAGATCACAAATAAAGAATAAAGAGATTGCCATACAAAAGTTGAGGACCCTTTTATTGGAGAAACAACAACAAGAACAACAATCTAAAATCAACAGTGAAAGGAAATCACAGGTTTGTGTGTTTATTAATTTATCTAATTTTTATTAAATAAGCAAATTATGGTGTACTATGTAGTTAAATAATAAATAAGTAACACAATATGAAGTTAAATAATTCAATATAAAAATTGCTTGTAATTGCTTGCAGGTTGGATCGAGTAATAGGAATGAGAAAATTAGAACATACAATTATCCCCAAGATAGAGTTACAGAGCACCGGGAGGGAGGTGGCACCTTTCACAATCTAAAGGGATTCATGGAAGGTGATGGGCAACTGGAAGAGTTACAGCATAGCCTCCTCCGAGCCCATAAACATCAGACACTCTTAGAAGAAATCAAAAAATTTGCCAAGTACACAAATATGAAAACAGTTGATAATAACTAACCAAATCAAGTAAGATACAGCTATGTATTAATATTTATTATTATAGTAAAGTGTAAATTTTGTCAAATATTCAAGATTAAATTGTTGTAAAAATGGGTTCGACATTATGATTTATTGCAGTTTATCCTGTATTTAGAAAGTATGGTACTGTATGGATTTGCTGTTGCTTATTTTCATAATCATCATCAAATCAATGATGGTAAGCAATCTGATACATCAACAAGGGGTAACAAGTGTGTTGCCCACCTTCAGGGGCTTTAGGAATTAGGGCAGAAGGAATAGGAATCTGGTAACCTCAATTATACACCAACACCATAATGTGAGTTGTGATATCACTTCATTTGAGCTAACCCATTCATAAAGAAGCATGGAACTTATTCAGGTTATGTAGAAATTGAAAATTGCATTGAATTATTTCAATATTTATTTATTTTGTACAATGAAACAATCACATTTCAGTAATTAATTAAAGAGTTCACGTCTAAGACAAATACATAAATGACAGAGATTCGAAATACTAAAATCTAATAATAATATAATTACAAGTATACAACCACTCTGTGGTGTTATACTGCATCAATATAAGTAATAGAAGAATACAATAAAATTGAAGTTTGAACTGTTCTCCTTAATTGCTTGGTATTATGGATGCTACGAAATACTTCCATCCCTTTTCATAATTCATTAGCAGGACGGAGAGAAGATAATATTAAAAGTAATATACAACACAGAAAAACTGACAAAGTATTATCTAGAAAATCATGCAAAAAGCCATTTCTTTTACAAAAGCTATATTATTATCTTAATAATATTTTTTTATTATTTTACTATTTAATTTAACTAACACCCCACATGGTGTTTGTGGATCATCCAATTTGTTGATATGAATATTTTTATTGTTGCTTCCTATTGTGGCACAATGGGAGCATATTCTATCATTTAAAATTTGATATGTGGGAATGACATGTACTTTATTGAATTACCTACCTATTCTAAAAGCAGAGATCAATGTAATTCACAATTAAATAACACAATAAAAACTATGTTTTTAAAAGTTTTAAATATGTTTGACAAGTCTTTAAATTTTTCTATGAACAAACATAATTATGCTTTGATAAACTATGACATTTGATAACAAAACGTTAAAGTATTTCATATTATAATTATCTATTTTATTTAATTTGAAATTTTTAAAGGTAAGTTACATAGAACACAGGTATTAATTATATTTTCTATTATAGACAACTTTGACAAACGGAGAAGGTGCAAGTAATTAAGTATTATTTTCTACTTAACTCCCATTTGTCAAAGATATCGTTAGCCTTGCAGGCATATAAAGGTGTGTTCACATTAACAGTTAGCTGATGGCACTGCACTACCTTGTATCTAGACATTCTATTGCTAGCTTTTAATGTGATCACACCATTAGTGTGACTCGTTTTTCGCAATTACCTAACATGAAATGTATGTGGGTATTTTTACGTCACTTGTAAGGGCATTTTCATAATTTACGCCAGATATCGAAGTATCAAAAATAGACTCAGTGTAACCCATGTCTTGCTGTTGCCCGGTAAACTGCCGCGTCCACACATGTCGATGTTGCTTTCCTGTAAATATATTTATTGTTATTTGTCACTGAACACATAGGTACATGAAATCCTTTCCCGAGTGTCGTCATTGTGAGGACCACCTAGAGGATACGGTGGAGCATACGGTAGCGGTATGCCCTGCCTGGGCTGAGCACCGCCGTATCCTCAGGGAAGTGATCGGCGGCGGCGACCTCTCGCGCCCGGCCTTAGTCGAGGCCATGGTGCGGAGTGAGAGGAACTGGGACGCCGTCTCCTCCTTTTGTGAAGCAGTCATGCTCGCAAAGAGAGAGGCGGCCCGCGTGAGGGAGCAATCCTCCTCCTCGCGCCCCAGCAGCCGCAACTGGCGACACTACGGGCGTCGGGGATCGAGGGACGATCTCCGGCCACCGTAAGCACGGGCCTGCGGTCGGCGAGTAAGGGGAGCTCGCCGCCCGACCAGAACCAGGCCCGAGCGTACGGCGCGTAGCGTTCCGCGCGCGCCTCAAAGAGCCATTCGACCACCACAGACGGGGCCCTAAAGGGCTGATGTTCAGCCGGGGTTGCGGGGTAAGCGCAATGAGGTACCGCGACCTCGGCACAGAGCAGGAGAAGGAACAGGGGGGTTTTTAGTCAGTAAGAGTCTGACACTCCCTCCTGCCCGGCCCTGGGCGGGAGAAGTCATTTGATGATTTTACCCTCACAAAAAAAAAAACATGAAATCCTTTGATATTAACAGCTGTTGTTCCCAATTAGATTGGACTTTTTTCATCCTAAAATTAGATTTATTGGTGGGTTCATCAACGTCCCTAAATAAGTTAAACAAAATCATCTTCATTCTCTACTTCTTTTCGTTTCTTTTTCATGTGTTGTGGCTGCGTTCACAAACATACAATTTCACATACATTCTATACCCAGACCGGTAACAAAATTTTTTGATAAAACGAACGAGTTGTTCTGTGCGGGAATCGAACCTGCGACTCGTTGCGCGGCAACCAGTTGCCCAGCCACCGCAACAGCCGTGCAGTCTTTCATATTTTCTTACTTTGCTTATTCCAAGTTAGCAGCTTTGAAGAGGAAGCGCACAGTACTAACCTACTGACTTCATTAATTATATAAGTTTTTGTATCAAGTATTGGTCTACCATGTATATTATTGCAGTAACATACCTCACTATGATTCCGGATACACGAAGTAGGTTGCTTTCTGTACAAAGGATGCATATGCTTCAAGCAGGGCAGCGACTCGTTGTAGTTCACCTCAGTCGCGTCTACTGACATGGCGGCCACTTCTTCTTTGGGACAGTTGGCGTCTACAACTATCATTAGCATATTCGTGTAGTTCACATGCTGTGCGTAGAAGGGCCGGCTGCATTCCGTCATAGGTTTATTCAGCTTCGCGTCAAGGTTGCTGTAGTCCGTCAGCTGGTACAGATACATCTCCCTGTCACAAGGAGTTGGCCTGGTCCGGTTTATTAACACCAGCTTCTCGTAATCCCTCTCCAACACTCGCATGTTTGGAGGTTTCGACATACTTGGGTCGTCTGTCTCTTCATCGTTCTCGTAACTCTGGTATGCTAAAGGAACAGATAATATCTATCAATTTTCTGCCAAAGATTTTGTATTCCATGCACGAGCAAAAATTGATAGGATGTTAATTATCGCAATAAAAATGAAACATGCAGTAGAATAAAATATTTTAGAGATCTGTACAATTTTAGTTAGGTAGGTATACGTAATTAAAACGTTACATTGATAAAGAGATAATTGAAAAAAGAATAAAAATGTTTATGGTAAATATACATTTTACCTGTTTTGAGATTAAAAAAAAGAACATAACACATACGATAACAATAAGTAGAATATTGAAATATATACTTAGTCATGAAATTTTTAGTCTTTTAACTTGAAAATTACAATACAATTGCCAGAAGTCATGCAAATCCTTAAGAAAACATTTTATATTGCATCCTGTATTTAATCAACGGGATGACAGATCCACTCCACTATATGTACCTATACCTTGCACAATCACTTTTCCCATTGGAAGGGTTCTTTGACTATTTCAATTTATTAAAATACTTAATCATTCTTAAGATCTACGAACATGCACATTCACCTCGTTGGGCAAGCCTACTCTCGTAAAATAGCATGTTGAAGCGTCTACAAAATAATATATTTGAACGTTAACAGATAACATATATTTTTATAAAAGTCGAGAATAAGCTTGCGTTCTATAAAATCCACAACTAAATCTATTCGATCAAACATAACCATAATGTATAAAAATATTGTATCTATGTATTGTCGACGTGCGTGTGTGCTCGCTCTACAAGTAACTCACCAGTGGGTGTAACATTCTCTGAAAAAAGATGGAGTCATTACTACTTTAGTAGAAATATCTAAGTCCAATTGTTGACTCCATTATTGAATTTTGCTCTCGCTACAAGTATTGTGATAACCAGCTAGGAACAGTAATGTTGGGTGCAATTCAAACGTGGTGCACGCTCATGCACCCAAATAACTTTCGTGTATTCAAAGTGACGAAAAGTTTTTAATTTTTAAAACGTATGACTAGTATTACGTGTCTGTTCAATCTAGGGAAGACAAAACCTAAATAGTTTTCAACATTATTAAATTTTCATTTAGTGTAGTCAAGTTGTATCATGCACAGAAACATTTATAAGCACAATTTAGTCTTCCGCGCAAACTAAAAATTTTAATTTACGTCCATTAAAAACGTATCGGTTCTACACAGTTTTATTCGGCTATGAGTGCTCGTTGTCATGCAGATTCACAGTACATGCTGACAACGCTCAAGAGCAACATCGAATGCGCATAATAATCCACAACATTTAGCCTCTCGCGCCAACCGACACCTTTATTCTTATATGGAATTATTCTGGAACTATCCTAGCACATGTATCAACATAACAAACACCAAATGGCTAAAGCTTGGAGTTCACGTACCGTCGTCCAAGGAGTAGCTGGATGCTTGTGCCAAACCTGTCGTAATGCAGTTGTAGAACCAGACTGTGGTGGCTATAAACCAAGCCATCACGAGCCTCAAGTTTTCGAGTGGCTGTAAATTATGTAAGAAGATAAATTTTAATGCGCTTTAAATATGTTTACCTCGAAATCTCATCTCTTTACGATAAAGGCTATACTGTAGTACAGCCTTTATCGTATCGTATAGATATACAATCGAATCTATTGGATATATTATAATTAAAACGTGTATTACCGTAAAGAGCATTGTAGCTGGGTTCGTAGTTTTCTTTTCTCTGAAGCAAACTGCTTGATAGTCTACGATGTGTACTGCCTTATACACCTCATCTTCCACCAATCTTGCCATAATATCTGGTCGGATCTGTAAATAATAAAATATTTTTTATTATCTTCTATGCGTCATCAGTTGGTTAAGTCCTGGTTACGGAGAAATAGTCTTACCCTTCCAAAGAATTGTCCAGTCTGCGTCGAGTCTTCGCTGACTATTATCCAGCCATTGTTGTCCACCAAGTAACAGTCCCAGCTATCAGATTGACAGGTTGTGCATTCCTTGTTGTGTTCACACTGGAATAAATGAGTCCAGATGCTTTTAATCCTCTTTTGGTCCAGTCAAAACTTAAGGACTCAAAAAATAAACTTACCGAAGAAGTAATATTATCAAACCATTCGCTGAGTCGTTCGTGTTTGAATTGGAAGCCAACAACTGCAGCTGGAGCTTTTCTATGGCCGTCTCCATGAAAGACCGCGTGCGAAGCGGTGACCATAGCCAAGCTGACGTTAAGAGGAAACTTGTCAGTGCTCAGATCGACACTGTATACATAACTAAGCGGGTCCACATAGTGCTGTTCCACTGCTCGACGGTACCAAACTTCCTCGATCGCTCGTGGCCACTGTTTTCCAAATTCTGGTCTAGAAATAGAAGGAATAGATTAATAAATCATCTTTAAAAGTAAATGTACCCCTTTGCTTCGGCAAGATCATCTAGAATGATTTTCACACGCAGAAAGGTTGTAGAAAAAGGTTGTAGAAGTGTGTTTAAGTGTGGGAGAGCCATGCTTCGGCACGAATGGGTCGGCTCGACCGGAGTGATACCACGGCCTCACAGAAAACCGGCGTGAAATAACCACAGCGTTGTGTTTCGCCGTGTGAGTGGGGTTACCGGAGGCCCAATCCTTCCCCTCCCCCAATCCCTCCTAAATCCCTAAATCTCCAAATCCCTAATCCCTAAAAGGTCGGCAACGCACTCGTAACTCCTCCGTTGCGAGTGTCCATGGGTGGCGCTGATTGCTTACCATCAGGTAATCCGTCTGCTCGTTTGCCGACCTATTAAATAAAAAAAAAAAGAAAATATATGTTCATTTCCTAAAATTTTTGAAATAAGACGGTTTTTCGATATCGTGTTAAAAATCAAAATCTTACGAAAGTCCTACTTCGTACAATATACATATCACGTGCATTTCTGATAAATGGTTTGTTTAATACAATGTCTTACTTGTCATTATCATGCTCCTTTGGGGGATGAGTCTGCCATCGTGTGAGACCACTATGTGTCGATAGGAAAGCCACTATGTATCCAAAGCGTTGAATGAACTCGACCCTGTTACAAACATTATATTTGCTGTTTATTTTGCCTAAATTTATATTTAGAAATCTTAAAACTACTTGATTATTGAGTGGTCTTTTTGTATGTTAAATCGATATATTTGGTTTGACTCGGGAGATTTCTCGCGTATAAATTGTTACTGTTTTTTGTTAGTAATTTGATATGTAATTGGGTACCTACTTATGAAAGTATATACCTAAGTAGGTTGACTGATTGATTGTTTTCTTTTCTTTTCTAATCTTAGATTTTGTTTATTTATAGTTATGATAGTTGTTTTTATTTTTCAACGCAAAAAAATATTCAAGAAAATTACCATCCTTAATAGATTTTACGATTATAGTAATTTTGTTTTCCTAAAAACCTATTTTACATCACGAAGGTAAAACCATATTATTTATATAAAATTCATAGAAATCTGTCCATTTTGCCAACAAAATTTCGACTTGTCGTTAAGTGTCTAATTATGTTCTGTAAGCAGGTGTATTTGGTTAAACAGTTCCTACTTTAACTTCTTAACGTTGCTCTTATTATCTATTTCAAAAATATACAAACCCATCCAAGCTGCGCTTTAAGAAAGAAATATACACAATAAAACAATTCTTTAGGATCCACATTAGTTGAAACGTTCTTAAGTCTTTCTGATTGTTAATGTCCTCGTAGATAAATCCATTGTTCATCTTGAACTGTCTATCCCTTAACCAAAATAACAAGTCATGCAATACACTGTTCCACGTCATAAATTTACTTTACCTCGGCAACAATCCGATCACTTTTGTCAATGGGCTATCCGGGTGAAAGTAGTAAAAATGCATTCGATATAAATTATAATGTGCTTCAAATTAAATTGCAATTCATACTTTACCGAATTAACTATAACTCGGTTAAAAAGAAAATCATCACTTCAAGTGAATGATGAAGGAAAAGTATTAGGAAGTATAAAAGTGTAGAAAATAGAACTTACGCCTTTTCGTCTGACGCGGACTCGGAAATACTCTTGTTGAACCAGGCTGTGTTTCGGGCGTCATACACCAAAGCTTGCATTAAGCCATGATCGCCTGATGATATAAAAGGGAATATAATACAATACCATAAAAAATAATTGGGTAACTTTTTTGCTCAACAAATTGAATGTGTTCACAACATTGTGTTTATGAATGAATGAAATAAACTAATTATTATTTGTACCGTACAGTTCCAAATCACATTTTACAATATTGGTTGGTTACTAGAATAATTTCCCTAGGAAGCCCATAAATATTTGATGACAAATTAGTACAATTTTGATTTGATAATAAAAAAAATCACCACTCACAATAATATTCGTTTCTAGGAGTGCTATTCGATACTTTGTTCCTCTCCCTCGCCTCTGGTGTTCCTGGAAAATAAAATCTGTACTGAGAAAATTGTTTGCATATGATTACATGTGCCTTAAAATTTTGTTACATTAGATACTTGATATTGTTTTAAAAGTTATAACGACCACTATAAGTTGTGAACCAACTTAGCCTGTATTCTACGTGAAGAAAAGTAGCATTTCGCACAGTTTTTTTTATATAATAGAAATTTTCGATCGTTGAAAAATCTGCTATCAATCAATCAATATTTTCTATCTAGATTTAAGGCCAAAAGATCTTACAGGTACAATTAAATGGAATATTAAATTACCATTGTTATGCCTCTCATGTCCAGGTTTATTCTTATGGTGTTCTGGGGGCCGAGGCTTGGCTGGCCACCGCCACCCTGGCTTGGCTACTCGTTCCAAGAAGTAAAGTAATTCTTCTTCAGCATTCGCAAACGTGCGCTCGTAATGTCGACAATATAACCTGAAAGTATAAGTGATCATCAATCGCGGTTACAGGATTCTTACCAGATGAAAAATGGCTATCGCTTCGAAACGCTGCCATTCTTAATTGTGTCATTCGAGCAATATTTTATTGCCATTGTAACTGCTTGACCATATCGACCATTACGGCCATATTAAGTGTTCGAACGAATGTTAGAGAAAACAAAAGCTTACTGTAATAGAAACGGCTTTTAATTGGGTAGTTTCCTAGGTCAAAAATCGATTAATTCGACGTTTCAATACAATAAAATATTGAAAAATGTCTTAAGGCATTAAGTTCGCTACTCAGACTGTTTTGTGTGAAGAAGAAAAATAAAACTATACTTTCATTCATCGATCGATCGATACACTAAGCTTTAGATATTTTGTAGCTAATAATTAAGAAATAAGTAAGCTATTTTACGCCAAAATTCGATGACGTCACTACTCAGTATCGTTTTTGACATTTGGATAAAAGTATTGAATTTGACTAGTTGGAAACTACTGTATTCTCAAATCATCTCTTACCAGTCAGGATGGACGCTCCACTTGTCTGACAGATATTGCCTCGCCGAAATGTTCTTGGAGGTCAATGAGAGTCTGTGTATGTCATCAGTGGGTGGCGGTGTGATACGATGCCGTCCATAATTCTCCGGAATGGCCACGACTAACGTGAACGGTGAATCACTGATACCAGTCCAGAAGTAATGCCTTTTTGCTCGTGATACTCTTTTCTGTAAAAATACAGTATTTAAAATCAGAGTGTGTTTCGTCAATCGAGTGGTCGGATGAAATTGAGATTTCTCAGACATTAATGGAAAATTTAAAGTCCATCTTCATGAGTATTTGCATATAGAGAACAACACTAGGTTCTTTATTTGAGGTAAATGGTTACGAGTAGGCATTCTTTCATATGTTTACTTTCTTGTAATATTCTAAAAATCTTGTATTTATTTTTCTTTCTCAACTCACCATATCGTCGAGATGGTACTTGACGCTCATCACCTTGTTGCCAGTCTTCTGGTCTATTATTTCTTTACGTAACTGTAACATTGATTCAAATTAGATTTATCATTGCTTATGCCTGGGTGTTCTTATGCATACTAGCACTTGAAGGAAGCCACTATAGATTTAAAACTTACGGCAGTGAGTTCCTTGCTAAAGTTCCTGGGCCCACGGTCGTCATCGAACAATTCAACTTCTATCATGTCGACGCTATTGTAGCTAGGCTTCAAAATTTGTTGGAACTGGAAACAGATATTTTAATTTAATTCATTTGATATGTAACCAATAAGAATCGAACATGAGGTCTCTGAATCTCGAATGATTATTCGAGGCACAGTTAACAGAGATATATCTGTTATGCTATGTAGGTACTTACAACGGGCCTCAGGTCAGGATGTATCAATATGTATCCGTTGTTAGTCACTATGAAAGCATAACCGTTGACACCGATCTGAAATACGAATTATTTTGAGTATTAGTTTGAATTACACGATTAAATAATTACTGTGTAGTAAAAGGATCACAAACACTAAGGAAACCTGAACCTAATCATAAGTTTGATATCGCTAATCTGCAAGCGTGGTTGTTAATGCTCAAACCTTCTCCAAGTGAGAAGAGGCTTAAGCATTGGGCAGTTATAGGCTGATGATGATGAAAATGATCACGTACCTTGTATGGTGTCATGAGAGCTTGTATTTCAGAGAGAGGTACGTCAGTGCCAGCTACTCCCAAAAGTCTAGCTATACGCATCTGCAAATATGTAAAATGCATTACATAACACTGACACACACACCAAACAATACAACAATATATAACACACCACACAATACTCATTACTTATAAACCTCTATTGATTCATCATTTAGTCTCAGGCTGTTCTGCAAATCAATATCTCTAAACTCTACGTTACCATTTTATAAATCTACATTCGAAATAGAAAAAATATATCAAAAATATGCTGTAGATATGTTATTTTTGTAAGTAAACAGTCAAAAATTATACTAACTACAAGGTATTCCGCATCTGGCGACGTATTGGCCATCACTCTACTGTTATTATACAACATTATGACAATATTGTAAAACTAGCAATAAATTACTGATTCTTTAGCATCTAAGCCCCGTTAGGCGAAGTTCTATATGTTTATTTATATAGAACTATGTTAAGGGATTCTAATTTTATATCCACGGTTACAGGTTCTAGCAATACTACTCAAATATTAAATAATTTTATCTTATAAATTAAAATACTACTCTTTAGATTCTAAAAAACCCACTACCGTTATTTTGATTGTAAAAATACAAATACCCTTTCGAATGTATCCATGTAAAAATCTGTCGAAATTTTAAATTAATCAAATAGGCAAAGTCGTGACTTATGTTAACTGCAGATTGATCCCTTAGACAAACAGATAGGCACTGTGCACAAACATTGAAAGCAGCTTCACCAGCCAGGCACCGCGCTCATCCCTCGCCTGGCACGCATCGTCTGTCGCGTCTCACGGAGGCAGTATGGTCTATGAGCGTTGGCCTACCTCTTTCTGGCCGTTCTCCTCTACGGACTGCGATTGGTTGTGGACGTACGAATGCAATAAAATATAATAACATATAGATAAATGCGTTGTAACAACTTCCGCTAGAAATTAAAATGGCTCCTCTCCGGAGATAAAGACTAAATATTGCTAAAATTGTTAATATCAAAAATTGCCATTCTTAAGAAGAGAATATTGTAAAGTTAATAGATACTCAAGTAACAAAGGCCCCATACTCGTCATGTGTACGCCGGGCTGCACGATACTTTATCCAAAAATATTTACATTTACTTGTCGTCATACAAGTCAATCTTTAAAAGTTGTCTCTACGAAGACATCACTATATTCAGGCAAAAATACTTTATTTCATTAGATAGTGTGTGTAGTGTATATAGATCATAACTCTTGCATAGAAAATTAACTTGATGATTGATAGAAAAGTCGTTCATAACACCCTAGTGGTCTACGCCTACGATCTAGTAGAAACTACATCACTACAGTAAGCCAAAGGGTCGGACAACACATTGGTCAGGCGGTGCGGCGGCTGCGCACGCGCCGCCCTCCGCGCACACATCTATCGAGGACAGATGCATCGCTAACGGGGCCAAATAACACTGTACCGTTACTGAAATCCAAAAAACTAAATCATAAAAACTCTCTTGTATCTTGCAAAAACTTTACAATTAAATCATCAAAACTTTCTAAGTGTAGTACCTCTTTCGTAACCGAAACCCAGTAAGCTTCATTTATCAGTACATTCTCTGTGATGTTCTGAGGGGAAACCATCAAACAAAACGGAGTTATTAATAGACATTGACATGTAACAGAAGATAGACAATAGAGTAAAGAGAAAGTAATTAGAAGAGATAGAGCTTACGTCCAATTAGTAGAAAATACAAAACCAATCTGTAAACATAATCTTTTGAAACAGATCACAGGTTCATTTGGTTCATGCTACATGGAAAATTTTGAATTTAGAAAAGACGTAATATTCAGCTAAATAATACAGATAAGAGAATAATTTGACTAGAAGAGAGAAAGATACTGACACTGAGATAGATTAAAAACCGCAAATTAACAAAGTAATGCAAATCATTCTCTTTCCCGAATATTTAAACAATTCTGACACATTTGGGGACTCAAAATAAGGGTTTAAGTATGGGTGCACGCACGACATCTCACCTCATTGTGCCGCAGGTCGTACACCGGCATAGATACTGACGTCATTAACTGATACTGAGAATTTCCAAGTTCACTGTACTGGCCTTGTTTCATCTGCAACATAAATAATTCAAATACACCCGCGAAAGCTTTCAGGGTAATTCGTCCCACGTCATTCAAATGCCCAAATAGGTAAATGTCGCCTATTATTAGTCTGTCACAAAATGATAAGGATTTATTTACCTGAGTTATTCTCCAACGTCTGTCCTGTTCTTTATCTGAATTGAAGAGATTTTTATCACGTCGCTGGCTCATGAAGCGCTCTTTTTGTTCGGCTCGCTCGCGTTGCTCCCACAGATAATCGGCCACTTTTGGATCCTAATAATGGCACATTTTTATAAAATAAATCCCAGTGTTGAGTCGTATGGCTAAACCTGAGAGTAGTACTTACAGTGACATTAGCGTAAACAGGAGTCCAGACGACAGGGTGTTTCTCTCTTTGCAGCACTAGGGGGCGCGCGAGCACGTTCACATGTTCGAGCACGCGCTCGCGCACCTCTGCCAGAGTGCTCAGATGCACGTAGAACCCTCGGTTGGCACACGCCATCCACTTCACCTCCCTCACATCTGCCACCTACACATTCTTAACGTGTTATAACCCATTCTTCCTACCTCGGATCTCTAACGACGGCCTGTGTAAGTGCTGCATTCATCTGACCTAGCTAAGTGTCCTCTGCAGCATGTGGTAAGGCTTTCACAACATTTATTAGTACAATTTCTACAACAAAAATAGTTGTAAAAGGTAAAATGGAAAACCTACTGAAATAAATGTTACTTATTAAAATTTGGAACTTCAAACATGTAAATAGGTATAATTATAATAAGTAGGTATGCAATAAGAAGATATGAAAAAATTGCATAACACAACTACTACTACATAAAACTATACTCATACAATTAAACGCATGTCCCTCTAGATACATAAAAATGTCTCATTCATAGCTCTCATTTAGCAAAAACAACGATCGAGACGCTTTTGATTTACTTATGTTTACACACACTGCAAAACATAATTAGTTACTAACTGAAACTTTTTATTGATATCGAAATCAACATATTATTGTAACGTGTGTTATAATTAATTTTGTAGTTAATGTGAACACAAAAACCCATCGCATCTCTTTCGTTTTTTTTTGCTAAATGATCAACGGTTTGTCCAAATCGTATAAGATGATTCACACCTGCTGCAAACATTACACATATTAATAAATCTTAACAACCATAATCATTTTCAAAGTTTTAATATATCTTTAAGAAAAAGGGTCTTTCCTTAGTGCACATTTTAAAACGGCAACAGATGTAAATCTTAGAAATAGGCAGGTCCAAAATTATGCTTACAACATTCATTTAAATGACGTTGCTTTTTGAGTACCGTATTATACTACGTTAGAGTTTAAACCTCGTCGTAAAAGTTTGGACCTACCAAAAACATAGAAAACAAACAAAACCACTACAAGCCGAAGCACACTGAGATTGGAAAATATACAAAATTACAAAAACATCACCATGCAATGTACAGGTCCAATGTACAATAGACAGACAACAGGGTACCACATTCTAGGCGTACTGGCATTTTGGTACGAAGGAAGGCATTATGCAGGTCGCACAATGACTACGACACACAGTAAGACTTGAAGTGGTACTACCTTTACCTCACGCCCTATCAGGTACGTAAACACTCTCACTGGGGTATCATATTTCCAATTGTACTTCTCGAATATTTCTTTGTAATTATAAGGCACGCCGTCTGTAACCAGCATTATGGCCTGCAACAAGATTTTTTTTTAATATTTACCTTTTGTAGCCACTTTTTGTAGGTACTCGTCTTTTAGTCTAATATTCCTCTGTCTACTGTTTTACACTACTGTACTTATTGTTGTATATTTTTAATACGTGAAGCAATAACCTACCTGATTGCAGTTAGCTCCGCCGCTGTTATTCCTGTATATTTCCAATAGCTCAAAGGCTCTCGTCAATGCCGCTGAAAAGTTTGCTATCTCCTGTGTTTCGAAATTGTCCATTGCCAATTTCAGTTCCCGAAGATTTCCCAGGGTAGCCTGACAATGACCGAAATTAAAAAAAGTACATTATTATAATACTCTAAGTACTTACATATGTTTACCTATGGATATTGTCTTTGTTATCTATCGAGATAATGGTTGTTTACTGCAACATACGAAAATAACTACCGGTTTCCTTATCTACACTATTTGAAAGTATTGCTTTCTGTTTTCATTGTATTTTTTAAGTAGAAACTAACTCACTTGTACAAGAGAATCCTCAAAACATGGTACGATTTCCTCCACGGTGTCTGCGAATGTCATTACATTGACGAAATCATTGTTGCCGAGTGTGTCAAGTATGTTGGTAACAACGTGTTTGGCGATATCCCGTCGCTGACCGGTCATTGACCCGCTCCGGTCGACTAAAATGATCACATCCTTTGGACTCGCAGCCGCTTCCATGTACCACGCTCGGGTCCGACAATCATAAATGTCCACGGGATCAGCCCTCCATTTCAAAGCTAAAATATCGTTTCAGTTAGAAAATCGTCTGTGAAATAGATAAGAATCCAAAAATTGATAAGATTTTCTTTACCAGGATAATGTCTCATGAATCCAGTAGAACTGCCAAAATATTGCCACGAAAGCGTAGGATCACTTTGGTAGTTGTTTATGAAGTGTGTGTCCAGACCTTCTGACCAATGGATTCCTTTGATAACCTCAGGTGCTGTAATACATTAACAGTGTTAATCCGTTTACAAAATATTTATGATTACACGAGTACACGGTCCATGGTTTACTCACCCCAAGCATAAACATTTGTTGGAACGTGCACACTGCTAAAATTAGTGTTTACTGGAATGTTGGAAAAGTGTGGGTTTTGCTGTGTGTGCGCACTCTTTGTTGGTGGTCGTACTATCCAACTTTCCTGGCCAAAATCTGTTTCTGGTGTAGTGGTGATTGACACCTCATCCCAAGGCTCTTCCATCTCCTTACTATTGTAGAACTGAAAGTCCTCGGGTACCGGTTCGTTTTGTTTATCAAAAGCCATATTTTCTGCAGCCTCTACTATCCTCTTGACAGCGCTAATTTTCAGTTCCATCATGGCGCGAATATCGTCTGACATACTTTGGACTAATTTTTCTCCATCTCTCGATTCGACTTGAGCTGATTTAAAACTCTGAGTGACATAATTAATTAACATTAATATTTATATTAGCAAGCACAATAATGAATAACTCATACAACAATCTGTACATACGTCCTGAACTTCTTTCTTCCTAGTGATGAACTCCCCGAAGTGATATAACTCGGTACCAAGTTTAACCGCCCATGCTTGTACCCTAAACAGTAAATATATTGATGTTACAGTAACACAAATCTATAAATCATAGTCGGCCCGGGAACATTTGTTCAGCATTTCCGAGTTACTCGGTCTTTATGGTTTTTTTACGATGTTAGCATATAGATAATAATAGATTCTCTGTCTAAAAAAAGTTTAATTTTATTTTTATTTATTGAAAAATCTTTTTAGTTTTGCTAGTTGGCTACAGTTTTGTTATCGACGAGTATTATACCTACTACGAGTATTATAATTATATAAATTTGAAGGGACTCCATTTACGTTGGGTAGAAGTAAAATAATTCAATTTGCTAATGAGTTTTATGAAATGTATCTTACGAGTTAAGCGATATTTTGCCAGCGGCATCATATTGTGCACTAGCCGAGCAGTCCCTGGAGTCCAGGAACAAAACCAGAAGTAACACGAAGGCACCGACACACTTGCACATCAGAACCACTGCGTCGTATTTGTTTCACTGACTAGAATAATACGAGGACATGTTACGCACTTAATCTAATTATGACATTGACGATGTTTAGGGAATCCGATGTGTTAAACGGCCGGGCTGTGTAAGGTACTGGGCAACGAACATTGATAAGGTTGATAGGTGTGTGTCGCAGTGCGCAGGCGTGAGTGTGCGCGGGGCGGGCATGCGCTCTGGTTCCCCTGCGCGGCTCGACTGGCGACCTCCGAGCTGTTTGTGTATCGCCGAGTATCACGGCCCACGGCCTCACGGAGAACACCGCGCTAACGTAACCTGTGGATTCTGTCGTTGTCGGCACCTGACGCATCGATTGCCCGCCCCCATCACTAGGTCAGCGTGTCGGTGGGACGCGGACATGTTTTCAGCTTCCGTTGGTTCCCGGCGTTCATTGTAATAGTAACCACGTTTTCTGAATTCTGAAAGCGTTAGCTTTTCAGTTTTCGGTATGACTGCATGCACTATGTATTTAACCGATATGGAAGCTAATAACGTAATTCTGATTAAACATTTTTTTTTATATATTTAAATTCTGATAATATACCTATTTTATATTCTTAAGGATAGAAAGAATAAATAAAACATTCGATACTGGTGCAACAAGTTTTATTGGCAAAGTAACAAAGGTACAAATATACGAGGTTCGCCGCGTCACGAGCGGGTTTTGGTCAGCACCGCCATGACCACGGCAAACAAGAGGACGGCCACGTCGACCCGAGCGATACTGCCAATACCACACGCTGTTATATTCCGCTCCTGAAGACAAATGTCACAATAAATTTCAAGCCTATTAGAACTGTAAGTTGGCAAATTAGCCTTGTATTTCTTCTGTTTCTGGATAGGGGTACTAACATACTGCTTCTTAGAGCGGTATCTATATGTATCTGGAGGTTAACATTAGTTATATAATCATTTTCAAATTTAAGGGAGTGACATTAGTCTTGCTAATACACGTGTGAGTATTTTTGATAATAAGATGTTACTGACAAAGATTTGGCGAATGAGTATTATGTGACAAAAATTATGAATAAAAAATTGCCAAAATAGCAATTGTGGTGGTGAATGGTCATTTATCTCCGGATAAGAAGAAGCCTTTGTATAGCAATGAACCAGTTCCAAGTTAATATCGAAGGACATATTTCAATTATCCTCAATTCACAAGTGAAAGTCCACCAAACACACATCATTGATACCTACAACAAAAACTACAATCTTACCCCATCATGATAAGTGTAGCAGCCCTCTAGACGTCGTCTGTGCAAAGCTCCTAGTTTCAGCTTGTGGCACGGCTCCCGGCTGGTGGTGGAGTTGACCGTGGGCTGCGGCTTAGTGTCGGGTGGCTCCGTGCAGTTCGCGGCGAAGTCATCATGCTTCTCAACAACCACGAGGAGCAAATTCGTTTTAGGCACGTAGGCAGCCCAGTAAGCTGGCCAACAGTCCCCTGCTTCATCTTTCTGAACAACAGGCGATGCTCCCGCGGCATCCAAGAAATATTTCTGATTCAGTATAAAAAGTGTGATACTATGGTCGCAGGAGAAAGGGCTCTCTTCTTCCTCGTCTTTCGTGGAGACTGTTTCATTCTCCGGTAATGGTGATGCAGTCGTTGTAGGCGCCTCTGTGTACCCGTGGTTGATTAGATCGATATAGTCTGTGAGTGAGACGACCATGCGGTTACATAAAGCAGAAGAATTAGATGTGCTTATACGAAGCTGCGGCTTACCATGCAGCTAGACAACTAATTGCGCTGTGGAGACATACGCATTATAATATTACAGTTTTTGTTTACTGAAAGCTTAGTCAATTTGGATATTTTACTGTGTCAAGAGTAATTTAGTAAAAGCCGCTATTAGTTTTTCGCCGTTTGCAATAGATTCTTCTATTAATTGCTTCTACCTTGCAGTCGTGTAAAGTTAATTTCGTGTACGAGCTACTATTAAGTACTTAAGCAATTAGTTTGAAGTGCCGTAATTACTTTAATCGATTTAGAAGAACATAGTAAAGCTCAGTAATATAAACATCAAAAGCTAGGGGTTAAGTTTTATTTCTATAGAGTAACTAAACGCTTCAAAGTTTTCTAAAATAACCAATTTATTTTACGGTCAATAAATTTTTCACCTAAGCATTATGAATTTATTGCTATGCCTCCTTTTTGAATCTTATCAAAGTTTTGACCATTTTTGCAAGAGAATGTTGATCTTATTAATATTTAGCATTTGTATTTGAAAAATGAACTAGTTTTAAAGCCTAACAAGTTACTGTTTTTAGGAAAGTTTATACTTTTATGTGTATACGATACAACATTCGTTATTATTAGAATCTCACCTTGGTCATCTACAACTGCGGCGTATGCGTATTCGCTGGGGTTGTAAAGGTTGGAGAGTAGTAGCAGAGCCTCTGTCACAAGCCAGTGGAAGAAGTTGAAGGCTAAACTAAACGGCTACAAAAAGAAAGAAGTTAGTATCGCTTAGCATGTAATTGTAATACAACTGAGAACACAACATATTTTTCTATACTGATTAAAAAAATCCAATTATTTCATCCCTAAAGTGCTTGCAGGATTGAAATAATGTCTCTAAAAAAATTCCTAAAAATTCTGTTTATTTTCTGTTCGAGTAACACATGCTGTCTCACCACAGGGATTATTTAAATCATATCAAAAAAACATTTGTATCAACTGAACCATAGATATATACCTAGGTACTTTTAAACCGTCAAAACAGTATAATAGTTCAGTCAGTCTGTCCGTCAGTGAAGCTAGGTGCTTATTCCAAATTATAGATGTAAATGAAGAAGAACGAGCAAGAAACTCCATAATCTATACTTACAGTACGCAAAGTCCAAGAATTACTTTTCTTGATCAGAGCAGAAAGTGGGCAGAGAGCTTGGTAGTTGAACACCTCGACATGGTCGTAGATGCCTAACTCAAGGAATGACTGTAACACGTGTTTCTGGACTGTCCCAAAGAACTGGCCAATGATCTCCTTCTCCTTAGCCAGCACGATGTACCCAGAACTGTCTATGACGTAACAGTCATATTTTTCGGAATTTGGGTCACATGTTGGGTCCTGGAAAGACACCAACATTTATGGAGAGAACTAAACATGTATATGGATAAATTCCAAAATCGAAATCATACCTTAGAACCGTCTATAGAAATATTGGTTATTTCTAAAAATCTTTCATAAAATTTCAAATAAGAGTATTGGAAGCCAACAACAGATGCTGGTGTCTCTGATGTTTCGTCCTTGTAGAAGATTGCGTAGCTTGCAGTCAAGGTGATGTCTCCATCTTCGTTGATAACTTTCGGTGGGTTCTTGATAATGTCGTCGAGAACTGGGAGAGGTGTGGCCACGACTAACGATTCCTTGTTTATCATGTGTTGCAACACTGCTGCCTTGTACCAAGTCTCCTCTATTGTATTGTGGTATATATCTCCAAAAACACTAAAATGAATTTAGAAATATGTGAGTGGCATAGAATTCGGAAAAAATAATTTATTTAATATTATATTATGCTTAAAACCATTGATAAAACATTACGCCATGCCCTTATTGGAAAAATATAACTCTCATAACACAACAATGTTGGTCCCATTAAGGGACGTCCGTCTACACTAAGGACGGTCAGTCGCTAATGAATCAATGTGAAGTTATAAAACCTTTTTTTATTTCCTTCGGAATTGATAACAATTAACGTTTATCTACTAAACATATTGAATTACAAAATAATCTTACTCTCCATCATATCCCTTCCTTCTGTTGCCGTGATCATCAACCTCCTCATTCTTGTCTGAATCGAAGACGTAATGCCACCTCGTCAACCCACTCGACGTGGCTATGAACCGAACGCTCACATTGTACTTTCGAGCCAGGTCCCATTGCTCGTCAGTTGCTATCCAGTTTTCAAAGTAAGGAGCTGACAATTTAGCATCGAACACCAGCTGCTTCACTAGATCCTCGTTACAATAGTAATCGTCTTTGCCCAAAGGTGTCATGCCGCAGTGTGCTGAGGGAAGCAATTTAAAAAATAGTTTTAATTGTATACCAAATCAATAAGATACTAATGGCAGAAAATACTGTATGTAATAAGTAATCCGATTAACAATTGTGTAAGTATAAAAAATAAATAAATAAATGAGAGCTAAAGTTTTTCAGCTCCCTAGATGGCGCTAATGTAGCTTAAAGTCCTGTTTGCCAAACAGAACATTTACTAACGTCAAACCACCAGACAGACAATTTTTTACTGCTACAGTGTTTGGAGGTCTTACCTCACACAAATTTTACGCAATCTAGTGAACCAAAAAGAATAAACCTCATTGTTTAGTTAGCTTTTTATTTAGGCTGATCTAGTCATTTGGGAGGCGTTTATCCACAAGTAAAGTTACTATATATAAATAACAAGACTCACTTTCTAAGCTAAACGTTTTCGTTTTATTTTCATTTTCTGGATACTGTTGCTTGGTTATATCTATTTCGTTCTTGGATAGACCTACTAAGAACTTCCACGCTTCCTCTTCAGAGTTCGATGACTCGTGACCTTCCAGATAGTGGTACTTGCAATATACCCTGAGGATATTAATATAAAAAGGGATAAACAATGACCAAGTTCTGCATTAACGAATTAAAAAAAAAGCTATGTACATAACAGAAGTAGATTAGCTCTATGTTTGGTAATATGCATGAGTAGACATGTAATAGCATAACAGAAAAATTATCCTATCCTATATTGTGATTAGAAGTCTGTTTCCTTAGGGAAAGACCGAAATGATTGTTAAATCTATGAAAAATATCAATGTTGTGTAAAGTATAAAAAAATACTTCATTACAGTTCCGGAATCTTTCTTTTTTTTTTGAATAGGTTGTTGATAAATAGCTGGTGCCACCTATGGCAACCAGAGAGTTTTACGTGCGCAGCCAACCTTTAGGAAATTAGAAGTTTAAGTTAGAGAGTAGCTCAATTTAATAAGAAACATATAGGGGAGGATTTGTCTTCTAGTACCCGAACTAACACTGCGAAACACAAAGCATTGTTTCACACCAGTTTTCGGTATCAAATCGAACCAGCCATTTGTGTAGAAGCATGATCAAATAATCTAATATGTACACTTACCAATCTGGATGTACTCTAAAACTGTATCTGAAATAATCAGTGACGTTGATACCAGTCAGTTCCTTGCCTTGTTTCGCCTCTAAAGGATTCTCTTTAAGCAATAATTCAGTGTCACCATAACCCTTTGGCAATGATATTCCCATTGAAAATGGTGTCCCTTCCAGTTTGTTGAAAAAGTAATCGTGGCTCACTCGAGCTATTCTCCTGAAAAAGTCAAAGTAATGTATTGTTTACATGAATGTTCAGGTATGTAAACTTATACGTACATAGGTAAGTAAACTACTATAATTAAAATACCGAACAAAAATAATCAAAACTAGGATGATCAATTAAGAAAAGGTTATTGAACTTAATCAAAACTTATTACAACGGTAGTGGTCGCGGTGGCCTGGAGGTTCGAATCCTGGCTACTTGCCAGGTGACTTTCCGAGTTATATGTACTTTCTATGATTATTTAGACATCACTGACATACGGTGAAAGTAAAAATCGTGAGGAAACCTGGACTTATAACTTCTAATTATAATTTTGAAATCAACTAACCAACCCTCATTGAGCAAGCGTGGTGATTAATGCTCAAACATTCTCCGTATGAGAAGAGGCCTTTACTCAGCAGTGGGCACTTATAGGCTGATAATGATTATGATGATGATGAGTGTTCATAGCATAGGTTCTGTGTTGATCGCAAACAAACATTAACTTCTTTAAAGTTAGATAAAACAATCATTTTGTGTAACTTCTACCATAATTCAAGGTATGAACAGATAATGCATATTTTAATATGTATTCTGTTCGTGCATGCATATTTTAATGGTGCGGTGGCTGGGCAACTGACTGCCGTGCAACGTGCTGTGAGTTCGATTCTCCGTGCGGGAACTCGATGTGCGATCAACAAATTGTTGTTCCGGCTCTGGGTGTCATGCGCATGTGAAATTGTATGTTTGTAACTGTTTGTAACTGTATGTGTGTATCGTTTGGATGTTTGTAACAACTCACGACACAGGAGAAAATCCTAGTGTGGGGCATGGTTTTATTGTTTATAAATGTACCTCATGTTGTCATAGTGGTAGAGTACGGGGACCTGTGTCATGTTCCCATCCACACCTTCCACGAGGTAGTTTCGCAAGTTCTTGATCTGATCTCCAAGGTCACGAGTTCCCTTACCATCGTCCACTTGTTCTACCTCCACGAAATCCACACTATTGTAGTTCTTCTGAAGGTCGTTGTTTATCTGGAAATATTATTATGTTAACATTACTTTTGAGAAAAACAAAATATAATTTTTTATTAAGTATTGTTGCAGATCACGGCCGTGGTAACGAGGAAAATGCAGTAAGTTGACGCGACTTCTGCTCGGAAAAGGAGTTCGACTAAGGTGCTTATTAATTAGTCTGACACTCTCTGAAGTAGTGTCAATCCAGGGTGGGAGAAATAATCATGCAATGTAAGTGATTTATCTATACTAATATTATAAAGAGGTAAAATATGTAAGTTTGTAAGTAGGGGGTAGTCTTTGGAACCGCTTCGGATGGCCAAAATTCTTTCACTGATAGATAGCTACAATGTTCCTATAGGCTATAAAACATCACGCTACGATTAAATGGAGCCGAGCATCAGGTGAAACCGCGCGAGAGTAGCTAGTACAATATAAATTTGTAATTCTAAATCTAAACTGTAGTCATGACTAAAATCTAATAATTTCTAATGATCATATTTTAAACTTACAGTAGTTGTCAGCAGTGGATGCAGCAACAGATATCCATTGTTACTGACGATGAATGAGTAGCCGTTCACACCAAGCTGAAAGAATATGGGAGTCAAGGTCAATATTCAAAGTGATAATGAAACCTTGGAGAAATACTAAATAGAAAATTCTGTGCCTTATGACAAAATGGCTTGTTCGACGCTTTTAAAGACCTAACAACTGGCTCCCACTTAAGTTGACTACCTACTATATGGATAGTTTTTTCCACGAATAAAACACTTATCGATAAACAATAATAACAACAACGATTTTTACAATAACTGTCTGATGTTCAATAATAGGCGTCGAACACATAATTCCGTGCATAAGTCTTTTGAATGCAAGCACGTGAAATAGGTTATTATAAAAATCTGTTCTATAAATAAATAACAACGTGACATATG
This sequence comes from Spodoptera exigua, assembly GCA_902829305.4. Classification (NCBI taxonomy): domain Eukaryota; kingdom Metazoa; phylum Arthropoda; class Insecta; order Lepidoptera; family Noctuidae; genus Spodoptera; species Spodoptera exigua. Next base: position 12,286,599 of record LR824603.2, read on the forward strand.
AATACAGCGTTGTTTTTCGCCGTGTAAGTGAAAAAACCAGAAAGGTTTAAACCCATTCGCAATCCTCAAATATCTACCGTTGACCTTAAAGGCCAGCAACACACTAACCCCTCTAGTGTTCCGAGTGTCAATGGGCGGCGCCCATTGCTTACCATCAGGTAACCCGTCTACACGCTTGCTGCTATAAAATACACGTATTAAGTTGATTATTGTGGTAATTTCCTTTTTTATGTGATAGGTAATTTTTTTTTTTTTATATGCCTGACGTGCAGACGGATTACCTGATGGTAAGCAATTAGCCCATGGACACCCGCAACGAAGGAGTTACGAGTGCGTTGCAGATCTTTTAGAGATTAGGGATTTTTAGATTTAATGGGGATTGGGGAAGGGGAAGGATTGGGCCTCCGATAACCTCACTCACACGACGAAACACAATACTGTGGTTGTTTTTCTGTGAGGGCGTGGTATCGCTCCGGTCGAGCCGACCCATTCGTGCCGAAGCATGGCTCTCCCACACTTACCTGATGTGGTTTAGCAAGCTTGGCGATACTGTCAATAGGCACATCGGTCCCAGCGACGCCGAGTAACAGAGCGTCGTTGTTCTCCTCATTATACTTGTAATCGAATGCAGGGATCGCAACTGATGTCACCAGTTTGTCTTCATCAGGCTGAAATAATGACATCCTAGTTTAAATTCAAAATCAATTTAAAATATTATTGTAAACCAAAGTACATATAGTGTTATCTCCTTTTACCAAAAATTTGACAAAAATTCGTAATAAGTAGATAAAATAAAAAAAAAAAACCGACTTTAAACGTAAACTAAAAATCAAAAAATAAATTTACTTTGTTTAAAGTAATACATATTTTCATTTAGTTAAATATAAAATAATATTTAATAACTATTTTATAATCTTAAAGTCGGTGCCAAGTAAAAGCATAATAGTGTAAAGATATTACCTACCTACCTACATATCTCTTGCTAGTTTGATGATTAGAAGTATTCAATATATTTTTCTAATACTCTTATTGTTTGGTATGTAGTATTTACTTGGCACCGACTTCAAAATTATAAAATAGTTATTAAATATTATTTATATAAAGACATATTACTTTAAAAATGCATTACCTTTGAAATATCTCCACTAACACCCCACTTGTTAGTTCTCTGTAAAAAGAAAAGACGTATCTAAGTAAAATACATCGTATATTTCGCAAGGGAATACCAATGATCTGAGGTTATCTGAATTCGTAATTATATATAGCACAGAATCTGCGCCTCTAAATACTTCTCAAAGATAACTTAACAGCACCAACAAAAAACAGAAATAATTCTTCCTACTCTTTCAGATCAAACTTCTCAAAACCGTTGCAACTTCTGAAATCCAAGTTCTAATCAGTGCATAACCAGGTGATATCATTGGAGGCGAAGCAAAACGAAATAGTATCCACTACCCTCGGTAACTTAAATGCAAAAGACTTAATGACACTAAGAGACTGCACAACTACGAGATAAAGAGCAAAAAATGAAAGCAGTTTTATTATCAAGTGTGGGAGAGCCATTCTTCGGCACGAATGGGTTGCCTCGACCGGAGTGATACAACGGTCTCACAGATAACCGACGTGAAACAACCAGTGTTGTGTTTCGCTGTTTGAGTGAGGTTACCGGAGGCCCTTCTCCAAATCTCTGTACCCAAAAAGGTCCGCAACGCACTCATTATTCCTCTTCCGTCCATAGGCAGCGCTGATTGCTTACCATCAGGTAATCCATGAGCTGATAATGGAATGATGTACGTACGTCCTTTTGATCTGTAATCCTGTATATTCTTCGAGTGGAACTTACCGTAGAGTCAATGTTGGCGTGAGTCCAGGTCGGAGGCGGCTCCTTGTTCTCCAAGATCATAGGTCGCGCAATGACATTAATGTACTTCAATACTTGTTGCTGCACCTCCTCCACGGAGTGAATGTGCACGAAGTAACCTGACACAAACATTATTGTTTATCAACAAAATGGTTAGACTTATGTTTGGTTTTGTAATGACATGATATAGGCTATAAATAAAATAATAATATATACATAAATGCGTGCAGTCAATATATATTTGACTGCACGGTTGGCGCAGTGGTTGGGCGACTGGCTGCTGTGCAACGTGTCGCGTGTTTGATTCCCGAATGGAACAAAACTTTGTGTGATCCACAAATTGTTGTTCCGGGTCTGGGTGTGTTGTGTATGTGAAATTTATGTTTGTAAACGCACCCACAACACAGGAGAAAATCCTAAATTAGGGCAACGTTTTCTGTAATATATATACATACGCATATATATTTATTTATATCTATTTATTTATATACACAGATACAACACCCTTATATAATTTAAATAAACATTACACTGACAATTTATTGATTTAAGTATTTAAATATCATCGTCATCATCATAGCACATAAATGCTACATTCCTATTGCTATAATTCCTGCAAACCTATGACTCAAAAACTAATTTAGACACCTACATTTTGTATAACTACTTAGTTGAATAAATACACATTTTCGTCGGTATTGTAAAATAGCTCAATTTATAGCCACCTAAGTAAGTATACGAAAAATTACTAAAATGCAATACAATTCAGTCGTAAGAAAAAAAAATGTATAAAATATTCACCTCTATTTAAACACGCCATCCATTGGATTTCGCGAACATTCGTTACTTCTTTTCCAATAAGGTACGTGAATACTCTCACAGGGATGAACGTCTTCCCTCCGATAACCTCTCGGTTGTACTCCTCAAACACTTCAGTTAAGTTACCGGGTACATAGTCCGTGATTACCATCACCAGCTGATTGCAACCCTGGGTACTGCTCACGTTGCACTTGTCTCGTCTCTAAACACATAACCAATGAAAAAGTAAGAAACAAAAGTTCCATTATTTAGCATTTAATTTGTACATGCAAAAAACTGAATTTATTACGGTTTTATCGTCTAAAGGGGAACATCTACAGCCATTATCTTGTATGTTGACGAGGGTTGTTACGATGTAATGTCCCGGCTGGACGTCGCCCCGGACAGCAGCCTCACAAAACGTACCGTGAACGTGCCACTTACCTTCTTAAGTGCTGTAAAAGCTTTAATATACGCCGTCGTCAAATTTGCGTAACCCTCTAAGGGCACTTTATGAGTCTTTCCCTCGTCCGTCGGCTCAAGGGTATCAGTTAGAGTCTGTAGGTTCTCAGGAGTTGCTTGAACTAAGTCTAAAAAACAGTCGACTACAAAGTTTGTAGTGTTCTTAAACGTGTAAACATTCACGTAATCGTTGTTTGACAGTGTATCCAATAGTGAACGTAGTGTTCTTCTTGCCACATAGTTTTTAAATCCAGTCATCGAGCCCGATACGTCGAACAGAATAATCATGTCTTTGGAGCAAGTCGCGGCTTCAATGTACCAAGACATCACACGGCAATCGTATGTGTCCACTTCTTTAGTGTTCCACCTCATGCCAGGGTAGAAACGCAGTATTCCATGCGAACTACCAAAATATTGCCACGACAACGACGGATCGGAATTATAGTTTTTTAAAAATATATCATTAAGACCCTTTGACCATAAGATAGCGTTCCGGGCATTCGTTTCTGAAAATAAAGTAAAAATGATTTGCAATATCCTTTGATTATTCGACCAACAGTCTTCTACCAACGAACATATGCGAAGCTGCTAATATTCTATAAATACCTTATCACAAAGGCGAATAATGTACATTATCTCATGTAATGTTCTGTTAGTAAATAAACAGTCTTGTGTGGATAATATACATCAATCACAGATGGTTCATTCACCCAGCACATTGTATAACACTGCCCACGCCTGAACAATCATTGGATGGATAAAGCAGCGACTTTCTGAATCGATGTCGTGTGTGTGTTATTTTACGAGTATACCCAATAATTATTTTGTGTTATTTATACCCGTTAATATGACCCGAGCCGTGGTGGCCCAGAGGTAAAGAGAAACGTGGCTGATGTGATTTTTTTTCAAATTATATTTTCTATCTAATTTTATTTGGACGCCACTGACACACGTTTAAAAAAAAACGTCGTGATGGAACCACTTATAATACTAATACAGAACTTGTAATTTTTAATTTTAAGTTTGAAATTGCCAATCCGCCTCGAACAAGAGTTGTGATGTTCAATGTCTATGTGAGAAGAGGCATTTACTCAGCAGTGGACACTTATAGGCTGGTGATATGTATGTGATAATTATTTTGAAGGGTTTACTACCCTATTCTTTAAACTACAATAATTTTATTAATATTCAGTGGTTTTTAAAATAATGTTATGCCTGTAATTCCTTGAAAAGTGGTTGTGAAATAAGCATTAATTCACACTTTTCATTAGTGTGATTCAGTTAAAATTGCTCATGAAGAAAATAGGATAATTCAATTAATATATTTTAGTATTTAGTAAACAGACTTATTATATATCTTATATATAAAAATGGATCGCAAAATGTGTTGGTAAGCGCATAACTCAATAACGCCTGGACCAATTTGGGCAATTCTTTTTTTGTTGTGTTTGTTATTGTGAGGAGACGGTTCTTATCAAAGAAAATATTAGAAAAGTAGAGGGGAAGATTAGGAAAAAGTGACCCTTTGATAGCGAGATAGTTGGACCCGTGCGAAGCGGGGGCGGGCCGCTAGTATTATATAAGCAGAACTAAGCTCCTTTCATGGCGTCCTTGTACACCCGATCCTTGTTAAAGAGATACGTTGAGCAGTGGACCCGAATAAGCTGATTTGATGATGATGAAGCTCGCGTAAAATATTAATTAAAAATACGATAGGAACAACTGAGCTATGTTACAGCAGATCTTAGGTTGCAATTTATTTATTAGACAAACTAATGCTGATTGCGCGTTTGGCTCAGTAGCTGGGCAACTGGCTGCTGTGCAATGTGTTTCGGGTACGATCCCCACACGGAATTACTCTTACAAATTGTTGTCTTTGTGTGGATGGTGGTCTGAGCGTGACGTGTATATGTAATTGTAAGTTTGTCAACGCAACCATGACACAGGAAAACATGCCCAAGAAAAAGAACGAAAAGCAAAGACAAATAAATTACCTTCATCAAATATATTGGTGGGAACGTGAACACAACTGGTATTTGTGTTAACATTAATGTTGTAGAAATGTGAATCTTTCTCCAACGACACGTTGGTATAGTGTGTGCTGTTCAAAACATATTTTGGAAGCTTCTCCTCACTGTTTGGATCAGGATCATCGTTTTCATCTTCATAGAAGAACTTGGAATATTTTGCTGAACAATAATCGTATGGAACAGATTTATCATAAGTGTAGTTGAAGTTTCTCGCCAAATCTTCTGCTGTCGCATGAATGCACTAAAAGTATAAATGATACCATTATCACACTAGAACTCTGAATAAGAAAATGTAGTGTAGAATTAAATATTTCAACTCATAGCCGTGTTAAATTGGACTTTAATATGTCTAGCCATGGTAAACTTTTGACCTCCCGCATAGAAAAGCGTACCCTCCGCGTAAATTAGCAAATTCATGTTAACTCGATTTTTTATATTAAATACATTAATGTAAAGTAAGAATTCCTTTGATTTAAATGTATAATTCGTTTTCAATTTTCTCATTCAACTTGATAGTGAAACCATGGCATGTCAGTCACAAATTCACCATGGCCATCAAAGAGTTAAGTTGACCCTCCAATCTCAAAGATTATATCTTGAAATTTTCATTATTGATATATTTAACAAGGTCGACATTCGAATGCATAGTTTCATAGATTGATGTGCTAGTATTTGAACCACTCAGCAATTAATAGTTTCATGCAGTAAAAACCGCAAAATGCGGAGTGCTCAATATTATCAGCAAATTAATGGATTTTGGGATATAACCAGAACAAACAAAAAGATAATGCACCACACGTGTAGGTAATATCACAATAATGTATGCATCTTTGTTTTTGATATTGTTAAAAATACATTAAAAGTTACGAGAAACATTTTTATTGTGTATTATTAATTGTAATATTTCACAAACCAATTAAATAAATGCTTCAAAAAAGATCAACTAGAAAATGAAGTAATTTACAATGTCATATATTTTGTTTAAAATGCGAGGGGTTCTGTTAAAGAGGAGCTGTTAAGTTGTGCAATTTTTTAAGAAAAATGACTTTTGTATCGTAATGTTGCATATTGATCATTCGGGGATAAATTGATACTCGTATATTTGGCAAGAAAAATCGGTTGTTCGGAAATGGGTGCTTTTACGTTCCGTTGGACACTACACAAATTGAAATATATAGTACATAATTAGTTTGTACTATAAATACGCTTAAAAGGACATGGCCAAAAAAGTACATTCCACGTACACGAACAAAATTAATACAATGTAAAATACAAATAGAAATATGAATTATTACGTAGTTTTCAGCCTCTCCAGACCTGACAATTATTATTAAAAAAATGTAAAAGTAATGCAACAAAATCAACTTCGTTTGTCAAGTTTCGCCATAATAGTCCATAGAGAAAGATAAATAAAAAGACGTTCCAATTCCAAACCACGTGTCTTATATATATATATATACTACACTCGTAGAAAACGTGTGATATGATCAACAAATGCATTACATTAGGAACATTTTATTCATACGAAACTGTATTCATTGGTTTTAGTTGCATTTTAAAATATACTCATATTATAATAATCATATGTTTTATTTTTATCCAATTCACCAAAAAAAAAACTTAAACGAAACGGAACGTGTTTGACACTTTTGACAGCGTGTTTTTGTTAACCTTGCTAATAATACTGGAGTAACTGTTTTGCGTTTTGGATTTGTTTTGTGGATTACGATGAGGTGCATCAACTGCGGAATAGGCGTACAAAGGGTGCAGAGGCGTCTTATATCCTCGCTTTCTGCACACCATCAAACAAAACTTTCACGTTGGTTAACCAGCTCAAACCCAGGTATGAAGTCGGAATAGTATAATACTTAGTCTGTTTTTTTATGGTTTATCATGGTATGCGATTTTAAATAGTGCATCTTTTTTTTAGTTGCCTCTGGGGACATTCATTTGTCAACCACGCTTCTTATTATTGAATACTGGTGAACATGAGAGACTACTGGGGCATAACATGGCTTGCCTTGGTTGTGGAAAATCGGTTCGAAAAATAAGACACCATAATGTCAGTATGGACTCTCCATTGCTAGCTGGCCTAATATCACAAAATACTATTAATGTGGTAAGCATTTTGTTTTTTATTCATTGTTTTATATATGTACTTGTATTTATCTATATTAATCTATAAAAAAAAGTATTTATAGTAGGTATGTGTGATTATAATATCTATCTTTATGTATTTTCCATGTTTGCATAGACTTCTTTAAAATAGGCATGTTGTAACATAATACTTCTCACTGTACAATAACATAAAACTTGAAAACATGTGTTTATTCTAACTGGGGTTTATTTTCAGACCTCAAGAAGCAACTATGTTTGTCATGTGTGCTGTATGCGGGCAAATAGACAGACAGTGCAGGACTTATCACGAAACTTGCAGGAATTGGGTTCGGACAACAATGCAGTAGCCCCTTATATTCAAGTGGTTAGTCCACCAGAGCCACCACCATTACCACCTGTTTTAAGCAGGCCGCTTCAAATGGAAAGTACTACCATATTATTACCCAATTATACAGAATATATATTAAAGAAACGTACATTCCATACACAAACATAATAAAATACACTTTATAATAAAAATATAAAAGTGAATTATTACGTAGTTTTATTTTATTTGTTCTCCTTAATAAATAAATCATTATTCTTTATATTCTTTTGTTTTATTTTATAAATAAATAAATAAATAATTAATTAAAACGCCATGGTTTTTAAAAGCAAAATCTTATTTCGTGCACTTATGGCCAGTAATCTGACTAAAGGTTTAGTGAAACTATTTTCGACTTGTTTGTTAAAATTACGAGTTCTTCGTGTGTTTTATTTTTTGCAATTTAATTTAATAATATTCACGAATGTAAACACCAAAAATCATTGATGTACATTGAATTCAATAACTATGCAAACGCCCATACAAAAGTTGGCCATGTCCTTTATGGGTAAATTATAAGAACGTTGTGAAACAGGCATTTAATTTAATTAATGTTACTGAACTTTCGAATGTAGGTATTACCTAATAAACTACCTAATGCCACTGGAAATTGCATAATGCGTAGTAACAGAGCGAATGCATTAAGTAAATTGAATTAGTTATCGAATACATATGTTTACGGTTATCGCCTAGCTTTTAGTCTATGGTCAAGCATGGCGTGAGGCTAAAAGTAATGATATCATAAAAGTTACGACTATAGTTACCTTGACAGCATTGATTTTGCGCGTAAGCATATTGCTCACAGAACGAAGCGAAGACTCCAATATTTGCTTTCCTTTTTTACTTTTCACGCTCGCATTCATTTGTTTGTATTTCTGCGAATAAATTATACGATTGACATGTATTAGGTATATGGAGCAAATATTCTTAAATGGGTGATTCAGGAAAGGCCGCGATTTCTTTCTTTTTGCATTTTGCAACGCTTTGGTAAAACACAGAGTAAATGTTTTTAAGGTGCTTTTTTAAAAGTGCGTGAGCGTTTTTGTTCTACGTTTTTTTGCAATTCACAGCTCGATATACTCCTTACTTCGTAATTTACATATACAAGCTGTAATACCATAAAGCTATCAACATTAATCTATAAGTTAGGAGGGGCATTTTTTGATCAAATGATTTTGTCCCACCCAGAGTGAGTGAGAGAGTATCAGACTCTTACTCTGACTCTGACTAAAAAGCACCCGGTTCCTTCTTCTGCTCCAGGTGGAGGCCATGGTATATTATTCTTAGAAAGGACTTACAACGTTAAGATTTTGCATTTTTTTAAAGCCTGTCTATTATTATTGCGGTAGTATGTTGATAGCTTTAATAAACCTAATTGTGTGTATTTTATTACCGCATCTCTATGTTATTACACATAAAGTACAATGATAACCAAATACAGAAAAAGAGGTAGAAGAAGAAAGACAGGTCCTTATATAGGTACCTACTAGCCTACTACATATTCCTGAAGGGAATTTCTCCTTCGGTAGGAGAAGTTATGAGAAATAATGTTTTATCATCACGATATATGTATATATCGTGTATATTGTATACAATATCATCACAAAAAATACGATATCGAGCTGTATTTTGCAAAAAATAACGTAAATTAAATTTAATTTTGTGGGCGACTACCTTAATAAATTACGTTATTGCATGAACTCGAAGAAAAATACTAGACTTAGTTACTGGTAATGTGTAAATTCAGTATATACATAAATATATTATTAAGATAGTTATCAAAGATAAACACGTTATGGTACTCACGATTCTGATCTGATCTGATTTTGTGAGGGCTTCGCTTAGCTTCCATAGTTCATCCCCAAGCGCTCTCGCCCATACTTTTACACTACAAAGAAAAATACTTGATCAACATAAAGAAAATATAAAAGAAATCCAACAGTAATTACAAATTAATAGATCTTAATTAGTAAATACGGGGTGTTTAATATTCCGCTCGTCCAAATAATAAGCGGCTGTAAACGAAATTACAGGTTGTTTTGTACACTGCGTTACAAAAAAAGGGTCTAAGCTTTTCTTTTAATATGAAATACGTAACTAAGTACGTGTTTAGAAAACTTTTATTAATTCAGAAGTTGGTTCTCCAAGGAGTTGTTTTCGTATATTAAAGGAGTATAAAAAGGTCAATGCATGTTTTTCGACTAAAGTAAAACTTATTTTATACAAGTCATAAGTACATGATTTATGTTATAAACTTAAACAAATATTACAGTAGAATACACACAGATGTATTTTATTCGAACAGAAATGGAAAGTGTAATAATTTTTACCATGTTTTTTGCACCACAATATATTTGCGAGCAACCAGGGTCCGTAATGAGGCGCAAATAAGGATCCGTACATAATGATCCGAAAAACAAAGGTTTCTTTGGAAAAGCTGTGATTTATTGTTCAATAAATTTGTAAGGGCTTTAAGGGACACCGTGGTGAAAACTACAATAACGAAAAGCAATTCTTCAAAAAACATTTTAATTTATATTCGTTTTGTATTTACTGAAATATTGACATCAAATATATAAAATATTTACTAGCTGATAGAACGGCCAACGTTGTTTTGCCAAATAAATTATTTATCACTTAAGGGTGTGAAAAACAGACAGTAAGATTCTCAGACCTTGTGAATATGGATATAAAATTTGGTATAAATCAGTAAAGCCGTTTCGGAGGAGTAAGCTACAAAGCCATTGTGACACGAGAATTTTAAAGATTGACTTTACTTTTATTATACCTAAAAATAAATGAACTGAGTGAATAAATCGAATGATATTAACAATACTATGTATTTTATATGCTAAAGAACTTTTGAAAGGGCATCCCTTCTACTCCCTATAATTCGTGGTCTGTAAGTATGATGTTCTTGAATGTGCGTCACGTCTCGTTCCGGTGTCCGGACTCGTGTCCGGCTTTGTATCATAATGTTCTTCGAATAAACTTACTTTGTAACACGTACTCTACGCGTAAACAGAAACTTTACTTGTTTATGTTTTGTCTCTTTCACTGTGCACTTTATTATGAGTTTATTAGGATAATCAGATAAAACATAAAATGTAGAAGTACGAAATGAAAGTTAACAACTAAAAAACACTTCTGAGAACTGTTTGTGACAGTTTAGTTTCAAAGTGAGTAAATTATTCAAACTGTTTTAGCTAGATGAGAACCCACGAGCTTTATGAATGCATAGAGTAATAGTTTTCATAAATAACAGATAAGACTTACGTGTCTGCTTTCCATGCGGGGGCAGGCTCGGGCACAAACAGTAATGCACATACTAACACGAACTTGAAACTTTGCATATCTGCGGCGGTGACTCACACTCGCTTATAACAAGTAATTATTGCGTTCCGTTTCGTTAAACTACGCGAATATTACAGGATAAGGCACATCGTTTCAGTGTTTGTTACATAAATAAGGCTCTTCACGATACATCACAAAATATATTACTCTACACAGCTAATAGGCTAAACACGAAACTATGACAGATAAAGATCAACGAAACCTAACTGTATCAGGAAGATTTCCCGGTAAAAGATAACGAGCAAGGCCACTACGATTCCGAAGCACAGTAAACATTCAGTCACTAAATACTTTCACGTTAACGAGTTTATTAATAGTTTACGTAGAGTTTCGACTTGAGTTTTGTCGTCCGTTTACGCGGGGGATCACAACACGGGTTACATGGTTGTCTTATGAGAGCGTGGCTTTAGATATTTAGTGTGACAGCGAGTGCGGTGAGCGGGACGCTGCTGGTGCGGGCCGGGCGCGAGTCGAGCGCGAGCCGACGCGAGCCGGGCAGGGAGCGGGCGCGGGCGTGTGTCGCGGCCGACGCACGTGCTGCGTCTATTCTGGGCGGGCGCCGGCGAGCGCTTCGGGCGGCATCGAGCGGACCCGATCTAGGTCGGCCCGTGTCTGTCCACACACTGCTACCGGCGCGCATCCTACCCAGTCGCCCGCTACTACTTATAATTATAGAAATTACAACTTTTTGTCTCAACGAGCGCACGGCTTTTTAGTTACACCTTGATTTACATTGTCTTTAAACAGTTTCATTGTTTTTAAAGCTACTAAAGTACTTTAGTAGCTTTAATCGTAGTTTACCGAAAAAACGTATATTTATATTATTCGAAAACAAATACACTTTAAGTAAGACTTTAACTATAAAAAAGCGTAATCAGTAGGGTTTAATTAGTACCCATTTTCACAAGCTTTCTACCAAAATAAGTCAACCGGTTCAATATCTTGCGCGATATGGAAAGTTAGAATCAGAAACCGAAACAAGAGATTAGCTATCTGGAAATCAATAGTGGTATCTATTTTCGTTACATTTGTATGCAGCGGCACTCATATTCTCGACATGTTTTTGTGTAGCCAAGAAACTTTCATAGAATGACTCAAGATGCAAGATTTATTCCATTCTTAAAACACAAGCCGTAACAAAAATTTGAAAATGTTCAGTGGCACTTACTACGACGCTTGTTACTAAAGCTACGCTTCGTAGCAATTCTCGTAGCAAGCGCCTATGTGACCTTAAACTTAATCAAGAGCTTGATTCGTTCTTATTTGACTTTTTAATTATTTTTGTTCTCATTACTTAACAAATTAGGCGCGATAAAACTTTGTTTCAACAAATCAAATTCTATTTATCTCGAGTTTCGTAGTCGTAATTAATTTCTTTTGAAAGTTGGCGGTGGGTGACTGATAAGCATAATATATATTTTGACTAATATTTCATTTTTGTCTATTTAATACGTCCGATTGATGCAGCGTTATGCCTCAATTCTGCTTAGTGGCTAATAAAAGTTTGAGTTTAATTAAGTTTACCAATTTCAATATGTTTTTACAGCATAAAGAGAGGGAGCTTATTGTTCATCCTTCTAGAATTCTATGCATAGCAATTTGCTGGCATACAGCTGTCTCTAACAGACATCTCGTTTAACTGCAAATGATAGCCTTAGCTGTACATAATGTCTCACAGAAGTATTTATATGCATTTAACATCTAGACAGTAGGAAAATGAATTTTCTTTTTCGTGTCTAACCTTATTTTTCAGTTGGATTCGGTGTCATATATAGGGCTTGCTCAAAGCGGCTGAATCTTTGCGTTTTTTGTAGAAAACGGTTCGATATTTGCCAAAAAAGAAGGCATATTGCCGTTGCAAAGATTGGGTAGAACGTTTGAAAAGGCCAATCACGTCTGTTCAGAATAAAAACAAAGTTAGTAAAGGATTTTAGAAATCCATCCGTTTTGTTATAGGATGGTTAATTATGATTTTGTTTTAACTTACCATTATGACGGTAGATGTTATCTAATCTAGGCAAAAGTAAATAGGTACTAATCTGCGAACCTAAATGTGCAAGGACGCAAGGTTAGGGCTTCATTACACCACGTGAAATAAACCGATTTAATATGCGGAGGGTGTCGAGTGGGGCGTGTAAACATTACTTATAAACATTCAGTTGGGTACACAAGACCGCTCCGGCCATAACAACCTGCCTACATTATTTACACTTGAAAGTTTCGCTTTTAAGTGGATCGTTATCTTTACGGCCTTTTACAGGATAAATATTACGCACCGTTTTTGATCTGCGGTGGCAGTGTTTGATGTTGGCTGTTTATATTTATAACTGTTTTATATGTGGGATCATGAATAAACATAGCAGTCAAACATATCTCAAAAAGGGTCTACATATAAATATAAGCAGTAATTGCCCTCTTACCCAGGGACATATGTAAGTATATTATGTAAACGAAACGTATGTAAATGAATATTTGTGTATTTAAATTTGGAGTAAAATTGTGTATTGACTAAATACTTAAAAGCAAACAAAGCATGAACTATAAAACCTTGAACAGAATGAAATGAATAGAATAGAAAAACGAGGGAACTTTCTCGGAAAATTGAAGACATAATGATCATGGATTTCCGAGAATTTATTGTACTCGCTCTTTGTCGAGAGGAATGTCTTCATGCCTTGGTGCGGAGCAATAAGAGGAGCGTTCTGACTGATGAAGTTTAAGCAAGCCATTATTATTCAGCCCTCGTCCGTAATTGTTACTTGTAAAATACGCTAACAACGTCGGTCGTAAGATTTGTTTCTGTGAATCAATCTAGTTTGTGTGTACAATAAATTGAAACAAACAAGTGATTCCATTTGTCTCTTTAACCTAAATGCTGTTTACCTAACTAAAAGTCGTTTTATAGTAAATTAAACCTTTGACTTTGTCAAATTTCTACTGTATCAGTACTTGTATAAAACTTTCTTATTTCATCATTTGCTTCGTATCTTGGCCATTGAATATTGTTACGAAAATATTAAATATGATTTAAAATTAAATATTGGTTTTCCAAGTCGATGAAGCATTACATCGCGTCGAGCCAGCGACGGATAGCCGCGGGGGCGACGAATGCATTAATTTAATAGTCGCCCCAGCACTCTGTTCATTTCTTGATGGCGTCATAAATACTAACAAGAACCTTAACGCTGTGAAATGGAATCCTACAATATTTTCACTTTGCTATAGCTGTGTATTTTAAGTTTGTGACTTAAAACTGGCGGCAAACGAGCTTACGGTTTACCCTATGGTAAGCAATCAGCTCCACCCATGGACACCCGCAATAATAGAAGACTTACGAATACGTTGCCAACTTTTGGGGATTAGGGATTTGGAGATTTAAGGGTTAAGGAGGGATTGCGGGAGGAGAATTGAGTAAGTGAATTGACACACGGCGACACACAACGCTGTAGTTTTTCACCCCAGTCTTCTGTAAGGCCGTGGTATCACTCCGGTCAATCCGACCCTTACGTGCTGAAGTATAGTTCTCCCAGACTTGTGTGTAGATACCTTGATATATATTTATAATGGTTTTAAGGCTCGGCGTTTGACGGTATCGATCGCTGCATAAAGTTTCACAAGTAATATCAGCTGAACATTTTAGAAGTCTTTCCATAAGAAGTTATTTACGACATGGAGTATGTATGCCTAGAAAGGAGTGGAGTAAACATTTGACATTGGTATACTTATGAAATATTTTCCTACTTCTTTACTCTCGGAGTAATATGCGACCGCAACGCTTGGTATCAACTTTTATTGTCATTTTTTCTTTGGCAAAGTATTTTTAGGGCTTGATGAATATTATCGAAACGAATCTCTTCAATCTAGAATTACGAACAGTATCTTTACTTTTTATACATATAAACCTTCCTCTTTAGACACTTTATCTATGTAAATAACCGCATCAAAATCCGTAGCGCAGTTTTGAAGATTTAAGCGTACATAAAGATATAGGGACGGCGATAGTGAATAATAAACAGATTTACCACAAGTAAATCTCACTCAAGTATATACCCTATATCGTATACTTAGACCACATAATTACGTAACCTTTAGTACCTACCTATAAGGGTCTGTAAGTACACCGAGAGGTCAACAGGCGCCATTGTATGAATGCCCATACAAATGAAAGCAAAGGCAGGCTTGACTTTCTAAAGGGAAATTTTCGTTTCGTCATTCAAAAAGACATGAATTCTTAATTACCTTTTTAATGGTTTTCTTGATATCTCTTTGGTTAGGGAAAAGGTTAGGAAAGGAGTCATTTTCGATTTTTAAGTTAACATTTTAAGGACATTATCATTACGAGGGATTGGACCAGTTTGCCGGCTGCAGTCTTTCCGTCCGAATATAATTTAGGTGTCTTCAAGGCTAAAGTGAATAGGCTTTTAATAAACTAGTGCAACTTACCATCAACGATTTCATCACTGCTTACCATCAGGTGGGATCGCAGTCAAGCACTAGTTTATAGCAAGTAAAAAAAAATTAATATAAAATATGAATGTTAGCAAAATCGAATTTTCTCTTACAAATAAACATTCAGCGAATTGAATAAAATAAATGTAGGTAAGTACAGAAGTTTTAAAAATTGCTTTCGAAAAGTTTTATGAAAATGTATCTCGCCTTTGTACTTTTCAAAAGTAGGAATAATGTAGGACCCTTAGTAGGTGTAAAGCATTTTGACAGCTTTCGTATTGAGTTTAAAATTCAATTTATTTTTTTAGATATTTTAAGATAATGCGGTGGAATTTTCTGCTGTGTTTTGTCTAGCTATTATTTGAATTGGTGCGTCATGCTATTACTTTTTTGTCAGGCGCTTATTCAAATCAACTTTTTACTAACGGTTATTCGCTATTTTTATAGGAAAATGAACTTTGTACTCTAAAAAATCGCAAATACCAGATTTACAATTAGTATCGACGACAAGGTGCAGTTTATCAACTAGATTCCTAACTTTTAAGAACTAATTTACCGTAAAGGAAAGTTTCGTCTTCGCTACAAGGATCCAAATCGATGTCATTAAAGTAAGGAAGAGTGAACAGTGAAAAACATCTTGTCTTTAACTAAGTACTTAAAGAAAAACGAGCGCTTTTCCTTTCTCTCTAATTAATTTGTGCCGTGTTCAAAAAGCATCAGCAACGATCAATATGATTTTATATAAGACAAACTTACTTCTATTACAATTCATTTAGGTACTTAGTTATATTATTAAATTTGTGCAAATAAGCTACTTGAAAATGTACCTAACACCATAGCTAACTTTTATCATAATATACAAAATAATATACAAATAATATACATAATATACAAAAACGACTGAATTTTCAATTCATACTCATAAAAAAATCTACCTTATTCTTAGTGATGAATTACAGACGTTTTAGTTTGATTCCAAATCAAAAACAAATCTCTTACTGTCTCAAACAATCATCGAAATGTTACTACCTACTGGTATAGCTCATGAAAATTAAAATACTACAGAAAACATTATAATACTCCCTCGAAAAATAACGTTAGTCCGTTATTTATTTACAAAAGAACACTCACTAAATAAAGTGGCCGGGAAATAAAAACATAAAGCACTCAATTCGTAAAAATTCAATCAAAAGTGTACGTTGATTTAATATTCCCGATAAGACCCACAAAAAGCCCAATCTCCGCAAAGAAAAACAAATCGTAACAGAACGAATCATAGGTAGGTACTCGGTGCTTCCACATTGCAAACACATTTTTCCAATCCCCTAAGAGTTCAACACAAACAACGCTTTTAGTTTCACAAAGCTTTCTCATCGATAAAACTATTTTACTGCTACCTTTTGTCCTCGACTTTACTTGAAGATATTATTGAAGAACTAATAGTAGAAAGTAATTAGTCTTTTCAATCTATCTAAGACAAATGTTCTATCAAAATTAGTTTAACAGTTAAGGCGGAAAACCGTTACAAACATACAAAATTCTTATTTTAAATAAATCTGGATTTCCATTTACCTTTCAATCGTGTTAATACGAGACACAGTAGAAGAACAATATGTGCGCGAATGGGCGTTCGCTTGGGGTTCGATGAATTAAATCATTTGCTTATTTAAACGAAAAATGAATTCCAGCTGCTTCGTAGATGGTATCGTGGCCGCGGACTAGGGCAGGAGAAGGAACGGGCGTGTTTTTAAGACAGAAATAGTCTGACACTCTCTCTTACCATAGCCTGGACAAGAGAAGCCATTTTATGATTTTTTCACCTCAAAAAAAGTATACTAAGTATATACTAGAGAATTGAATCTGATATATCTTTCCAAACAATCGATCTTACGATTATTCAAACAACGGCACAATCAGAAGTTTTCACATTACGAGTAGGTATCAAATAAATATTTCCATTCGGTTCCATTACCGGCCCGGTAAATACGATGAAACCCCCAACAATGGGATGGGAAAGGACAAATGTGCTCCATAAACCTGAGACATGATATATTCTTTGATGTCAACGCACGCCTTTGTGTTGTTGTTTTCATTTGAAATAGGAACGCAACATTTTTCCTGCTAGTAGGCCCATGGCAATACGTAACTGACAGATCAAGTAAAATTACTCGCTTTAATATGAATTACAACTTAACACATAAAGAAGGGTTTTGTATGGTCTACTACCAGTGAAAAAAATACGTGTTTACGGAACAAGCGCAAAAAGGTAAAGGCCTGGAGCAGAAGAAGGAAGCTGGAAAAAGTTTTTAGTTAATTAAAGTCTGACAATCCCCCTCATCTCACCATGGGCGAGAAAAGTTATTTGATGATTTGCCAGTGAAAAAATGTTGACATACCTAATCAATTTTATGGGAAAGGATGGTAAATCTAGCAGTAGGATTGTCACCTAATAGTGAGCAATCGACGCTGTCCATAGACATCCGCTACATCAGAGGAGTTACAAAAGCGTTGCCGGTTTTTGAATATTGAGATTCAGGTAAAATCAGTCACACGGCGTATTACAACGCAAGCGTTGTTTTATGCTGGTTTTCATGGCACCCGTCATATTACTCTGGCATGGCTCTCCACGCTGAGTATTACATATACATTTATGCACGTCTACCTTCGCCCTTCTAGATAAAGAAATACGACGTTATATTTACGTGTACCTACTGAAGAGAAAAATACATATATAATAAAGATTGGGATATCTACATCTACATATATATTAGATAAATAAAGAATAAAGACATTCTATGAGTAATAACTGACTACCCAACTATACAACGTTGGAAAAAAAGAAAAATAAACAAATGAAGTTATGATTAACAAAAAATTATAAGTATAAGGCTATTGCTCTTTAATCTCAATTACAGTATGAACAGTGAGTAACTTACTATGGCTAGTCTACAAGGGCAAGTCTTCGGCGTCGGATGGGCGGCGGCCGTCACCTCGGCTCCCCGGCTCCCTGGCTCCCCGGCTCCCCGGCGCCTCGACGTCGAGACGCCCCGCAAGGCCTACTACTACAAGATACCTACATACGTATTAAACCGAGCAAGCACATCAACCTCTCTCAATTTCTTTAATCAATTTCCAACCCTATCTTATTGCGGTAAAGATGATATTGAGTTCAACAATCTTAATAGATCGGAATAGCTTGATCTGCTCGTGTATGTAAACAATTTATAAGCTTCTATTCAATTTCGGCAACAAACATTAATTTACAATGTGCCTAACATCAAACTGATGACGTAACGTAATTTACTAAATTAATTTTGTTCAACTTACCACTTATTATTTACACAAAATGTTTTCTGTGCTGAACTTTATCAAAGTAATTTTCATTAAATCGATAATTTTATTTTTGTAGTAGTAAAAATAGTAATTTCAAAAAAGTTTTTTTCTAGAAAAGGTTACAACAAAAAAACATTTTACCGATTTTACCACATTGGTACTCAACAATTTTATACCACCACCACATTTTTTTTTCTCTAATACGATTTTGTAGTTCAAAATATCTGACTTGTTTATCTCTGGTTCTGAAAAGTTTTTATTACAAAATAAAAAAAAATACATTTAAAACAATTCCATGAATTACATTACATTTTAAAAATAATAAATTCTTCTTTATTTAATTCTTAATTTTAATACTTACTCTTTCTATTTATAAATGATTTGCTCAAACACATACTTAATGCAAAAATTACCATTTTTATAAGGAAAAAAATGTTGACTGCCATTAACAAAAAAAGACAAAGAAATAAATTAAAAATAATAAATTAATGGTATCATGACAACAATTTTATTTGAAAATAGCCAGTCAACAGTGTACAATTATTATTTTAGTAGTAAAAAAAAAATTACAGCTTTCACTTTTTAAAATGGAATATGATAAATGAGAACGACAGGAATGATACCACGGCCTCACATAATCTCGGCGTGAAGCAACACTTACGTTGTGTGTCGCCGTATGAGTGAAGTTACCTAAAGCCCACCCCTTCCTTCCCTCCCCCAACCTCAAAGGTAAATCGATTGTCTATAAGTGGTGCCGATTACTTACCATCAGATAATCCGTCTACTTGTATGCCGAAAATGCCATAAACAAAACTACTTAGATACTTATTACGAATTAAACTAAATAAGCCACCGTTTCGCTTAACATTTATTTCAATTTTTAAACGTGACCTTGACTCGTTTTTTTTTTCTCATGTAAAAGAAAAAAACCGTCTAATGTTTTAACACGTCAACCGCCTAGGTGACATAGGTGAACTTGGATTTGTCTTCAACAGTTTTCTTTCGTCAGTCAAAGGCTTAGAATAAACCTCCGGACGGCCATTGAATAAATAAAACCATCACACCTATTGTTTTAAATCGGTGAAATCACAACAACATACCAATTATGACGCTACTATTTTAGCTTTTATTTAAGTTATGTGACCCGGAAAAACAGTTCCGGGGTTGGAAAATACGGTCGCGTGGTTGCCTGATTTGGGTCAAAATTTTCAACACAAAGGACTAGTCCCTTGACGATTTTAATCTAAAATAGCAGAAACCCGACCCTGAAAGTGATATGCGACCCTTTATCCCCAGAGGTACAAGTATGGGAAGGACACATCCATCTTCATTAAAACATAAATACTTTCGTGACTATTATTACTGCCACACATTATAAAAGTAGCATGAAAAAATCTTGCGTCTTTTTATACCTGGCGTATATTATGACGCTCGAGTATAATGTGGCCCACAATTTTTCCCTAAATAGATAACAAGCACACTTGTATAGGAAATAATTTGTCGAAGTTTAATTATGTCCCAGATAACTCTCCATATGTTAACTTTTGGTTGAGGATAATGATGTTATAAACATATCCTTTTAATTAAATAATGGTCGTTACATATTATATAGGTAATACATCATTGGGTTTACATATTGTATAAGGTCATTGAGTCTCTCCTAAAGTAACATCAGCCCCCTTCCAATTCCATCATCAAACCAGCGGGATTTTCATACAATATTCTAAGTTCATCTAATTTACATGTAAAAAAATGCCAACATTCAATGATGTATAAAACTAACGTCATTGCCAAAATTCAGATAATTCTATTAAAATTTTCTTTTTTATTTATTTTTAGGATAGGCAATGCAGGTAACGACCTTTTATAAAATTTCTAAATTTTTCTTTAAAATTAAGCAAGGACAACTGAGCAAAGACTTTACTTAAAATCCACATTTTCGGTTTCATTCATAAATCACTACTCAACGTGACAGGCGACAATCCTTCATCCTTTCTTGAAATAATGACGAATATTTACACAAATTCATTACAAAGCGAAAATCTAATTAGTACGTCACTCAAGGTACTTAGGTATTACATGTTCAGGCCTTGAATCATAGCGAGTACTAGAATTTGTATACTTTAAGGTAAATTCCAGTAGATATAGTATCGTATCGGTATGACGTGGCTTAGTAATGTTGCTACAATTCGCCGAAGCTTAGGGATAAACCAAAACTTAGATCGCTCAGTTATCATAAACGGCTGCTGCGCAAGTTAATCGAACACCTCTTTGTGTGATCCACTAATTGTTGTTCAAATTTAATTTTTGAGGTTAAATAAACATAACTTTAATATATACCCAACCGGTACGTAATTTAAAGTGTGGAAGAGCCATGCTACGTCACGAATGGGTCGGCTCGACTGGGGTGATACCACGGCCTCACAGAAAACCGGCGTGAAACAACCATAGCGTTGTGTTTCGCCATGTGAGTGAGATTACTGGAGGCCCAATTCTTCCTCCTTCCCCTTATCCCTATATCTCACTTGTAACTCCTGCGTTACGGGTGTCCATGGGCGAAGCTGATTGCTTACTATCAGGTGATCCGTCTGCTCGTTTGCTAACATTATGACATAAAAAAACGGCGGCCATTAGAGCGGGCCTCAAAGAGCCAGTAGACCACCACAGATGGGGCCGAATAGGGCCGATGTTGCCTGGAGCAGGAGACTTCCTCTCGCTTAACCCTAGGCGAGAGAATTCATTTGATGATTTTTCACTATCAAAACGCCAGGTTTGGTATCAGCGTAAGAGGCAAATGTTGTTAATGAATTAAATAAACCATTCACAAATATTATACCTGTCATATGTTCTGCCTTTGAAAATGTCATGCATTTTCTTATTCAAGATACGAATAATTCCAGAAGCTTCATTGAAAATAAATAAATGTGATTCAACAGCAAATTAAGTGTTACGTGAATTGTTTGCTTACTCAATGCCATTCAGTATCTGTTTTGCCTGTTTTGTCTCAATTGTAAGGCTAGTCAATACAATAGGGATAATGAGTTATTTAGATGCTCGTCTTTTAGATGAATATAAAACATAATACACGTATTTTTCTATTATCAAACATATATTTTCGACGATACGTTGACGTCACGATTTTATGATAATAACCAGTGACGTAAAGACCTGCTATAAAATGGGACATCAAAACTTAAATTTGTTTAGTCTAAATATGATTTCATTTTAGGACAAGAAAATGTGCATTTTATTTTATGCAATATGTACGTAATTAGCGTACTCTTTTTTGAGGGGAAAAACAATCAAGTTAAATAGATATTTTATTTATCTATCCTGTCATTAACTCTATTAAATTCTCAATGATTCCAATTTTTAAGGATTTTAATTTTCGAACCCAATTCTTGATTAGACAAAAATGCCAACAGATTCAAATAAAACAACGAAACATGTCTTAGAATATGGAGGTAGGGTACATAAGCATGGTATTTCTGAGTCTCCATTTTCCATAGAGAGTGTAAAACCTCACTGTTTCAGCTTTAGCTGAAATGCTCTCGTATGTCGACGAGTGTCAACGGATGTCCGCAGGATATCCGGCACGGCGGTTGTCCGACAGCTACAGGTTACATTTACCAACCAGTTCTCAGAAAATGTTCGCTTTTGCATGTAGTACATACACTCTTCCACATTTAACTACGATTAATTAATTGTTCAGTCCTATTTTTATGCAAAATCGCAAAACTCGTACTATTGACACTTAAATAAACAATAAAAGGAAGTAAAATCAAGTGTTTTAATATTTTGACTGAATGGGAAAAAAGCCTTTGTTAGAACCTACAATCATTTTCCTTTTTCAAAATTCTTAAGTACATAGTCTCGCTGTTTTTTTTTTAAACATGTGCAAACGTTTAATTCCACTCATTCACAAATCTCAATTAAGACTAAAGAGGGAGGTAAACTTCACTTAAATTCTCTACAGTATTAAACTGAAAACTTGAGTAACACTCCGCTCCCACCTTGAATTTCCTGAAGCGAAATAACCTTAACCCTAGGTGACCCAATTCGTCTGAATCGATTTTCCGAGATCCGCACTTTTTCAAGGACTTTCAAACAATATCTTCTGACAATTAAAAAGCGAAACTTTCATTTGCTTTTATCTATAAACCTCTTTGAGAATTATGAAAGGCCAGGCCAAAAAAAAACAGTGTGTGTGTAACACCAATCGTGTCGTTTGGCCCAAATATTAAGAGCAATATCACTTTTCCAAAATATATTTATACTCAATACGCAATGCTTTATTGCGTTCCAATGTATACGTCTTAGGTCTTATAAATGGAAATATAGCACATGCAGCATATTTACCTACTTTGTAAGATTATTTAGTCATCACTGACATACAGTGAAAGAAGAACATCGTTAGGAAATCCCTAGACTTATATTTTTCCAATTATAAATTTGAAATCTATAATTAGCTGAACAAGCGTGATGATTAAAGCTCAAACCTTCTCAGTGTTAGAAAAAGATAAGTTTGAAATCGCTTATAATATGCATCTTGATCAATGGTGGTGGTTAATAGATATTCAAACCTTTTCCGTGTGAGTAGAGGCCTCTGCTCAGTAGTTTGCATTTACGAATATCTATTTTGTTATATTTTTAAGATCTGACATCTCTTTGTGTGATTGTGTGTGTCAATGGGCGGCACCGATGTTGAACCATCAAGTTATCCGGCTGTTCGTTTCCGTTTGTCGGATCATATATCGAAAAATTGTAAACACTTATTTTTTGGCTATCGGCTATGAAAATAGTAGTTAGATTTGACGAACTTTATTTTAGTAATAGGAGGTCGCCAATACTTACATAGTTTAGATGAGGAATACGACATGATATTTCAATATTTTTTATATAATATGCAAGCGAGCAGACGGATTACCTAATGGTAAGCAATCAGCGCCGCCCATGAACACGCGAAACAGGAGTCACGAGTGCGTTGCCGACCTTTTAGAGATTAGAGATTTGGAGATTTAGGAATCGGGGGAGGGGAAGATTTGGGCCTCCGGCAACCTCACTGACATGGATAAACACAACGCTGTGGTTGTTTCACACCGGTTTTCTGTGAGGCCGTGGTATCACTCCGGTCGAGCCGATCCATTCGTGGAGAAGCATGGCTCTCCCACACTTAAAATAAAGATAAAGCTGCATGTCTTTTTAGAAAAGAAAATAAAGTAATTTAACTTAACAACATAACATCTAAAGTAAACAGGTAATAAAACGCAATGAGTGTTGCCATAGCTGATGGATATTTGAGAATACACAAATATTGCAGTTTACTTATATTTAATTACACTGGCAAGGTTATCGACCCAAATCTTGCAAAACTATTGAACTGTTAGTTTCTCTTGTGTATTAGGAGTATTATTTATTAAGCCGTGACATGTCGGAGCGGGGATACACGCGAGACTCAATGAGTTTTCTATTGTGTCTCAGATACCACCAGACAAGAGGCCAATATAGCAATTTAGCAAATATTTCATATGTATTATAATAAATTAAAGTAAAATAATTGGCGAATATTCTTCCAAAGAGCCGTGTTTTGGCACGAATGGATCGCCTCGACCATAGTCATATGGACTCACAGAAAATTGTAGTGAAGCAACCGAAGCGCTATGTTTCTATCAACCTTTTGACTAAGGGCTGATTTTTCAATAGTCAGATAAATGTTATCTGAGGAATAAAATTGTTGCTGTCACTGTCTTATACAAACGTTTTGACGCGACAGCATCATAATTAATCCCCAGGCAACTTTTATCTAGCCATTGAAAAATCAGACCTAAGGACACTACCCTATTACGAAAACATTTTTCGTAGCTATGAATCCATGTGTTCATATTAGTGTGGTATAGGTACATAAAAAAACATAAGTACAGAAAAAAATGCCCTAATAAATATGCTACGAGAAAAAATTGAAAACATAAGCCTGTCTTTTATATTTACCTATAACAAGTGCTTAAGGTATACTTTTAGCGGCACTCTTCAACTGAAGTGCTCTCAGTAAGGTATGAAAAGCTGGTAATTTAATACCGTGGGGGATGCTTTGTAGAGGATCAGGCTTTTGATTTTCGTTGGTTAGCCCCCGAGGTGTGCTCATCGATTACAAGTATGTCCTGTTCCTTATTTTCAATCTTAAGTATGTACAACAAAGGTTTATTTCGGATTGTTTTGGTATTATATTTTTCAATTTTTAATACTGTCATATTGTCTCGAAAACCGATGATAATTTTAAATATAACTAAACTCTTTGAGCCGCGACCTCCTTCCCCACCTCCTTAACGGTGATTCAAAGCAAATTCTCTTAAATATAAGAGACTCATTGTCCATCAGCGGTCATTTAGTGGTTGTTGATTTTGATAATATCCGGAAAATAAAACAATTCTTCATAGTAATACTTTAATAATTTGAAACTACAAACTAAGTCTACTAGTGGTAGTGGTAGAAGAATTTCAATTTTACACTTTGGTAATAAAGCTTAAAATCTATTAACAAAAAGATCCCTGCGCGGATTTCTATCCCTATTCTCTATTACATACAGCATTGAAACTCGATATTACAATCAGATATCATGACGTCATACCTCTCTCTCGTCATACGTCGACTCCATAGCCAAATTCGTCGCATAAATAACGAAGGATCCTTGGAAAATAGCCAGAACAGCCCTTCGCCAAGGACTTTATTAGATTCGCACTCTTCTTTTATATTCGTTGCTATGAAAATTCCTTTGAAGATTGGATGAATAGGGTACCTTTACATTTTTCCTGAAATTTTCCTCTATAACAAAGTAAAAAGCCTGAAGCCTTTGATATTGCTAGCTTTAACTATCTATACTAATATTATAAAGAGGTAAAATTTGTGAGTTTGTATGTAGATTGTAATCTTTGGAAGCGTTGGTCGAATGTTTTTTTTATGATATGGTCGGCACACAAGTATGCGGATTACCTGATGGTAAGCAATCAGCGCCGCCCATGGACACCCGCAACACCAAAGGAGTTACGAGTGCGTTTCCGGCCTTTTAGGGATAAGGGTTTTGGATATTTCAGGATTTGAAAAGGATGGGGCAGGCTGGATGGATTGGGTCTCCAGTAACCTCACTCACAGCGCGAAACCAAACGCTGTTGATAAATTATGAATCGAATTCAATATTTAAAATTCCAAAGCTACAATGTTCCTGAGTGCTATAAAGCTATCAATTGTTTATACGCGTGCTAAGCCGCGGGCGGATGCTAGTATATTTATATAAATCCCTTAAATAATCCCTCTTCTTGATGTTAAGCAAAGTCTGTCTCAGATCTGCCAAAACGTTATTGTTCAATTTTCGATAATTCGCAAATACGATTTGGAATAGCAATATTGCTTTAGCGGCACAATCAAAGAGAATATTGATAGCCTTATTGCTGGTAGATACTAAAGTATTGATGTTATGAATATTAGATTAGAGATTCGTTTTAGAAGCGTCCTTCCTTCGTTTGTCCACTAGACATCCGTTTAATCCAGAGATCCAGCAGAAGATCAGCATCCTGTATTACAACCTGACACATGCTGAACTGAACACCCATTTGGCGTATTTTAGATGACCTTACTTATATTTTTAATAGCATTTTTGCCGTTAAATATTATACTTATTTTTAATAATATATTATTTTTAAATTTGCTTTTATTATAAAACTTTATTACCATCTTGCTTGTATATTGATATTTTGTTACACCAAATAAATTATTAATCTATCTATTTTCCCTTGTTTCGATATTTCACATCACATTAATAGCTTCAATACACTACCAAATATCGTTTACCACTAACTATAATCTCCATACACAGGACTATTGGGTTGAAGATCGCAGCTTAAAAAGTTTATCATCAATCGAGCGCTGCTGCTTAGTTTCTTACATCACAATCGTTTTCCCCTCTCAAAAATCATAATTTAATAATTATTTTATCCAAGTTTTACAAATGTTTTCAGGACAAAATGGCTGCTAAAAATAGTTAGTTCATTTAGTCATTAAATGAGTCCGAACACGCCTTCAACTTCTGTTTAATGTGTAGTCCTTAAAACATACCACACGATACTTGCAGGATTAAAAGATGTAGAAGCAATTTGTATATTGATATTTATTCAAATCTGTAGCAATATCCATAGATTATGTTTTCATAACTCAGACCCATGGCACCCAAAGGCTATTCCCATAAAAAATCCTAATAACAACTAAAACACAGTTTAAACTACATATACCATTAAAGGTAAACTATACCAACAAATACGTTCTTATATACATATATATTATAACTTTTAACATAACTAACAATTAATTTGGGAGAGCCAAGCTTCGACATGAATGGGTCGGCTCGACAGGAGTGATACCACGGTCTCTCGAAAACCTTCGTATAATATCCGAAACCCTAGACCCTGAAAGGCCGTCAACGCACTTGTAACTTTTGCGTACGGTTGTCCATACGTAAGGTCGTTCGCCGCCCCCTAACCCAAAAAAAAACTACGTTTAAAATCTGACTTAATAAATAAAAACTTTTTTATTTCCAATTATACTAAAAGTTACTTTTTCTTAAAAAACAAACGTACACACCAAGTTTTTCTTCAGTATCTATCGTTGTTGTGTTCACAAACATACAATTCCACATGACACCTGGGCCAGGAACATCAGTTTGTACTATTACGCACAAAGACTTATTTTGTTCGGGAATCAGATCTGCCATGCGTTTGCGGCAAGCGTGAAAAACTATGGAGGTCATGGTTTTTAGTCAGTAATAGTCTGACACTCACTCTCGCTCGCCTTAACCTGGGCGGGAGAAGACATTTGACGATGTTCCTCTGACAAAAAAAAACAATAGGAAATACCTCACAACTAAACAAAGAACAACAGTGTACATAGTCATGGTCAAATGAAGCCTAAGGGAAAATCACATCATCAGTCTACAAGTGCCCACTGCTGAGCAAATACCCCTATAGGCCTAGGGAAACCTGAATAGATTTAGCAACTTGAGCCTTGAGAGAGATTGTCTAAAAAAAATCCGTAGACAACCGTAGTTAAGATAGTTCTTATCATTTACAAAATGTTTTGTTAATTGACTGTGGCACACACGGACAGACAGACATAACGAATTTGTATGGGTTCCCTTTTTTGCCATTTGGCTACGAAACCCTAAAAACTAACAATATCAGCTAGCAGTTCACCACTTGTAACTTTTTAATAAAAAAAGTTATAAATAAAGATTAACCCCTAAATAATTGTTAATTCAATTGTTAGATTTCACTTAATGTGGAAAAAAAGTTACGCACGCGAATGTTAAGATTTACATAAAACCTCAATATCTGCGTTTTAATCGCTTGTAAAACTAACGTCATTCTTTTCCGAGATAAGGTTCCGTTGAGGAATTGAATGAACGTCGATACGCAGATGGCTGTCGTCGGCTCGTCGAATTTGTAACGGTCAATGAATTATTATACAAAATACAGTTGCAAAGGGGCCCGTGCTCGCATTGTACCCTGCACAGGTAAAGCCACGTGGTCCCCCACAACCAAGTGATTCACCGTGCACCGGCTTCTTACGAACTCGACATTGACGGACATTCAAGTTTAACTTCGATCCCCACCTTTCTCGAAACAATTTATTACTGAGATTTATCTCAAGGCTAATTATTCGTATGTTACCAAACTGTTCGCGAATTTGACATTTAAATATTTGAGTAACTATTTCGAAATGTCTTACTTACATATTTTTTCCGGTATTTACATACCGAAAATGTTTATGTATCGGAGGCCGGTGTGACGGTGTGTGAGCCGGCCGGTGGTGCGAGCGTGGCGCGACTCTGGGCCCCGACAGCGCATGCTCGGGCCCGCCACGGCCGACCACATGCACGCTGCAGTCGCGGCTACGCGCGCCGCAGACCACACGCACCTAAGCATAAACACCACACAAAATAACAAAACACTCCTCTAACAAAATTACGATAACCAACCCAAAGTTTATAACAAAAATATAATTTTAATTTATTAAACATTAATTTATTGAAGTGCATAATATTATTAGCTATAAAAATGTGTAAAAATGTTGCTATAATGCCTTTGAAGAAGAGTGTGGACTCAGGTAAGTTTGATAAAACTTTTATAAATCTACTAGGTAATTGCATGTCGTTTTATCACATAATTATACTATTTGTTTCTCGTGTAAAAATATGTGCGATTCAAATGTTTTATGTGATTAGTTATTGAGTAGTTGTGGTATGTTATTGCTTTATTCAAACACATCAGAAATTTTAATCACTTTTTAAATTCCTTTACGAATCGCGCATGTTTCCATAATATTATATTTTTCGAAGATGCCGCTAATTACGAATTTATTTGCGAAAGTTTCCTATCGTTTTCAAGTGCATCGATTACTTAGAGGTAAGTTGTATATAAGTATTTCTTATAATTTTTATATCAACTGCGTATTATTGTCGTAGGTAAAAATAAATTAAAAATTTCATCATTATAGGTCAACGAATAGTTTCGCGGGCTGGCCAATTGTCTTAAATTAGGAACCCATTTGTTCGAATTAAGTGCCGTGTGGACCATTAATCGTCACGTCGATAGTGGTGAGACGTGTAGTGGCATTGATCCGGCGTGATTGTCGATGGTCCAGAAGGAGCGGCGAGGGACACACACTTATCGGACGAATTAATTCTAATGTAGATCGTGTGAGGACGGTGTTATTACTAATATTGACGCCGTGACTCCCGGCCGCGCTCCGCTACTTACCGCTCGGCTCCGCAGTGCCAACCCGTACATGCGCACAGCCGCACATATCAATGCACTGTTTTCCTTTTAAAAACATCGCGATATACCAACGAATCGTACTCATTCTTCATCGTTCAAAAACAACGTAATGCGAACTCCTTGCAAACGTTTTTATTAGTGTTGTATTTTGATTCGCTGCCACTCGCTATCGAGACTTCAATCCCGAACCACTTCCAGTAAGATGAAGTTGCCGAAATTGGATATGTGTGAGTTTGATTCACGATTTATATTACAAATAAAAACACATTTGTATACATTATTATATTATGTAAATATTGTATTTGTATGTTCGTGCACGTTATACATACGTACGTACCTTCGAACTTAATTGCATTTTTACGCATTTCCTACTTGTACACCTTTACATAATTTACTCATTAGAAGTAGGTATAGATACCTAACTGAAACATTTTCAGAATTTAGAAAAAAATAAATTTTAAATTGCACTACTTTGTAATAGACGAGACGACCCGGTATATATTTACCCGGTCTGAATATGGGTTACCCACGGGTAAAATGAAAACACTTATGTCGAGAATATCAATGAATTGTGACTAGTTATTATTTTATAGTTGTTTTATTTGAATTACTTTCCATACTTCTGAACCGAGCTTGTCTTCCATTTCAATTTATGCACAATTTTGTAGTTTTCAGTTCAGTGCATTCAGATTTTTTTGTTTATTTCTTTTATTATTAGTTTATTTAAGCGGGCATAAAGTCGTACGAAACTAAATATTGTTTGTGAATTTTGAAACATACTGATGTAGGTTAAAATACATATTTTATAAAATCTCCTTCAGTTCCTAATACCTGGAAATTCTCGTACACGTACACAGAAGAAACGCGTTTCAAAGATTACGGTATCCCTGTTTTAAATATTTAGTACCTGCCTAAAGCTATTTTTTACATTTATGTAGTTACTAGCTTCTGTCACGCGGTTGTGTTGTCTGTCTCGCTGCTCGGCTCTTAAAAATCGTAGCTGAATGTTTTATAACCTAAAAGTCTTCATCGATAAATGTACTCAAAAACACAAAAAAATTTTTCAATCCGAACCAATAGTTCAAACCGGAGATTAACGCGTTTGCACAAAAAACAAACAAAAAAACTCTTCAGCTTTATAATATTAGTAAAGATTTTTGTTTTTTGACAAAAATCTAATATTCTGACCAAAACAACTAAAGACGACACGAAATACAAAGGGTCTGTTTAACAATATCTAAAAATTTTAATAATAAGACTCGCAATTTTTTTAATGCTTAAATTATTTTTGGAAAACACATCACACACATGTATGTAAGTAAGTAGTAGTATGTAAGTAAGTATTCTAAATCTAGATCTTAAGTCCTTTTTGAATTAAATTTAAGAACAAATACAAGTCCACTCAATCGTCTTAAAAGGCGAGTTGAAGTGCGTGTGATCGGATTCTCAACCTAACACTTATGAAAATACAAAGATGGATCGCGTGAACCTTTCAACGAAATTCGTTTTCCTCAACAAATCGTCCAAATGATTTCCATTCCTCTCGAGTTCTGTGATAAAACGAGCTTGAAAATTGGACCTTCCTGATTTTGTTTACTTAATGAAGACCCGCATTATATTTGGACAACGTTTTCTTATAAATCTATTTGTTACGCTGTCCAAAATCAGATTTGTTACACAGATTTGTTTTAAGGTACTGACATTGACATCACTTTTTTCGAATTAAATTTGTACCCGAAATTAATAGCCAGTTTTATCCCAAATTTTTGGGATTTTAGCTTTTGATAGAATGTTCATACCTACTAATTTAAGAATGTAACTTATTAATATTTTGTCTCATTAATTTATTTTGGAGTCAGACATCAATAAATCGACTTTCAAGCAAAGGACTTTGGTTTTGATTCCGAGCTAGGTATTTCTTAACATTCGTGCTAAAAGTTTTGGCGTAGCCTGTAGTCTAAAATTGTACTTTTTTTTTAATATTTGCTAACCTCTCCAGGGACAATGTAAAAAGACAACGAAGTCTTAATGTCGAAAATTTAAATGTTCCATCTGTTCTCCCCAATTTATAAATTAAAACATCACTTGTCAACATCGGATTTCTTAACTTTTATATAAAAAAAATCATCTTGTCCGCGCCCTTGTTATACACCATCTTAGGTTTCATAATCAAAATTTTTATAATGATCCTACATTCTACATTTTTACATAACTAATTTGGAACTTGTGAAGATACTGTTCTACTGAGATCGATGACATTATCTTGTCATCTCTACAGACAGGTACCCACTTAAAGAATGAAGCAGATAAAATCAGAGAGCGAGCCACATCATCGACAAACTTCAAATTAGCCTGATCGAGATAAAGTTTTGCAAAATTAGATTGGACGAGCCAACCTTAACCTACTAACAAGCAAAGCTAAATAAAAGTTTGCAATGACCCAAATAATTTGTGAAAAAA
This sequence comes from Spodoptera exigua, assembly GCA_902829305.4. Lineage (NCBI taxonomy): Eukaryota > Metazoa > Arthropoda > Insecta > Lepidoptera > Noctuidae > Spodoptera > Spodoptera exigua. The sequence goes on from LR824603.2 coordinate 12,318,648, forward strand.
TTTTCAAGACAAGATGATAATTTAAAAGAAAAAAAAACCTGAGCAGTAGATTTTGAACTTTATTTTTTGTTGGTTACGGTTATCATTTCTTACTTACCTTCCAGTATTCTCTGATGACTCGTCATTTCATTAGAAGATCCAGGATAATATGTATAACATTACGTCACACATACCTTGTAAATTATCATATACATATATACTTGTAAATTAGTTTTTGAAGGGGTAAAATCATCAAATAACTTCTCTCGCCCAGGGTTAGACGAGAGGGAATATCAGACTCTTACTGACTAAAACCCATCCCTTTTCCTGCTGCAGGCTAAGGCCGCGGTACCTTGGCGCGCTTGCCTCGCCAACCCGGCTGAACATTGATCCTGTTGGGCCCCATCTTGGCATTACTACGCTTGGGTCTAGTTCTGGTGTCTGCGTCTATATGAAGAAAATCTATTTATGTCTCTAGAATAGTTACTGCTTCATTATCATAGTTCTGTTATTATCTATTTGATATAGGTTGGTGGAGTTCCCTATTAAACAAACAAATTAATCACAACTAAGATGTCTCTAGTATAAGCATGTCTAAAACAGCATGGTCTTACGCCACACGCTTCTGAGTATTACTACCATTGGGCGATTACGTAGTTTAAACATTAATGCTACATATGGTAATCTTGTATTCTTGGGGAATTCCTCGTGTACCTAAATTATCGTTTACAAATAGCGATTTTTACAAAAATGTTAAAGTAAAATGCTTAACTTTAAAACCAAATTTCATTAAAGTTGTTTATTAAGTGTAGATTACTTATACTTAGTCGGGTCATAAGTTCTGTCACAAACTTTTGATGTAATAACTTATACGCCTTTTGACAATTATTTAAAAATTATATATGAAATGAAAGGTCATTAAATGTACAATATAATTTTATTTACATTATTCGAAATGCCCTCCCCCATTTTGAACACATGCCCTTAATCTACGCGGCCAGTCATCGATCGCTGCACGCACCACATTCATATCTATGTCTGCCGCTGCTTTAACCAGAGATGCTCGGAGAGACTCCAAATTCGGGTGAGGTTTAGCACAGACTTTTTCCTCCAAATATTGCCATATCTTGTAGTCCAGTGGGTTTAAATCTGGACTAGAAGAGGGCCAGTCTTCATGCCGGATGAAGTCAATTCCACGAGCGATCAACCAGTCTTGCGTACTTCGTGCCTTTTGAGCCGGTGCAGAGTCCTGTTGGAATATCCAATGCCTGTTCCTGAACATTGTCTGAGAAAGAGGTTCCACTATGTTTGTTAGGACAGTATTTTGATAAACTTCGGCACTAGTTCTCACACCTTTTTCACAGAAAAACACCTCAGTTACGCCTGAATATGAGACTCCAAGCCAAACCATGAATGAGGAAGGGTAATGCCCACGCTGGACCCTCGCAATACGCGCGCTTGCTTCTTCACTGCTGTGGGCATACACCTTATCATTTTGTTTGTTAAAACTTTCTTCAATAGTAAAAATTTTTTCATCCGAAAAAAGAATTTCGCGGTATTTTTTTCCCGCGTACCGTCGTAGCAAAGCGCGGGATCTGTCTAGCCTAATTTTTTTTAAACGCTCGTTCAAAAAATGTCCTGTCTTTTTACGATAAGCTCGTAGTCCCAGGTCTTCATTTAGTACTCTTTTAACAGTGGTTCTGCTTAGCCCCATCTGCAGAGCTAGGATTTTTTGTTTACGTACGGGATTTCGTTCGATTCGCGCCTTCACTGCTTTGATGACCTTATGTGTCCGAACTGTGCGAGGTCGGCCGCTTCTCTTACGATCTTCGAAGCTTGACTCTTCGGTGTATCGTTTGATAGTACGATAAACAAACCGTAACGTTATTTTCAAATTTTGAAGAATATTGAAAATGTCTTTTGGCGCGTAACCACAGCGGTGCAACGCGATAACCGCGATTCTGTCTTCTTTATTCGACCACTCCATATTTAAAAATGAATAAAAAATAATTTCTTTTTTATTTTCTACAAGCGCGAAAGTTCTATTTTTAAAATAAGTCGAAGAATTTCTGGCCAGTAATCGAAAATTAAAAATATAAGGTTTTGACAGAACTTATGACCCGACTAAGTATATTTACACCTTATAAATTTTGCTTCTAAACCAGAATATGCATGGCATAAAAAAATATGCACTAGACGCCAAGACAGTACTTGCATAATATTAAAAATCGTTTACCAATACATAATAAGAAAAACAGTATAGTTTCCGCATACCTCATCCTTGATGGGGAAATACTCGAAAATAGGTACCTACTAAAATATAAACAGGAATTAACTTCCCATAACTGCGCGACGGTATTCCCATGAAGATTAGATAACAGCATGTATAAATTCTTGCGAACCACTTTTCCGCCACACCTTATTTTTAGTAAACTTCTAAGATGGCCCAAACTAATTAACACTTGAGCATAAATCTATTTTTTAAAAGAACTGCAAGAATGAATTCGATTTCCTACAAGAAGTCCCCAATTCCTAAATCTTCAAAATCCTAATCCCTAAAAGTCGGCAACGCCCTCGTAACTCCTCCGTTGAGGGTGTCCATGGGCGGCGCTGATTGCTTACCATCAGGTTAAAAAGTCATTAAATTTCCTGCAAGAAGTCATCCGATTTTCTGCATAAAGCCATTTGATTTCTTGCGTAGATTAAGCTCAAAAGTACGTAGGTAACCAATTTGAATGCCTAATTGTCAGCAATATACCTAACTTTTTACCTCATTATTACTAGAAAACTTGAGAAATGATTGTTACGATTTCACTGGGCAAAACCATGGCGGTAACACGAAAGCTGGCATGCGGGTATTATCCAAATGTTTAGCAGAATGTTTCTAACCCAAATCGGTTAACTTGAGATCAAAAAACATTTAATCAGTAATCCAATTCTCATCCGTTAAGTACCAAGAAAGTTTCCAGAACGTCTATATCATAAAGTATTACATTAAAAATGGTTCAGTAATTTACACGTGGTCGTAGAAGTGATACAAAAAAACTCCGTTACACGGGCAGCACTGCTATGTTTATTTATTTATTTTTGTTAATTTAATACGTAAATGTAATATTATAAAACGAATTATAAATCATTGGGAAAATTTCATTTTTCTTAGTGTCGAATAAGCCTTCTATCTAAATTAATGATTTCAGATTGAAACTACATAATCCATCAAAATTTTACTAACGGCTATACATATACCATATGTGGCTATATTTATGCCTTACCCATAGATACATAAAGGCAGAATTATTCAAAGGCTACGTGGTACGATGCATACATACTTGAATTTCAAAACTTATTAATCACCTGGTCCCCGGGTCAGTCAGTAAGTCCCTTATCTATGGAATAAACTTAGAGACTCTTTATTCATACGATACTTAAGAGACATTTTATTCATACGACATGCATGGCAAGTAAAATGCTTTTAAAAATAAAAAACGGGAACCCTATTAGTAAAACTCTGCTGTCCATTTTGAAAAAAAAATATCTTGTTGTGTTGGATAGTCAATTTCTTAAAAAGCTATAAAACATAACGCTTCGATTTATACTGCAGTGAATGAAACTGCGCGGGAGTAACCAGTAATACCTATTTGATCAGACCTGTTGCCATGTAGCTTGTCACCGCTGCTACCGGAGCATTTAGCCTGACGTTTACGACGCCGAACAAATCGTCCAATTGTTATAATGGGCAATAGATAAATCACCAATGACTGCTAACTCTTTTTCAATCGAAAACAAAAGTTCTTCAAACGGACACAATTAGGATGAATTGACAGACTGGCCAAATGTCTATACCTAAGATCTATTTGAAGAAAATTTGTTCCCTACCTTAAAAAAAGTTATTTATGAGCTTTTTTCAACAGTTTAAAATTATAAATTAAAATCGTAAACACACTTTATAAACAATCGTATAGAAATGACACATAGGTTAAAAATTGCGTGATCAATGAAAAATTGGGATTTTAAGATATTTGTCCTGAATAAAAAAGGAATGTTAGGGTGGTTCGGAAGTGCCAGGGTTGTAGCGCAAGCGTAATAAAGTGCCGTAGCCTCGACCTGAAGCAGGAAAGAAACGAGGGGCTTTTAGTCAGTTAGAATCTCACCTTCCCCTACGCCTCACCCTGGGCGAGTAATTTGTTGATTTTCTCTTCAAAAAAGGGGTGGTTTAATAGTTTTGAAAAATGAATGCTAGGAGATTTTGGAAATAATTTTATCAAACAAGCATGATTAGGTAGTCAGTCGATAGAGGGCATCCTCGACCAAATCGATTATAAGTTCACCCTCAGGCGAGGAGCAAGCATGAAGAAATTATTGAATGTTGAAGAAACAAAATAATTTAATTTAAATATCATTGCCCACCTCAATGGAAGACGAACATGATGCTATATATACTTACACATATATATACAAATACACATACATATAGGCTGCATGTAGGTATATGTATTATGTAGTATAAGTACCTGGAACAGTTATGACGATCTTACAAATATTTATACAAGGCAGGCATCATTTTTCAAATTACATTCTTAATTATGCACATTCGTAAATACTTGTGTTACATGTCCACTTATGGACATCGGATAAATATTCCATCTCTATAAGGTAGTGGATAGCATGTAGATATATCGATATTTGAAACTATAAATAATTAGCTTTGCCTACCTACACTACCTACCCTACCCTATCGACCCTACCCTATCCTACCCTACTCTACCCTATCCTATGTTTTTCTTCTGATTTTAATCTACATCCCCACCACTTCTGAACAAAATTGATTCAGCCGTTCTTGAGTTACAAATAGCTGTAACTAACACAACATTCCTTAAAACCTATAATATTATAGACGTAGAAAGACTTTTCGTTTTTTCCGGTTTTCTATCACAATGAGTGAGTTTTTCTATTCTTTTTCTTAAACCAACGTCAAAGTCAAAGTCAAAATCATTGATTCCAACGTAACCATAAATAGGTACTTTTAAACTGTCAAAACAAAACTGTCTGTTCGTCAGTGAAGCTAGGTGCCAAATATTATTCATTATTAAATTTAGGTTTGAATAACAATCTATAATATTATTATAAAGAGGTAAAATTTGTAAGTTTGTATGCCAAAATTCTCTCACTAATGCCTACAAGCTACAATGTTCCCGAGTGCTATAGGCTGTAAAACATCACACTATAGTCAAATGGAGCCGAGATCCGAGTGAAACCGCGCGGGAGAAGCTAGTAATAGAATTTTTTACGTAAAACTCACTGCATAATCAGTAAAAATCAGCCTTAAAACTCTATTAGCCGAATGTTGGGTTTTACATCCTGGTCAAGGTAAAATTTTAGCATTGATCAATGTCTTTAATATCGAAATCTCTCTCATTAATCGCCCAAAATATGTACGATGATGACGCAGCATTATTTTGCAATACACTATGCCTCCTCGCTTCTATGTAGGTAATACTTTTAAGCGATTCTTGTATACATATATGTGTATAAAATAATATATTGTTTGTTTATTATACACGATCTCGGAAACGGCTCAAACGATTTTGATTACGGGTCGGCTCAAACGATTGATAAAATGTTGTATGTGAAAAGTACTAAGCAAAGCTTGGTCAGAAACTTACAGTTGGAACATTAAACACAAATATATTTAATATGGGTAAGTAGATAGGTACAGCTGTTCACCTCTCATAGATCACCAACGGCCCGTGACCCCTAGTGGACAATGGGTGCCCTCTAAGTAATATAGTTAAGTATAAAGTAAAGTAAGTAAAATATAAGTTAAGTATAAAATAGTTTGCATAAATTTTCACGCTTAGCAGACGCCAGATCGCACTTTAAGAAATTTGGAACAAGAGATCTGTTCCTTGAAATCTCGGCTATCACCACATAATAGATCTGCTTAACTTAAGTTGAAACCTTTATTATGATTTTATGCTAATAAAAAATACCGAAACAACGGGAGCAAATTACCAACAGACTCCTCTCGACCTGGGTGGGGCGAGGAGGACTACTAGTCAGATTCGAGCTGGCTTAAAACCACCCTATTGCACATAATTGCACTTACATCTTCAACCTCTGCTATACATAACATAGTCTCCAGCAATTCTTTTCAAAACTAAATTGTTAATAAGGAACCAATTAAATAATCACTAAATAAAAGTCTCTGGGTACGGCAGTTAGAATAGAAAGCAAGAAAAATAAAATTTAAATTCATATACTTTACCTAGTCTGTACACGAATACTCAATAATAAATTATAAAATCACATGACTTTAAAATACTACGGAGCTACGCTTGCAAATGTTTACCGTAGTTGAGAAGGTGATTGGCTAATATCCACCAAGTTGATTTAATTCGTCTGTCCTTGCCTCAAGCTAACATCGGCAGACTAAACAAAACATAAAGTCTTCGATTCACTGACATATTGTGATCATACATATCATACCTGCTTATTCTCTGTATGAGCTACTATCACGCATTTCCACCCGTTACTCGGCTCCTTTTGGTCGTAGCGTGATGTTTTATAGCCTACAGCATACCTCAACGACATTACTATCCAACAGAAATAGAATTGTTCAATCTGAACGAGTAGTTCCTGAGAATATCGCGTTCAAACAAATGAACTATTCAGCTTTACATAATATGTATAATATGAGAATACCGGCCGACCCGTTTACGGTGCTTAAGTAACGATCCCTAATCTTTTCAGTCTATGTTGCTCAGGGTGCTGAGCTTTCTAATAGATTGGAATTTTGAAAATAAGCACAGTAATTTTTGAGTTTATTTGTTAAATAAGTATCAAAAAGTTTGTGTGTCAGTCTGTCGGTAGTGATGAATATTTTTTGCCATTTACCGTTTAAGTAAAGAATAAACAGCAACATCACATCCAGGACCGGGTTAAACAATTTGTGAATCTCATATAAAGATTTTTACCGTACGGAATAGATCTAGTAATAAATTGTATACTATTCTGTCTCCTACCACAGCCACATCTTCGACCATGCAGTTTAATTACTAAGACACAGCCAGATAAAACTAGTTCGTATCCATATTTTATTTGCCACTCAATATTTCTGTGACTAGTGTCCTGTGAGCGTAATACGGCACCTAAGGTGAACGACCTGTAGCCCCGTTGCCAAATAAAGTGGAAATGAGTCATGATGGTACCACGTGCATGCATAAACTTTTCGATATAATCTACTTATGCACCCACAAATGACAATTTGAAACCATTCTTTTACCACTTGTCTAAACATCAGAACCGAAAAAAATGGCAATGAGTTATATACTTAATAGCTACTCTCGCGCGGTTTCACCCGCTGCTGAGCTTCATTTAATCATAGCGTGACGTTTTATAGCCCTCAGGATCATTGTAGCTACCTATCAGTGAAAGAATTTTGGCAATCCGACCAGCGGCTCCAAAGATTACCTCCTACATACAAACTTACAAATTTTACCTCTTTATAATATTAGTGTAGATAAACATTTTAAATTCAATATCTATAAGTAAATTTTGAATTGCTCAAAATCAACAGTACTCGATGCAAGTTATACGAAACTGTGACGTCACTTTATTTTGCGAACAATAGTATTTTTTATGTCATAGAACGGCAAACGAGTAGACTGTAGGCCTACCATGAAGAGTTAAAGCGTTAATCTTTCGGGCGAAAAAGAGGGATGGAGCTATACACCTTTTATAGTTCCATTCCTCTTTCTCGCCCTTAACACATCATGGTAGGCCCTCTGATTATACCTGATGGTAAGTAATCAGCGCCGCGCTACAGGCCTTTTGGGGATTAGGGTTTCAAGGATTCAAGGGTTATGAAGACGGCAAGAGAGATGAAGAGGAATTTCAAATTGAATTCTTAAAAATTTGCTAATAGCTATTAATTACGTTACCGCCCCGGCATTATTAGTGACTGAATACATTTAAAAAGCTAGTTCTTACAAAAAGTTAAATTATTAATTTTGCGGCATTATAAACATACTGTGGTACAAGTGCATAAAGCTTAAATAAAACAAAGAAAAATATTCAGATATTCAAGAATTTTCATAACAAAAAATCACTTATCCTCGATCTGCCAAAACTTTCTTCATCCTCCGTGCTCCATTTTCAAACTAGGTTTCCGAAGCCCATCCATAAATTAATGAGGAACTTTTTGCTTGAATAGCGAGCGCCCTTTTCATTTTCCTCAACTAGCACCGAGTCGCCTATGACATCTATTGTTACCGACGGCAATTTCTTTTAGTATAATTGAACTAGTTTGAAATTCTCGGCCCCAATTACTGTGACCTGTAGAGGTATTGATTTTTCTTTTAATTTGAACTGTGCATTAACCTTACAAGGTGGCTTGTGGACTCAAAATTTCCGTAGCGTTTAAGAAAAGTTTTCTGATAATTGCAATAATTATAACAAAACATTTTAAATGCAACTTAACTCATCATTGTATTACTGCTGTTTTATACATTTTCAAACAGAAAGATATAAAAAAGCCAATAATGAAGAAGGCACGGTGGTCGTTTTGACCCTGTCGTTGAACTTTGACCCTAAGTCCTTCCCTAATAGAACTCCAATTAGTTCAGCCGCTACTAGCTACTGCTGCTCTGCTCCGCTGCTCGTCTCCCAGTGTACGTGTAGCATGATGTAGCATGATGTTTTTTAATACTTACAATAATTGGCAATCTAGCAGACAAAGATTAGCTAAATTCGGACCAGTAGTTCTCGAGATTATCGCATTTAAAATAATTCCCGAGTTTAAATAATGCTACTTTAAATGAATAATGCGAAAAAACGCAAATAAAATAACCACCAAGCAAAGCAATTCGTAATAAATAAAATTTTCAATACAACTGAAATGTCGGTTAAAACAAATTTCTTACTACGGGGAATAACAGACGTCACGAATCAAAATGATCATATTAGAATATCGGCCTATCGGGATCTGCAATAAAATACCTAAATATTTGCCCGTTATCTTGCAACTGTGTAACGAAATAAACAAGTTACAAGTATCATGACGACATATTTATTGGTAACAACATTATGACGTGCACGACATACGAGAGAATAATATGAAACTACACGTGTACGCCTCTGTGCGTGTTCCTCAGCTCAATCGTAGTACAACCACTGAAAACAAACACATTATCGCGATGTTGATTAAATTGATCAACAAACGTCATCATTTCCATTATCACAATCACAATGATTATTGTTTTTCTCTCATTACCTACGTGACAATCAGTATTATCTGTCTTAAAAAAACTGTGAATATTATTTTCACTAGGTCGTATTGTCAACAAAATTTTGATTGTTTCAGTATGGTATGAAAAAAATACTTATTACGTAAGGCAATTATTGTTAATGTGTAAAAATAATGCGTATAAACTTCATCGAAATTTACTGTTTTTTAGATGTAGGTAGCACTGAGAGAAACAAGATTGTACTTAATGCTTAGGTGAATTATGACGAAAAATGTTTATGATTGAAGGTCGCATTTAAAAGAACAACATAATCATATTGCTTTTCACATTTGTACAATATGTAAATATAGGTATTAAGCACGTACATACATATCATTATATATTATAAAAAAGTTCTCATATTATCAAGCACAAACAATATGATAAAATAGGTTCCTTATATAAAGTTCTGTTTACCAGCTGTGCCGTCAATAACATTCATTCTTTGACCTAAATAGATTCATTGATGAATCTAGATTCAGTACAAGTGCTCGAGTCTAAAAAATGCATGCAATAACCTCGGTTAAGCCGTTTGGGGATAGCCGAATTAGTTGCTAATTAGCTGTATTAGAACTCAATGGGAAGTAGGAAATGACATGGAATGCATATTATAGTAGGTTGAGTTGAGACCAAGTTGATTCCAAGGCTATCTCGTCAGTCTGCTCGTCGTCTAGATAAATACATTGTTGCAGATATGAATATTCATTATTGTAACTATTGCGTACGTTTTATAGTGAATGCTGACTGGGCTATGAATGCACGTAATCTGTGACGGAAGCGCATCATTCATAAAAAAGTTGTGCTATCTCACGATTTAAATTAGTGCTGTTTCGAATTTTGTTTTCAAGACTAACTTTTTTATTTTTTTATTTTTTTTACAATGAAAACGCTTAACTGACGGACGTGACAGATCACAGTTCTTTTCTTTTCGATAGTCAATCAATAATACAATTTTCGGCGTTTCAAAAAATAATCGAGTTAAATTAAAGAACCACTCAAATTTTCAATAAATTTTAGTATGCTTGTCATTCAGATTTTTCTGCAACCACCTTCATTATTTAATAAATAATTCATTTAATAGCCTACAGTTTATTATCAGAAGTGAAAGAGTCATGTTATGTTAACAATAATATTGCACAACTCCGAAGAGGTAAATTCTCCTTACTGTGACTTTTTAGAAAATAAGATTGTGAAACACGTCGACGGTGTGACATTGTCAACACATGTCATGGGTTCAATGGTGAATTCTGATGAAGTAGAGGTTTCGAACCGTGAATTTACATAGTAACATTTTAATAAATATTTCCAAGTTAAAAAATATGAGAAAGTATCGACTGATAAGTTGCAGTCACTCGAAATACAAAATGACGTTAAGGTATGGTAATTCCAAATGGAATTAGGTACACTACATACATTTGTATGTGTTTGATAGTCCTGTGTGAGGCCAGATCACTATCACAAATGACAGGGGCAACCAGCGAACCGCATCGGAGTCTGCACCAACTGTTTTATTATAACGAGCCTGAAAACACCACCATTGAGAACAGCATGAATTCGCATTCACAATTAATTCATATTGTTAATAAAATGACGACTATTCATCACAATATAAATTGTACTTTAATATATTGTTAGCGGCATAAAGTCGTAAAATTTTATTCTTTTGTTGTTACGAATGCTGATAGAAGCACCATGCTATAGGTATTACTAATAGGGCATTGTTTAACTATAATTTACAATGGAAATGGAACCAGTATTAACATGGAGAACAAATTAGCAGAAAGTATAGCCGTCAATCAGTCAATGTGGGTAACGGCCCAAGTATTAGGGTCTAGGAGAATTCCTGTGCAAACCCTCACGACCTTGCGTACTAATTAGTGATTATTCTGCGAACAGTTGGTGCGCCCACTCGCTGCTCCAGCCAATCGACGCAGGTGGCTCACAATTTGTTGTGCATTGACCTCGCTCCTAGCACTCATCGTAGATATCTACATCAATTAATGTTAGACTGTTAATCTCGTCGTAATTAATGTAGCCACGAGTAATGCATGAGTTGACAACAATCCATCCATTGACTAGCATCGCCTTAGTACTTACCTACGGCAACATTATGCACGTGTTTACGTCTGGCTCGCTAATGCACTTATCGAGTAGATGTTACTTTCATTTCGTTATCTGCTTAACTGATTATTATGAGCAGTTATGAGGAAGACATTTGATCTGATTTAAACGTTTCTGCATTGAAAGGATCGTTGTTGAGTACATCGAAGTGTTCCCCTCTGTCGTTATCGCAACATCGGACCACATAACGTATTCTTAATTAATGCCTTTATTGATCGCGTGCAAAACATAGCTAGCGCCGCGGTCTCACGTGACCAACCGCTGCATGCTACACTATTAATACTACAGCTTTTAAAGCAAATATCAATTTAAAGCCTACAAAACTTTATTGTGGACAATTGGCTACTTTTCTATTCTGGTCATCCAATAAGCAAAGACAGACACATAGTGTAATGTATAATAACGAGTAATAACAAAATTGTAATATACCAATAACAAATCAAAACAAATTGAAAAGCTTTTGAAGTAACGTACCTATATTTCAGTCGATTAACGTTCCTCTTAGAAGTAACGATGTCAAGGTGTCTCCCCCTAGCGGCGAAGGCGAGCCACGTCAATACCTATTAAATATATAATAACGAACGGTAGGAATAGAGACGAGGTGCCTATTTCATAAAATCGATTGTCCACCACTCACGCAGTTCCATTGAGCGGCCACAATTAGAATTTATGTTACGACCTATGTAGACGCGTCGTTGTCAACCCACTGTAAAAACTGTTAGACAAATGCTATTGTTTTGTTAATTCATTTTCGGATTCATTCTCTCTTAGGCGATGTCTGTGTGTGAGACGCCAGGTGATTTGTTTGTAGTAACTTCAATGTTCAGTGGGTTTAGTAACAAATTCTTTTTCCGCATTCTTTCTCCACGCGTCGTTCTCTTCAATATGAAGAACTGTAATTCTCTTGAGATAACATGCTTTAAATGATTTCGGGTTTATGAATTTTCATCATGTGGTTTAAAATTTCGTTAGATATTATTTAAAATTTGAAATGTTTTTTCCGTAGCCATGCAGAAGTCATGCAAGCCAGCGATGCTGGGTCGCATGTGGCAAGCGAGCCGGCGCGCGCTGAACCTCGAGCATGCGCCCGCGCACCAGTTCGCCTGCAGCCAATGGCAGTCTAGTCCACACCCCTCCACTACATACTTAATATATAGGTAAGTAAGTTAACAAATTGCAGATTTGCTTAAATTATTTTACGTTTATGGACTAAGTTTTATAAAATAGTGCCATCTGTTGGCTTCGATAAGAACTGCATAGTACAGAAATGTAAATAAAATAACATCAAATGTACAATATTTTATTAGATGTAACAAACTGTTTTTATACACAGAAATTAGTTAGCCTGGTAAATAAAATACTTTTTATGAAGTTCGAATTCCCTACGATTAACCACTGTTCTTACGTGTCCGGACAAATAAACATATTTATTAGTACGGAATTAAATCAATGGCGCATGAGTAGATATATAAACAATTTAATAAAATGAGGTTATTAACAAGTCATTCACAGAAGTGAATGAGCGTGTCTTTGATCATTTGATTTGATATAAAACCTTGAGATGAAGCCTTTGTCTTTGAATATGAAATAAAATGTGTATCAATAAGTATAATTATTTGCATATTTACTAGTACTCATTAATATTATTTACTGATTAAACATTGGCAATATGGAGATTTATTTTTTCCGTCCTGGAAGACGTAAGACTATTTTATGTGTAGAATAGGCCTATACTTGCCTGTTAAGTAGTGAGCTATCATAACCGGTGTTTATGTTGTGTAGCCGTTTGTCTGTGCCTTATACATGGACTTTATAAAACAGCACATAATACACATAGTCACTTAACCACTTCATAATTAAATACAAGTGTGGGAGAACCAAGCTTTGGCACGAATGGGTCGGCTCGACCGGAGTGATACCACGGCCTCACAAAAAGCCGGCGTAAAATAACCACAGCGTTATGATTCGCCGTGTGAGTGAGGTATAATCCCTCCCCGATCTTAAATATCCTAAATTTCAAATATCTTCCAAATCCTTAAATATCAGAAACCCTTATCCCCAAAAGGCCGGCAACGCAATCGTAAATCCTTTGGTGTTGATGGTTATGTCCATGGGCGGTGCCAATTGCTTACCATCAGCATCAGGTAACCCGTCTCCTCGTTTGCCGACCTATCTCATAAAAAAAACTGAAATACGCTATCCAGCCAGGGTCGTGGGTACATCGCAATAATGTACAAGGAACAGAATTTTTAGAACGAGGAAATGGGTGGTTTTTAGAAAATAACAGTCTGATACTCGTCGTAGTGGCCCGGAGGTTAAGGAGCCCGCTTCTCATACATGAGGGTGTGGGTTCGAAACATGGCAAGTACCAATGTGAGTTTTTCCGAGTTATATGTACTTTCTATGATTATTTAGACGGCACTGACATATGGTGAAGTTAAACATCATGAGGAAACCTCTTATAATTTCCAATTATAAGTTGGAAATCGCCAACCCGCTTTGAGCAAGCGTGGTTATTAATGCTCTTACCTTCTCCGTTTGATCAGCAGTGGGCACTTATCATCTTGTAGGTATCACTCGATGGTAAGCAAATAGCGCCGCCTATGGACCCTCGTCGTAGTCACTAGTGCGTTGCCGACCTTTCGTGGGTATTAGGGGTTAACGAGAAAGGTGGGAAGGATTGAAAGATTTCCTTCCCTCAAAAAAAAAGTATATTTCAATTTATAAATGTATGTTTTTTTCTAAACAGATGGCTACTATTCATCTCGGTGATATCGACGGGTATTGCGAGTTTCGCCTGCCAGCGTCTGCCGCGGCGATACGAGGGACCCATAAAGGAGCTGAACTACTTGAAGTGGTTCATCTACTTCACCAACTGGGGGTACCTACTCATCGCATTGCAGTCAGCTCTCGCCCTCGCCGTTATCATCAGTTATAGGTCACAGAAATGCAATTCTAGTAAGTTTCTTGTTTTCTAAAGTAACCATTGAAAAATCTCAAAACTGTAACATTTTTTCTTAATAAGATAATTATATATTTGATTTGATATAGCCTATAGCACTAAGGAACATTGTAGCTATCTATCAGTGAAAAAATTTTGGGAATCCGACCAGCGGTTCCAAAGATTACCCCCTACATACCTACAAACTTACAAATTTTACCTCTTTATAATATTAGTATAGATATTAAACTTAGCAATTATTTTATCTTAATTTTCTGATTATACATTTTCAAGTATTATTAAACATATCCAATCAAATTAGTATCAAATCAGTAGATATCTTTAGTAACTCCTCCATCTTAAACATGTTCCCAAAATCCAATTTACCACGTGTCTATTCTCTTTTTCAAATAGAAACGTAAAGCTTTTATTTCAACGCTATTATTTAACGTTTATTATTTGCATACAATCATGTAAGTGTTATGTATGAAACAAAAAATAAAAGTCCATTTTGCAATCCATTCAATTAGCTACATTGTAAGGCCAAGTTCAATGACACAGTCTAGACTTGGAGCTACCGAGCTGACGAGATAGCGTACGGGACAAGATGACGTAAATCTACATCAATCTCATATTTTTTTATATATGTATGTCATTGTATGTCTTCCATATACAAACACCAATGTTAGGAAATCAATCAAGAAAAACAAATGTTAATGTCGACCGTTAGCTTTCCTATTTTTGCGAATAGGTTTAATAATGCTGCATGCTGCTTATCTATCCGCATAAATAATAAAAGACCTACTGAAAACTGGGTACAATATTCTTTTCAATAGGTAATACAACATTAATAGGAATATTAGGACCGTTTTCGACAGTGGCGCCACGATAAGAACAAACACAGTAGTCTCTTTTTGAAATTATGTCAACATTTAATCTTAACCGACAATAATGTCAAATTACGTAAGTATTGGCATTTTTAATTGTCGTCACTCTTTTGCAAAGTGCGACAGGTAACTGAATAATAGTAGCACTTATTGAATTTGGTAAACAATCAGCTGTACCTACGTAAAACTTCCGTTGAATCTGCACTACATCTGTCACATGTGAAGATTGTGTCACTCGTTACCTTATCAACAACGAATTGACATCACGCTTGTTTTCCCACGTTCATGAGTTATTTAATTGCCACAAAATTGTAGAAAATTGTACGTGCTAACTACTATTGCCGATTCATTCACAATTCAGTTTCCTGAAATTACTGAAATAAAACTTCGTATACGTACGGAATGAGATTTCGTGCTACGAAACCATAAAGCTGTGCTGACACAATTACGGTCCAGCAACCTAGATTAAAACTAGTTTGGCGCTCATTGTCAAAGCTAACATAGAAAGTGATCGGCAAAATTCTTGACAGGTCGAGCTCTTCAATGTCAAGTGTGTTGCGTGGGTCCATTTATTACACAAAACGGTTTCCTTGGACGACGTAATTCCTCACGCGAATCAATTAATCTAAATCATTGAATCGCATGTCGTACACATAAACATCTTCTCTGGGGATCGATGGAACACGTGTTTTGTCTTTTTCGTGCCGTCAATAAAAACAGTTTGCGCTGACATGTCTAGACTGTTCATCAATTTAGATGAAAACTCTTAATAACGGCATTATTGGTTGGCTTTCGATGTTTGGTTTATTTGTTCGGATCGATACTGTCAAGGGCATTTATATTCAAATAAAGACATTTCGATAACATTTTGATGCATGCTATCGACAGAGGTCACGAACTCTTGATTGGTAACAATTTCGCGTCAATTAAGATCAGAGCGGAGCGGGTCCGCTGTCCATTGTGCTTCAAATTATCCTTATTGGTTCCTCATTCCATTGGAGCCAAGCTCAGAGCTCAGAGGGAGTGGGTATTATTCCGCGGCTATTGTTGAAAATTGGAGACGTTGTCGTTGTCCACTTGAGTGGCAAGTGGCGGACAATTGTGCGACATAAAAGGATTTAATATACAACGTTCACTTTCGTTAACACGTCCGGACTCTCGGCTGAGGGTATTTGAGATGTATTGACGGCAAATAGAGCAGACGTCATACATACATATTGTTTATTTATTATGATTGACAGGAACACACATTGACTTCAGCTGTCCCTTTTCAACTTCAGTGACTACTAACACAACGTTTTAATAAAGTGCTTTTAACATTTGCTACATACTGAATTGAATGAATTTTTAGTCAAATTATAATTTGATTAAACTATTTATGCTGTGCCCTAACGGGTCCATAGTGTTTCTAATATATTGTGTCAACTTTATAAAATATCACCTGTATAACATATGGAATGCAAATAAAGAATTGAATTGAATTGATAAGTTAAACACATGGAAAATTATTTATTACTTGTATACAGATTTAATTGCATAGTATAAAACAACCATTAATAAATATAGTCAATAAACCAGATAAATGCGAGTTAGAGTCATACACAAAGAGGTTTTAATCTTTTTTTTTGTAAATTGAATATAAAACTAAATATTGTAACACTTTTGCTAACTGATCTAAATGGCTTTAAAGTAAAAATCACGTATAAGTACTGAATTTTACACCTAGTCTTTTGCGGTTTACGAAATGCTGCCTAGTGACAGACACGCGTGGAAGGACAACAGTCAGTACAGATTAATAATCGAGGCTCGTTTCAATTTTCGCATACAACCAATGAGGAATTATGAGTACCTAAATACATGAGTACATCATCGTCAACCGTAAAACGTACATTACTGAACAAAGCCCTCTCCCTAAACAAAGGAGCTGTACTAAGGGAAGATGGTTATGATAGATCCCAATCTTGGCGGGTGACGTCATCGATATACGATATATAATTATGGAATGCTACTGCACATTCCTAGGTGTCCGATAGTATGCATACACTTCACATATTTATTGACTTTGAATGGCATACACTCCCATATAAATACTCAATACTCAATACTTTATTAGCATTCCATATACTATACAGGTGGTATCTTTATAAAATGACAATATATTAGAAACAATATGGATCCGGTAGGGCACAGCATAAAGAGGTGAGAGAGGCTTGCAGTATAAATTATCTTATTACTAGCTAGTCTAGTATAATTAGTATAATAATATGATTTTATTACGAATAATATTTTTATACTAGACTACACTACACATTAAAATCAAATAACAACCAACTCTGGAATTTATTTCCATTACCTGACCTTACGTTTTACGTTGCAGCATACGAAGAAGATGAGATCCCGATTCCTTTGGGGCGGCGCGTGCGCACTCCGCTATTGTGTCGCGCCTATTGGCTGTCACATAACATCGCCACTGACCTCGCCTTCGTCATCTCACTAGTCTACTGGGTTCTGGTCCATGACCCTAGTAAGTGATAATTCTTTTAAAATCTTAATATACCTATATTTAGTCTAGGTAAATTGAAAAAAAATAGTTCAAAATACAATAAAAGACATACTATACTAGACTTATCCCTATTATTCACTGGTCTTTCTGTACTACCTTGTATAAGAATGTAAGATTAAAATGAGCACTAAAACCAATATTAATTTTACAATTATTTGTTATTTACAAAGATAAGCGCCTTATAAAAACAGCATAGTAGCATAACACTACAGTGTATTAAATAATCACTTACTAGTAGGCGCTCATTTAAATAAATAACACGTATCGATTAGAAGCGTCCCAATTTGCCAGCCAGTATCATAAACCTATGTAGGTTGAATAATTCTGTAGAGGATTTGTTTCCACTACCAATTAGCTATAAAATTACAATAAATCTAACAAAATCTTCTTTGAATTGCAGAAATCCACGAGGTCAACGCCCTCAACGTACTTGTCCACGGCGGGAACTCGTTGGTGATGGTGATAGAGCTGATGGTGACGTCACATCCCGTGAGGGCTGCGCATGCGCTGTACAGTGCAGGGGCGGGCCTCGCGTACGGAGTGTTCAGTGCCTTCTACTGGGCTGTGGGTGGCACTGACAGGATCGGGCTACCAGCTATCTACCCAGCACTGGATTGGAATAAGCCTGGTAAGTTATTTATTGAGAAGATTGTAAAAGAACCTAAACTGTACAAGTAGGCCGGTACAAGTAGGTGGGTAGGGCCGGGGTTGCGGGGTAGGCGCAATGAGACACCGCGGCCTCGGCCTTGATCAGGAGAAGTGAAGAACAGTGGGGGGTTTTAGTAAGTAATAGTCTCTTCCTTCCGCCTCACCCTGGTCGGAAAAATTCATTTGATGATTCAGAGCCTGTATTATCTGCATTCGGCGTCACACATGGACACCCACAACACCAGAAGAGTTACACGTGCATTACCGGCCTTTTGGGAATTTACACACACAACGCTGTGGTTGTTTCACGTCAATTTTTGGGAGGACATGGTATCATTCCTGTCGAGCCTTCCCATTTGTGGACAGGCATGGCTCACTTAGACTAATAATAAAATAAAAACTACAACGTACCTTATTTATTTTTTTATATCTTACCAGGATCTGCGTTCGGGTTTGTGTCGCTGTGTGCGGTGGTGATGGTGTTTGCGCACGCGCTGGCGACGTGCATAGCCGCAGGGCGCATGCGCCTGGCACTCCGCCTGCGCGCGCGCCCCCACGCCGACCGTCTCGCACTCCCAACCCACTGATCACACGGAAAACTGCTCTAGCATCTCTCGTTACCTCTTGGGCCTCGCCTCGACTTCAAAAGAAGTTCCAAGAAAGTGAAACGGAAGCAGAAACAGCGATGGCGTCGATCAGTTATCTCAAATGCAGTTTACAGCCATTTACAATAACTTGGCTAAAAGAATCGCCCACGGTTTGCTTAAATTTTGTGTATATTTCTGCACTTACGCACGTGCACAATTCAATCACATGTTTCAGTTCAAGGATTGAGAACATAGTCTTAAAATTCGTAAAGAATGAAGGAAGTCATCGGGTCTTTTAAACAAGAGGTGACAAAAAACTTGAGGGGACTTTTTAAAACACAAGACGATGTTTGAGTAGTTTTCGTGTCAATTTACAAGTTTATAAATGCAAGTATTTGGTTGTCGTGTCCTTTTTGAGGGGACACATTTTAGGAAAGAGTAGAAAATCTTGTAGTTTTGTAAACGGCGAGCATAATATTAAACGTATCATCATTCCCAGAACAGCATTTAGGCTTAAGAGCATAATTCGTTGGCTGTAAAGAAAAAAAAAGTTATTTTTAAAAAAAGAATTCAGTGACAACATTCCGCATTTCAATTGTTTTAAAGCAACTATAGAATGGTAACTAATATTATTTTGTTATAATATGGAACTGACCAGCAAATATGGGGTATGTCTGTATAATTTCTATAGTTATGTGCAAACGAGACTAAATTACATCATTACAGTTATGGAACATGGAATTTGTACTTTAAAAATAGCTCATAATATGATTTGATTTCTCAGAACAAGCATATTCTGAAGGCAAGGGGTTCGATTTGCACCTATAATGTTTGGAAGTACACTCTAATAGGGCAGAAACTGGTTGTGCACTGTTGAAAAATGACTTAAATGTGTACGTCTGTATGTCGATAAATAATCGTAGATTTTGAAAAAATCATACATACACAACATAATTATTCGAAAAAATACAGCACAAACGCTTGACTAAAAGGTTGGTATCAGGTTGGTTTTAGGTGAATAAATAAGTATTTAGAAGTTGCAGCTGCCTTGATATTTAAAACGTTGAATAAATGGGATGAGTAAGCACTGGTATATTTTTGTAAAATAACTATCGTGAGAGATACTATATTTCTTGAAAATAATGACTTAATCACGTGAATTTACTGAAAAAAGGGAAGACGGCAATGTTGCCTTGACAAGCTTATAAGTTAGCGCGTCTAGAAGTTCTTCTAACTGAGAAAAACTATACTTATTTTAACACACCTGTGTAAGTTGTTATTTTCAATAAATGTCATTAGGCTTTGATGCAATTATAATGCAATGATTACTATTGCGTTAGTGAGAACTTCTATCGAATTAGTAGTTCATATTGACTTGCAAAGCATTCCTATTTTTCCAAAGAAATAGCTTTTTAGTTATAAGTCATGTAAGTATTACGTTTTGTGTAAATTAAAATACACTTTATGAATTCATGGGACTCCCTATATTATGTATCTATATTTACCGTGGTTAATTTATATACTTTATTTATCTTCAAATATATAACCAGAGGGGTAAATTGTCATCAATTGCCAATAGATAGGCTAGATGAAATTGAGCTCTCTTAACCAAAATTCTATCTGAAAATTTCTAACCATTGGACATTGACCTTATGCTACAGTAGCGCCATCTATTAAGCTTAAAAAGTATAGACTATTGCTATAATAGATATATATTGCTTTTCCTACTGTTAAAACTTCTTATAAAATGTATTTTTCCTTATTTATTAAAACCACGGTTTTTATTTTAATGTATTATTTTACGTAAGGGGTTAACGATTTCAACCTCATTAATAATGTATGCTCAGGGTGCATGATTGATTTATTCGCGAAAATAACAGAATAATAAATCAAGTCTTTTCATTGGTATTAAACATATTTAAAGAATGTGAACTTCATAAACAAATAGGTTATATACCTCTACAAATAAAAATGTGCCATAAACCGTACAATGTAAGAGCTAATTTTATATTTCATACTCTTGTCCTTATACTGTTTATTTTCAAAATAACGATTATGCACCCCGATTGGTGGCGGCTAGACAAGCGTACATGCAGACATTATAATAAGTATTTACTCAAATTGTGATATTTATGTATTTATCAATCGAATATTTAGGGTCATTAAGAGCTGATTCAATGGTTAGATAAAATTTACCTGGGGATTAATTATGATGCTGTCGCGTAAGAATGTTTGTGTAAGACAGTGACAGCAACAATTTCCCTCATATAAAATTTATCTGACTATTAAAAAATCTACCCTAAGAATACTAGCAAATGTTTATAAGTGATTGTAATAGCATAGACTAAAGTTTTATCATTTAGTAACTTTCCAAAAAAATCCTTTAGTGATGAAAAGAAAAGGCTTTAAAAAGTCTGTAAATTCTTAAATCCAAATACAATCTAAGACATCTCTTTGGGTTGAATTGAAGACTAAATTTATCCAATTTCATTAATAGGGAACATCTTATTTTATAGTCACTGTTGAAGATACTGAACCTTTGCCTATAAGAGTTACAATCAAAGTCGTTATTACCTTGGCCGGTCAATTGTTAAATATGATTTTATGGTTGTATACGTGTATTAATGTATTGAATACTATTTTATATGTGTCCTTGTTCACCATACTCAATTTATTGCATTTGCTAACGAGATAATAATATTTCTTGACTGTATGTTTAGTTGGGCACACCAGAGGAAGCGTGTTTGTAGATTACTGCGAATTTATCATTGTTCTAAGTTGTCGAGTGGCAAGTTATGGCTGAACACATTCCTGCCTTGCTCCAAAACTAAGCAAGCTCAGCATTTATATAAGCAAATATCTACGTAGAGAATAATTTAGGATTTTTATAGTGATATGAATCGTTCCTAGCCCTAATTTAAATTTGGACAAAAATGCTGTGATGCGATGTTTCTTTTAAAGTATTATTGTTAATTAAACTAATAAGCAATAATAGATTTGTACTCTCTATGACATTTGTAAGCAATAATGTAATTATTATGGAATTATAATGGACTGTAATCTCACTTTAAATATTATATATTAAGTATTAATGTATGAGATCCCTAGTGTTTTGGTCCATTTCTAAAATTGGCCGTGATTTTAATTTATTGTTAATGTAGTTCGCAATTTTTAAACCCGGTTTCACGGATGTTGTAGCGAATGTCTCCTAAGGGATCTGGTCATATCGTGTTACTTGTAATCAGTATAATTAATCGTGATAATGAATGAATAAAATATTAATTTTCACACTGTATTTTATGTTCCTAAATAAAAATAACAATCATATTCAGCCTATAAGTGCCCACTGCTGAGCAAAGACCTCTTCTAACCTAAGAAGGTTTGAGCAGCAATCACCACTCTCGCTCAAGGCGACTTGGTGATTTCAAACTTTATTAGAAAATACAGGTCCGGATTTCCTTAAGATGTTTTTCTTCAATGTGGTGTCTAAATCTAAGAATTGCCTGATAGATCGTGCCCGAGAATCAGATGATTTCAAACTCTGGGCCATCTAAAATACTAATAAAAATAATTACCTTGAAATGTTTGGAATTGCATAAAAAGTGTGATCGGAATCATTGATGATGCGTGAAGGATAATTTGAGGCGGTAAGTTAAGCGTGATCTGTGGCGCTGACGGTGGCCGCAGTTGACCTCACATGCGTACGCGCACGGGCGGCGCAGCATCCAGCGCGCGCGCACCCACACAACATTAGTCGCGCGGCACTCGCGCGCAGCTACACGCGCCGCGTGCTCACACCACCATATTATTATTTATATTTCACTTTAGAACCGCGCAATCTTACGAACACATCGTAAAAGCGAGGTTCATTGAAATATATTTTATTTATTTATTTAATGAATTATAAGTGCATTGTGTGTGTTAGAAGTAAAGTATAAGTGGTATGTATTATTATTAACTGGTATTAATTAATTTAATCACGCACCTACACTATTTTCTCTTTCATGAAATCATGAGTTCGGACTACAATAAAAAATGTAATTTATAACGATGACTACAAATAAAAAATAAAAAAATAGAATCAGTATTATTATACTGATTAAACGTACCTACGTATAGGCTATGTATTTCGAAAAAATACTATTATTTAAGTAACTAAATTATTTTTCTCAATTCTTCCGATACTCCATGATAAGCATAGTGAAACATTAAAGAGCAATGGGATAAAATATATGTAAAGAACATTTTTCTGTGTTTTTATCCGATTGCTCTTTAATGTTTCATGGCAAAAATTTAATTTGAAATTTTTCCATATCCGTGGTGTAAAAAATACCTACAGTAATATGTGTCATAATTGTATTACCATTATATACAAAAGACCAACGTTTTTTCATATTCAATAAGAAATTTGCAGCTATTGGTGATGCTTTTTTTGAATAAAATAAAACATCCAGTATAATAGAATGTAAAATAAAATTATAATTAACGAAGCACTTATATTTTTAATTACTTACACTTTTAAGTATTCGTATCTGTTTCAATTTTATGTAGGTACCTAACACAATTTTTTTACAAATTCAGTCGTGCTATTCAATAAAAAAACAACCAATATACATTATACAATATACAACATATTTATTTGCAAGTAAAAAATATAAAGACTACGTAATTATATTAAAATTCACGTGATATTATCACAATTCACATTATCTATATGTATATTGCCACAAAAAACACCAACATAACATTATTTAAACTATTCAAAGACAGGCGACGAATACAAAGAAATAAAATATTATTCCAACATATCATGTTCACATAATCATATTTATAACTAAGTAGGTTCTGATTCTATACCTGTAAAAAACTAAAAAAACGCACTTGTCTATAATGACGTTAGTTTACATGGAAAATCCAACAAACTCCAACAAAATTTTTCCACAAAGACGAATATACTTGCGTATATAAGTATAATTGATGATTTAGGCAAATACTATATGTATTTACTCATAACAATACTAATATTCATTTACAACCAGATTTATATTAGTAGTACTCATTTACTTTGTTTGTTTGCTAAATACATTACATTTAATTCTATTAATTTTCAGCGCTTGACAATTTTTCCTCCCGTACAAAATTCTATCATGTATTTCTCTCTTACCTACTATTAATTATTGCATATTAAACACCTGTACCTACGGCAAATTTCATCTTTTTAGGACCAGTAGTTTTGCATATTTTGTCCGTCAAACACGCAGTAGGTACAATCAGCATCAAATATTTAGGGACACTTAGAATACTCAAACATATGTACATCTATGTGTATTTAAAGTACGCTGATTAAACCTAGTATGACGTTTTTAGCGTAAATTCTTTGAGCGATGACTATAGTTGTACCGAATTTTTTCTGTGTACCCATTCGTCTACATTGAGCACTCTGAGTGACGGAGTGTATCAAATGAAATAATAATAATCCGTTGTTGATCATTATTACTATTTACGTAGCTAACAATCTAAATAAAACATCAGTACGTAATTGGTACATAAGTTCAGCTAATACACAATTACAGTAACACGCTATAATATTATTTTAATTACTGATATTTACCTAGGTATCGGCCGTTTATTTATCGATAGGCTTACAGGTACATAAAGAAGAACTCCTAGACCCGATAGATAGGCATGTAAAGGTTTTCCACTATCACTTGGTATTGGTTACTTGCCCTTTAAAGGGAACAAGCTGCCAACGCTTATACTTACGATAAAGCGTATTTTAACATATGCCCATGTTTAAGTATTTTAAAAGTATGTGTGGACTATGTAGTACAGGTTAAATAATCGTAAATGGGAGCCCGAAATCAGGGACGGCGGACTAAATTCGAACGGAACGGGGGACGGAACGGAAAACGGATGAATAAAATATTTTGTTAGGTACTTCAATATGTCGTGCTCAATTGTTATAATGTATCGCCCTGGCTCGAAGCAGACAGGTGTGGTTTTCAGTCAGTAAGAGCCTCACATTCCGTCGGAAAATCATCAAATGACTTAAGGGCAACCACCGTTTTCCGCTTTCAAAAAAAGTCGTTATTGTAATGGAAATAATGTCATTATTGGAATCAAGTCTCAGCTTCCTATTCTGTCTGCTTCTACCTTCTTAAAATATATACATATCTACAAACGATCCGCCTCTGCTTCGCACGAGTCTCCAATTATCTTGCTTACGACAAGTCCTTATTCCACAGCAATACTTCTTTACATTTCTATTTTATTCATAAGAATCTTCTCCTGACTATAGGAATCATACTAAAAAATGATTGGTAAAATTGGTCCCGACGTTGTTGATTTATGCGCTTACCAACACAGTAAGCGCAATATTTTGCGATTCATTTTTATATTATAAATGTATTATAAAAATAAGGGTAGGTCAAGACACAGTCACCGCAACTCGTTTCACTGCACGTGATCTTAGTATTTATTGACAAAAACCATAAATACCAACAGCATATCACTGCAAGCTATATCTGGAACTGTTACTATTGTCGGTCCTAGAATTTTGGCCCATCTCCCACTGACGTGCCTAGAAATTGGCTGACGGCCCCAAATAGTCTACAACTTCGCAGTCTACACATAACTCGAAAAGATCATTATAATATAAACAGCACACAACTATCAGGTCATCCAACCATACCATAATAGTCCTAGATCATTAATACAATTACATCATTAATGTGGACATAAGTTTCTAAAAGAGCGGTAAGCTGAAAAGCCCTGGCTTCAATACCAAAACACGGGAAATCAATTAAGAGTAAAGGAACTTAGTTAAGTGTTCTAAACACGAGATCGCGTCAATGAATCCTTGAAAGTTATTCGAAGTGCACAACGATACGATATCTGTGCAAAGATGTTAAGCATATCATAAAGAAAAAAACACAAGCGCTTTAGACATCTTTCTCAAACTCGTTGATTTCGCGTCGCGGTGTGCGTCTGCGGGTGTCACATGTACTTCGTAGATATAATCAGTAACAAGTAACTTATAATAAAGGCAATTCACAAAGTAAATCGGATGTGTAGCAACACGCGAGCACCGGCAGTTATAGCTAGTAGTGGCATATCCTTATGTTGTTACAAATACGAATCCAGTTATCGTGACCGGCGCGCATCCTTAAAGGTTAGGATAATGAGCGAGCGTTTTCCTCAGTTTCTAATGCCCTTGAAATGATTTTTCCACGTATTGTGCTCCTTAGCTGTGTTATGCGAGGTTGTAGGTCGGCACCGACGTAAATAACAAACAATTTAACACAAATAAAGTCTTACGAGATGCCGACAAGGCGGGCCAACTTAGCAAAGGCCTGATTATGCTAACATTTGCAAAATACTAAGAGTTCAGTTGCATGGTATTGTTCGTGAATACGTTTCGTGTCGTATTATTAATTTGACAAAAACAAAAACAATACCGTGTCGCATTGTGGCTGCAGTCGCAACTTCAACACAAAGGGTGATTTACTGTATAACTTACTTTTGTATAAGTAACGGACAAATGTTGTAAAGTTGTAAAGTACATAAACACACAATACCTATACATTAACTTACTATAGACATTAAGCAATGCTTCAGCTGCAAACACAGCTTATTTTTAATAAACCTTTAAAACTGCTTTCTTGCTACAGATAAGAATCTGCGAGTTATTATCCAAATTATTCTCACTATAAACTATGTTATTAACTAGAATTGTTTGGCAAATAGTTTAAGCACTTTAGCCTACGTTAGTTCTGTTGGTTAACATAAAACCATCAGTTAACATACACTTGACCCTGCAAGCACTGCTTAACCTTGCAAATTGATTGGCACCGAGCAGAAATCTAAATAATAACCTTTCAATCACGTGTCGCCGAGTATCTATTAACTTTTATTAAAATTATATAGTTTCTAAAATCTTGACCAGTCGCACTACTAATAAAAATAGCAAATGGGTGTTTGTCAAAAATAACTTTTTGTAATTTGCTTGCCAATTGCAAATATTAACGGCTCAAACGTTTGTCTTACTAATTCATTTAATAATGTGTAAACGAGGTTTGCTAATGTTTTAAGGCAGTGTGTTTGCAATCAGGAAGTTTGAGCCTTTCCGCGTATTTTCAAACCTACAATACAATACAAATATACATAAATATACCGGCGCACAACAACCGCTAAATCGGTAATGACAAGACAACTATTTGTTTTCAGTCAACATCGAAAAATTTGACTACAATAGACCTTTGTCAAATATTTTCATTTATTGGAAATTGACCTTTATGTTACAGACTAATTACGTTTGAAATTAGGTATGTCTGTCGCCTACGTTAATTCGTATAACAGACTAAAACTAAAAATAATGTGACCTTAAACTTACCAAATTCTATGCATATATTATGATTATGTTACGCACATACGCTAATACTTACCTAATGTCGTGGTGGCCCGGAAGTTAAGATGCTCGCTTTTCGTGATTGTTATTAATATTCGTTACTTTTTCCGAGCTATATGTACTTTGTAAGAGTATTAAAACACAGGTGAAGGAAACATTGTGACTAAACCTTTTCTAATTATACGTCACCAATCCGCTTTGAGCAAGCGTGGTGATTAACGTTCAAACCTTCTCCGTGTAGAGAGGTCTTTGCTCAGCAGTGGGCAATTTTAGGCTGATAATGATTATGATGATGATAATAATATGCTTACTAAACAAAAGTAATTCCATCAAATTTTCGTATCTAAACTGATTCGTTCAACAATGAAACAAAGAGTTTATGTTTGGAAATAGGCCATTAAACGGCACTTTTACGCGTCAAAATTATACTTCAAAGACTAGATGAAGGCGGCATTTCCTATCTGAATTCTCTTATTAGAATTGCCAAAACAAAATACGTTTACGACACTTCTATATGCTTGTGCTATGTGGGTCAAAATCAACAGCTGTGCACAAATACAAATCACTGAACTTGAACTTGGTTCGTGTTTATTTATACTTAGGTAAAAGAATTTGTGTACTCATAACACATAATATTTAGCGTCCTCTTACGTCCTCTATGACGAATGGCATGGCATTATCATTAGTGTGGGAGAGCCAAGCTTCGGCACGAATACCACGGCCTCACATAAAACCGGCGTGAAACAACTACATCGTTGTGTTTCGCCGAGTGAGGATACCGGAGTCCCAAACCTTTCCCTCGTCGAATGCTAAAATCTCCAAGTCCCTTTACCCCAAAAGGTTAGCAACGCACTCGTAACCGAAGGAGTTAGGAGTTAGGACCTTTTGCAGGTGTCCATGGGTGGCGCTGATTGCTTACCATCAGATGAAACGTGTGCCCATTTGCCGTCCAATAACATAAAAAAAACAATCATAACGAATAAATTCAGAAATCGCGTAAAAATTACAGTTCTCATTATAATGCATTTAAATTCTTTTTTAATGGCAGCAAACAAATTATACGTGTACGTCGATTTTAAGTTCCATTGGCATTAATCACGCTAAGCATATATTAAAGGCACTTATATTATTTTAAAAAGGTTCTTGTCCAACGTACGTATTAGTCAGATATGTGGTATATGACCTATGGAATTACGCCTATAAAATGTTCTCTGTTTACACGTAAGACAAATAAAAAAAAAAAGTTGTATTTTTTTGGTTTATCTTAATACCTATGTTTGTAGATGTATAGGTACATAAATGATTACGCGTGTATTGGACATATGTACATTTAGTATATGTAAGTAGGTAGGTAACGTTAATACGTCGATGTATTTAATACTCAAAAAGTATTTATACAACACTAGCTACTCTCGCGCGGTTTCACCCGCTACTCGGCTCCATTTGATCGTAGCGATGTTTTATAGCCTATAGCACTCAGGAACATTGTAGCTATCTATCAGTAAAAGAATTTCGGCTATCCGATCAGCGCGAGCGGTTCCACAGATACAAACTTACATACAAATTTTACCTGTTTATAATATTAGTATAGAAGTATAGATGAATTCTCCCAAAAAACCCAACCTAACCATTTATGGCATTTTGTAGTGGAAGAATGCTTTGAGTTTTATTAAATACTTTATAATTTTCTAAACATTTTTAAATGGCGAAATTCAATTAAATCGTTACGCTTTAAAATTTAAGACACGAAAATTCTAGTAATTTGATTATCGTGTTATTGAACTTATATCCACGTAAGTACAACATTACACAGACATTTCACCTTGACTTTTAGGTAAGTTTTGGCGTGATTATCAAAATACAATTAGTGGTTTATTGTATTTAATAAAGATATAAAATTTGTATAGGTATAGGTATAACCTTTAATGGACCTTCAATTAGATATTATTTTCTATTTTTCTATGGTTCCTAAAAAAATCTCAGGTCGAACATAGCGGATCTATGTAAGATAGTACCTATCTACTTCATGTATATACACTGTGTGTGTGATTAGAATTCGAAATAATTAGAAGCACACACATTTAAATTCCGCATTCATTCATTCAATTATTTGCAAGATGAACTTAAGTATTTCCAGCTAGCAAAGCTGGTCACTATTTTCAATGCTCGAATAGGGAAGCCGATAAAAGATTTTAGATTATGTTTTGACAACAGTACAGATTAATCACCTGTCATTGTTCCGTCAATTAATGGACGTTAGCATTTGAACGAGATAATAATGTAAATATCTTAATTTTCAATGCCAACGTCAATTCCAAGTTCTAGCAACTACAACAAAATATAAATACAAAAATACTTCCTCTTCATTCATTTCCATGATAAACAACGTCACCTCGACCGCCAAAATACAATTTTCATAGAAAAATACTTTATAGCTCACTTAATATTCCTATGTTCTGTCCTTGTTCACAGCTAAACAAACACACTGGAGGCCCACGTGAGATGTTATGAGTAAACAGACCAAGCATTAACTAAGTATAAATTATTCGTCAACTGAGTATATACAAAGACGTAACGATGCAGTGGTCGTGGAGACAAGCATTCTTTTGCATCACCGGGATCCTCGGGAGCGAGAAGAATGAGTCGAGTGAGCCGTTCACGAGGTCATGTCTCGGCAGAGTATCTCCGCTGTACTGGAGGGTACCCATCCTCGTGTGGGCGCTGTTCATCCTAATCTGGTCCATGTCATTCTTCTGGGGCCCGACACAGATGTTCTTCTTGTACATGACACACTGGGGCCTGGCATTCATCGTTCTGGAGTCGTCGTTCGGAATATTCGTGGCCATAGGACGGAGAGGTTTGACAGGTAGGTTGCATTTAATCACTGGGCTAATTAAGTGATAATGGTCGTGTTCCGAGCCAGTCGGTGGTGCGTCACTAATGGCGGTGGTTGCTCCACCTCGTGTTTCACATAGCATCCTGGCTGCGGCTGCGGATGGTGCAGCGGTAGCTGGTGCAAGAACTCTACCCGGTACTTACACTCGTTGGCCTGCCCACTGCGGCATTCCTGTTTCGTATAATAGATTCACGCCACCGACTTAGTTCAGTTTAGTCACGCGTGCATGAATCTTTCGCAAAGGAACCAATAAAACCAGATTTTTAGATAATTATTAGTGTTGCCTATCAAATACCTGACGACACACTACGTACATACATATTTACTAAATCATTTTCATACATACAGTAATTTTTCTTTTCGTTTCATCAACAAATTGTCGAATATAAATGTTATGGAAATGTTCAGTGAAATATATAGGTTCGCCCCTTATTTACATTATTCGCAATATTTTCCTGATTTGATTTGCTTATATATATATATTTGATTTGCTATAACGGTCATAAGACCATTATAATTACAAAAATAGTCTGCAGATAATTATGCTATTGTCGGAGGTGAACTAAGACCGTGGGAAGGTTAAGGCTTGATAAATATAAGATAAGCAATCTCTGCCTACTTCCACAATAGATAAAAAATTGTGCAACACAGTCACCAAAACAAATAGAAAAACAAAGATTTTAAACTTGCAAAAATGTTTTCGTCCTTCAAAGTCTGTAGAAGAAGACAACGTATTGTAAACATGTTTACTCGCTAGACTTATATATCTATAAACTTACCTGCTATCGTTATCTAACAGGGAAAAATACCAAAATAATGAAGATATACCCTCCTTAGCTAACAAGAATAATGTAGTACCTACCATACGCGTTATAATTAACGACGCGCCTCAGCTGCACACGATGTCTTAACGATAAACGACAACAGTGCTTCGTGCAAATAAGTCAACGAAGTATAAATAAAAATGGAAATCGCAAGAAACGATTAAAAATCTATGTCGCAAGGCCTTGGCGATACAAAGGAACAAGTTCATTACAGAAAGAGTGTTGTTACAAGATCAGGCCGTCACGTCGCGTCGTCGTCGCGCCGTCCTCACGCTTCACTGCTTGCAGTACATTTTCACTGCTTAGTTGATCACTAACTATGTACACGATCGGTACTATTTCATGCTGCAAATAAAGATCCGATAAAATTAAGGTTATCATCGGAATCTTGTGAAGGATAATGTGATCACGCGTGGAACAAAGAACGTTTGGAAATGCTGTTGTGTAGTGATTGTGTTCAGTGTTCTTTGTTAGTGTTGATGTTCTGTAGTAGTGCGGTGTGGACGCGATGCTGTGTGTGTGTGCGCGGGCCGAGTGTCGGTGGCGCATGTGTCTGCTGGAGCACCCGTCCCCGGCCAACTTCTACGTGAGCTGTTGGCAAAGCAACCGCTCGGCCGCGCCGCTCCTACTGCTAAGGAGTTTCCTCTTCCTGTTCTCGACGTGCGTTGTGCTCGCGTCTATCGCTGTGCCCTTGACATTGAACAGTTTACATTTCGGCCATTGGTTCATATACTTAACACATTGGGGTTTCCTACTAATTGTTCTTACTACGGGCTTCGGTACTGCGGTTTCCGCATACGCTTTCTATAAGAAACCTATTGGTACGCTTGTTTTCTTACTTACTTATGTTTATAAAACACGTGTGTAACATATCGACTGATAAGACCTGCACGTAAATTTTTTATCAAATATGCTTATATACGTACCTACTAATAACAATAGTAGTGTAATTAATCCGAATTAATTCGACGTCTGTTGATTAGAGTTTTTTATGGATAGACATACCGTGTTATGGAGATGATGTATCGAATCTAAAAAAGGATGTATGAATGGGCAATATGGTCATGTCGGAGGGTTACGTCGGCCGTGGGACGTGCCGCGAAGATCACGTATAAAATGATCGGCCGACCTCGCCGCACTCGTGCCGACACCTGAGGTCTTGTACCTCTGCATTATCTCATCTATCACTCACTACTCCCATAACTTACCATCTCCCTACATTTAAATAACCAGTTCTATAATACATGTTAACTAAAACATTTACTATTGCAAATGTGTCTAACATTATTATTTGGAGGTCGTGTATAATATTATAATGTTATGGAGCGGATGCATTAGTTCTGTTCCACATCGACCAATGTTAGCGGAAGCTGTGAACGTTACATTCACAAAATTATACATTAGATTGTGATTATGCGTAGATTTCCCATTGATGGACGGTAGGAACAAAAAAACAATCAGAAACTGCGCAAGAGTAACAACTTCAATTAACGATTAAGTAATAAGTCTTATAGAAATAGTTACATTTTTTTTTAAACGTTGCCCCACTCTAGGGTTTTCTCCTGTGTCATGGGTGCGTTTACAAACATACAATTTCATATGCACATCACACCCAGACCCGGAACAACAATATGTGGATCACACAAAGTTGCCCAGCCACCGCGCCAACCGTGCAGTCGAATATATATATCGCAAGTTTGACACAAAAAAAAATACAATAAAAAATCATAATAAAATAAAAAACGCATCTATCTAATGTATAAATAATATATAATACATTTGTACCTTCTAATAAAAATGAAGGTACAGTCTGACATTGAAGCAGCCACATTCAAAAAGTCCATCTAATCCTCGTTCAGGGCTAGTATCGAAAATATCAGAAAGGTTCGCAGTAAGCTGCCTACATAATAAAATTTGTTTTACCCACAGACGCTACGTTTGGCCTGCCATGGTACGTGAAGACATACTGGATACTGTACAACATCACAATTCCCGTCTCCTTCCTCATCACAGTATTCTACTGGGGAATCTTGAAGACTTGTAAGTATTTGATCTTTATTTAATATTTTATTAAGACTTTTTGAGGGGGGAAATAAATAAATGACAATATATCACCCAGGGTGGGGTCAAAGGGAGTGTCAGACTCTTTTGCTTTGGCCACACTAACGAAATGCCATTTATTATCGTGATAATGGATGTTAATCGTAGGTGTAATTTGATCACTAAACGAAAATACATTTTTCATTGTTTAATATCATCAATTGTTGCGATAATTATTGGCATTTCCCGTTAGTGTGTTTTCTCTGTTTCTTCTCCTGCTCTGGGCCGGGACCTCGGTTCATTATTGCGCTAGCCCTCGTAACCCTGGCTGCATTAATTATACAGCTTAATAGCTGTCATTGTCAGTATTAACATTGTATTTTTATGTGATATATGACATAGGTGGGGTCTTACAAAATGTTAATAAAAGTATTACATGAGGCTTAAGAGATTACTGGTTGAAACATGCAACTGTTGTGCTCAGCCAGTGTTAAAACAAAAAACAGTAATATAGAAGCTTTTTACCATTCACATATTAATAATAGGAATTATGACTGCTAATCAAATTCAATAGTTTTTTCAAAAGACAAAAGCACATTGTGACAGTTCCACATTGTGATACATATGACACACATATCACAAATTCCTCAAAAATGTTCTAAAAAATACTCAAAAAAATTAAAACATTTAATAAAATCAATCCATAAGAATTGTTGTATAATATTTTATGATCATTTTTTTTTTTTGTAAATTTACGAAACGGGAACATTTCTTTAATAACCCAGTTACCGCTTATCACCAGCCAAGTAAGTCTTTCAAATTAAATTCAAGTGTTAATTACTTAGAATGACCTACATATAGTTTATCGGCTGTTATAAAGACCCTAAAGACGGCTTAACAGGTTTCAATAACCTCGTTTGCAACAGTTTTTTTCTAATTCAAATCAATTGCTTCCAAATACTAGCGTTCATAATCAGATTAGTTCCAACAGACTCTTTATTTAAGAGTTGCTAAATATTGCCGTATTTTTTAATTAGGTACCTACTTCTGTTCTTAGTTAGACTTACCTAGTACAATTTGTTAAACACAAAGACTGAGATTACACCCATTTACAAGATGCTGTCTACGTACTATTGATAGTTAAGTATCTGTGCGTACCTTGGTTAACGCTACAAGGATACAAATTATTATCAAGTATCCAAATTACGATCGAAATAATGAAGCAACTATGCTATTTACAAAATCACATATAAACGTGGGTGCATCTACTAACGAATCCCTCTAGGGCGATCTAACTACATACTTTCACTAGAAACCCATTCACGGACAAAACTATTCTCAAACACACGATATCTTGCGAAACTGTGACCCTGAATGCTTCACACTACAAAGCCCTTAGAATATGGAGGTCAATACCAAAAGGGCTATTTTAAAATACAAAATAATGGAACCCAGTAAAACATTATTTATAATGTTCATGGTGTAATCGTTTCGCGTTGGTACTTGTACTGGCCATTTATAATACATAAATAATAATATGCAGACGTCACGACCTAAAATTGCCAAGAACGATTTTCTACATATTTTTTTTCATTAATGTTTAATGGCATAGGCCTAGAAACATCTTACTGAGAGGACTTACATGTGCTCATCGTGGCCACCCGGGAGTTTTTAGAGAGTTTTGACTGCATGGTTAGCACAGTGGCTGGAAATCGGCTGCTATGCAACGTGTCGCGGGTTCGATTCCCGTACGGAATAACACTTTGTGTGATCTACAAATTGTTGTTTCGGTCTGGATGACAAATGATGACAAATTCACATATATGTAGAACAACTATAAAAAATGGGAGTTCAAAATTCCACGCTCCCTAAGTCTTTTGCCACAAATTCTAGGTCCCTTTAGAAGGTTTCCCGCCGTAAAACGTCTAAATATAGACGTTAGTTTCTAGACAATATAAATTATTAGGAAAATAAAATAAAATAAAAAATGTAAACAAAAAAAAAATAAAAAATAAACATGAAATAAGAAAGATGTAATACGTAAACAAATGATATAATATGTCAATAGATCAACCATTTAAGAAAACATAAACCATGGCAATAATATGTTTGTTTTCCAGCTGCCAACACTGTGAACTTCGCCTCAAATCCTGTGCTGGACATCATGCTACACGGCGTCAACTCGGTGGTGATGTTGGTGGAGCTGGTCTGCTCAGCACACCCCAGCCGATTGATGCACGTGATGCAGCCGCTGTACTTTGCTGGGGCCTATATGCTCTTCAGTGTCACCTACTTCTTAGCTGGCGGACTGGACCCGTGAGTAGACCAACCAATTCATATTATATGAATCAAGCTACTCTCGCGCGGTTTCACCCGCTGCTCGGCTCCATTTGATCGTAACGTGATGTTTTGTAGGCTATAGCACTTAGGAACATTGTAGCTATCTATCAGTGAAAGAATTTTGGCAATCCGGCCAGCGGTTTTAAAGATTACCCCCTACATACAAACTTACAAATTTTACCTCTTTATAACATTAGTTTAGACTAGCTGACCCCAACAAACTCTATACGAACTCAAAAATAACCATAGTCTGACCTTTCAAACCTTCCCTGGATTTCCTGAACATTTCAAGACAAAAATGATCCAAAAAATACCAGCCGTTCTCGAATTTTAGCGAGACTAGCGAACATCATTTTATATAGAATATAATAATAAATTGTACGAGTAAAAGGTTCGTGCTTGGAGCTCAATAAGATACTCTTTGATTGCCTCATTGTCGATTGATTGCCAATCACAATGTATATGATCGAGCATAGAAAAAAAAAATAGTACCCTATCTGATGATCTGAACATATTTAAACGTCTCGGCTCGGTGCTGATCACCTCGAAATTACTTTAGCCTATAGACACTTTTGTGCCGCCCGCGGCTTTGCCCGCGTGGTATGTTAATAAAAAGTAGCCTATGTCCTATTCCGGAGTATATCCTATGCCTGTGCCAAATTTCATCCAGACCGGTCCAGCTGTTTTGGCGTGATTGAGCAACAAACCTTGGATTTACCTATATACATATTATTAGTAAAATTAGAAACATAAACAAAACTATTCATTATTTATATTTTACAAAACATTTTATTTTTAAATCAGTAGATATTTCGCTAGAATAGTAAAAATATAATCTTAACTTAAGTTTAATGTCAAGACGTCAAAATTGTATTTATTAGCGTTCAATGTTGTTAATCCTGCTCTAATATATCCTTCACACCAATTAATATACTATCAATGTCAACAGACAGACAAATATTGATCAAAGACCTTAGCAAGTATTATACAAACTACTTTTTGTTACCTGTGAAAAAATGAGGACGATCCATATTATGTAGGTAACTGAATTCGAGGATAATTAACCAAACCCCGAGCGAACGCCGGCGCTCGCGCATCTCAATTTCTTCTATTGTGTCTCGAATCGCCATTATTGAAAGTTAAAATGTTATTTAACTGTACCCCGGCCCCAGCCAGGATCGGGAGAAGGAACGGAGTTGTTTTTAATCAATCCGAAGAGTCTTTTACTTTCTTTCGCTCCAACCAGAGGGCCTACCATAACGTGTTAAATGTTACCATGGCGAGAAAGAGGGATGGAGCTATAAAAGTTATAGCTCCGTCCCTCTTTCTCGCCCGCAAGATTGACGCTTTAACACGTCATGGTAGGCATATAGGGCAGGAAAAGGCATTCGATGATTTTCTCCCCTCAAAAAAACCTTATGCAGATGCATAATGTCACATAATTAAGCGCAAATTTATACATAACATTCATAATCAAAAACCTTATATTATATTACATAATTATTATCATTATAATCACTGTCTTATTCAAATGAGACATTTTCGCAACGCCATTGCTGGACTGCATCAACGTAAAAGTTCAAGGTCATATTTTAATGATCTAATTGATTGTTCCGCGGGTCGAATCGGTGATTGTAATCGTAATGTCGTAACATTAGAACCTCGACATCTGAATGACACATGACCAAGATACTGAGAGGTCGATGGACACTCGCACGTGCAATTTCAAGTTCACAACTATTATGTCTGCATACCGTAACAACTCTTCGAAAAAAAAAAAAAAATAATAATAATTTATAGCCTTTCCTCCAGCAACTATCTTCAGTTTATGGCTAGTGGGCCCCGATTCTATAGATTTATCTGAATAGTAAGTAGCCTTTTTAGGGTAGAAAATCATCCAATGACCTCGTCCGGAGTAAATAGACCAGAGGTAGTGTTCAATCGGGATAGAAGCCTATGTTACGCCCAAAATGTTATGTTATCTCTTTGAAATTAATAAGTGCTGATTCATTTCATGAATTCATCCTAATGAGTTTTATTTCAATTTATTTAAATTAAATTGGTTGGACAGGGAAAAGCTGTTAAAGCTAAATTTAAATAATCTCGTTCAAAAACGATTCTACTCAACTACGTACCTAGCTACAATGATGACATCGAACCGTACCCAAAATGCTGAGAACTAGGCCTCTTTTGAGATCTATGCCGCAGAATGCCCTTGATTTCATGGCAGGTCATAAGCCACGAATTCTGTGAACGCCAACAAAATATATCGCTATTAAGCGCAAGGTTAGTAGCAGAGATGATGCGTTCGTACGAGTGTAGTACTCATAGAACCTTATTTAGAAGTTTTACCTTGTTTCAGTATTCGGGGACAATAAAATAAGGAAACAAACAATTCCAAAAACATTTGATTAGTATGCAGAACTTGTTTTTACGCATGATGTGGCATTACGCATTTTTTTTTATTTAAGGACATGTTTATATCGTGATGTTACAGAACACCTTACCAGAACATAAGTAGAGCGTTAGTTATAATTGTGTGTATCTGATGATCTGTCTTACTTGATCATACCACGGCCCCGGCCAGGAGCAGAAAATAGGACGGTGTGGATTTTACTCAGTATGTCAAAATCATTTATTTCAATTAGACCACAATAGGCACTTTTGAACGTCAAGCAAAAAAAGGAAAAAATTTTTCAAGAGCTTTAACATTAAGCGTGTCAGTCCGTCCGTCTGACCTCTAGTGAAGCTATTTACTCGTTCCAAGTGTAGAGTTCCTATGGAGAAGAACGAGCAAGAAACTCTATGGTCACACTTTTTCAATCAGTTTTACAATACATTTCTTTGTCACATCATTTCGTCGTTTATGGTTATGTGAGTCTGACATTTCCTGACGCCCCAACCAAGATAGAGAAGTCATTTGACGACTTTCCCAAAACAAAAAATGAAATGAGGTTTGGGTTGGCTTAAAAAATATATTGAATGATTTTCTTCCCGAAAATCTTAGCAGGTACTGTCTTAGGAATTAAGAACAGTTCTCAGTAACTCAATCGCTCACTAATAACGGATATGGTGTCTGTTACCCAAGAGCCAGCAGTATTGGCAGCCATTTAGAATTATGGTGGCACAATATAAACATATTGCGTCAACTTGATTGATAATAAAATGCAATAGGTAGCTATTGATGTTGATGATTTGAAAAAGGGATTTTATTGTTTACCAGAAATAGAAAATGTTAAAAAATTTGCGTGCAAAATATCTCAAAGACTACCTATTACTTGAAACGCGAATTCTAGGTGAATTCGTAGTCGTATTTGCGTCATTTTTATTATCTATTAATTTATTATTTAAGGCCTAAATATCTACATGTAGGTATATCGCCTATAAACTCCACCTCACAACAAACAACCCAAAGTCTGAATGTTTAGGTACCGTAATATAACAGAACTTAAATGAAATAACAAGCAGTAATTTTCTTTCCAAATTAAATGTGTTTTGTTTCCCCACCTTGGAACGAAAATCTTTTATTTTGATAGTTTTCCTATGAAAAGGGGTGAGTAATCGTACTATCGTGCATCGGGCCCGTTGTTTAGGAATTGGAATAATGAAAATTTGACTGAAATGAACGTAAAATCCCTTGCATGGCAGTCTTACTTAGCACTGATACGAAACTCGTAATCGGATGGTGTTTACTTTAAAGTTTTAACGTATGTGTCCCAACTTCCCAACATATAACAATGACCGAATAGGTGAATAACAATGAGTGGCTGATGGTTTCTATCCCACGCCTATCATAAGTAGTAGAGTGTGAAACTGAGAACAAAATATGTATGACGAAAATACGATTTATATTCAACATTGTTTTTGCGAATGCTTTGAGCGCACTAACATTGAACTTGGTTTTTTTTGCCTACAATAAGATTTGTGGTTAAGAAAATGTAGGTCATAGAATTATTACATTTCCTTGAAGGTTCTGAGAGAGTAATTTACGATATACGCTATTCATAAAACGGTAACAGATTTATTGAAAATCTGCCGACTGCATTCGGGGACGCAACGTCACCGCGACGCGCACGTTGCTCATGAATAAGGGAGCCTTATTGCGCGTTGTGGCTTTGAAACTAGTAGAGGCTTTCTCAGTTATTCTCAATAAATTTAGTATGTCTCACAATGGTCAATATTTAGAAGAGATCGCAGATAATTATAATGTAATTTGTATTACTTTATACAAATATTGTTAATTATAACTGCCGACGCATTGAGGTACCTACTAAATGATTACTTTAATTGCTCGTTCGGGAGCAATTGCTAAGGACTGTGTTTAAAACTATATGAAATAACTCTAACCACGGCAATATTTTTCTTTTCATGTTTTTTGTCTTTTAAAATGTCCAGTATAATCAATCCAATGTAATCAACAGAGACCAGTGAATTTGTTTTACATCTTCGCAAAGAGCTTCGGCAATAAATATTTGAGATAGTACTCACTTATATACATAATAATATTATTATATACCTACTTAAATGTGAACGACCGCACTTGTATCGTACGCCAAAGATGTGCAAGCAAAACCTTGGCTATATTTAACCAAGCAACAAACATTCAATAAGTACATAAGGCTAATATGTACTCAGAACTGTTTATTAAATACTAACTGCCCTTTTGCAAACGGAGACTAATGCAGTCAATGACGTTATATTAGAAATAAATAAATAATATATTCATTACATACCAGCAACTACGGCGTTTGTGTTCATGGACTTAAGTGTGGGAGAGCCGGGCTTCGACACGAATGGGTCGGCTCGATCGGAGTCATACCACGGCCTCACAGAAAACCGGCGTGAAATAACCAAAAAGTTGTATTTCGTCGTGTGAGTGAGGTTACCGGTGGCCCAATCCTTCCCCTACCCCAATCCGTTCCCAAAATCTCCAAATCCCTATTCCACAAAAGGTCGACAACGCACTCGTAACTCTTCCGTCGTTGCGGGTGTCCATGGGCGTAGCTGATTGCATACCATCAGGTACCTAATCCGTTTGACCGTTTGTCGATCTATCGCATAAAAAAATAAAAAAATGGAGAATAATAAACCCTTTTTATAAAATCACAGCATTCCTTCTTTTGCTTCGAGTTCTGTGTTTTATCGTTTGGCTTTACTCGTAACTCTTTTTTTAAGGGAAAAAGAATCTGTTGCCCCTCTTGCCCTGATTAGCGAGAGAGAGAATAAAAGAGAAAAAAAAATCTTACTGACCATGACCAAAACTATCCATTTTCTTCTCTTACATTTTTGTTAAGTGTCTGACTCTCCATCTCGGAAGTCTAGGTCGAGAGAAGTAATTTAATACTTTATCAAAAGAAACCATCAATTCCAAACCCAAACAACAATATATCTTATTATCTTTCATCCGAATTCTTTCTTTTCAATTAAGGATTATGAGGATAGGTTTATTAGCTATCTAGCTATATATAATAACAAAAACAATATAAAATTATACTCGCTTATTCGATTAAGGATTATAATAAACACTTGAAAATTCACTTGGGGCGATAACCTACGTACCTTTAAGTACTCAAAAATATTTACTAAAAAATCTATCCTGTTATCTACCTACTCCAAGATATCTACTGCACTAAAGTGTATCTACGTACCTAATACTTAGAATACGTATTTGCTTAATACGAGTTTGAACATTAAACTTATATCCATATAACACCTTTTGTAAAAATCCTTGAGGGCCTGAACGAATGCTATTTGATAAACAAAAGAACTAGATGCAAAGTGTTGCAAAATGTACATACTTTGTAGGTAGATACTATGTACTGTGCTACAAAAGAGATAAAATAAATCACTCCGTGAGAATGACCTCGCGGGACTTACTGTTGCACGAAATCTTTGGGACATTTGTGTGATAATAATGTACTTATAGTATTCTAGAAGACTCGCTTTTCCCTAAGCCACTATAACTTCTGTGTTCATTCCTTATAACATCAATTTATATATCTACAGCTATAAGTACCTAGTTACGTCACTTTTGTAAGGGGAAAATCATCAAATTACTTCTCCCGCCCATAATGAGGGAAATGAAAGGGTCTGTCATACTCTTACTACTAACTACGACCATTAAACCCCCTCTCCCGTTCCTTCTCCAGCTCTAGGCCAAGGCCACGGTGCCTTATTGCTCATTCAGTAAGTTCCGCAACCCTGGCTGAGCTATAATTAATCTGGCTCAGTAATAAATACAATTTAGTTTTTATTATATTACATTACATGCTGTAAAATATTCCGGTTGAAATTAGAATAGAAGAATCCGTTTCAACGTTCAAGACTGACCTACCTAATTACAAAATATCCACAAAAATATGTCCATTTAAAACATTATTTTTTCCCATGGATTTTCCCATTACGAAACTATCAGTGCAATAGGTAAGTAGGTGAGCAAGCAAAGAGTTCTGAATTGTACTCAGTGCTTAACAATGAACTGATAGCATTCTGAACTAACAATGGTTGGAAGAAGTATAGAAGAATAAATTTTGATTTTAAGGGCTGATTTTTCAATAGTCAAATGTCATCTAAGGAATAAAATTGTTATACAAACAGTATAAAACAGGGACATTATAATTATTCCCCAGG
Organism: Spodoptera exigua; assembly: GCA_902829305.4. Classification (NCBI taxonomy): domain Eukaryota; kingdom Metazoa; phylum Arthropoda; class Insecta; order Lepidoptera; family Noctuidae; genus Spodoptera; species Spodoptera exigua. Next base: position 12,360,795 of record LR824603.2, read on the forward strand.
TAACTTTTAGCTAACCATTGAAAAATCAGCCGTAAAATAATTATGGACAATATAAAAATTATAAATAAAGGTCGATTTTTCATGTTTCTCTAAATAAATATTAGTGTTACACTGTTCTCACATAATCGAACCAACTAAATATTGTACCAAAGAATCTGTATATGAAACTGATTTACAAAGAGTACTGACCATGGAGTTTCTTGCTCGTTCTTCTCTATCTGAATCTACACTTTGGAACGAGCAAATGGCCTGACACTCTGCATCTTTAAAATTTTGTTTGACTTTGAAAATTGACTTTATGGCTCTAATTGAAATATATGATTTTTACCAGAATTTTTTTGACGTTCGAATTTAAAAAAAATTAGGTATATTATTATGCAGAATTGTAAGTTGTAAACAATAATTGGCAAGGCCACAATCGAATGATTTTTCTTAAAGTACCTACTATGGGTACCTTGAGTGGTTTTATACCCTTGTGCAATTAAAGTTCTTAGTTTCGGTTATTATTTTATTTTATTACATATACTATTACTTATTTTAATGACTTTTTTGTTTTACCTTGATTAGGCTATTAAGAAAATGTATTTGCGGATAAATTAATTTTCTGTTTAGAAATTTAACGGTTTAGAATCTAATATTAATAATAAATTATATTTAGATACAATATTAATTAAAGTAGTGATCACACAAAAACTACATACTAGAAACTCATGTAGTCTATTAAATATGTAGTTGATGGTCTTCTGTTAGGTACGTTAAAATTCCAAAAAACAAATCTTTCTACCTGTCTTTTACTTACTGTTATTTAATTAAATGTTTTGTATTCAGGTAACTATGGCCCAAAGACTTATACTAACATAATATATACGTTATCTATACTAGTATTATAAAGCTGAAGAGTTTGTTTGAACGCGCTAATCTCCGGAACTACTGGTTCAAATTGAACAATTATTTTTGTGTTCGTTAATCCATTTATCGAGGAAGGCTATAAAACTTTAAGATCTGTAGGAGCTTAGCAGCGAGTGAGAGCGCGCGACTGAAGCTAGTAGGTTATAAAACTTTTTAATAAATGAAATAATATTTAATTAATTTCCTTTTCCATTACAGATGGGGTAACCCGTTCATCTACCCGGTGGTGGACTGGTCGAAGCCTGAGCAGACGATGGTGGTGATTACACTGACGGCATTGTTCCTGGCCTTGATGCACGTGCTGACAGTCGGCATAGCGACGGGCAGGGATGCCATCGCCAAGAGACGCCTCGCGTTAACCACAGGAGTATACAACGATGCATTCACACCTTGACCTTATTTATAGCGGATCAATTATGCGCAGAACCCGTAGCAAAGTCTATTGAGAAACCTTTTGCCATAAGCTTGGACTGAGTTTGGTTAGGCATGAGCTTATTTTAACAGGGGCCCACATTTTGTTGGGGCCTACTTTAGCTGGGTCAAACTTTTGTCGGGCCCTACTTTTCCTTGAGCCCTTTTTTGCCCCAGAGAACCCCTCAAGCTATTTAATTCTCTTGCTACGTGGTTAATAAACACTGTTAACAAGATGTGTGAAACAGTTCGAGAAGAGTCTAGGAGTTCTACATGTGATGCTTCTAGTATCAGCCATGACACCTAACAAGGTTAAAGTGTGACTCCCCTCGTTAAGGAAATGAGTGTGAATGAACTGTTCTGGGTTCAGGTGTTTAGTGTATACAAATGTGATATTATTTATCGAAATCTTTCCTAAATAAACTAGTACATATACAAGCAAGTCGAAACCTACTCCCACAAATAGTTCATAGATTTTCAACTTTATCCCTTTGTGTTCAAGTCGAAAATTGTTTGAAGAAAATTGGAGTAGGTTGATGTGCTGGCGCGTCTATACTTTTTCAAGCAACCAATATACCTATACTTATTAGCGCTAAACATTTTTGTTTTTTGTAAATGAATGTTATCTGTACATAACTTAGCAAAAGAACATGTTTAAGTATGACCTTATACTTTTATTAACAGTAAAATACTATATTTTACTTAAGTATCAAAGCGCACTGTGATTTTAGTTTTTTAAGGTGGTTTAAGTACGTTAGTACCTAGGTGTATTTTCTTTTATAGAAAGGGTTTGTACATAAGATAACACAGGGATTACCTAAATATCTTATGTGTTATGAAAATGTATTCGTAAATAAACGTTTCTGTGAATTTGGAGTTTTTATTTAAATGGCTGCACGTGCAAAGTAAAAATATATGTATCTCTTATCTATGTCGCGTCATAACATTTTGGAGATAAGTCGTCTGGTATGTGTTCATGTGGCTGATAATCCCGATTTTTGCTATATCGAAATGCTGAAAAAACCTTTCTTCCCTTTCTCCCGTCTTGTCTTTGACTGGTACATAGTACATGTAAGGATACGGCTATTGTTATGTTTATCAAGAACATAAAACTATATCAGCAAGTCCGCGACAGTAAAAAACGACGAAGGAAACACAAGGGCGCGCTTCATTAATTATTTTCTGACGCTTATTAACTAAGTAAAGTTTTTTTAATGGAATCAAGGCATTGTTCTATTGTTATCTACAAAAATGTATGGATCATCGTCCATCGAAGGCGCACAATCACGAAGTAACTATCAGAGATAACGGAGTCGGCCGGCAGTCGACAGCCGTCACGCTCGCTCGCAATACACTCGACGAAATAAAATAATCATACCTAAACACGCGACAAAATGGATAAAACGAAAAAATATTTAAAAAAAGAATTCCGATTGCAAATGTTGGATATGACCCACGAAGACCTGTCAGATTTTTACTTAAGTGCGTTTCAAAAAGATGTCTCTCTTTGGCCACTGTTCCTGTTTAGACTAGTCTTGTTCTGTGGATCTATTGCAACTGTAATAGCTTCTATGATAATCATGAGTCACGATATGGCTTTTGAGTACTGGTTTATTTTCCTGACACATTGGGGACTCATTTTCAATACAGTGGCCACTGGATTAGCGTGTGCAGTGTCCGGTGTAAAACTATTCACAGGATTAGGTAAGTTTATTTTATTATTTCCTTGTCAATCTTGTTCAGGGTTTGACAAGCCAATCTACTCTTTTACGATATTTTTATTGTGTTTGCATAAAGTCGAGAATCCAATCAAAACATTGACCGATTCGAGTAGATTGATCTGCTAGCCAAAGTACCTACCTACTGAAATATTTTATGTATAACATATCAATTGATGTACTACATTACAGTTATGGAGCCGGAAATAAAAGTATTGTATTTTTTTCGTTACAAGAAATAATATTTGTTACACAACATCAAACAAATATTTAACTCTTAACGTATTTTATACCATTACCCGTAAATTTTATCTATTTAAACCCGAAGACTAAGAAGTATTGATATAGTATATTTATGAAATACAGAATTATCTGAAATAATTCGTCTATGAATCATGTCCTTATAAATAAATATCAACTTATATAGGTATATCTTTTGTCCAATGTTCCGGGGTTTTTGTAATCTGATAGCAGATGTGGAGTCATTTTGACAATACTACATTCGAATTATTAATTAATTATACATATTTTAATATTAAATATTAGAAGCACAATGTTATATGTAGTTATATTATGCTTACGATAAGTTTCTTACTTATCTACAAATGTAACATGCAAACTCACGTGGACATAAAACACACGTGTTGTCTCAAAAAACCTACTTATAGATAGATATACGCGAGACACAATGTGTTTTCTATTGTGTCTCATATACCGGCAGACAAGAGGTTAATTGCCATCATAAGATAAATAGTACATTAATTAATATTTTACAATCATCATCATCAGCCTATGAGTGCCCACTACTGAGCAAAGGCCTCTTATCATACGGAGAAGGTTAAAGCATTGATCACAACGCTTGCTCAATGCGGGTTGGCGATTTCAAACTTGTAATTAGAAATTATAAGTCCAGGTTTCCTCACGATGTTTACCTTCACCGTATGTCAGTGGTGTCTAAATAATCATAGAAAGTACATGTAAAGTCACATTGGTACTAATTGGTACCGTACTTTTTTTATATTGCTGATACTAAATTTCTCCACTATTATATGGATATAATTGTATGGATAAGTACGTTCACCATGGGCCACCTGTAAAAGGAGAGGGTAAAATAACTAAACGGCCCATACTCATAGTACTTTTATCTTGCTGCATGGCGTCGCAAAGTCGCAAAGCATTCTTTTTTATCGAATAGATAATAATGTAAACTTTTTTTAAATGAGGTATTAGCGAAAGTATCGTAAACTTAAGAGTAAACAAATATAATCCGAATGCTCCAAACTGCTATCGAGAGTTACACATGTTATTGTGAGTCAACCATCAAAGATAGACATAGGCTGTCATGAAATATTTTAAGATTAATTTTTAATAATTTTATGTTCCTATACCTATACCTTATACTTACCTACCTTTAACCATAAGGCTGCACTCGCGACGGAAACTTAAAAATGTAGTAAATTCTTCCCGTTTTCATCATATCATTTCCTGCTAGGAGCAAAGCAGGGAAGGGAAATTATTTGTAGCCTGATGAAAAGTATCCTTCCGATCATTTCACTCACACGGCGGAACACAAGGCTGTAGTTGTTTTACGCCGATTTTCTTTAAGGCCGTGGTATCAATCTGGTCGAACCATGATCGAACCGACCCATTCGTGCCAAAACTTGTCTCTCCTACACTTAAAACACATCATAACCATCAAGTAAACATTCCATTTCCTAATTCCAATTTGCTACTTCATCGAGTACTTCAAAGAGAAAAATATTTCCATTTTTCTTCTCACCGAGCGGTGTGAAACTATAGCTAGGTTTTAGTTATTTTTGCATAGTAGGGAACAATCGTAAAACATACTAATCTTATTGAAAATAACCACTTATTCAAATGAAATAAACTGAGAAAAGCTCTACTAGTTTGAAGGCACAAGGGGTCTCTTATTCATGAGCGGCGTGCGCATCAAGATCTTTCCCAGTTGTTTCACTTTAGTGAGTCATCAAGAATTTAAAAGGAGAAATTACTGAAAATCGCACGAGATCGGGCACTATGTGGGTTAAACTAAAAACCTGCCAGAAATCTCTGCCACTTTCCCACGCGGACGAAGTCGCTGGCAGAAGCTAGTTTTCAATACTTTTGTAACACTTAGGCCCTACCTATACCTACCTATAACAGATATAATTCAAATCATTTTAAAGTGATTTGATTATATGCATGTAGCTCCTAGTTTGTACTTTTAGTTACGTACGTTTTAGTTTCTGTTCTATTTGTTCTATTCTCAAACGTGCTTATTATTATTATTGAGTGAAGATACTAAGAAGGTACTTCACTTATTCTTTTAATTATATCTTCAACGACCAAGAGAATGCCACAAACAAACATTTTTAATTGCCGTATCTAAATAAGTTTAAGAAATATCTTAGGCAAAGAACCGTTTCAGGAAAAACCACCCAACGGTAAATTATAAAAAATCAATGTGTACACACATGTATTTAATTATTTTTGTTTCGATAATGTAAATAATTAGTGTGATAACAATTTCGTTAATTCATCACTATGAGTCATACAATGAACTTTAGTCTGTAAATCTCACACAGTAAGTAAATGATGGATCAAGATGATAGTAATGATTGATTCATTTAGACTCCAATTTTGTTTTATTATTTTCGTGTCAATAATCAAGGGGTAAAACTTGACCTGATTAATTTCTTCTTAAAATATTTAGTTTCATTTGTTTAATTGACAACGTCCGGAACTTACGTGACTAAAGTAAATAATTTTGTTTAATTATAAAAACAAACTCAAAACTAAGTTAGGAGTGTTCAATTTTAACTTGTGGTATTTTTTTGCCGGGGGAAATCATTTAATGATTTCTCAAGGACAAAGCATGAGAGAGTGTCAGACTCTTACTGACTTAAAATCCCCCGTTCCTGCTCCAATTCTGGGCCGAAGTCGCGGTGCCTCATTACGTTTACCCCGCAACCCCAGCTGAAGCGTCTGTGGTGGTCTTATGGCTCTTAGAGCGACGCGTATCATAATAACTTCAGAATTAATGTCATGAATCAACGGGAAATCAATACAATTTCAGTATAAATACGGCTGTTGTACTATGAACCGTGATAACTCATATCTATACTAACGTAATACAGTTGAAGAGTTTGTTTGTTTGATCGTGCTAATCTCTTAAACTTGTGGATTTGGATTCATTTCGCACTTGATAGCCTAGTTGTTGAAGGTTTTATTACTAGTTATAGTTATAAATATTAGGTCTTTACAAGTATTCTCTATGAAATTGCAGCTCTTAACGAAATAAATGAAGCGTATTTTTTCATAATTTTGTATTTCTATTAATCAAAGTGTAATTATAATCACACAAGAATTTAATTCATCTTTATCAATTATTATGTCTGTGAGCAGTGCAAATCACGTTTCGACGCGTACTTCGCGCTTGCAGTTATTAAGTTCGTGAGGTACCCAACAATTTTCTGTTGTGAGTTCGTTTATAATGTTTGCTCAATAAACTTCGTTTTTGACAGTACCCGTACCCCTAAGTATTCGAATTTTAACTTCATTAATGACAAATAAAAAATAAAACACTAACAACTATTTAACATATTACGATTTTAGAAAAAGAATTCCATATTTTGAAGTAAATTAATAATGAAATTAGAAATAAAAAACAAAAAAAAAAGGATTTAAAGTGGCCAGTACGGCAGATTGGCAATTTCATAAGTAAATCTCATTTAAGTCGTTAGTTGAAGGCTGAAGAGATTGTAAGTAAAGTTGCTGCCATAATTTAAATTAGCTTAGAACCATGAGGACCGTTACGAAAGAAACCAAATGACAATTTAAAACTAACTTCTATTCTATTGATTGACAATAGATATATTTTGTCAAACAGGATAGCAATTAATTCAAGAACTAATTAATAGTTGAAGGCATGGTTGACGCGCAACGTAATGTGTGTTTGTGTCGCGCACGGAACAACTCTTTGTGTGATCCACAAATTGTTCCGGTTCTGAATGCGATGAGTATGTGAACTTGTACATATGTTTATAAACGTACCCACGTCACAGGAGAAAATCCTAGTGTGGGGAAATGTTTTTCAATATAATTATAAATCAAATATCACCCTGGTCTACCATGTACGGCGCGTAGCGTTCCGCGCGCGCCTCAAAGAGCCAATAGACCACCACAGACGGGGCCCTAAAGGGCTGATGTTCAGCCGGGGTTGCGGGGTAAGCGCAATAAGGTACCGCGACCTCGGCACAGAGCAGGAGAAGGAACAGGGGGGTTTTTAGTCAGTAAGAGTCTGACACTCCCTCCTGCCCGGCCCTGGGCGGGAGAAGTCATTTGATGATTTTCCCCTCACAAAAAAAAAAAAAAAAAAAAAACCCTGGTATACCATACTCTGTTGCTATGTGCCACTGCGTGAGTGATATAAAATATAGCTTATTAACTTATAATTTATGAGTTTTCATCCAAATCTGTGCATCAGTTGTTGTGATTAATACGTTCAGACAAACAAACAAACAGACTCAGCTTCATTAGACTTCAAAGTAGAGATAACTTTATCAACACGAACATATATGGCACATGCTCATGAAATATAATAAATTACAGGCTTATTACCTATATGATAAAATTTGATAACTCAATAATGAGTTACTATATGCTCTCTTATACTCGCACGTAAAATGACAAACAGATTTTACTGGCTACTTTGGGATAACATGACTGCCTTATTTTGTGAGGAGAAAATCATCAAATGGCTTCTCTCGCCCAGACTCTTACTGAATTCCGTTCCTTCTTCTGCTTTAGGCCGAGGCCGCGGTACCTTACTGCGCTAGCCCCGACCGAAACATGACAACCCTGACAATTATGTTTAGTTCAGGAACTTCCATATAGGATTCCATTTCATATTTCAAACGTAGTATAAATCTAGATTCTTATTTTAAAAATGTCTTTTGGGCTTCTCTGTGTGTGTCATTCATAATATTGATATATAGGTATATAATTCTGCTGTACGTACGTGTATATGTCATTGAACTCCTCCAAAACGGTTTGATCGATTTAAATGATTTTTCTGTACACATTCGAGTAGCGCTCTGGATGGTTTAGATTTACAAATCATCCCGCCAGATGGCGCTGATTGCTTGAAATAGCATGTGATCTCGGAAACGACCCTAACGATTTTGCCGAAATTTGATATGTGGGGGTTTTCGGGGAGGGTACGCAAGTGTATATATGTATATTATTTTATTAATATACCTACTTTAAATACTAAGGAATCCACGTGCAAAATTCCATGTTTGTTCAATCATCTATTTTGTTCTCAAATCAGTTAGTAAACCATTTGCTAAGACTACTAGAGACATCCGGGAACGAGGGTGCAAGCACAATAATGATCCGCGATCCCGGCCTTTAGTAGGAGAAGGAAGGGGGTGGTTTTTACTCAGTAAGAGTCTGACAGTCTCTCTAGCCTAAGCAAAATATTTATATAACTGGCTTGAAATTCAAGTCTCTAGATGTAGATGTGGATGTGGATTTCAAGCCACGTGATTGGTGAATCGCGGCACAGCTCTTCTCAGCTCTGCTCCGCTCCGCTGAAATGGAACTGCACCCTTACCCAGTAAAGTGAAGTTCGTCCTCATTAGAGTTTGAAGAAAGCAGTATGCAAAATGTGGAAAATTACGTAAGAACTTCATTGTGTATTTGAATAGTATTAGGTATATAACTATTTTGCTTTTTTCCTTATACAAAAAGCTATCAAATACACCGCTTATATTTAATATAATCTTAAATGTTATATCACTAAAATAATCAGAAATGAATAATTTCATGATAAAAATATAACATAACCAGAACAACATATTAAATTACGGATTGAAAAGATAAATGAAATGACTCACGGAGTGTTCGCATATATTTGTAGTATTCAAATTCTTAAAAGTATGACGAATAGTAAGTAGGATAAAAAGTACTCATTTTGCCTATTTCCGACTGTAAAGGCGAAAACGCCGATCTGCGGACGACGAGCAACAGACAGCCGAGGTTACGGTGCAGGAGGATAAATTGTGGGATGTTTAGTCAGTAATTGTCTAACATTCCCTATCGCCTTACACTGGCAGAAGTAATTTGATGATTTTTTCCACACATCATCAGCCTGTTGTCGTCCACTGCTGGACATAGGCCTCCCCAATTGCACGCCACTGAGCTTGATGTTCAGCTCTTCTCATCCAACCACTGCCAGCCATCCTACGGATGTCGTCAGTCGTCAGTCGTCTAGCTGGAGAGCGCCCTACACTACGTTTGCCTAGACATAGGTCTCCACTCTAGAGTACGTTTCCACACAAAATAAGATAATATGATCTGTTCAATGTTCTATCGTAGTCGTAGACCTGCTACGTGCTACAATTGCTCGTAGCAAAAGAAGAGCAGCTACGATCTACCGCCTTTTTGAACTTGTTTCATACATTGGGTCCCGGGTCTACAAATTCACACGGTGTTCTATACTTCTTGTATGATAACGCTTGCAATTATCAGGGACCTTACTAAGGCGTTTGCAAAAGGATTGGCAAGTTACTAAAATCATCTCGCCGCAATCCTTCACCTACAAAATCATTGACATTAACTTTATAAATAGTATAAACTAATCTAATTCCTAGAAATCTATTAGATCTATTAGATTGGATTAGTATAAACTAATCTAATTCAGAACTATTTTCTTCTTTCAGATTCGAGCATAAATACCCTTGTAAAGTGGTATTGGGTTTCTTTCAACTCCACCATAACGATAGCGTTCTTCATCACAGCGTTCTACTGGACGCTGCTCAGCGATAATGGTAATTATTTTATTTCTTTATTAACATTATATCAACAACAAAAACAAACATCATTTGTCATTGTGAAACAGAATTTGTCTGAAGAATAATATAAGGACCCGTGTGACTTGAAACTAGTTGAGTTTTTCTCGGTTAGTTCACGAGATTAAGTTGTTATTTTCAATAAACTTAAGCCAAGTTATACACGAATACACATGGACTAATTTAAATTATTATTTTATAACAAATTCGTGTTGCTAATATTCTGTTTTTATCCAGTACTCTAGCAAAACCTAGGTAATAAAATCAAACTGCTTCCATCTAAATCTTACAAGATTTTTCGTATAAGTATTCTTAAAAATAATAATTCCTATCCAACTGGTATAAAACGCTTTGTGTAGTTGTGAATCAAAATATAGATCGACGGAAAAAACCAGAAAAATAATGTAAGCCTTGATTAAACGTAGGCACCTACATAATTATAATTATTATATCGAGATTGCGCATGAAGAAATAGTTGAAAGCATTTGAGCAACCCAATTTAATACTAACGTGATCTCATATACCTATACAATACTTATTAATGTATATTACACAAAATATTGTGTTAACTTACATGTATATTACACAAAGTATTGTGTAAACTATTCATTCAGTATAATTCAGTCAATAAAAAATCTCGTCCAGGTTAAGGCGAGAAAGCCAGGGTTGCGGGTGCAGGTTAAGCGCATTGAATCCCCGCGGCCTCGGCCCTTAGCACGAGAAGGACGCACGGGGGGGGTTTTAGACAGTAAGAGTCTGACACTCTCTCTCGCCTAACCCTGGGCGGGGGAAGTCATTTGATGATTTTCCCCTGACAAAAAAAAGGTTACGGCGAGTGTCAGCCTCTTACTGAGTAAAAAACTCCCTATTTCTTCTCCTGCTCTAAGCTTCCTTCTCCTTGCCCCACAACTCCGGGGTAAAAATATATACCTGTGGTTGAAGATTAAAGTATAGATATATAGTACTTACAAGAATTTTGACGATTTTCCCGTCTCAAAAAAAGGTATATTTTCCTAGCATTTCAAAGCGATTGAGTTACAAACATACACACGTTTGAACTTTGTTTTTCCAAAATTAAATTAATTGCGTTACGATGGGTCAGATAATGTTTATAAAGAGGTCACATACATAGATCACCAAGAAACACGTGGAACAGAACATGCAGTAAAAATGGCGGCATTAATCTAATCGCGTCCCACAAGTATTATTTTCATATTTCCTTTTTTTTCAAATTTATTTACATTAATATAGTGAAGTTTGAAGAGACAGCGAACTTACTTTTAAGGTATAGAAGAAATATCTTAGGGTTATTTGAGGCTTACGTCCCCCAGATAACTGTAAACCATATTTAAAAAGCTAAAGATTTTAACCCTCCTTCCCTCTACATCTATGAGATTTTTGTATTTGTAAAAGCGAATAGGGTAAAAGTTTGGAAGTGAAGTCTGCACTCGCATATCACAAAATAGCAAACTATAGGTATTCCCCTAAAAAGCAGCCCTACTTTCTGAAAGTTTCTCCGGAATGTCCTAGTGTAGAAAACAATACATGAAATGCATTTTTTATAAATATTCCATATTAATAAACAGTAGGAACAACCAAAAAGCAACCCTATAACCACTGTCTAACAATAAAGATCTGTAACTTTACTTTGAAGTTTCATCAAAACAATACCTTTAAGTTTGGGAGAGCCATGCTTCGGCACGAATGGGTCGGCTCGACCGGAGTGATACCACGGCCTCACAGAAGACCGGCGTGAAACAACCACAGCGTTGGGTTTCGCCGTGTGAGTGAGGTTACCGGGGGCCCAATCCTTCCCCGCCCCCAATCCCTCCTCATTCCTTAAATCTCCAAATCCCTAATCCCTAAAAGGTCGGCAACGCACTCGTAACTCTGTCCCTCGTGTCCATGGGCGGCGCTGATTGCTTACCATCAGGTAATCCGTCTGCTCGTTTGCCGACCAATTACATAAAAAAAAAGTAATTCAGATCTAGTTTATTTTGTTGTTAGGTTATGTAGTATTTTATTAGTTTAACTGCCTTTGTCTTATTGTCACAAATAGGATTGCAGAACAAGCGATCTAGAAAGTGATTTACGAGTGGGACAAAGAAAGACTGAGCATTTTTCAGTTTTTTCAAAATTCTTCACATATGCTATGCTAGCAAGTGTGCAAAGAGCAAAAAAAACAAAACATTACATACAACAATTACTATGTAATTCTAATACATTATAACATTTGTGTTACAGAAGAAATAACACAGGAACTCGATTTCGACCCTGTCCTGGATGTGTTTGTGCACGGCATCAACTCAGTGGTGATGTTTTGTCTGCTGGTCACTTCCCGCCAGCCCACCAGGGTCCTCCACTTCTACGTGCCACTCACCCTTGGCATTGTCTACATGTTGTTCAGCCTTTTGTACTACTTCTTCGGTGGATTGAATCCGTAAGTCATCTTTTATACTTTCATTTTAACTCTTAGGACCTCGGCCCGGCCTAGAGTAGGAGAGGGTACGGAGTGGTTTTTAGTCAGTAAGAATCTGACACTACCCTGGAAGATGCCATTTGATGACTACCTATCCCTCGTCAAATGAACTACAAATTGTTGTAGCGTGTACGTAAGTTGGTTGTTGGTAAACGCACCCAATATAGAGGAGAAAATCTTAACGTCACCGTTTAAGAAGGAAAAGAAAATAAGGTTTCTTTTAAGAGAGTGCAATAAATTTTCTTTTGTGCCTACAACTTCTTTAGTCTTTCAACTAAGCCAATATTTATGTTTTAAAATAACTAAAAAATATTGTGACACGTTGGGGGATAAGCTGACTTGTAAACACTCACAGATGAGCTCATTTATATCGCAAAACTCAATAATTTTAAAATTGGAAGAAAAATACTTTGTAGTACAACCTTTTTTCATTTAATAGATTCTATTGAATAATGGCAAGGCAAAAACTCAACATTATGTGCACTTATACACAACACAGTTCATGCTCATGCACACTCACAGTTTTACTTTAACTCCTACTTTTTTTAACGTTTTCTTAATTGTACCACAGATTCGGCGGTGTATGGATCTATCCGATGCTGGACTGGTCGGAGCCTGGCCCCACAATACTACTTGTGGTAATCTCAGCTCTACTGATGATCGTGGTCCACTTTGTCGTCGTCTCCATGACCTTAATCAGGGATGCCGTTACCAAGTCATGCAAACAGTCCACAGTTCTTCCGATTAGTGATGAAGACAATGGAGTATCCAGAAATCTTTACACGTAGGATAATATGCCAACAACAGACTGAACGTGAGTCACTCTTCGCTATAGTCAGCTCTAGCGATTTCGTGACCCACTCCTATAGCTTTAACATTGTATGTTTTAATGATAATATACTTAAAGTACATTATCGAAATAAATTATTTATGTTATACCTACTATACTTTCATTTATTCTATTTCTTATAGGAAGGAAAATTCCGTAATATTCTGATAATAATTCAATATCAACTACCGGCTTTAGTTTTAGTTTTTATTTGATATTTTTCACTGTTTTTCCCGTACCTACTTCATTACTCGTTCATTCGCAATGTGTAGATTGCGTAGTTCACGCCCAAATCACTGACAGTACCTAGGTAGACACGATAACTTTACATTTTGGCAGCTCGTTTAGATAATATAGTGAGTGATAAACGACTACAAGGTATTGATTATCAGTTCCGTGTTATCGGCAGCGTTGGGCGCGCTGTTTTACTATTACCTATACAACATATAGAGATGAGTGCCGTAAAGTCTTATTTTGTACAAGAATGGAAGGCGAGTATGCTCACTTTGGAGCATCCGAAACCATCTGACTTTTACACGAGTTGTTGGCAAACGACACGGTCGTCCGTACCGTTTTTGATTTGGCGCGCGATCCTCTTCCTCACCGCTCTAGGAATAGTGTTAACCTCTATGATAATATACATACAGAACGGAAGTTTTGGATACTGGTTTATTTATCTAACTCATTGGGGATTGATGAGCATTCTCTTTGCCACTGGATTCGCGACTGCGGTGTCAGCACGCTGTTACCTTTACGGACCTATAAGTAAGTACATAACATTTACTTTTTTTATAAAATTGTTACAATTTACTGTTATGAGACATTATTATAAGACAAAATGTAACCCTTGAATATAAATTCTATTTATATCCCTTATCGATATCTTATCAATAGCTAATTGCTATTACATATGAACATACTTGACCTTGTACCACTGAGAAACAGGTTCGCCAATGAATAATTTTGGAACGCCTGCGTAAATAAAGACTTTAAATGTTTACCTACGTTTTGTGTTTATTGTCCGACAGGCACCGAGTTCAAGTTACCATGGTACGTGAAGATTTATTGGACATTGTTCAATATCGCCACTCCTCTAGCTTTTCTAATCACAATATTCTACTGGACAGTACTTTACGAAGGTTGGTTTTATTTTAAATCAATATCTATTTAACTGCTTTCATCCTAAGAAACAAAATTAAGTGATAACAAGTTCAGATCGCCTGAAAGTTTTCCTTTAGCAGAATATCTCACAATAGACATTTGCTGTTATTTTCTGTTTATAAGTGTAACTTAAAGTTCAACTAAAAGATCCTCTTGTTTTTCGGCATTTAAAAAATTGATAAATTATTTAAACTTTTCAATACAATTAATTATCAAAATTAATACAATAAATACAAAACAATGTATATTATTATGAAAGGTAGGTACTTTACATTCACGATATACTTAATTTTAGACCTTGCTCGTCAATTATCAGGATCAGCCTCAGGGCCAAATCTTATGATAGTCCCCTAGGACTGTTAATTGACTTTATGAAAAGTCTTTTACCTCTAAAAGGCCGGTAACGTGCTGTGGCACTTCTAGTGTACTATTCGTTTGGCGCCCATTCAGTTAAAAAAACAGTCAAATATATGACACTAACATAAGTATACTATAAAGTTTTCTGCTTCTAACCTTCAGCGGGTATCGAGGAGGAGTTGAACCATGGGCTGGACGTGGCAGTGCACGGGCTGAACTCGCTGGTGATGTTCCTGCTTCTCTGCAGCAGTGCTCACCCTGGCCGGCTGCTGCACATCTACCAGCCTCTGGTCTTCGCCACCATATACATGCTGTTCAGCGTCATCTACCACGCAGCTGGTGGTACCGACCAGTAAGTTATTATGCATTTAAAATTTCACACCATAACCTTATCATAATGAGTTGCGGGTAAAACGCAATTATTAACCGCAGTCTTCCGCGAAGCAGAAGATGGAATGCGACGGTTTTTAGTCTTTAAAAATTCTGATACTGCCCGCCACTTACGAGGGGCGAGATGTATAATTGGATGATTTTAGACCCTATCAATAACAAAAACGTCGTTACCATCATAACAGCTATAGAAGCTTCACTGCTGAACTTTGAAAGCTAGAAGATACACCAGTTTATATGAGACTGTATGCCCGACATTTTAATAATATCATTTACTAGCACTCAGGAGCATTGTAGCTATATGTCAGTGAAAGAATTTTGGCAATCCGACCAGCGGTTCCAAAGATTACCCCCTAAATACAAGCTTACAAACTTACAAATTTTACCTTATTATAATATTAAGTATAGATAGACATTGCAGAAATTGGTTATGATATATGACTTCGAGGTTGTGCACTTTCGTTGTGCAAACTGCTGTTTCGCAGCATATCGAGAATTGAATTTTTCCTTATCTGGTGTGATGCGATGTGCTGTGTGATTGCTTTATATTATGAGAGAAAATACAAATATATTGATTAAAAAACACATATCGCACTTGTAATTTCTATTGTGATGGATAGCATTTAAATACACTTCTCATTATCGTCAGTCATCATCGTCACATTAATATATCAAGCATTTTAAAACTCAACAGTATTTGACTGCGTGGTTTGCGCGATGGCTAGGAAACGTGTTGCATGTTCGATTCAACACAGAATAACTCCTTGTGTAATCCAAAGTGACCATATAATTTAGGATTGTGATGAGTTTGTTTCTAAACGTCATCAAAAAATCCCTCCGCCTCCCCTATCCCTTCCCAATCCTTATTTCCGCAACCCTTATCCCCAAAACGCCGGCAACACACTCGTAACTTCTTTAGTACTGCGGGTGTCCATGGGCGGCGCCGATTGCTTACCATCAGGTTATCGGTATGCTCGTTTGACGAATAGTTCCATAAAAAAATCCTAGTGGGGGGCAAAATTTAAGGATAAAACAATTTTGCAAGGGGAAAAGTCTCCAAGGCCTTATTACTTAATACTTATTTTCTAAGAAATATGAGTAATTATGGCCATAATTTAAAATATAAATTCTTCAGAATGACATGATTCATCGAGTTAAAGCTAGGTACCTAGTAGAATCCGGTTCTGAGATTGTCGTCGAGGTCCAAAGGACACGTGTTAAGAAATCATCAAAGGAAATACAACGAACAAAGGAACCAATCACTGCAATTAAATAATTATTCTTCACTATGTATTATAGTAATTACTCCTTATGTACTTACATAAGTAAATTATAACTCTACCGTGTGACCGATATAAATCATATTATGAAATACGGACGGCCATGCGGATTACCTGATGGTAAGCAATTAGCACCGCCCATGAACTTTCGCAAAACTAGACAAGTTTCGAGTGCTTGGACGGTCTTTGGGTGTCAGGGTTTTTAGCCAGGGTTGCGGGTAAAAACCGGCAATTGCAGGCGCAATAGGCGCAATGAGGCACTGGGGCCTCGGCCTAGAGCAGGAGAAGGAACAGGTCTTTTAAGGCAAGAAAGGAGAAAGGAAAACTGAGGAGTTTTCAGTCAGTAAGAGACTGACACTTCTCTCGCCTCGCCCTGGGCGGGATAAGACATTTAATGATTTTCCCCTAATAATAAAAAAAGGGTTTTGAGTCTTGGAACCGGGGAGGTGAGGCAAAGGGAAGTCGTTGCAAGTCCTGTATTGTCCTGATTTTTTTAGGTTGTAGCGAGTTTTTCCCAAAAAAGAAGAATAGTTTTAATTAAGTTTTAAAATATGTATTAACAGATTAACAGTTAGAATGAAACGAGATTTCATTTTTTTTCATAGATATTATTGTTGTCTGATGTTAGTTAATGTTTGTCATATTAACTCTACTACCTTCATAATGTATAAGTTCCCGAGAAAGTCACGTATGTATGTAGTGGTTCATTTACTTTTTCATTTCATATCGTTCCATATTCAAATTTATCTGATACGTACTCAGACCAACGGCAACGGTACCAAGTGGCAATTCCGATATTGAGAAACGAGAACTCAATATCTAACAGGGATTTTCCGTTTCTACTTGTACTAGCTAACTAAGGTTACTCACTAGTTAAGTAAGGAGTCAGAAAGTACGTAAACCAACTAACTACATTTACCTACATATATCAACGTACCTTCATACTTCATAATCCAATAACAAAGCCCATATTATTATAATAATAGCCGAGCTAGTCACCTTTCCATTGATAGTATTATTTTCAAACGTAAGTATTATACTTTTCCCATACTTAGAATACCTCACTATATTGATAATTTCTCAAAATATATTATAACACTTACCTAACAGCCATTTATAAATGTTTAATGTTTTAATGTTTACACACGGTTATGATACTTTATTGTGAATTTATATGAAAACCTACATTGCGATTGTCGGTTGTGGTTATCATGTTGTTTGAAATAAATGGACCATTAAGAACTCATATTTTATAACAGTCAGACTACTTTAGGTACTTTACTAAAACTACTACTAACTAACTGCTTAACCTATAGGTACTTGTTTGTATAAGATTCATTTATTTTATCTGGTCATAAAAGCATACAGATTAGGAGTAATCACTGCTCATATTTAAATTTGAAATAAATTATTGGAAACCTGTCAGACCAAATGCGGATTTAGGTATCTTCTTCAAAAGGGGTTTGTAAGTGCATTCGCAATAATGTTCCACGCCCCCAGCCCGGAGCATGAGAAGGAACAGGGTGGTTTTATGCTGAAAGAGTTCCGATACCACAGCACATCCAACTAGAACGAGCGGAGCGTAGATGATTTTCTCACTCAAAAAATACTAGATATCCACTTCTACCCTTTTCTTCCAATATCTCTCCAAATATCAAAATAAGATACTCATAAGCTGTTACTATTGGCATACTCTTTGTGAACAGCTTTCATGCTCTTGTTGATAACTTTGTGAGTAGCTTTCAAAGAATAGATGAACATTCTTTCGTCATTTCCTCACAGAAAGATATCATCTGAAAAATGCTCATATATGCACAGGTACGTGTACCACTTACCTACCTTTACATCATGGAGCACCTACCCTTCAAGTACCCTCAATCAGATTTTCGACTTAATAAACTAAATGTAGTATTCGTTAAAGGAAGCCAGTTTACCTTGATGAAATGTTTATGTTTTTGGATACCAGGAAAACGTATTGTACCTTATTCACGATGTATTGTCAACAATGAAGCCTGCACCTGCATATTTACAAATAATCCGCTTACACGAATTGACATTCTAAGTGTGAAGTCTCTTATTACAACTGATATTTTTGTTGCTATTTCTTATGGAAGGAAGAAGGCATACAATGCAGGAGAGCCAATCAAACATTTATTTAATTAATTATGGTCAACTAGTAACTGATACATTGTTTCTTACATCTTGACATTAAATACACGATAATGAAGTTAAACGTATAATAACTTTAAGGTTTCACAATACAGAAAGAATATAATTTAAAATAATAGAAAAAGAAATACTATAAAATTGCAAAAAATAAGATTCAAAACAAATCAAAATGAAATAAGTACTTACAGATATGACAAACAAAATGTTACTTAATCCTCGGGTATGAGAATTCAGTTCTCTTAAAAATCTCGAACACATTTTTTTTAATCGTTGTCTTGTCTTCCTCTACACATAAAGTAATGTCTTCATATGCAATAAGTATAGTATTGGATTGAAATGAACTTCGTACATATCATTAGTTAAGTCTCGGTTGAAAAAAATACATTTGTAGGTAGTTTGTCTTATAGCATACCAATTTGCGTTAAACACGGTGATTTATTGTCATAAATGTATGTAACAGTGTACTTATGTTCTTGCTACAAACATTTTAAAACTCACAGAGGATAATAAAGAAAAATGTCGTAATTACGCTACACTATTAAAAAAATCGTCTAGCTTACTTAAAAGCCCAAAATAAATAATAATAATTACTTTTACGTACATAAACTAAACTAAAGAGAGCTTGGCATATAATAAACAACAATAAATCAATATATCTTAGATAAATATTTATGATACCATTTTCACAGATATAGCAGAGGCCTTTGCCAATAGTGAGACTCTTATACACAAGCTTAAAGCTTACGGGCTTCAAGAAAATGCATTAAATTTAAATTTAATCCGTTCTTCCTGATCGTATACAATGTTTTGATATTTGCTTAAATTCAAAACGAGAAATAAAATTCACATTTTGTTATTTTATAGAAACATGAAGTATGGTGTTCTACAAGGTAGCGTCCCCGGTCCACCTATATTTTAAATTTACATAAACAATCTCCCACACCGAATAACCCATTCATCCATATTGTTGGGTGATAACAGTTAATCACAAAACAATGAAATAATATTAACAACACTCTTAAATCTGTCGTTAATGGCCTAATTACAATAACTTTAAATTAAATATACAAAAACTAATACAAAATGAATACAGTAATTATTGCTTACCCTGGATTCGTTATTTTATCGTTATAGTTGTGAAAGAAATAACATTTTCAAAGCCCAGAAACGATGTGTTGGTTCGATTTTTAACTTGCAGGTTTGCAGATTACAGACAGCTTTATCCCCATTTTCAGATTACATAAATTACTAACCTTCCCATATCTGTACATACCAGAAATAGCTACTTGTGCAAAAAAAACAACCCGCATCTGTTTCGACTGTTATGTGAGGTACGAAAGAGGAAAAGCTGTATAATATATCAGTATCAAACTGTATTGCACGTAGATAACTACAACATCACAAAGCGTCATCTTTATGGCTCCAAAGGTATACAACAAGTGGCCAAAAGCTATAAAAACATAACCACTAAGAATGATATAAAATGAAAGAAAATTCTATCTCAGATTTTGTGAAAGATAATTTGTGATAAATAAATTATGTCTGTACCGTTGTCTACCCATAAATAATATATTCTATACTTACAAATAAAAACTTCTTATCCTTATTTTTTTTTTTTCGATTAATAGGTGAATTCTACTCCTTTAGGCCCAATTGACACGTTTAGGGTCAGCAAAATAGATTACTTTACCATTCTGCATTTATTTCAATGTACACCTTCACTCTCAGACAGTATGACAAGGAAATCACAAACTCTTTCATTTTCATTTTTCATATTATTATTACAATGTATCCATATTTTCATATTTTTTTTCTTTTAGGTAGTTCTCCTTTTAGATAAGTATGTATTTTCTACTGTCCTTGTTCTAACCGAAACTCCAACACAATATAGTTTCTAGTCCATCCTTCTATCTATGTTCTACCTTTTCTGTCGTGTGGTCCAAATCTCAAATTATTAAAATTTTTCATATGATCATAATCTATTCTATTTTTGCTTTGGTCTTTTTTTCCTTCCATACTCATTCACTCAGCATATCACGTCATTATTTTCTATTCTTCTCATCACATTTCCTTGTGCCTATTCTCTATAATCTCTATTGTATGCAATAAAATGTTATTGGAAAACGTGCTAAGGTGGGAACTTGTAAAGTTATTAAACATTTCCCCTTCACTTCCATGTAAGTTAAGTGTTTTATTTTCATAGTTTGAATTCTTGGAGTATCATAGTTTTATAAATAAAACGTGACGATAATTAATATTATTAATAATATTTTCTGTAACTCGGTTAAACAATGCATTGAAATCATTTCTGAAATAGACGTATAACTAGACTTCTAAAAGGTATACTTTACTTGTACTAATACTTGCTTTTAAATAATAATGATCATCATCACTATTTCCGTCCAGAGCTTGAGAAAGGCACACACTATCCTATTAAAGAATATCAATAAATCAACAATTAATTACAGATATACCTAACATCATCAATTTATTACAAAAAATCATTTATCATGACTGTTATAGGTATTCACTATAAATTATTATTTATGAATTTTATGTCCTTCATCGCTCTTTTTCCTAGAAAATATCAGTCAGTCGGCAAATAGGTGCTCCGACATGGACTCTTAGTCAAGTATATCGTACCTTATCTTAATAAATACAAATGAATATTGTATTATACATTTAATGTTGTTTCACGTGTACGAATCTTCAAGTAAGCGTGGCCATTTGTAAACATTTTATTTCATATTTTACCTACTTACTCGTGCGTAGTGGCCATTTAAGTAGTCACGCCAAGCACGACAGTATTGCAGAGTTTTTTTTTATAATTATTAGGCAAGTGGCTCTCAAACCTCCTTGGGTTTATTGCATTATGGTTTTTTCATTCACGTCTATCTCCTAAACCTAAATGGAATTGTTAAATGACTTTGAAGTTTTATCCTAATGCAACAAAACAATAATATAATGTTTAATGAACTCTAATTATTATTAAAAGTAATAGCTAAGTAATATTCTTGTTATGCAAATTACAACCATTAAATGGAAATGGTTGTTAGTTGCAGTCTGTAACATTATAGGTACTTAGTAAATATTGACTTGAATATACCTACATGTAAATTGTATGACACGGACACGGACACCGCAGTCCATGGAGAAATAAAATTAACTAAAATTTTGGATATTCACAACATGTTTTATGTTTTACGTACCTACTATGGTAACACAAGCAATTAACATGGTATTCCACATCCAATTCGTAGAAATAATTATGTAACATACTTCAAATAAAATCAACCTAAAACGTATATGGATTACGTACCCACATATGTTGTTGTTTTTTCTGTTTAATGTACAAAATCAATCAACATCATCATATCTGTTATATTATGTTTTACAAAAATCTTCTTCATCTTTTCAGAAAAGGTAACGCCTACATCTACCCTGTGGTGAACTGGTCGGAGCCAGGAACAACAGTGTTGGTAGTGTTCATCACTGGCTTGCTACTGGTGGTGCTGCACCTGGTGACACTTGGTCTATCTGCCTTACGAGACCTGGTGGCTACTCGCTTAATAAACCGTGGCGCCCCGGCAAATCCTAACGAGGGGGTGCCATTGAGGCAACCGGTCTACGCGTGAAGAATGAAGAAATAAGAAGTTTTAAGAACTTTTTATCCTAAAGTACCTATGTGGTGGATTTTGCCAACAAAACTATGAAAAAATATCTGTAAATTATGTTGGAGTACAGCGCGGCCGACGTATCTTGGCGAGTCTGAAGTTAGCCGTTTTTCTGCGAAATGGATCTTTTAGGAACAAAATTGTGTACTGCGCAGCTAATCGGCTAACTTCAGACTCGCCAGATACGTCGGCCGCACTGTATGTAAGCGTCTGGTGAATAGATTGCTTCTTACTTGGCAAACTCCATCGATGGCTTCATTACGCTATCCAGCTATACCAGGCGAGTAAGTAACTAAACGTTGACCTATAAAGAATTGAAAAAACTAAGAATGTATTCATAAAATTTAAAAGGTTAACTGGTAGAGAATGCCATATGGCATTAAGTCCGTCTTTTGTACCAACTTCATTTCATTGTGTACAATAAAGCATAAATAAATAAATAAATAAAATTAGTCTTCCAGACAATAAAAAAGATTAAATACTTGGTACTTAATTGTTTAATAATTTAGTTCGGTAGGTCGTCGATTAATTAATTTATTTGTATAAATACAATATAATAGGTACTTCTGTGAAGTTTTGCATATAAGAAGGATTACTTATCCAAGAAGGAATCCTTCGGTACTATTTTTAGTTGTACCGTCATTAGTACAGTTAGTGTATTTTTGTTGAATGTCACTTTTTTAACTTCAAAGAGAAATTTAATGAAGAAATAATTGTTTTTGTAAACTAATTGTAAACCAATCAATGATGTATAAAACTATAGATACGTTGTCCGCGCTCTAAAATGACAACATGAAATGAAGGCAATTGACAACATCGCGCTTAGTTACGCACCAACCTGCCGCGCGACGCTACGTTTGTTTTTAATTTATATCGTGTGTAAACCTGTGCGAAACACAAAGAAAGCATGTCGTCGTGTGTGTTCAGAAGATGTACAAATTATACTCCAAAAGTTAAAGACAAAAATGTGTCATTTCATGCGTAAGTTCACCGAACAACCTACTTTTATTTTATTTTTTTCGACGCCGGCGCCCGCCATCTTATGGCGGCCGGCGCATGAAGGTATAGTCACGTGCCGTCGGCATAACTGAAGATGTATATTTATCTCCCTCTAGCAAAGGCATTCCACTATACGATGTCATATTTTCTTTCCCTTTCTTTACTCGTAGAAGTAGTTATCTAGTATTTTCGCCGTTTTTAAGCGCCGCGATGTTGGTTCATGACGTGTCTATATATAATACGTCATTGAAACCAATTCTGAGTGCAACGTAACATTATGCATAATCGGAATCCTCTCGATTGCTATATTTATCGCTTTAGTTTCATAAAATATGTAGGTATATAATAAACTTTTGATAATTAAAAATATTGATATTATAAACGTTGTTTCTTTGTTTGCTGAGACTGGCCAAGACAAACCTGATTACCTTCAAGACATCCTTTCTTTAAGCTGGCCATGCATGATGTTAAGGTTAAATACATTACAAGTAGTCAGTTGCTCATTAGCCTACGACAATTGAACTTTGAACCTTTAGTAAATCACCATTGTAATTATAATTCCTTATTCATATAAGGTTTTCCTGGTGGTTTTTTTATGTGATAGAACGGCAAACGAGCACGGATTACCTGATGGTAAGCAATCGGCGCTAACCGGTTAAGATACAAACATATCATAGTTAACTTGTTTGGCAACTCAATTTCGAACTCTTAGCTTTCTGATCAACTCCGTTTTTCCATCGAAAACACGGATTACCTGGACACCCGCAACACCAAAGAAATAACGGGTGCGTTGCTGGATAAGGGTTTCGGATATTTAAGGATTTGGCAGGGGTGGGGAGGGAGAGGGATTGAGCCTTCGATAACCTCCCTCACACGGCTAAACTCAACGCTGTGATTGTTTCACGCCAGTATTCTGTAAGGTCGTAGTATCACTCCGGTTGAACCGCCCCATTCGACCGAAGCATGGCTCTCCCACACATAAATCTAAAAAAGGCAAGTAGTGTGAGTCACAAATCGCTGACCGACTTGATAAGTAATTCATTGAAAACTTGCTTGCAAGCGACCTTGAATCGCATAACCGATGAACACCTGCTGATTGCATGCATACGTGTGTAGCGCGCCTTTTTAAATTTTTTATACTGGCCAAGTATAAACCAAGTATAAGTAGGTAAGTACAAACCAAATTGATAGCTTTGAAGTTTTTAAAAAAGTCGCCGAGTTGAGAGAGAGAAAATGTTTACATAATACGAGGGATAATAATAATATGTATTTATATTATAACATAAATTATTTATTCGTGTAAAGTCTATGTCTTTACCCTATTTAGATGATTAGTATGACTGACATTGATTATTTTCTTGTGTAAGTCTTAAATTAATATGCATTAAATTTTAAGAAGAATATACGAAAAATTGGTAAATGAACCAGAAAAAATAGTTTTTCTACCCCTTAACTACATCTATTTTTGAGGGCAAAAATTATCATTGGGTAGGGCGAGATGTAATCTCAGACTCTGACTAACTCAGCAGGGGTTGCGGGTTTTCAGTCGGGGTTGCGAGGCAAGCGCAATGAGGCACCGCGGCCTCCGCCCGAGCAGGGAAAGAACGAGAGGTTTTAGTCATTAAGAGTCTGACACTCTCTCTCACCTTACCCTGGGCGGGAGAAGTCATTGGATGATTCAAAATTCTAAAAATAAAAATAAAGCTCTGACTGACTAAAACCCACCCCGTCCGTACTTCAGTCCCAGGCCGCGGTAGGTACTTACAAAAACTTTAACTTCACTATTGTTTACACTTACTTAAATTTAGAATGCAAATAATTTAATCGTTTAGAAGTCAAACCAGTTATTTTATAATAAAAAAAGTATGTTCTTAATTATAAAATAATGAAACGCGTGTAATAGTACGTAATCGAAATAAAAAAAAAGTAAACAGCAAACCACAGACGTCAATACAATTAATAACTAGACATAGTGTTTTTGTTCACAATATTTATTACGTAATACTTCTTATAATTGTAAAAAGTTTTGTTCCTTATAAATCCCGCAGAAGTCTATGGGCCATAATTAAAAAAAAAACAATTGAACAACAACCCTTTTAAAGATATTCCTGTTGATTGCGAGGTAAAGTAGCGGTGGCCTTCGCCAAGAATAAGTCTAGTTTTAGAGCACCGAACTTACCTACAATGAAAATTAAAATTGCTTCTTCAATTTTTGAACAAGGATAATTGCAGGCGGTATGCCTCACTAATAATAAATCCAATTGCTTTATTCCATGTTGAAGTTTCTGTTCCTGTAGAAACTTGCTATCTACCTATACTTATACTCACCATATCGAAAAAAGTAATAAATCGATCAAAATATAAATTGAAAGAAGACTCAAGTTATGAATGTGATATTGACATCATGATCGATTTATTTATATTTTATTAGTAGTAGTGGTCCTGTTTGGACCAATGAATTTATTTATTGCCAAATTTTAAATCCTAATTTACAAAATAAAATCGATAATCGTTACGGCCGATTCAAGATTCTATTCAAAACATTGATTCGCAGCGTTGTCCCAACACAACCCAGTTTGGGTTTAGAAAACCAGTAATTACATAAGTGAGGTTATAGTTTACGCAAGTTTAGCGGTCGTGTTGTAGGTGCGCTCGCGCCGCCGTCGTAGCACCAGTCTGCATCCGTACCTGAGTCTGCGCGTCGGCTCTGCGCTCGCGCAACCGTACGTAACACGCGCGCAAATCGTTCGCGTGGTTCAATTAAATTAAATAACTACTTAAATAATAATTATTAGTCATTGCATAAGGGAATGTCACTTAAACTTATCTTATTTATCTGCTTTGAATAGGTTATTGCAAGAGTTAAGTATACTGACAGGATAAGATTAGTAGCGAGATAACGGCCTTAAGACAATAGCTCAATCTCTCGAGACAGTGATACGCGATCAACACTATCTTACGGAATTGAACTTATCGACAGCATACGCGTTTGTAAAACACTGTTAAAAAACGGAAAATGTGTAGAAAAGTATAAATATAGCTTTAAAAAAGTGTCTGTGTAATTAGAAGTGTTGAAAATGGTGAAATTTTATAGAAAAAGTGTTCCCCTATCAGCTCTATGGGTGTCTTCAAACGAGAGGCTGAGCGATTTTTACGCGTCGTCATGGCAACGAGGCGAGTCCCCAATACCTATGCTGGTGATCAGAATATTGTGTACCGGAATGGCACTGGCGATCCTCTCGTGGTCACTGGCCGAGGCTCCCACTCCTTACTGGCTGATTTACCTCACAAACTGGGGGCTGCTGCTAGTTGCAAGCCTATTCTTATGCAGTCTCATAATGTCTTCCATGGCAATATACAACAGATCCTATGGTGAGATATTTAAATTATCTAAAATGATTACTCACTAGAATGGTAGCTAATGTGTTTACTCAACGAATACTGCGAGTCATCATTCATAATATACCTAAGTAAGTAGATACTTAAGTACATAGGGACTCCTAATTACTCCTACACATAACTTGGCAGCGCGCTTCTTAGTACTTATAATGTAGCGCTGCTGCGGCAGGAAAAAGAACGGAGTGGTTTTTAGTCAGTTAGAGTCTGATACTCCGAAGAAGTCATTCGATGATTTACCACCTCCAAAAAGCATGTTAATAATATGTATTACCATGCTTCTATCAGTAATAATCTCACAGAGGGTTAGTTATCTCTCTGAGTATAAATCAGAAGGCTTGCTATTGACTCAGATATTGACTTACCAAAATACCTAAACTTATGTATATCTTAAACAATATTAAGAACATTGAACCCGGCTACTAGGTAGGAAGGTATATATTTTATGGACCCATCAAAGTAAATCTGAACATCATTTTATTAAAAACGAAAGTATCTATTAATAAATTTACAATAGAAAAAACTTCTAACAATCTTTAATAATTAAAGATTGTTAGACGTTTCATTTCAAAACTTTTTATACATATAAAAATAATTTTATTGGTCCTAATGTCGTAGAACAAGCTGTTCTTAAGTAACATCAAAAGTTCCCTGCTTCTAAAAAAATATTATGAATTACGTCGTTTCGGCAGGTGCCATAATTCTTCCATAGTTCCCATCATAGCAGTCCATAGCAGGGTTGCTATGCTATGAGTGTTTTTTTTTTGTGAGGGGAAAATCATAAATGACTTCTCCCGCTCAGGGCCGGGCAGGAGGGAGTGTCAGACTCTTACTGACTAAAAACCCCCCTGTTCCTTCTCCTGCTCTGTGCCGACGTCGCGGTGCCTCATTGCGCTTACCCCGCAACCCCGGCTGAACATCAGCCCTTTAGGGCCCCATCTGTGGTGGTCTAATGACTCTTTGGGTCCACCCATAGCCTTGTCCCTTGTTTCGATTATCCGCAATAGTCCTACACTAACCGAGGACTGTCCTTGGATGCATTTCCATAATAGGAACAGGGATAGTCGCCGGTTTGTTTCCCATTTCATTTAGATTAAAGTTGTCCAAAGGGCCAGGACGGTAATCATCAATACCCATGTGTATCAATCATAATGTACAATTAATCATAATGAACTACAGGATCCCAGTCATTTGGGAGGCAAATCAGACACCGAGTCCAACTGCGCAAAGGCCCTTCAGACAACTTTAATTTAAAAAAAAACTCTACTTAGTTTTACTCTATCGTGAATAAAAGTAATGAAAATGTTACGGTTTCATTATAGGTGTCATTATACGCCTAATAGCCATGGGATTAGAGCCACTTTGTAAGTGTGTTGAAAATATTTTTACTTTATATAGGCACCTACGTAAGTGCACGATAACTAAACAACTACAGTTATTAACGTGCTAAAAGTATTTTATCTATCACAACATTATAAATACCTAAGTTGTAAAATTACTATCAGTACCTAAGTTAATATATTATGCAACTGAACTTTAACCGTAAAACTAAGTAATTGTTTTATCAATGCATCTGGGCTACAACAAAGTGTAATCGACCTTATGTAGGTAGGACAAGGATGTAAAAATCATTTTAGTTTTTTAAATCATAAATTATATATAGATAAGTACCTAAGTATCATGGATTTTTTTTTATGAACGTTGGTATGTAGGTATTGGCTATGTGCAAAGCGAGTAGTGGCGGACAGATAACGACCGCAGCGCACAACACGGCAGGAATTGGAAACAAATGCGGATGATCAGCTATCGGTTTTTTTATTATTATATTCATTTTACAGCAAAACTATTCAATAAATTGCACTTAAATAATGTCAACAATACTATTTTAATCTTTAGTTTTATTTATATTTGCAAAGAAAATTATACCTAATGTTTACATTGCTATTATTTGACAGCTTCCGCAAATGTTGTAGGTAAACGCTACGCGTCGCCACCGTCGCGCACATACCTAGCCACTTCTTTACGAACGTCTGTTTTTGCTTTTGATGAGAAACTAAATTAAATTGTAGTTCGAACCTCCAAGGCTCACGGTCTTGTTGCTTCTTTTAACCTTCAATTAGCAAATGAACACGTAAATAATGTTCTACAAACCTAAAAAAGCACTTTTATAGCCACTTGCTCAATAACGCTATACATATTTGACGGCTAGTAGGTAATTAATTAGCTAATTACATTCAAATGCATAGAAAACATCCTTGTTCCTCAATTAATTGTTCACAAGCTCTTAAGACTAGTATAAACAAAGGCAATTGTTCTCTAAGCAAACTTCGGTAAACAATATTTTCTTCTAATTCATTTTTTTATGAAGTTGGTCGGTAAACTATCAGACGGATTACCTAATGGTAAGCAATCAACGCCGCCCATGGGCACCCGCAATGGAGGAGTGACGAGTGCGTTGCCGACCTTTTAGGGATTAGGGATTTGGAGATTTAGGGATTGGGGAAGGGAAGGATTTGGCCTCCGGTAACTCAACTCATACGGCGAAACACAACGCTGTGGTTGTTTCACGCCGGGTTTTTTGTGAAGCCGTGGTATCGCTCCGGTCAAGCGGACCCATTCGTGCCGAAGCATGGCTCTCCCACACTACTTAGGTATTATCTTATTCTCATTATTGTTGTAGATTCAATATCTATCTAAAGTTACATATTGTTCTTGAAATCCATGCTAATAACACAGTACTTAATAATTACCTAATTTATTTTGTGTATTTAGCATGAACGAAGATCCAGGTGTTTATTTAAGCTATAATATTTTAGTTCATAGTATTATGTAAGTATAGTACCTACCTATATCTAATTGTTAGCAACTCCTCACCCGCAGACAAACCGATAAACTGATTTTCTGTGAACTGTGCTATTTCTTATATTATTGTGCAGAAATTAGTAAATAATAATAAGTTATTCCTAGATTATTTCCAAAAAAACAAATCGACGGAATAGCACCTATAGGTACTTATTGCTGCTTTAATTTTGTATCATAAAACCAGTCGACACGTCATTAAACCGGTCTCGATAGGATCAGCTGATGAAATAAAATTAGCCAACAACACTTTCTAGACGTCTTCGTCATGTGCGGCAGTTTATTTGTGTCGCAGTAACCTTTTATTGAGATCCAAGTCCACACAATTAAAAAGGCAACATTAAATTCTCGGATCGCGAAGACTCGAGTTACATAAATAACATTCTTAAAAAAATAATTGCTTGGTAACTGGTATGATACCTACGTATTACCTATTGTAGCTTGTTGATAGGTGATAGGTGTGTTTATGGATAGCCTCGTCCGCAATTTCATTCGTTCGATTCTTTATATTGTTCTTGTATTGATTTCGAAAATAATTTATAGTATCTACTAGAAGCCGTTACCAACACAAAATGAAAACACCAGTCGCATTGGTAGATGCCAACTACATAAGTGTTGGCTAACTTAGGATAATGCCATACTTATACAATTTTACCAATATCATAAACAAGTAAGTATGAACCTAACTCATAAAGGCGGGAGCCATACTTTGTCACAAATTGCCCGGCTCGACCGGACCGGAGTGATACTAACTACGGCCTCACAGAATAACGGCGTGAAACAACATAAGTATATGTTGAGTTGTGACGTGAGTCTACGTGAGTTTACCGAAGGCCGATTCCTGCAACCGTTCAACTCTCCAAATTCCCAACCTTAAATCCCTAACAACCTCCAAAAGACCGGCAACTTACTTGTAACTCCTTTTGTATTACAAGTGATCCAATTGCATAACATAGGTTATCCCTATTTCTTAGCAGTAATACGCATATACTTACATACATACCTAGATATTTATCGAAATGTACACTAAAGTACGCGTCCACAAACGCTTAGACGGTACACAATAACCCTATTTTCTGTTGGTAATACCACCATTGCAAAACTGAGGCGGTAGACTTCGTTGATGTCGTAATTTCCACGAGGCGATGTCGACGTCGTCATCGACTGGGACGATCCCATGCGCAACATAACATTATGACACAGAACACAGCTATCAGAAACCATTAGAATGCCACCAACGTAACATTATGTTTATTGAAGTCGAATTTGTAAATTACCATTTATACTTGACCTTGTTCATTGAAATTGTTTTTTGTAATTTGACACAGATTTTTGTATAAGGGGGGGGGAGAGGAATCAGTTAATGACTTTTACAAACCTGGGTAGAGGGTGTCAGACTCTTAACTAAAAACCACCTCGTTTCTTCTCTTACTTTGAGGCGGGGCCGCAGTAGGCGCATGCAAGAAACCCCAGCGTTTTTCTTTTCATGTGTTTTATGAAACTTCTCGATCTTTTGCTTTTATTTTTTCGTTCATTCCAACCAAATAAATAAACAAACCCTTAAGCTAGGCTAAGCTATATAATATTAAAGTTAAAATTATCTTATAGGTACCTACCGACAGATCAAGCCTCTATACATGTTTGCCTTACTGAGAACTTAATTACGGTCACTTACAGGCAAAGTAAAAGGAGTTTTGATATTGCATCGTTATTAGAGCACAGAATGATGCTGCATTCGTAATTATGCCGCGCTAAGTTACGTAAACACCTAATTAGCAATAATTGACACTTCTTGTAGATAACTTTCTCGTCTATGCAACCTTTAGGATGGAAGAAAAACAATCAATACGTCTACAGAAAACGCGGTCTAAAGACTAAGTCTAATGTAGATAATCTCCTGTGTGTGGTGTGCCATGTGCTATGGACCTGTCATTGTTCAAGCAAGACCAGCGCTAGCGAGAATGTCTTGCACCATTGCAGCACAAACGAGCAATTAGATCACCTGATGGTAAGCAATGAGTGCCATCCATGTCGTCCAAAGTTAGTGCGTCCTCAAACTCGACCATCTATTTATTAAATGTGTTGTCTTAATCCGCAAAAAGTATTAGCCTGAACCAAATATTTCCTTATTGTGAGACAGAATGGAAGTGACTTCAAGCTGAAATACATACTATTACATACGCCCATTTATAATTAAAACTTTTATTCCAAAAGAGTTTATCTAAAAATAACTCTCGAACTGTCGTCCACAACACGTTGTACCTTGTTAACGGCAGTTAACAAGGTACAACGGCAGTTTAAGCGTAAAAAAGAAAAAACCTTTTGAGTTAACATAGTGAATTGTTAGTGTGTTATCCAGTAGGTATAGTGACCAAACTACCTGTAAAGAACACAAGACCAAATTGTCTTCCCCTTAATAGAGACAATGAGAAAAGTGTACAAATTTTTAAACTATAGGCTCCCCTAGCAAATTAATTCAAAGCTGAATTAGGTGGTATTTATGCTATATTGTAATTTTTATGATGTAGCGGTATGAGGAGATATTATCTAAACAAAAACGAAGCGGCAGTTTGTCAATGTTTGTCTTGACCTATCCATGTATATGTTTTCAGAGACAAAGAAGCTGCCATGGTATGCCAGCCTGTACTGGGCGGTGTTCAACGTCAGCGTAACCATCTCCATCATGATCACCGCGCTTTACTGGCTACTATTATACAATGCTAGTACGTTTAAACTTTAAACACAATATTTTAAAAACTAAGCCAACTTTACCTTTGTTGGTTGTACCTGTCTGTGACAAAGCAATTATTATAGTTCCCACTGCCGTCTACATTTCCTGTTGTCATCAATTGTATAATTAAGATCCATTAGCTTCGGAAAATTGAGGAGTTTGGATACTTACCTATTGCTGTGTTCTGTTGTTTGAACTTATAAATTTATGATGTGAAAGTCAAAGTCAATACCTACCTACGTGACTATAAATAAAATTCATCGCTTCAATGAAACTTTCAAAATTATTTCGTAGTTCCTATATTAAAGTGCAATTCAAAATTTCAGAAGTGCGTGAGGTAGAGACACGTGCATTCTGGCTGGATGTGTCAACACACGGTATCACATCGTGCTTGGCAGTTATCGAGCTGTTGTTGTCGCGAACGCCGGTTCGATTCCTGCACTTGTACCAGCCACTCAGCTTGGGACTCTGGTACGCTGTCTTCTCCTGCATCTACTACGTGGCCGGTGGCACTGATGCGTAAGTAACCATTCAAATAAAACTTGCGTGTTGTAATAATTTGAAGTTAAATTATAAATCTAAATAAGTTATCTGAATAGTATCTTTCGTGATATCTGAATAGTATCGTCGTTATTGAAAATAACGACTAACCTACTTACCTACGTAAATGAACCGAGAAAAGCTCTACTAGTTTCAAATCACAACGGGACTCTTATTCATAGTATCAAACTGAAGTTTTTCACAGTTCATTCAATTAGCATTCGTTTGTTCATTATAGAACATTTTTTTATAAAATGTAATTACAACCAACTTGCCGTTAGGTAGGGACTTGAACACATGGGCACATATCATCTATAGGTAGGTACTTATACCCATCACTCAGTGTTGCAAAATACAATGCCTTAATAAAAAGCCATTGAACTTCGATTTTAATCGGAGTTTACCTACTTACATAAGTATTTCAATGGTATCAATAAAGTACCTTCATTGTAATACAAACTATAGTTACTACTTGTATATTATCTAAACGTATGTAGATTCTTAGGTATTAAATACACGTAGGTATCTAACCCTAGAGCTCAGATACCGACTACAAAATTATTTTAAGCTACCCGGTAACGCCGTATATGTCGCTAGTTCCCAGTAAAAAATAAAACTCAAATATAGAAAATTGACAATTTTCTTTCATATTTGTATGTGTATAATATGTAAAGGTAAATAAATAATTAACTCTTAATTGGATACTAAAATACCTTGATTGGCAAATCAGCTAATACCTTATAGGCCTAGGCAAATTTTTAATGTTTTGTAGACTAGGTAGGTACTTACAAAGAAATTTAAAATACCGTAAAATTGAAAGATTTGTTAACCTGTAATGCTTATTGGCAATACTTACTCTCAAATCTTATATAAGTTTAGGTACTTTACAGTACTATAGCATTTTTAGAAGTCATCTGTTTTTTGACGAAATGTAGAGTTGGCTGGTTTGCTATTTAAGGTACCTAGGTTTATTATTGGGATCCCAAGTTTGAGCAATTCTTATTGATTTGTTTATTTTATTGGAAGTTGCGATAGTAATACCTCCTAATTTTCGAAGCTTTTCAGAATGCAAGTGAACACAAACCTTTCTTTTTCAGAAACGGGAAACATTTTATCTACGAGATACTGGACTGGTCACAAAGCAAACGTGCAGGCATCATAGTCGTAGCGTCAATGGCAGGTCTCATCATAGTGTATGCCGTCATTTGGGCCATCGCATTGTGTAGGGATAAGGTGTCTACACTCTTAGTACGTACGACTAGCCACGACCTGCCCCCTGCACCGCCCGACAGACACACGGGAATCGTCTGAAGCTATTATATCAACACATTTGAGGAGACAAGATAGAAACCTCGTTAGCCTCAACCTACAACGCTACGTGGTAACAGAAATATGCATTTCATGGGAAGTAATATTCGTAATTTTATATTTTGATGCTAGACCCGTTGTGGTGATTATTTACATATCCATGACATATTTTTCTTTGTGTGATGTGTGTGTTAAACCTAGAAATACCAAATTATGTTTTAGTTTTTATACAAGCTTAACTAATAGATAAGTGAAGCGAAGCTACAAATGTACAAATCAATTGTTTACCGACGTCAGAATAAACAAAACTTTTTCAGCAATAATTTTATTACTTTTTATCAACTAATAAATTTATTGTTACTCTACGCTCTCAAGTCTGACGTGGGTAAACTGAGCACAGTACTTATCTTACGAAGAAACCTTCCATTAAATTTTGTCGAAAATTGAATTGGAAGGTTAATTTCGTTTTTAAAACTTGTATTACGAAATATTATTCAATGTAAATATGTTTTATAAGAGATACTGATATTAAAACGTATTTGTGTGTGAAACTGCTCCTTATTTATGGTTAACAAAATAAAACACCAGACCTGTTACAAAAAAAACATTTATTAGGTACTAATATATATAGCAAAATCTACAATTAAACACAAAGCAACCAATTAAAACTATGATTAATATAACAAACTAATATTGATATGTGATTAATTTAATTTGACTTAGTACATCTATACTGTGCAGACTGTGATAGCAATATTACACTTTTTCCAGACATATTTAATTAATTAAACAAAACAAATATTAACAACCAAAATAAAAACTCGTTTATAAAAATAAATTTTGAAATACATCTACATCCAAGTATACAAATTTCAACAAAACGATATCATGATCATAATTTGGACAACAGTCTCAAAAAATAAGCAATCTCACATTACCTTGTATATCCAAAAATATAACTTCTTATATACAATCAGTAGGTACGTTGTTACACTAAATATGAGCTATCATCATCACGCCACAAGACACTGGTCTGTTCCCTGAGGGCCGGTCGCTCGTACTACCTTACTCCTACCGGTCGCCGAACGAGTCCGCTCTAAAGTACTGCGTATCACCAGCAATTATACTCGCCTACATCACCACTGTAACAAATCTTACTTTCTAAGTAACATGCTTCAATCAACAACACCGAGTTCTTAACCCAACGCCAAGCGAAACAATTTTGCCAACCAACTGTCTCCTTGCACAGTTATTAATTGTTATTACATAAACAAACACACATTATTACAAACATCCAGTTAATATTATTATCTTAATCAATTCTTAAACCTAAAAGGCATTTCCAGAGATCATAACTTACTATCGAAAAGAGTGAGCAAAATTTACCCAATAAGTAGTTAAAAATTTTAATATCGTAACATATTCTTATAGGTAGATACATTAATGGAGTATATAATTAAGAAAAGTTATAGTAACTAGAGAATTTATTACTATTTAACACTTGTGATGTATCATTGCTAAACACATGAATCGATCGTCGGACTAGACATTATTACCAGCTAGCCCGAGGCCACATATTTAGCAAACATCGCCTAACACGTTACGAACGAACAATAATATTGTACATTTGATCCTCGAATTACTAACTAGTTTGTAAATTGATTATCCGGAAGCCAATCGAATGTTGAGAATATGGAGCCCAGTGGGCCCAACTCAACAAATACACGCTACAAGTATTGGTATAAGACATCAAGTATTATATAGATAGTATTGCACCTTAAGACTAAACATCATGTCTTTCGTATATAATACACCATAACAACACTTTTCTGGTATATATAAACATTTTTGAGATCATCGACAGTTGACAAATACATATATTCAGACTTTGCACCACAACTTTCAAGAGATACTTGCGTCTTGTTTTTGAAGTAAATTTATGTTGTTTTGTTGTAAAAATTTGATGATAACAAAGTACTGATTCAGTATAAACTCCGATGAAATACTTACTGAAATGTACCTGACAACATTATCACTCAGAGTGATATAATAATAAAAATAGCTTAACGAGGGCGCTTTTATGAATATGCCACTTACTGAGTAACGAATTTTTGCCTCTACTGGATGATAAGGGAGGCAATCTTCGACCATCATGAATAGTCAAATTATTTTAGTCACAACGGCATTTGACTTGAAATTAATGAACTCGTTCAAATAACAAAGCTTATAAGGCGTTTAATTTCTTTTAAATGCCTTATAAGAACATGATGTGCGATGTGTGCTTAAACATTACAAAAACATTATATAAGTAGGTACTGGCCACTCAGAACGTGGTACATTCATACAGCGCCCTTCTATAACAACGCATGGCCTGCAGACCCAACAAGTGACCCGACGTTAGGGTACAATTATGTGAGCTCCTCGCCGTTCATGAGGAAAACCCGGAACGAGGATTCGTCCGTAGCGCCTTCGTACATTAGCTCCTCCTAAGCAACAATACACAATATATATAATATCATACCTACTAACTTTCCGCCCATGACTTAAAAACATATAATAATTAAAAACCTTTCTCAGGTATACCCAATCTTTTTAGTTTATCGTGTTATGTTCTCTAAATTATAATTATATAAAATACTAGGTGACCTGGCGAACTCTGTACCGCCTCAAATATAACTATTTGTTTTATTGGCTTTTTTAAACCTTCCCTGGACTTCCACGAATAATTCAAGACCAAAATTAGCCAAGTCGGTGAAGACATTGTTGAGTACATTACAACGAAAAGTGGCATTGATTTTTATACATAGATAAGCGTTATATATGTGGTATCGTCTGTCAACATACCTGCATGAGATCAATGGTAGGATGCGAGTCGATCAAGCACAGATCTGTGTCTAGAGTCCCAGCCTCGCTGCTTGACAACGCCGTGCTTACAATTTGCCTGCAAATAATCACAATCGAGTAAATTTATTGAAAATAAGGGCTTAACATTGTGAATTAACTTAGAATAGCTCTACTAGTTTCAAGATACAACAAAGACTCTATCAGTTGCAACTATATTCCTAACATATTTACGTCAAAAACACTTCAAAACTAGATGTATAAGCATCGATCACTAATAAAGAACTAGATACACAATCCCATACAAAAGTTCGCTTCAAAACTGTCGTCAACTGTATTTAGGTACTTATACTTGAAATAAACATGCATTAATGTAAATTAAACCTTAAATGCAACTCATAGAGTTGTTTTCACAAAGTGATATACAAAATCTAAACATTTTTTGCATAAATCATAAGAAATTGAACCATATTCGCATGTTCTTAAGTCGAATTTACAATGTGTCAAAAATGAGCAATAAAATTTTACGACCTCGGCTCACCGCTAGGACAAAGAATGATTGGAGTCGAAATGTCTCGTAATAAATATATTTCTTTCAAATTTTTTTTGATAATTTATAAAAAAAATACTAAAATTAAAACGCATTACTTATAGTATTATTTTCTATAGGTTTGTTCATTTATTTACCAATGAAACTAATGCATATAGTTATATTTTTTTTCTATTTTTTTCGTCCTCCTTAATCCTTCCTAAATTTGGAATATTATTCAAAGTATAAAATAATAATATACTTTGAAAAATATTCCAAATTCGAAGTCAAATAAAAAAGATGTAAAATAATAAAAAGAATATATATCTAAAGTAAGTACTGAAAATGTTGGCGTTATTGTTGTCAATTTTTCATATCGCACGGGTTTTTTGATGAAAGCTAAAAAAAAATGTCTTTACTGCACTTAAAATTAAATCCATTATATCTGCCTATTCCATATTTTAATAAACACAGTAAAGAAGTATAATATTAAATAAAAACTATTTTTTAATAAAAAAAAACAATAAATAAAATTAGAAACAATAGCGTCTCCGCTAAACGGAACAGAATCAATCCACGTAAACCGAACAACTTAAGTGGTCATGCTAGAGAATGATTTTACGTTTAGTATAAGTGTCTTTATAAACTGTGTGCATTATAACCCCGGTTTTTGAATACGATTTCATTTGGAAAAAGTTTTAAAGTTGATTTCTTAATAAAATATCAATATTTAAAATAGAATGATGACAATTATATAATGATAATATTATTACTTAACGAAAATATGAAATTCCATAATTTTTTGCGTCTTAGATGTGTGTTTTTTGCTGTTTTTAAACGAGCACTGAGGCGTGTTTACCGTCGGAGCATTCGAGTGGTACTAAACTAAAACTACACCGCGATGTTGAGTTTGTTGGACTTTCAGTTAGGACATTTTTTTGTCACTGATTGTGTATCTAGTTCTTTATTAGTGATCGATGTGTATAAGTCAAAATTTTGAAACAACAAAGTAGGATTGGCTATCTGTGAAGCTGGTGCTTATTTCAAAATATCCATTTCCATGGAGAACGAGCGAAAAAAATCCTTCACATTTTAGTATATTGTACTAGCTGTTACCCGCGGCTTCGCTCCCGTCATTTGACTACCAACACTACCCAACATTGTTACCTACCTACACTACTCTTCCTACCCTTCACTACCTACTCTACCCTACCCTATGTCTTTCACCCAGTTCTTAGTTACCTCCCTTCCAATTTTCTACCCAATCGGTTCAGCCGTTCTTGTGTTATAAACAGTGTACTTACACATATATAGATTTTTTGTATACTTACTGGCTATCCTCGTCGATAGGTACGTTGCCGTGAAGGAAGAGATCGCTGCGGACAGTGTATACGTCGTTAACTGAACCTTCTATTCGCTCCACCTGAAAAAAAAAGCATTTCTTTAACTTTGTCATTACGAATCATCATACACTAATCTTATTGATTGTTCGCCGTTTTACGACACACCCTGGTCTAGACATTAAACTACTGTTTTTTCTTGTTAGGTTAACAGACATGTTGCATATGGAATATACGTCAAATTATCAACCATAGTAACTAAAACAACTGAAACAGAGCCCTATAATAATTTTCCTATAAATAATCAGATTCGTTGAGGGCTTAAGAACAGATGTCGTATAGGTCCTGATTATTGCAGAAAAATTAGACAACACAAAAAATTAAAAGCAAACTTGATACTATAATGTCGTAACAGACCTGAACATCATCATCGAGTACGAGATGCGCATGCGCACGCGGCAGTGGCCAGGTGCAGTGCGTGCGCGCGGCGTGCCACTCCGCGCCCTCCCCCTCCTCGCCGCCCCCTCCCCCGACGCCCGCCTCCACTCCCTCGTCCTCCACACAGTCCCCGCTCACACCCTCCACTGCTAACTGGTCCGCATCAAGCTCACAGCTCATAGACGAAACATCTCTAATTGACTCGTTCTCGTCCACAGTATGCGTACCGGGCAAATTTACCTAAAATTTAAAAATACACATATTTTTACTAGTTGTCGTGGTGGGTTCGGACCTTGGCAAGTTCCAATGTTACTTTTCCGAGTTATATGTACTTGCTATGATTATTTAAACACCACTGATATACGGTGAAGCACAAACAATTCATGATGAAACCTGGACTTATAATTTCTAATTTTGTTTGAAAACGCCAATCCGCCTTGTGAGAAGAGGTCTTTGTTCAGCAGCGGGCAATTATAAGCTGATGATGATGATATTCTAACTACACATACACACTAATATATTTTGTTATGCCTTGAATCTAGTACGCACCAAGTAAACGTTTTCCCCGTTGAGATTAACGGACTCAGAGGTGTACTGAGCGGGATCCTCGACGATAGAAGCGACCGCGTCGTTCTCAACCTTCCTATGAACTTTCTTCATGTGCATGTACAGGGTGCTCATGTTCGTGAAAGATTGTTCACAACCTGATGAAGAAAACGAAAATATGTACTTTGAGATAGTACTTATTATTTATTTACTCTTTATTGTATATTGTATTGTGTCGACTGCACGGTTGGTGCGGTGGCTGGGCAACTGGCTGCCGTACAACGTGTCGCGGGTTCGATTCCCGCACACCAGAACTCTTTGTGTGATCCACAAATTGTTCTTCCGAGTCTGGGTGTCATGTATATGTGAAATTGTATGTTTGTAAACGCACCCACGACGAAGGAGAAAATCCTAGTGTGGGGCAAAAAAATAATGTACACCATACAAACGTTCACGAAACGCCGACCCTCACTCTTACCACACATTGCATTTCATTATTATTTAACTTACATTAGCAGTATAATTATGTGTTAGAGAGCCATGCTTCGGCACGAATGGGTCGGCTCGACTAGAGTGATACCACGGCCTCACGGAAAACATATACATAAGTATGAAATTTAATGGGATATAACATACCGGGATGCGTGCATAGATGCGCAGTGCGTGCGTGTGCCTGGTGGTGCCTGGCGCAGTGGTCCCGCAGATGCTCGCGGCGCAGGAAGGCGCGGCCGCACGTGGCGCAGGCGTGGCGCCGCTCGTCCGTGTGGCGCCGCGCGTGACGGACCAACTTACTCGCTGAACGAAACGCCCAACCACACTCCTACCACACAATGCATTGTAATACTTGGATCATCTCCGACAATTATTATTGTTACGTGCCTGACGTCACGTTCCTAACTATGCGGGCTTGGGTTACGGGATTGGATGAAATTAAACACTAATACCGGTTTTCAGACTTTCTATTGCACTTAAGTGACAGCGTCCACGGATACGGATAAGTTATCGGCGTTCCTCTCCAGCAGAGTCCGGCCGACTGACACAACTTTGCCGTTCACTGTTCACGCTGACTTAACTCACTTAACTGACTGCACTTCACTATTTCACTGTACTTCACTATTTCACTGTACTTCACTATTTCACTCACTTTTCTTCTTTTCACTTCTTCCTTTTCTTCCGAATCGCTTTGGACTTAGAACTCAACTGCCAGCGGTGAGCCGCAGTTCCGCTTATATACCCCCGGTCAGGTTCTAGAACATTCAATTTCGTTATTCTTTTTGATCGTCATGCCTCCAGAACCTTCCAATAATTTCGTTATTCATTTTTATCTATTCTCCTTCTCGCTCCTTAATTTTTCATTACTTTCACTCAAATATTCCAGAAAGTTCGACAAAACTTCCATCAACTAAAAAACTTCATGTTTACGGCGGGACTCGAACTCGGGGTCTCTGTGGTGTAATCCACACGCCTTACCGATTACACCAACTCGTGTTGACAATTCACGACGAAATTTACAATCTCTAGGCAACGTTTGACAACCATCCATTGACGTCATGATGTCAAAGAGTTTTCTGTCACATTATTTAAGTAACGGTAAAACGGGTCGAATCGAATTCGAGGGGTGAATAGATACTAAGAAAATTAGCCAACATTATTCGCCACTTTCGTGTATCTATTCACCCCGTTTTACGTAACTTAATAGTTTTTGATATTGATAAAATTGATAAACCTTCGATGTAAGTACATTTGGTACCCGGGTCAATACAAATAAACAGGTTCGGATATGGAACGAGCACTTTGGAACGATCAAATAACTTCACTATAGAACAAGCGGACAGACTGACACGCATAAAGTTAAAGCTTCATATTTTTTTACTTTTTTATTTGGCGTTCAAAGGTGCCTGCTGTGATCTATAAATTATTTTGACTTTTAGTTTTTTTGACTATGTGCAAGGATACAATTAACAAAGGAATAATAAATGAGTTATGATCACAGAACAATGATATAAAACTATTGTCGAAATGCCAAAGGTTTACGTACAGGGTAGCGGCAGAGATAAGGTCTGTCTCCAGTGTGCGCCCGCGCATGTTCCCTGAGCCGACAGGGCAGGCGGAACACGCGGCCGCAGCCGGGCCAGGCGCAGGCCAGCCCGCCCCGCGCACACACCGACGCGCCGTGCGCACGCAGACCTAGCGCCCAGAAGAAACGACGCCCACACACCATGCACCTTCACAAAAATTAGTTACTTAATTATCCGCTAATCTAAAAACGAATTGCCCTAGACATTGTGAATAGGTAAAACATTTAGGATATGTAGTCGCTTCAGATCTGCTTAACGACATGGATATAGAAGGAAATAAAAATTTTAGGAAAATTAAGTCAATTTAAACCTAATTAATCATCAGAAAATGGCACAAAATTACCAGTTGTTTTATGAAATATAAAAAGTGAGTGATGTTTTACTCTCAACCAGTGATTTCTTTAATATAAAATTTTAGTTAGCTGTCCAAATAAATTTGAAAGTGTGTCAAGCAATCTGGATCAAAATGGATAAATAAAACACATTAGTTTTATGCATACCTGTGCTGAGCTTCATCAATCGTATGATCCTCCTCCAGATGTTTGAGCAGGTCACTCCTCACTTTGTAGGTGCGAGGACACTTCTCTTCAGTTCCATCCTCAGCTACTTTCTTCACAGGACATTCGTATGTCATCTGCGTCGGCGGCCGATATACAGGTCGGTTGTGCGAATTCTTATGCTTTCTCAGTTTCTCTTCACTCCAAAAGCCTTTATTGCAATTAGGATGGTCACACTGTAGCAGAAATACAAAACAAATCTTGTTTATTGAAGGTTTGGTTGGGGGAGGTAAAAGTTGTTCAGTTATATCTAGAAAAGGCGAGAGTGAATTTAATATATACTTAAGAAAGATTATAATAGGGGAACCTAGTATGCTTGCTCAAGCTTCATAGAATATTTTAAAGACTTGGTGGAAAGAAAAATTGGTTTAATGACATTCCCTCTGGAGGGGGTAGGGGAAATCGAGACCTTAAAGCTGCCGATTGGTGAGGTGGGATTGACTGAGTAGGGTAGAAATGAGATTTATATCTTAATG
Source organism: Spodoptera exigua (assembly GCA_902829305.4). Taxonomy (NCBI): domain Eukaryota; kingdom Metazoa; phylum Arthropoda; class Insecta; order Lepidoptera; family Noctuidae; genus Spodoptera; species Spodoptera exigua. The sequence goes on from LR824603.2 coordinate 12,403,664, forward strand.
CAGATTTTTTTAATGTTCTTTTAAACATTAAATCGATTTGGGGTAAAGGGTAGACACCATAATCTAACGAAACTGTTTTAGTTGGTTTATTTTTAAAACCCCAGCCTCTATCTTCATTAGGTACAAGTGTGATGGGTATATTCAACAGGATACCCCTGTTTGTTATTTGGTGTGTACAGGTACTTAATGAATTCTTAAGCTTGACTACTATAGTGTTATTCTCATACATTGAATGTTGCTATTACTTAAAAAAAGAATTTAGTACTATGGCAGAACATTAATAGCAACAATTATAATATGATTGAAAACGCTGATGATATGATGATGCTTTTTTATTTTGTTTTTATGTAAGGGGAAAATCATCCAATCATTTTTCCCACCCAAGGTCGGGCGGAGGAGAGTGTCAGACTTACTGACTAAAAACCCGCCCGTTCCTTCTCCTGCTTTAAGCTGAGGCTGCAGTGTCTCATATATGATGATGCTTTGGATGATTATTATAATTAATAATTAATTAAAGGTAATAATAACAAGTCTTACCTTAAACTTAACAGCTCTATTAGTGTAGCAGTCAACAGCTACTGTTTGAGTTGGTTTGGTTAATGTCATCAGGTCATGAACTACCTTTGGTTGTACATCAGCAGGCTCTGATGCTGTTAATCCAGTTGAATCACTATTCTCTTGTAATGGTTGCTCTTTGTCTAAAAAAATATTATTTTTATAGTTTTTAATTTTTTATTAACATTAACCAATTAAATAGTTAAGTAAATAGTTTAGTTTAGCATTTATCATTGCACAAAGTAAACTAGAAAAAATAAGCTTTTGTTTGTATTACTAATGCTTTATAAGCTATTGTTTGTATTAATGAAAACAAACACAAAATTAAAGATTTTTAGTTTTAAGATATAAGCAGTTTGGTATATAATACATTGTGTATACTTACAGTTATTTATAATCATATCTCTGGAATTGTTAGTTATGTCGAAGCACCATTTGCTTTTACTTTGAGAAGGCTTCATTTCACTTATTTCATTTGGATTGCAAGAAAAACTCAGATCCTGTGAATAATATATTCTTACTAAGTATATGAAAAATTAAAACTTTACCTAATGGGCAGTGGTGAAACTGGCCTTATGGTCTTGAATATGAAAAGTCATTCATCAAACCCAAGCAAATGCCAGTGTTCATGCACCTATTATTTTTCTATTGTGTCTTTAATTACTAGGAATCAAAGGTTACAAGGAGTTTGAGTCACTAAAAATTTAAAGAATACAAAAAAAAAATTATTTTAACTTTCATACCATACATACCTCTTCTATGTTGTCTGTGCTGTTTAAAAACGATTCAATGTTGAGTGCATTCTGATCATAGCTTTTACTAACATCTGAAATGTTTAAACAGTTTAAAATTTTATATTAATTTATGACAATAAAAAAGGAAGGTGTCACCTTTTCAAAGTCAAATTGGACCATTTACTTCAATTAATTAAATCACATACAAGCTCTTAACACCTTCAAACAAAAGCCTGAACTGTAATAGAACCTTCTAATATATCACTTTGATTATAATAATTTTGTAATCTAGCAACACAAAAACACATTTCCTTACTGATTGTGAAAGCCTACACATAAAACTTTCTTTATTTAGTGTACATATTAAATTAGTATGAAATACCATTCTTTTAATGTCCCTACTAACATAACTTGAACAATCAAACACTGAGCTTTGTTTTAACTAAATAATTTTAGGTCATTTAAAACTTTTATTAACTTTACCTTTAATTTCCATAATAGATGCATTGTTACTTATATTGGCTTGTATATCAGTCTCCTTCAATATTTGTATATTATTGTGCTTTTCCTCACAATCATTTCTTAATGTTAATTGCCATGTAGCTACATTACCATCGTCATGTTTAACAATATTGTCTAATTGTTCCGAGACAGGTCTACCCCTGGGTGTATCAGTGACTAGAGTGAATGCTTCAGGAGATTCATGAGCACTATGTATATTTGGTTTAGGAACAGTAACCTTGCCCTTTCTCCTAAGAATATTAGGTTTCTGGAATGTTTTCTTGCAAACATTTTTTTCTTTTGATGCAAACATAATTATATTGTCCTCTCTACATTGGAAAATAAACCTAAAAGTAATAATATTATTAAAGTAAATTAGAGGTTAACAAGGATTATAATCTAACATATACCCATTTATTTTGTTCTATGATGATTGACTAAACTTTGATGGTTTTTGTTGTAAAAATAACGAATCTAGAGGTCTACTTTAAATAGATTAGAAAATTGTTGATCACAGCACTCATGTTATAAAAAATAATTGAAGGAATAGGTACTCACAAGTCGATCAATTGAAATGGATCGGATTATTTATTGACGCGCAATTCATCCAAAATATGTGTTTCCATTTACTCCACCTTCAGCTTCGAAACACGTTAACTTAAAACTAGTGCAGCTACTTAAATAACATGTAGAACATTTTTATTAGATCAAAATCCATGGGTAAGTAGGAGCTTCCTGATAATCCAACTCAAGCAGCCGTACTCTTCCATCTCCATGGAGCTGTAATTGCATCACAACAATACAATATATACCCCTTAGATGCGCATTGTCTTTATGGTCCTGATCATAAATGATAATTGCAACAGTAACAGTTTCGAAGACTGAGTAAATAGTAATTTGGATTAAACTTCTTTGGATAAAATTAAATTGTAGATCAGTAATTTCATGGCGGCGTTACCTTACTTCGCAATGTCAAAACCAAATTGTCAAATCAAAAGAGCAAATGTCAAAATGAAGTCAAAGGATTCCCAAAAATACAATTTACTTGCCACTAACAATATTAATCTCAAATGATTCTAGAATACCTATGCGTTTATGTTTTCTAAAGATCGTCGTCGGCATGTGTGTAATTTCTTAAGACTTATTTCAATAAAGCTTTAGGCAAAGAGGACTCAAAGAAAGTAATAAGTACAAAATATTCTTTAAAAAAATCGCTTTAGATTTAAACAGTTTTGATATTAATACGCTTATTAAATAAGTGAATACAAACAAAATATTAACTTTTAAAGTTGTGCCTTTCTGTCTATAGATGTCGAAAGTGTGTAACTTTGACATATCATTGGTCAACTCAGGTCAACAGCACGTGTTGTTTACTTGTCAAAGTTTTGAGGAAAGATACAAAAACATTAATATAACCTAAAAAATTATTCTAAAAAAGTGTAATATAAGCTAAAGTTATAGTATTTTGCAACTTAGAACAGGCTATTAGAAGAATTCATTTTGTAATTTCCAGGAGATGGAATCTGGAGATGAAGAGTCAACGGTCAGGAAAAGGCGAAGAGAGAGTGAAGTGCAAGATGAAGAGTCAACGATCAGGAAGAGGCGAAGAGAGAGTGAAGTGCAAAATGAAAAGTCAACGGTCAAGAAGAGGCGAAATGAAAGCGAAGTTAAAGACGACCACATTGCACCGGTTGAAAAGCAATCACAAACAGAAATAAATACAGCTCCAGAAGACAGTATGCACTCAGACTCAAGTAGTGAATTTGAAAGACCAGTAAGACGAATGGAAAGACAAATGGAATTTGAGGATATACTTAAAGATTTTAAAGATGTAAATGAACCAGCTTGTATGGACAGAATACTCATGTATCTAGAAGAAATAAAAGATGAAGATTATTTTTTCATGGAGGTAACAAAACTTTAGCTTATGAATTATTTGTAGCAATCAGTAGAACCACCACAGTAGTTTAGATACTGACACCAAAATAATAATTTAAGCTCTGACACAGTGCACAGTAGCCGATAGCCAAATTGCAACACCACCCATGCTCCTTAAACTTTCAAAATTATATGTGTATACTTTGTTATGAATGACTTAAATTTTCATAAATCAATTGTAAACATTATAGATAATGAGGAAAGTGAGGTTGTGACACTTTAAATGCACCGACAATTAGGAAACAGATAATGTTCATGACATTGGTACTTTCTTTCAGTTATTAGTAGAAAAATTGAAAGGTGAAACAATAACATGGGAACAACCGTGGTATCAAAAGTCAAAATCTCTTTCAAGGCCATTAAAAAGTGAACAATATGAAAATGATGAAGAATCTTACAGAACAGACACAATTTGCAAAGCTGAAAGTGATTTAATAGAAAACAATTGGGAGGAATTCAAGAGGGTATGTTCAATTGGTATATGGTATCTTTTAAAAATGCTCAAGGCATGGTATTATGTAGCTCCTGCATATTTATTTTGTCACACTCACATTACATTCACTCTCTTCAGCGATATGAGGTTCCTGACAAGTTAATATGTTTGGCTCGCTGGAGGAATACAGATAAAAGTAGATTACCTAACACACCTGAAGAGCAAGCAAGACGCTATGTGGTTGCATTTTTGGCGCGTGGCTTAAAAAGAACAATATATCAAGTGTTCAGGCATATTGTAAGTAATTATGGTGGGGCTGTAAAAGGTGCCTACTCCTCGGATGAAGAAAAGATCATGAAGGTCTGTTTCACACACCATCCTAACCATGCAGTCACATTACTGTCAATGGTTTTGAGTAGGGAACCCAGGGGAATATACAAAAGATTGCAGCAAATGTTTAATGGTATGTATTATTTTTTATTGTGAAAATACAAACATTGACATTGACAATTGTTGTGAGCACACGCCAAGGTTGTAATCTAAAATACTATTGAGGGTACCATATCAGATACAAGGAAGCAATAGCACATGGGAAAATCGGATATCAGTATCTTTTTTCTATTTTTATTATTTAAATGCTCTCGGCACACAATAGTACAAGGGCAAACTTGATGCTGAAAGCAATTTCTTTCAGTCTATCTTAGGGTGACACAGATACAGGTCATTATTCTAAAGTATTTCATTTCATAAAATTTAACTTATAAGAAGCTAATAATATTTCCATGAAGCAGCAGATTAGTCTCATGTTGCTATTGTATCATTCATATTTTTCTTAATTCTTTTTTATTATTAATTTTTAGGAAAACCAGAAAAGAAGAGGTTAAGATGGTCATTGTCATTGGCAACTACATTTTTAAAGCTTTTATTAAAATACACAAATTTGCCTTTAGAAGAATTAAAGTATAGAAAAATTGATAAAGATGTTTGGTTGAAGCTAGAAAAGAAATTTGATCAACATTATATACACCTGCAGAACTTTTGGTATCAAAGTCTTCATGTCCAGGTTTTTGTAAAAGAAACAGTGAAAATAAATAAACTAAGAAAACATGTATTCAAAAGGTTTGTAAAATAAGTTAGGTATTCTTCACAAATGAACATATACCAATTTACTAGTTTGGCTGTGTTACATTGGTCGCAGTTATGTACCTATTCAGTTCAACAGACTCTAATAGAGCAGCCTATACAACATTGCAAAAACTGAAATTAAACAAACTATAGCATTATGAGGTTTAGAATTGAAATAAATTATCTATATCATTCAAATATGTGTTAATTTTTTTTTCAGCCTTCTTTCATCATCTTATCAAGTTTGGACAGACATTAGGTGGAAAGACCTTGTCAAGCAATTTCCAGATGGGATAACACATAGATTTTTATATAGTGTATGTCAAACAGTTGTTCGGAGTATTCCGGAATATTTGAAGAAACCTCTACCTCAAGTTGCAGAATATGCACTAGAAAAGCTCAAGAATCATACATATAGGAAACGTCGTTTGAAAACTTTAGAACTTGATGAAGATGGAAAATTAACAATTACTAGATACTAACAAAAAATAATATAAGTAGGTATTTATTCAATATTAAGATAATATATCCAATGTGATATCATTTTATCAATTGACTGCCTTCTAGTTATAGTGTAAGTTATTGTTGTGTGAATGTGCCAAGCATCCAATAAACTAGTGATTATGTTTTGTATTCGAAAATTAATTGAGGCGGGATCAAAATGACAACCCAATGCCAATATTATGGCATTATCCGTACCTACCTGCTTACTTTTGAACACAGTAAATCTTATATACCTACCTAGATTCAATAGATTACTCACTTTGATATAACGCCAGTAATGTATTGTGTGGTAGGTAGTAAAACTGTGAAAAAATTTTCAAAGAGTATCTAGTGTTCAAAATAAAGTCATTAGACTATTGTAATACCTATACCTAATAGTGTTAATTAAAAGATACACTTTTGAAGCACAAAATCATTTATTTTGTTACTATACTTACACACCCGTTATTTGTTAGTTCTCAGAAACTTTATAACTTCATATTAAGTTCCGTGTCAACATTTTATGTAGGTAGGCCATAAAAACTTTGAATTAAAGAATAAATTTAAAAGGAGCGTATTTCCCCGAAAATGATGGGGGAATGAGATGGTTTGAGTGATGTGTAAAAATAAAGGTTAACACGCCAACATTAATAAAATTGTTACTCTTCGTCTACCACACATCGTTCACGTTCGCATACCACAGAATTAGCTTTTACATAGATATGGACTTTTTTGCTATTGTTATTGTGGTTATATTTTTAAAGCCGTAACTTTACGACTATACATTTCTAAGCTAATCAAATCAAGCCCCTTTCGCAACATTCGGCAAACGAGACGACTGATTATCTGATGGTAAGCAATCAGCTCCGCCCGTGGAGACCTGCAACATAGAGGAGTAACAAGTACGTTGCCGACTTTTTGGGCATCAGGGTTTCCGAAATTTAGTGATTGGGGGAGGGGGAAAAGGATGGGCCTCCGGTAACCTCACTCACACCACACGGCGAAACACTTGGCGTTGACTGCACGGTTGGTGCGGTGGCTGGGCAACTGGCTGCCGTGCAACGTGTCGCGGGCTCGATTCCCGCACGGAGCAACAGTTTGTGTGATCCACAAATTGTTGTTCCGTGTCTGGGTGTCATGTGACATGTGTATGTGAAATAGTATTTTTGTAACCGCACTCACGACACAGGAGAAAATCATAAGGCGGGAAAACGTTTTTTTTAATAAGAACTGTGTTTTTGCTTCACGCCAGTATTCTGTGACACTGACCATATGTTTTCCAGGCTCCAAGATTCCAAGATGTTATAAGTAAATATTTATATTACAACTAGCTTCTGCCACCGACTTCGTCCGCGTGGAATAGTGATTTCTGGCAGATAATTGGTTTTACCCACATAGTTCCTGATCTCGTGGGATTTTCAGGAAGTTCTTCATTTGCATTCCCGGGATAAAAACTATCCTATGTCCTTTCCCGATTTTCAAACTACCCCTGTACTAAATGTAATCCAAATCAGTTCAGTAGTTTAGGCGTGAAGGGGAGATAGACAGAGTTGATTGAAATAAAATAAACCAGGATTTTTAGGAAATCTTACAGCAATACAATAAAACAACTCAAAACCCGATTAATAATTGATTTTTAGCGCGCCACGAAACATGTATAAGAAGTTACTGGCAATCTTATTCTATTACTTATAATAAATCTGTAGTAGTTAACCGTCCAAGATAGACATATACTGTTGTGAGCTATTTTGTAGATAATGTTATTTAGAATATTTCCGTCATACATAATTTCTATGTAACTTTAACCATTAAGGCTACACACGCGACGGAAACTTAAAAAAGGGAGTGACTCCTCCCGTTTTCCCAACATTTCCCTTCACTGCTGTGCTTCTATTATTATTTTGTAGCGTGATGAAAAGTATCCTATAACCTGTCCAGGAGTATAAAAAATCATTGTACCAAGTTTTGTTAAAATCCGTCTAGTAGTTTTTGTTTCTATAATAAGGAATAACCTACAGACAGATAGACAGACAAAAATTTTACTGATTGCATTTTTGGCATCATTTATCGACCACTTACCAACCCCTGGTAGTTATTTTGAAAATATGTTTAATGTACAGAATTAACCTCTGTACAGATTTATTATAAGTATAGATAAGCACTTAGGTATTTTGGTAATTTCGTGTGACTTAATTTAAGTTACCTATAACAATTTATTAAAGTACCCACATTTACTTATGTCGGTTTTCGAGCTAAGAAATGTTACCTATAGACCTACCTTAGTCAATTTCTCATTTGTCAACTACCATTCATATTGTTTTTGAAGAGTAAAGTATGGAGGTAGGTCGTTGTAGCTAATTAACCATATACCCTTGTTCCTATAATAATACTTATTTATCGAACAATGTAACTTGACTGTTGTAAAGTGCGTTATTTGATATTCATATCTTGATTGTCTCTTTCGCTCATCGTATAGATTAAATTCTACTCCTACTTCGGAGTAGGTACCTACCTATATTGCACGCCTGCTATTTGCAGATACCGCTCACTCACCACTCACCCTTACCCACATAGTACATTTTTTATATACTGTGAGCCCTTACCTAACTTCACTCTTAACAGTGCAGACAGGTAGACCGACGCGCGACATATAGTGACTGGTTTATTAGTGGTGGTTTATGTTTTGAACACAGAAGTGTCCTCAGTTAAACTTATTTGACAATATTGACTGAGCAATAATTAGCTGAAAAATTAAGAGTAGGAACGTTAAAAGGAGAAACAAGATGATAAGAAACATTGTGCCGCAAAGGAAAATTGAAGATATTTTGGATAGTGATGATGAATTACCAAGTGAGTTTGTCGCAAAGTGGATCTTTTTTGTGGCATAGCATTACATTTCTATTAGTTTTTTTCTAATGCCAATTGATGGTAGGTACCTATCTACTCATTATTCTAAATACTAATTTTATATCGTCCCTTGGCGATTTTCCCTCTCAAATCTTGATAATTTGGCCAAAATATTATTTTTTTGCGGTTTTCTCGCAGGTAACATTAAATTCTGCTTTGAACTTAATTTTCTTATAGGTAGGTAGCTTACAAATCTTCATTTTCCATTTAAGTTGTTGTTTATGCGCTATTGGTACGACTAGTAGGTAATAAAAATGTATCTGTTTTACTTTCTTACTTTCCACCCTGGGTGAAGCGAGAGTCTGGAGTGTCGAACTCATACTGACTAAAAACCACCCCCTTCCTTTTTCGCCACCCGCGAACTCTGCTTATTGAGCATATTACTTAATATGTGGTGGTCTAATGGCTCATCAAGGCCGTACGCTCGGGTTGGTTTTGGACGGTTGATTCTGGTTAAGCAGCGAGCTGCCCTTGCTCGCCGCTCCGCTCTGTAGCTTCGAGCTGGAGTAAGGCCAGGAACGAGAGTTCTCCACCGTCGATCACTTCCCTGAGGACATGACATGTTTAGCCTAGGCATGACACACCGCCACCGTAAGCTTCACCGTGTCCTCGAGGTGATCCTCACAGTGACGACAGTTTCCTCCCCCTGAATCTGGAACAGGTCCTACTACCTCTCTTTCGTTTCCGGAAAGGATCTGCGTCAGGCAGAAGGCGAGGACGCCATAGCGTCTCTCTAACCTTTTTTTAGAGGGAAGACCTCTCTATCTGTAGGTACCTACTTACCAGCCCCGAAAAATCTGCTACCTACCCGTAACTTTACAAGTAATAACTAAAATACCTACTTATAATAAAAATTACTTAAGTACCTTATGTTGCCTATGTGTTTAACATTGTTCTAGTTTTATTATTGTCAGATTTTATTTTGGGTTCCTCTTCTTGGGTTTTTAGCTGCCTAAATATTTAAAACATATTAAACAGCTGTCGCACCCTTAACAAATCACAATATCAACATAAGATTCCCATTTTTACCATTTGAGTAAGACGTAAAAAATAAGTTTCAAAGCATAAGTAATAGGTAAAGTAGATACTCTTTTATTATAATAATATCTAGCATTGAAAAAAGCAAAACTCGATGGAAATATTGTTTTTCTGACTGAATTATTAAGTTCATATAAAAAAATGACGGGTTTTCACTAACGTTCGTGAGTATCATCTATTTGCATTAGGTATCAAAAACCCAAAGGAACATAATATGGATCCTCCAAAAACGTAGGTAGGTGTTGACCACTGTGTGTCGTTATTCAACAACTTCGCTTGTTAAACATGACGGTGGTGAGGGTTCGTATCCTAGCAATTAGCAATGTGCTTTGTTTTAAAATTATGTTTCTAAGTTTATTGAGACATCACAATCACTGATATCAAATGTTAAAAAAACTTAGTGATGGCGAAAAACTTTTTCGACGCTTTTTTAATAAAATTACAGGAAGTTATCGCCAATTTGCCTCGATCAAGCGATCGGTGGTCCTTCCTAACCCGAATGAGCAGTAACATTTTCCCAGCAATAAATCAAGTCCTGTGACAGGCTACCGCTGATATAATAATATTTCAAATGCTAATATTTCATGATTATTTTCAGCCGAATATATAGACCTACCGTGCATGCCAGCCTATAAAAACGACAGACGATTTATCGAGCAACATCAGCTGAAACAAAAACAAGAAGAAATAGAAATGGTGATTGCAAAAGGAGTGTTGAACAAAAAAGACATGTTCTGTTTGAAATGTCTTGAGCCCACTGAAAACCATACAACACTGATGTGGTTTTTTAAATATCTGATGTTAAAAGACTTGCAATCTCGCTATACATTTCTTACCACATGTTTAGTGCCAGACTATAAAAATTACTTACTGAGTGAAAATTATAAATACAAAGAAGAAATAAGTGACAAACTGTTAGCATTTAGACTAGAGTGTGCAGATAGAAAGCCCACAAGGGCATGACATAAATAATTTTCTGTACTCAAAATCATTATTTAGTCAGCTATAAATGATAACGCAATTATACTTAAAAAAAATAACTCTGGCCAACAGTAGCAGTTATACTCTTAGAATAATATTATTCTAAGGTTACGCTCATTCATTGTTTATCATCTATAGCTGAGCTGATGCTCATAAGGTTGAATATTATCAGTATGAATATAATTTAAATGAATAAAGTGATTGTATGAGACATATTTTTTTATTAGTTTGATCTCATTGCAGTTTTGCTCAATGTTTTAATTTTATGATTCAAAAAATTTGTGACAAATTAAAAATAATAAGCAAATTTGTTATAACAATTTATTTATAACCCTCTTAAATTAATTAATTCCTTACATTAGTATAACTCTTTCTGCTCAACTATATAAACAATAAAAAAAGGAATGATTGCACATCACTGTTTTAAGCTGTCAAGAAAACCTTTAGAACATCTTAGCGATTGCTGGTAGCACTTTTCAAATCCTGTTGCATCACTGTCCTGAAATAAGACATTATCATTTCATAAATGACTTTATTATTTTTGTTATATTATATTACTTAAAAATAATTTAGTGAACATACATAGTATGGATCCCTTATAATTCTATCACCCTGAGGATCAAAGTCTCCAAAGAGAAGAAGTTTAGCTTTGCTTCCTTTAGGAGCTCTTTTGTTAAGGTCTCTCATGTTTGCTTCATCCATACCAAATATGTAATCATAATGATTAAAATCTTCTGGTACAATCTGAAAAGAAAAAATAATTTATAGTAAAGATACTGAAATTGCTCTTATAGAACTACTCTTTTGAATTTTTAGATAATTTACCTGTCTGGCATGATTGTTATAAGGAACGTTATGCTTTTTCATAGTATCCAATGCTCGCCAGTCTGGTGGATTACCTACATGCCATCCTCCGATGGCTGCACTGTCAATTTCCCATTGATCACCTAAATTCAGGTCATTTACGGTTTTTTGGAATACACCTTCTGCTATAGGAGAGCGACAAATGTTTCCTAAAAAACAAAAATGTTACTGAAGTTATTGATAAGTATGAGTGGTTAAAGTTCTGTTACATGTTTAATAGATAGTTCATAAAATGTCGTTTATGGCGTTTGATGTCTGTGTTCATATTTATAAATCTTTGGGATCACGTTAGCAGTTAATAAAGCAAATAGATATATGTTAAATACGTATTGGTTACCGAGGCAAATAAACAACGCCTTTTTCTTCTCTTGAGCCATCCTGCGTCTATAATGAATACCTCTGAATCTTATAATAAAATTGAAGCTATTCTTCACTCTTCTCTTTTTAATATTTCATTTAGGTAAAAAATACACAATCAATATCAATCTACTAAAATAATAAATAAATAGAAGTGGCAAGTGGCAAGCAATGTAAATATGAATGTGAATGTGAGACTTGCGAAGTTGCGATCATTTACCATTGACATGACATAAGAATATATTTTCTATCTCAATGTCATTTACGAGAGCGAGAAGTGACAATTGTTTATGACACTTTGACAATAGTGACGGTTTATTTATTTTTTTGGAGTTTATGGCCTGGATACAAGTTTTTTAAGCCAAGTCTTTTAATTTTCTCGTAGTGACGGGACAATTGACATCGTAAGACTGCCGGTGCCACGTGAGAAGTAATAATATAATTAATTTTATGACGATTTCCTATAATTAACCTATAATAAAATAATTTATTTTATATGTACAATTTACATTTTTGTATAATATTAGCTTGTAATTAGAAGGACAGTGGCTATACATAATATTCAGCTTTACTTTTATTTGTTTTTACTCAATGCGTCACAACCAACTCTTGAATATTATAATCAAGCCACACGGTTTAGAGTTTAGTACATAGATAGTTCTTTGATCAGTACAAATCATTGAGATAGAAAATATATTTCCTATGTCAATGGTACAAATACAAATACAACAAGGTAGGTAATGGGTAAATGTACAGATTGAATTTGTATTAATATTTTTTCAATAAACATTTCTAATTACTGTCCTCCTATCCTTGTAATGGGTAAATGTTACTCTATCTGACTGACAGCAAACAACGACTGTCACTGTCGGGCTGTCGCTTACTGATGGGCCGAGTCGTCTTTTTGATAACTCGAGTAACTCGAGTTGACCTGATAACCAACTCGGGCTGCAACTCGAGTTGACTCGACCCGATCTGCCATAAGATACGTCGCGTTGTCCGGGTTGTCCGTTCGAGTCAGTAAACGCTCGACTCGGTGCATCGTTCTGCGGGTTGCTAGTTTGCTTGTCGAGCCCGACGGGCTGTGTGGGGTCGAGTCCATGCTAATGATAGTCAAATAAAATAAGTTTGTCAGACTTTAATGTTATTGAAAGTTGTAAGATTGGGCCAACAGCTTCACTATATTGTATAATGTGTTTTTTTTAGGTGGTTCACTAAGGTACTCGTATTTCCACTAAATTTGTATTGACTAGAACACAAATTGCATTGTACTTTAGTATTATTGTCTATTTTCGAAAAAAACTCCCACGCCACACTTTTCCTGTTTCCTGGAGCCATTCTAAAGTTATTAATCAGACAAACAAAACTTAATAAACTAATAATACCGCAACAAAACAATAAATTACGGACTAAGTAGTAATAACAAAAACGTAAACAAAACAAATATCTAATCTTTTGTGTTAAAACTTTGTCATTTGTTCGCCGAAGACGAGAACTATCTCTTTCACTCGCGGCTCGCGGCTCCGACGACGCGACTACGTTTCGTTGTTCGTGCTGACTCGGGCTCGCTCGGTGTCGTTCGGGCCTAGCGAATCGCGGGCTAGGCGGCGAGCGGGCGGCGGCGTCGAGTCGAGCCGAGCGGCGCGCGGCGGGCTGGCAACCTACCCGCCCCGCTCGCCACCGCGCGCGCTCTTCGGTTCAACCCGAGTTGCAGAAATATTAACTCGGGCTGACTCGCTCACGGTCTGACTCGAGTTGCCCGAGTTAGATAACTCGAGTTGCCCATCACTACTGTCGCTAATCTTATCGGCAATCTTACCCTAAATATTATTATTACACTCTGTTTTTTATCAGTGACCACTGTCTAGTGTTGTGGTTGTAGTAATGTTCACAGAGTACATTTTAGCAATAGAAAGTCGTGTTATCGTTTTACGCAAATAGCATGTAAATAAACCTTTGTATGTAGGTACAACTCCAATAAAACAAATCGATTCCAATTCTTTGCCTTGAAAGATAACGATGTTATGCATAGGGTCGGTAATTAGTTTAATCTGCTAGATATCCCTGTGCGAGCCTACCGTCTTCTAGATAATATCTTAAGTGGAGACGAATAATCGCAGAAATTATGAAGAATCAATTCGTAACACTCAACAACATACAAACTCACCTAATAACTTATGGTGATCCCTTCAATTGTAATGGAAAAGATGTTATTATATGTATCACTGGAAACCCTGGTATACCTGATTTTTATATAGAATTTGGTGATGAATTACATAAATCAACTGGGCTGCCCTTGTGCATCATTGGTAAGTCAATACTACAATATTAATGGACTGACTGGAATATGACTTTTGAATCTTTGTCTTCTTAGTTTTATAAACACAATATTATTTACTAAATTTGAGAAAGAATTTAATGTAAACTTATGAAAATTTCAGGCCATGCCGGTCATGATGTAGTTCCAGATGAAGCATCTTCTGTTCTGAAAGGTCAAGAGCACCTATTTCATCTTGATGGTCAAATAAAACATAAGCTTGAACTTATCAATAATTATGTAGATAAACAAAGCAAATTACACTTAATTGGTCATTCAATTGGAAGCTGGTTAATTCTAGAAATGCTTAGAGATAATGAAAATTTAGCCACAAGGCTTAAATCCGTTAATCTTTTATTCCCAACATTGCAAAAAATGGCTGAAACCAGAAATGGAAAATTTTTAAATGGCTTTCTTAGAAAACTGCATAATTTTGTATTACTTCTGTTTGTTTTGGTTCACTTACTTCCTAGTGTTATTGTAAAATTTTTAGTAGCTATCTACTTAAAAGTATATGCATTGCCTACACACTATTCAGAATATATTTTCAAGTTTTTAAATCCAAATGTTGGGGAAAAAGTATTATTTTTAGCTTATGATGAAATGGACAAAGTAAGAAATTTGAACTTAGAAGCAATTGACAAAATAAAACATTTTACTAATGTAATTTATAGTAAAACGGATAATTGGGCTCCAATCCCATATATGGAAGATCTATATAAATATCAACCAGAACTTACAATGAAAGAAGTAGACATTGACCATGCATTTGTTCTGAAATCATCAGAAAGGACTGCAGAAATGGTGATGCAATTTATAAAGACAAAACTGTGATTTCTGTATAACTAGACCATTGATATAGTTGTAGTAGCATCAATTATAAGTACTTTATTAGTTTAATAAGTTTTGAAATGCAAAATGTATGATATTATCAGATAAAATTTAGAATTCTATAACAGTATACAATAAACATGGATACTTATCCTGTTTCACAGTACCACACGGCTCTCGCGGGTTCGATTCCCCATAGTTCTATGGGGAATCGAACCATCAAAACATAGTGTGATTCAAAAGGGTTTGGGTGGCTTGTGTTATTGTGTATGTGGTTTTGTTTGTATGTGGTTTTGTTTGTATGTAAACGCCCCCATTAAGCAGGAGAAAATACTCAAGGGGGGATTTTTTTAAATAAAAGTAGGTATTTACAAAAGATTCACATATAAAATATAAACAGTAAAAAATATAATTATGGGTTTTTTCTTAACTATTAATTATCTAAATCATTCATGTTTCTTCTACCATTTGCTAAGTTCTTTAAATATCAGTTTCTAATTAGGCAAATGCAATACTTTTATGTAGGTATATGTCAAAAACGTTAAATACTTTTTTATGCATTTTGTATGGAATCGCAACCTATGACGTCATGTTTTTACGTCAAACAAGATACTGGAAAAGATCTAAAATCAATGAATGAAAATATGACTATATTTTAATAATTCGTTGTGAGTCAAAATAATTTGTTTTTGATTCATGAAATTACCCAATTATTTTAATCTAGCGATAATCAGAAATTGTAAGTGGTGTTGTTGAAAAGTTTTTAGTTGTAAGTGTTGGTGATATTTAGCCGAGTTATTTATTTTTTAATTGTAATGGGTATAATAAGTATATTATTCTCACATAAAATCTAATCATTCCAAAAAATTGTTTAGTTTTTAGTTTTGTGATATAAAACAACCTGTTAAAAATACAATTAAATGAACTAACTACCTCCTTTTTGAGTTTGTATTTTCGCCATTAAAAATACTATTAGGAAATAAAATTGTATTTTAGTCTTTTTAAAGAAAATACGAAAAGCGTTTACGCGTTCCAAAAACCTTTTAAGACCAAAAAGGAACGACACAAGTCGAAGTTTTGTTACATTACATATTTAAATAAAACTAAAAACGTTTTTTAGAAAAAATAACACAATATAAAAAATAAGGGTTAGGTTTTTGTTTCGTCACATCGTCAAATTCAGCCGGGATTCCAGGTGCAAGCGCAATAATATACCGCGAGCCTGGCCCGCAGAAAGAACAGGGTACTTTTTAGTCAGTAAAAATGTGGGACAATTACTATGCTTCGGCACGAATCTGCGGACTCGATCGAAGTAGGTACGTACCACGGCCTCACAGAAAACTGGAGTGAGTTCTCTTCCCTCGATCCCTCTCCAATCTCTTTGTCTCCAAAACTCTAATGCACAACTTGCAACTCATAAATCTTTTAGTGGGCGGAGCCGATTTCTTACCATCAGGGAATATTTCGTCGTTCGAACGAAAAAGTATCTCTTTAAGACTTTGGAACACATAACGTTACTGCTCAGTAAACTTGCTAGTCTTGTACCAAACTTTTAAACAATTAATGTGTACTACATTATCCTAAATAATAGACAATAATTTTAGATATGTGCAATTTAATTAGTTTATTAAAAAGTAATTTACCTCTTATTTTACAATTTAGAGATAACATTTATTAATTATAATATAGTATAGCTGTCGAGACCAAATAAACAACTGTATTGTCGGTAAATTATTAAAATATGTGGTTGTGTTTTGCAATGTTTGCTGTTGATCACTTCTCCAACCTGCAACGTACAGGCGTGAAAAAATGGTCAATGGCATACATCAGCATTAGCGTGACCACAAACATTTCATATTATTTGGTAAAGTACATCGTTAAAATCATTAGACATAGAATCTCCGTCAGTCTGGCATTATCTAGACATAGTTTCATTTCGTAGATACATAGAAGTTACCTGCTAGAGTGGCACCGGACAATTATACCGACAAATAAATGGAGTAAGTACTGATAGGTAGGTAGGTAGGTAGTTTGATAACCTAAATAAGGGTGAACGCAGCTATGATGTAACAAAAACCGTGAATCTACATTTGGGTCCCTGATGATTAATCTTCCCATAGCTACTTACATCATTCTAAAATGTATATTTTTAGAATGTTATAAGTTTTTGTTTTTTTTTTTACTACCTACAATACATTTACATGATTATCTAAATCTATACATGTGATTTAACAGATTTCGTACAATTGGAATAACATTCCAGATTGAATTAACTGCATTCACTCAGTGCATTCATGGAAATTTATCAGGCTTATCAAATGTATATTGCATGCTTGATAAATTCTAAGTAGGTATTACAATTATTAATATCTCCGACGATGTTTATTTGACCCAAGACTTCCAATGTCAATCGCAGAAACGCTAATACTAGTTACCTATATAATGGCTAACCGATATTTAAATGTAAAAATATACATATATACTTTTATAATATTTTGGCATTACAAATACATATTACAATATTAGAAACAAAAGAAAATTAGGTAATAACTACATATCAGATCACAATTACTTGTTTGGTCACAATGTCCCTTGAAAGGTAAAACCTATTATCTGACATCTGCACTTCAAGTATAGGAGTAGATGTGTAAATCTAAGTGAGATTAGTTTGAATTGAGTTATCCATCCTTACTTATTTGCATATGCCTCTTTTAGCTGATTTACGTAGATATAAGTCGGTAAATCCAGCTCAAACTATGTCTACAGATTTTAAGTACAGATTTTTTACATTAAAACAAATACTTAGAGAAATAAGGATATATAAAATAACTAGGTAAAATAGTAATATTTATGTCGATATGATTTTGACAGGGTAAAAATGTTGGCAGGTATTGCTGCCTGCCGAATTTTGTATTATTTTTCGATATTAAGAATAATTAATAGTTTGAAATGATCACAGTTCTTACAGTTCACAAAATCATCAATTATTATTTTATAATGTGAGCGATTCAAGGCTGCAAATCATTCCACAAAAGATCTTCAGCAGCAGCAGATTATAGGCTTACCAGAGAACGAGAAAGTTTCGATACTTTAGAAAAAGAAAAGGACTTCGATGGTCTTTCATATATTATAATTTTAATTACAATTCCAACGTTATTTACGCTCGCTCGCTCTGTAACCCATAAGTTTCAATGAATAATGGTTTTTAAACAGATTTTTGAATCAAAACGATTTATTTCATAATAGTTAAATATATTTTAATTAAAAACGTACTCATATCACTTATACATACAATAAATTCATCCAATCCATTCAACAAGTACGCATCAATTAAAATCTACGATTAAAATGGTACTAAATAAAAATAATAATATAATTATATAAAAAAAACAGTAAGTATAAACAAAGTGAGAAGATGATGCCCACATTATAAAATATTTATTGCATAGACTTCAAAATTTTGGTGAGAAACAAAAATGGCATGCTTACATCATTACAGCCCACTTTTTTACATTGTCTTATAATTAAAAACAGATAATAGTAGATGTTTTCCACAAGCTGTCCTCCGCTTGGCCTGTATTATAAGACCGTCGAAGTACCTACTGTTCTAACAATTAATTCTTTCATATAGAGATTGATTTCATTGACGTCAGTGCGCTTCAAATCATAAAGAGACCAATCCGTTCAAGTACGCCAATGAGAATGAATAGCTATAAATGGATGACGAATTATTATTGAAGACGTATCATTGAGACTTGCATCAATATGACTGTACATTTTTAATACCGCATGATGGAACCCTATTACTCACTAAACTTATAATTTAAACCGTATCTCCGCGTGTCACAAGACTCAGTCTTAGCAACGATTTATAGAAATTAAAAAGTGAAAAAGTTATAAACCGTAACGACATCAATAGAACTAAACATTACAATACATAAAGTGTTGGAGAATGTCTGTAAATAATTCAGGCCTAGGCACAACCAGTCCCTCAAAAAGTCAACAGAATTGAAGCCTTCAGCTGTCTCTAGTTAAGTGATTGGTTGTAAAGTATTTTGGTCAACCAATCACAAATAATACTTACTTAAAATAGATTCAAAAAACGAAAATCAGGGATACCTAACGTTAACGAGGCGTTATACAATTACATAGTTTCAAATAAAAATTTCAATAGGTAGATGCAATTAAGGAAGGTACCCAGTCAATTTTATAAAACCGTTAAATAAATCGTTTTCTTAAACTAATACCTATTACTGAGGAGCATACATTTCTTTTTTCGTTGACACATACCGTGTTCCGACACAACATTCAGTCACAAAACAAATTAAAAACTTCCAGATTAAAACATTGATCAGCTCATAATGACATATTTTTTTGTTATTTTTTTTTTGTGTTACTTTTGATTGTACAGTGCTTGATAATATTCTGGTATTCAAATATGAAACAGCAGATTTAAAAATAAAAATAATTTGTTTGTGGAATGTATGACAGAAACTGACCATGCCTAATAAATTGGTTTAATTACAGATCAGATTTTGACATTACAACTATTTATATGTTTACCTCATACCTAAAAATATTTACATTTTATGGAAGATGCATGGATAGGTTTATCATGTAAGAGAAGTACTATATGGTATTGTGCGTTAACATTTTGGTGTTCAATACAAAATAATGTTAGGTATAGGAACTGGATCAATTAAGTATCGGAAGCTATTATTATCGGATCAAAAATTGAATAACAAAATCATAATGTTTTATACTTTCAAATGATACAGAATTTCTAATTACGCACAACCTCCCGAAGTAAAAGATAATTATACAATATTCATGAAAAACATTCATATTTATCATAACACGAGCATACTTTTATATTTATCAAATATTAATATACAGTACAATAATAAATTTTGAAATCTTATTTACTAAAGGGATACAAAATTCGCACTAATAATACTCATACACCAAAAAGGGACAACACACATCGTACACAAAACGATTCCTCCCAGACGCCAGGCGTGACGCGGCGGCGCAGGCAGGATCCTCGTGTCGCACTATCGTCGTCCATCACTTCAGCAGGTGGTCTCCAAAAGCGGATCAGCGAGCTTTTTAACTCGATCTCCGTCGACGGAAGTGCATATCATCTTCTGCGAGGCAGACTTGTAAAGCCGTCGCGGCCGTTCTTCGTCGTCGGATAGAGTGCGCGGAGGCGCTCGCGGGCGCAGGCGAGCTGGCGAGGGCCGCGGCGAGCGACCATCGCACGTGCACTGCGCGCCCAGAGAGCGCGCCGCGCGCGCGTGACGCGCCCAGCCTGTGCGCCAGCACTCGCAGCTCTCGTTGCCGCAAGTCTCGCACACCACAGGCGATCGACGCTCGAGCTTGCCTCGTTTGAAAGTAGGCACCTCGCGTTTTTGCTCTGAGTCCGATACTGCTCGAGGTACATCTTCTCGTGATTTGGGTAAATCATTATTTTTGTCAGGACGCAGAGTAGGATTCCTTACCCAAGGATCGAGCGCACCGCGACCTGCAGCCCGGCTACGATTACCGGATGCGTTCAAATCGACGTCACTCATTTTACGCCATGGATTTCCCAGGACGGAGACGGCGTCGCTGCCAGATCGATCACGACTGCGTAAGCGTGTCTCTGTGCCGTCGTCGAGTGCAAGCGACGACGCATCGGGGGACGAGCGTTCGCTGCGCACGATGCGCGGCAGCAACACAGCCGGCGCAGTGGCGGGCGTGGCCGGCACGATGGCTGGGGACTGCGGCGCGTGCGACGGGGAGGGCGCGGGAGAGGCCCGCGGACGCTCCGAATGGGACCGAGCTCGCGGCGTGTGAGTTCGACTGGCCGGAGTCACATCGCTAAGAGATCGTAAGTGAATGCGCCTTCGCACACAAGTGGGCGAGTCTGTGTCTGTCACGTTAATGCTGATGTTGTGGGCGACTGAGGGTTTCAGCTCGGTAGAATCTATTTCGTTATTGTCTGTTTTATTGTTTTCCTTATAATTGTGTGGACTCACAGAGCCGTTAGCATTTGCTGAGTTTTTGTTGGGGCCGGCCCGGCTGGGCCCGGCCCCCGCTAGCTAGAGGAGTCTCTCTGTCGCTGAACTGGAGGTGCCGGAGCTCAGTGTCGATGCGGGATTTTGGTCGTCACCTAAAACATTTTTGAAAGCAGATTTAGTCATAGTTAACGGAAGGTGGCAATGTATATGCAGAAGTAGATTTTTTTTACAATTAAAATTATTCACCTTGAGTTGTCTGGCCTGGGGCCGGCAGTCTTTGTCAGTTGAGCAATTCTACTGAAACAAAACGCTTCAGTCTTTCCAAATATTGGTTGAATAGTTCAACATCATTATGTCCAGCACCCTGAAATTTAAACAAACCCATACAAGTATGATATACAAATAAATTCCTAATCTATTTCATGTAAATTGAAGTTTATATTACCTCCACCCATAATGGTTCGACAGCACGGGGACAGCGTTCGTATATTGCTAGCCCGTGAGAAAAATCTATCACCTCATCTTCAGTTCCATGTATGACAAGAACTGGAGAGGTCACCTTGGGAATTTTGTCGATACTGTAAAGGAAATGCACAGGTAATCAAAGTAACCAATGAAAAACATTTGTTATAATATCTCTTACGTAGCATTTTTTTCGCTTGTTTGTTTACCTTACTGTAAGTAAAGCAGGTGACGTCTTCTTGTCTGTCATGGAGATCGTTTGTCTACAGACGAAATGTAGACTAGTGTTCGCAATTTTTGTAAAAATATATTGGGTAAATTGCTTACACAATTGCGCAGCACATTATAGGTATGTTACTCACGCATAGTTGTGCAATAACATTCGTTTTCGAAATTCACAGACAAGCAATATTTTCAAACATGATATATTATTTAAGTTTTACTAAG
The DNA here is from genome assembly GCA_902829305.4 of Spodoptera exigua. NCBI lineage: Eukaryota > Metazoa > Arthropoda > Insecta > Lepidoptera > Noctuidae > Spodoptera > Spodoptera exigua. Next base: position 12,425,639 of record LR824603.2, read on the forward strand.
TCAGAACAATCATTTTAATATTCATTGATCAACTATGTATAATTAATTGACACGTGATAGAGTCTAGTTATCGATGTAATGACTGCATATTACGCTTGTACCTATCTAAAACATGTAGTATTTCAACGCTTAGTGATTATTGAGGGCTTACAGCTGAATATACATGTAACCATTACAGTGAAAGCAAACATGCTTTTACACCAACAAGGCACACAAATATACTATATGTTTCATAGCTATTTAACTTTTACACAGCAGCTTATCTACATTTGTTTAATTCATGATGTTAAAACTAAGTATTTTTTTTTTAATCTGGTTAAATAAATTAATATTAGACAATAGATAAACAGTGTATACTGTACAGGTTGTAATAAGATTCTTGATATTGATAGAGGTGAACAATAAAACAATAAGCAGACAACACTAATTAAATTATGATACTTATAAGCAGAAATCCTTTTGCCCTTGCACTGATTAACCTCAAGTTTTGAGACACTGCAAAATAAAACATCTACCTTACCTACTTACTGATAATAAGTTTTGTGGAATTTGTAAATAAAAAAACATATTCTTTCTTAGCATGGAGGCTTATTTATGTACTTACCCACCAACATACAAGTACATAATTCCACCATGAATTTGTAATATGGTACCTTTTAAAACCTGAAAAAAGGCTTGACAAAATAGTACCAACTGATATAAATATAAATCTGTATTAATGGATTGTTTTTATGGTAGTGGTAAGATTTGGTGTATCTGATGGAAGAATGTAGAAAATACTAATAGTTTGTTCCAAAATATTTTTGTGTGACTGGTATTGAATTATACAGATAGATTTTTAACAATTTCAGTAAAAAAAATTAACTACATAGATCATGGAACACTTAAATGTTGTTTTTTTCCCAACAACTACTTTGGTAATCATGTTTCAATTCCAATTAATATGTTTTTTTTTTAACTGTAACAAACTAATTCATTACAGTTTGTTTTTAATCTATGTTTTCCGTTATAAACTCATGAAAGCGGCTCAATTATAAAGCAAATATTCTAATTACTTTGTTAATGGTGTTATCTCTGATGTGTAGATATCAAGTAGAGTAGGTATTATGAATAATGTTATCAAGCTGAAATCATGACCCGGCTGATAAAATACTGATTCTAGTTGAATAAACAATATTTGTATCATACAAAATGTCCTTTGCACATTTGAAAAATATTCATAATAATATATGAACATAGTATCAACATTTATAGTATTAAGAATACCTACAAGGTTCTATGAGAAATTTTCACTTTTTGTCTAAGCCCATTATACTGACATACATTTGCTCAATATCCTACATTCCATGAATATGTAATGTAACAAAAATAAATTTGTATGTAAATAATTATTAGTAGGTTAGAAGGAAATGTTTATGCCTACTTTATTATAGACCAAAATGTTATAATAACAAGGGCAGTGATAAGGGTGTGTTGAAATGAGAAAATATAAAAACAATATTGATTAATGAGTCACAACAAGGTCAAAATAACTGATTGGACATACAGAAGTTATTTGTTATATAATCTGTTGACTTAATTAAAGGCAAACAGGTAAAACTGTATGGATTCCTTAAATTTTAATAAATTACCTATCATATTTAATTATGCGTGTTTATGCCCACTTATGCCACTTATGAACTTTATAATTATTTGATTTTTTATATATATTTGTAAAAATCAACAAAATTAAATTATGTAAATCAATGAAAATACCTACTAAGAAATAAAAATATTAAAATCTAATTGGAAATGTTTATCCATTATTATTGACAAGTTGTCATAGTCCATTTCCTTCTTTATATTAATCAGATCATAATCAATATTTGCAATAAGTGAAGAAAAAAAATCTACCCACATATTTATATTTTATAATAATATAATATTGAAAAATGTTTATTACTCGAATTGGACAGGCCTACACTCAATCCAATTAACATACATAACAATATGGCAACCAATGCTACATACTCATAATGAGTCACCATAACAAGTAACAACTACATATGAATAATGCATCCTGAACCACTAATAAAGGAATTTATTGGGTACTAACCTCGGGAAAGCATCAAAGAACCATGTTCTCTTAGTGTTGGGGAAGGCAACTCGCATTCCAGACATGAGAGGAGAGTGCAGCACCACAGCTCCCACCTCATAGCGAGCAGCCAAGTCCACAGTGGGTACTGTTCCAATGCTCTGTCCATACAGTATTATATTTTCGGGGCTAATACCGTACCGAGTCCGCAGCGCCTGCCACGCAGCATCAATATCCGCATACAAATTCTTCTCTGACGGTTTTCCACCACTCACACCATAACCAGAATAGTCATAGCTGAATATATTACAATTTATTCTAGTACCTAATCCTAAGTAGAAACTGCTCATTTGACCGAGATCTACGGCATTTCCATGTGAAAATAATATCGTAAAACGGGCGTTTGGACTACACCGAACAAAGAGGCAAGCTATTCTGTTGCCTCTTGTGGTTCTCGAGTAAAAGCCTTCGATATTTTCTTTCTCCCGTTCCGAATATTGCCATTCTGCTCGTTCAGTCAATGTCAATGTGAATTTCGATCCTGTCTCATCAGGTGTGAATGCATACGTAGGTTCTGGAGGCAGAAACGCGAGCTTAGCCGCGATTTTCCCCGGGCATGGTGGACAACAAAACAGGCAACAGAGTTCACTGAAACTTAACCCGTTCATGATGAATTTTAACTAATACTCATGAGAAAATTATTGAACACTATCCATTACAAAACCACAACTCACAAATTCCTATTCCTGATCATGGCGAAAATAAAAGATTTCACAAAATTGACAGATAGTCAACAGTTTCGTTCAGCCATGACGGCAATGTTGCCAACGCCATTCAATAGGTTTGATTGATTAACATCATACAAAATTATTAAAAATGGATATTAGTTTGTAAATACACATTAAATATGATAATTGTAGCTTTTTATTTAACAGATTTGTTGATAATATGATTAATTTCATTCGTTTGACATTACAAAACAACATTCAAAAGAATTATTGTAAAATATTAAGGTTAGCTTACACTGACCCAACACGGTTAATGGTGCGGTTGTAAACGCCTCGTCATCTGACAACTCAGGAGCCTGTAGGTAAACAAAATAAAGTAGGTAGTAATCAATAGTAAACTTTACTCTTACGCAGTTCGCAATAATCTATGCACAACTGCACGTTTGATGTAGTGGCAGGCTAATCGGCTGCGACTTGTCATGGGTTCTATTTCTATGGCAGACAATGTTACATGAGCGCTGTACATACCAGACAATAAAGTGCAAATAGATTTTTCAGCCCGTAGCCTGAATTTTTGGTAGAATTTAAGACCGGTTTATATAGACATCTGAGGTAGTCATTTTTTTTTAAGTCAGAAGCAACAAAAACCTGACAATGAGTAAGGGTGGGGCGACACGCATTACATGACCCTTTGTGAATCATGAAAGACGAAAGGCAGCTTTCAACATAAGAACAGATTGTAATAATTTGGATCAGGAGAACTGGACCAGATACGAAGGCAGATTTTTTTTTATTGATTATAGGTTCGCCCTTGACCGCTATCTCACCTGATGGAAAGCGACGTAGCGGTCGACGATGGAGCGCGCTTACCTAGATTCCTAGCGAGCTGCTTTCAATGACCACTTACGTGCTTCGTCCCGACTATTGAATACTATCTATCTGTACTTACAAATTAATAGAATAGATACAGCCAGTTCGTATAGTAGTGTCTCGATCAGAGGTGGATTAAGCTTAGTTAACCAACACGCCGTGCCACTGCAACTCTACAGACAAGCGCTCTTCTCAGTAACTTGAAAACCCAGGCGCATGCAACATATTTCTCTCGGGGATAATATAATGGATCTTAGGATAAATATGATATTAAATATTTATTTGGTAGATATACAAATTATAGGTATTTTTCAGCAAATCATGAAGTCTGAAATGATAGACTGTTAACATAACTACCTACCTAACTGGCACAAACTGCATATTTGATAGGTCGGCAATCATCTTTAGATTAAAAGTTGGAATTGATTGCTTATACTTTCATTTTGCCTCATCGGCAAAGAACACAAGTCGACTGCAAGCTCGACGAACTCGAATTCTTGAGCGCGTCGATTGCGAGTATTGCGACCGAGCTGCGACAAGTCTTGAGTTCGATTTCCAAACGGGAAAGTAGTCTATCTCATTTCTTTCATTCGAAATTTCTCGATACTAACATAAAATATATGATCTTTGGAGGAAAAATTAGACAACTATGTTTAATAAAAATGTATTTAAAAGAATTAGACAGGTTTAATACACATTTTATAGTATGAGTACCTAGTAGTACACAATATTTTAGTCTTTATTCTTAGTAAACATTTAGTAGGTAAGTAGATAATAAACATGAAATAACCAATGAACTAAGTAAAGACAATGTTCGCTCAGTTCATTGGTTGTTTCAAATATACTTAGGAATAAAGACTATTTTTGTGATTAGTACAACAAGTTATTGGATAATTTCAGACCATTTTGTGATATTTCATAAGCAAACCTAGAAAATGTATGTGTGGCTATATATTTTTGTACTCACTTACATTGATTTACAAAAAAAGTCCAACAGTTCTCGAATTAGGAGCCTATGTAACTCATATACATAAATAGAATTTATGTTATTATGCATGTAACTTACTTGCTAATATAATAAGCGTCAGTCATTTCTTTAAAATTTACCTCTCCTTGAAGATACTAATTTGTGTTTCGGTAGTTTCCAACTAGTCACATTCAATACTTTTATCCAAATGTCAAAGATAGGTACTTTTCTATGTTTGTATTAAAAACTGAGTTATGACGTCATAGTATTTTTGAGTCAAATAGCTTACTTATTTCTTAATAATTAGCTACAAAATATCTAAAACTTAGTGTATCGATCGATCGATGAATAAAAATATAGTTATTTTCAATATTTCATTGTATTGATAAGTCGATTTAATTTATTTTTGACTTCGGAAACTAGAGAACCTTGAAATATAATAAATAAAACAGATCTGACTGTTTCCTGTCCTACTGTTCTGTACTAATCAGGTATTGTTTTTTCTGACTTACAATTTTCTTTTCTTCTTAAGACACAAGCTTACTATTTAGTTTTTTCAATAAGCTGTGCCTAAAGATAATATTTAAAATGTCCTATCACATTTAGATTAAAACCGTTCAACGGGCCTCTGCGAGTTGGCTTTGGCCCCTCGTACGCCTTCCAAAGGTCCGGGATCCTGTAATCCCGTTAAAGAAAAGAACAAACAAATATTAAAATTTTAAATAAATACGGTGCTTGTATGTTTTATTTTGTTTTCCGCTAGACTCACTGCCGCGCGTCTGGATGACATGGAGATGATCTGCATTACGGATTTCCAGTCGTTGTTTAAATATAATCTTATATTTTTACAGACACAACATTGTGTAGATTACAATTATTGTTGGTATTCGCTCTTGTTTAAATTTATTTGATTATTTATACAAATACATACCATGTGTATAATTGGGCGAAAGCTTAAAATTTAAATTGTCAAGATAAACAACGAACTATTCTGATTTATAGATTGTTACGTAACAAAAGTGGATTTGGTGTACAAATAGGAAACCTCAGTTCGACAAATGCATTTTTACATATTTTTGTACTTTACAAATTTAATAACATACATTTAATAAATTCAGAATATGAGAGATCATTTTTTTAAATAGTGCTTTTATACAAAAATGTTCATAACCAAACTGAAAACCAATTTATGGAATCACTTCTTGTGCTACAGACGTTTCAATTCACCTGTGAGAAAAGAAACTGATATATATTTAGGATTCTCGGTAGTTAGGTAGGTACCTTCATACTAACACTCTAAATGAGTTTTAATATCAAACTTTGTGAAGAATCGCTACAAAAAAAAATGGTACAACCTAAGGTTACAACCTATTAATTTCATTTTGTTATTTTCTCTTAAATTAATATTTTTTTATAGGTTTAGTTATTATTTTGTTAATACTTAGAAGGTAATCCCGAAGGGGGCGTCCATAAATTATGTGGAATGATTATGGGAGGGGATCGAGTCAAATCCTTAGAGTATCTTTATAAATAAAAAAGGACTTTGGTCAAATCTCATCTAATTTCACGCTGGGGAGGGAAGCTCGACAAATGTCACGAAAATATTTTCAAACTAAAGAAATACCAAGGTACAAAAAATTTAAGTATTCTATTATAAATATTTTATTACATTAATACTTAACTCTTAGCAATATTGATTACGAGTCGTAACTAGGTATTGGCAAATAAAAATATGAAGCATTTTTTTTTTACAATAACAATCCAATGGGTTTATCTACATGAGAAAACCACATTTTGAAAAATCTTAAGTGAAATTAGAGAATGGGGAGAAGGTTGAACGAAATAGGGGAGGAGGATGGAGGGGCATAAAATTTCAGAAATATTCTCAAGTCATTTATGGACTGCCACTCTCACTGAAAGGAAATATTGTTAATGTTTTATATTGTTTTCACTTTTAATAATTATACATTTAGTGAGTATGATGAAAACATTTAACACACTTAATATAAATGCATTTTGGAATTATAATTCGACCACCAGTGATAAGCGATAACTGGTAAAGGCAGGTTGAGTTGATGAATAAATAATTGATAATTTTATTGTAAGTGTAATAAAAAGTTAATTTAAGTATACTTAATAATTAAAGAAAACATCATAATTAGGGTGCAAGGAACAATCATTATTTAAATTAAAATTAATTAAAATAGTTAATAACTAACTGCTACATGACTTTGGGAATTTTAAAATTCGTTAACAGTTAGGTTGTAATAAGGCAAGTATTTTTTTTTTATTTAGCACACATTTTATAGTTTGATTTTATTAAACGTCCCGTTTGAATATACTACGCCAGATTTGACCAAGGACTAGAGATATTATATAATGCGAATATTCACTTAAGCTCCATTTAAAATGAATCAGAATTTCTAAATCCAACGAAATATTAATTATACTCATACCAAATACGTTTGTCATGGATTTATTTTGAACCGGCAGTTAAGAAGTACTTCATTATCAGGCCGTTTTAAAAAAGGTATACATAATTATTTTTATAATACTAAACGCGTACTTATTTAGCATAATGTCTTAGATTGTTTCAATGTATTAAAGCTGCCATGTTATGTAAATAAAGTGTGACATTATAGTAGTTATTATTCTATTAAATTATTATTGAGACATTATATCACAGTAAGGATTGCTGAATGTAACATAGAATAGAGCATACTGAGCATAGTCCAATCTTAAGAATTATGAGAGTTAAGCAATAGGCATAATGAAATTATTAACTTGTTTCAGTATAATAAAATTTTATGTCGACCTAAATGTTAAAATAAACTAAGGGCATAATAAATAATTTGTTCATAGAATTTTCCATAAAATGAGGGCAAATATTTCAAAATTACTTAATACCTTTCCACAGTATTGTTTCGAAATCAATGGGGTATGTACCTATCTTTCGGTACCCAAAACTCCAGTGCCGAGTCACATGTGCCAACCACTAACACACCGTTCAAGTATCGTAACTGGAAATAGAATAAGATAAGTATTAAAACCGGAGACTGACTGACTCGAAATAGTGTATTTTAGCTTACCAAAAAATATGTGTGTATTAGAAATTCAAAATACTCTTTCTCTTTAATAACAATAAAATAATTAGATACATTTTATGGCATAATTTATTATGTACTTTATTTTAATTTTTCTAGAATAAAGAATTTGACTAAGTAGGTATTTATTAAATATCGAAGTTCAGAAAATATTTTGTTATATAAATTGAGAGCATTACCTGGGTGACATCAAATGTACTACTCCTTACATTGGTGTACTCTAGTGGTGGATAGCAGTTGTACATGAATTTGATTTCTCCTCTGTCTGAACAGACAATCATATTACCAGAACTTTGGTAGCAGCCAGTAATCTTGCTAGACGGCTTAATTATGGGAGGCTCAGGCCATATTTCATGAGTTCTTACATATGTGTGGTCTTCTGGATTAAAGAGGTGCAAACAACCTTTAGAGTCTCCAACATATAAGGCGGATGGGCTCCAACTAATGCACACAGGATAAGCTTTATCAGTAGGAATCTTCACATCACTCAATAAAAGTTTGCCAGCAACTCTATCCCATACAGCCATAGTTTTATCTTCACTTAATGACGCGATCATATTATTGAATGTTTGCAGAGCCAAAACAGGTCCTTTGTGTGGTTTGTAAGCATAAGTGGGGCTTGGACCAGCTCGCAAGTCGAACGACAGAATTTTTTTGGAGTATAAGCCAGCTATAACTTCGTGTTCAACAGTGGCAACGGACAATGCTGACATCCCACACCTGCAATATTTTTAGTAACATTATTATGGATGTTTGGAATTGCTTTTAGAGAAGTGAGTTAAGATGAAACCATACCGAAATGATTGTTTACATTCAAAACCAGCCTCAAGATCCCATGCTTTGACAGTGTTGTCCCATGAAGCAGAGTATATAGTTGAAGCGGAATTTATATTATCTGCAGCCAGGTCCCAGACCCAGCCAGCATGAGCATCATGCCTAATTTGCTTTGGTTTAGCATCTGTAAATGTGGTGACATTGTCACTGTCATCATGAGGGCTAATCTCCAGGACATTCCATAACGCCATTCCTCGATCTCTACCACCTGATATACAAATTTCGCCATTCTAAAAAGTAGGATCAAGGAAGGGAAGAATTAAAGTCAGGTACAGTCTTCAAATTCATTCCAAACATTTTTGTTAATAAGTTATTAAGTATTAAATACTTACATTGACTAGTAGAACAGTATCCACGGAAGCAAAATGAACATCCTTTACAACAATGTGTCTTGTTGTTTCTTTTACATTGGTCCATTTCTTCATTTCTACATCCATTTCGACACAAACTGCTTCCCAGTCAATTTGTGTTTCATCCCATATTTTCAATAGTGGCAATGTTGGGAAACAACCATTAGTTTTACTGTGTACCCAATATTTCCATAAGTGATCATCTGCTAATATATCCTCAAATCGCTGACAAACTTTGCTCAATGTATACTTTAAAAAATGTGCATCCAGAAATGAGCATATTTTCAAAATTATCTGTAAATAATGAATTTAAGGTGTTGTATTATTTCTGATTGACTAAATTTTAACAAAATCTATATTATTTATCAACAAATCACTTACTTCAACTGGCATATCCATCAGTGATGGCTTACTGCTGTCATACATGCTGCAACACTCTGTATTTGTATCCAGTTCATTTTCAATTTGTTTCAGTTCCTCTTTTACTGACTCAAATATTTCAGACATAGTTACTGAGCCAGTCAAACTGTAAAAACAGTAAAAAAATGCAATCTTTTTAATTGTAATTAGGTACCAAAAAACTTGTCATCACTGTGCATAGATTTGGTAAAAGATTGGCTTACAGCTAGGACATGGAAATAGAAATGATGGTAATTATCATTGCTGTTGCACCCAGAAACTAGCAACTTTTAATACTTAATAAAAAGGGATCAAAAAGTAATATCTCATCAAGTAGCTGTGATTTGATGATACTAAATTACAAATTTTGATCTTTGATTCTTGTGGGGGCCAAATGTAAATATATGAGATTTTCTAATAACATTAGTTTCCCACCTTATGACTCACAAAATAAGGCTTTCAGTCCTTTGTTTGACCTCACAATGTTGCATAAGTCACTGCTCTAAAGCCTAGCCTTATTAAGATTTGTTACTAAGAGTCCAAGTAAGTGAGCAAATCATTTATTCCAATTAGAACTAAGTGAATTGAAAGTCAAGAAATATAATATTAAAATTCTGCATGAATATTATTTAACTGAGAAAATGTTTTTCAACCATGACAATAAATCCTTTGTTATGATGCTAACGATATAATTAATTACTTCATAAAATAACTACACTATTATCATTTAATAGATCTATTCAGAGCAAATTTTCCTCCTTTCTTATTAGTCAGGACCACACTCTTGTTCCAATTAGGTACATAAAGTAAAACTTCTATTTATAATCAGTATTTCCTCAAACGACTTCGGAACTGTTTTAAAACCAGAACCACAATTTATTGATTACTAGATTATTTGAAAGTGAAAAGCATAACAATCACAAATTGAATAACAAAAAACATATGTTTCATTGGTAATTGTTAAATTAATTTACATCTTAGTTTGTTTAAATTACGATGGTGGTTTTCAACACCATTACCGTTTCTTGTTTAAATTATCTTTCCCCACTAGGTTGCTTGCCCCAAATTTCAACTATATCATGAATGGACTCACGTATCACAGTGTACTATTTTGGTAAAATTTAAAACAAAACAGAAAAAATACAAGTCACACAAAACTGATTAACTGTCAAATTTTACTTTTTCACAAAAACATTTTTTTTTTAATTGATAACGGGTATTTCTACACTGTGATTTACTACATGATGAAAATCCAAACAAAGTTTAATCTTTACGTTGCAGTGTATGCACTGTTCTTATTATTAATATTTTAGTGAATTAAAACTATTACTTATATAGGCAACTATAGTGGCAGCTTTTGATTTGTTCATGCCACGACATGTTTGGCTTAAAGAACTTGTATCCAGGCCATAAACTCCAAAAAAAAAATGGCACGACATGTCAAAACAAGTCAAACCAAAAGTGACATTTTATATTTCACACATTATTTTGCAAAACAGCGTGTAGTTTGTGGCTGTAAAAAAATGTTTTAATTAATACAGAATTAGTGTAAAAGTAGGACACTAACAAGCAAAATAAATTTTAACGAGATGAAGGAGTAAGCTATATTGGATATTTAACTCAATTATTGCAAATATAAGTAAGTAAATAACATTGAAGCGGCTCCATTATTTTTTGATAAGAAATAACCATTTATAATCTTACTATACAAAGAATTGTACTGGCAAAGCCTTTTGATAACTAGGTACTAAAATTTACTTTAAACATGGAGTTAGAAAAAGATCTAACCAGTAAGTTCTTGAGTGGTGAAATGTCTTTTGCTGAATATTCCAATGAATGGTACAATATGGATGATGAGGAAGACATTGATGAAGCAAGTAAAAGAAATGACAATGAACCTTTTTCTTTGTCTGGAAAAGGCATTCAAAGGCGTCGTAAATTTGCACGATTACCACCAGGCCTTTTAGGGCTAATGGGGGAAGCTAATTTGCGTTTTGTAAGGGGAGACAGAGACACTGCTGAGAAAATGTGTCACGAAATAATTAAGCAATTTCCAACTGCCCCAGAACCATACCAAACATTAGCTCAGTTGTATGAGCATGATACTGAAAAATCACTTCAGTTTTCTTTACTAGCAGCTCACCTGAGTCCTCCAGATGCTGAAGAGTGGCTAAGACTTGCTGCTATATTCAAACAAAGAGAAGATTTTAGACAAGAGATGATTTGCTACACACAGGCAATAGCAGATGAGCCGCATAATTTTGATAGTCATTTGAAAAGAATCAACCTTATTGATCAATTGGAATCTATAAATTTCCCAATTAATATTTTACATATAACAAAACTAAAGTGTTATCATAAGATAGTTACTTCATTGCCAGCCTCTGAAGGAGAAACCATAATGAAATATGCCAAACTAGCAGTGACACAATATCACAACAATAATGAAATGGAGCGTGCCCTTGCAGTGATGTCTTCAGCTTATAAAAAGTGCCCAACTTTGTTTAATTTAGAAGACCTCAATATATTTCTAGAGCTCCTCATAGGACAGAAGCAATTTCAAACATGTATTGAAATATTTGTTGCCAATGGTGGAGTGGAAATTGAAGCTGAAATACAAACTGTTAAAAATCCTGATGGAGAAATAGAGGAGCAAACTAATTATCTGAATTGTACCATTCCTGATTCCTTGCCTATAGATTTAAAAAGTAAGCTGTTGGTCTGTTTCATACATCTTGGTGCTGTTAATTTAGTTCAAACATTGTTAACTGACTTTTTAAAAAATGATGTGGAAAATGCAGGAGACTTATATATGGATATAGAAGAAGCACTTTCTTCAACTGGACAACATGAACTAGCAATACAACTTTTAGAACCATTAGTAAAGAACAATAGCTTTGACCTTGGAGCAGTGTGGCTAAAGCATGCAGAATGTTTGTACATGCTTGGCAGAGAAACTGATGCTATTAATTCATTTTACAAAGTATTAATTCATGCACCACAACACCCCGATGCTCGAAAAAAGTTGTACTCTATACTAGAAAAGAAAGGACGCATTGATGAAGCTTTGCAAATGTTAGAACAAGATTTCAAGTATGTAGTAAATGCCAATTTGCTATATGAACAATGCTTGGCACTGAAAAAATATAAAAAGTGGCTCAAGTATTTAGAGATAGGTGAAGCTTTACTGTCTAAAACATTTGTCAAGTTCAGACATCAAGAGGAATTAAATATGGCATGTATGGCACGATGTGGAATTGACCTGATACACAATTTCCGTACAATGCGAGGAGAAAGCCAATATCACGAAAATGACATTCACTTTGATGAAGACGAAACTTTTAAATTTACACCACATGAAGAATGGGACTTCTTTCTAGAAATGCTAAACACTGCATGTCGATTTAAAAAATATTTCGTGATGCAAAGATTGACTTTTGGAGCAATGATGTCAAAAAGTTTGTCTTCCCATAGACAAGATATTGAATTCTACTGTTTGCAAGCCTGTCTGTTAAGCAATGATAACCAAAACGCATTTCGTTTCATCAGAGAATTCTCTCAGAAGCATCCAAGTAACCGGTCATGGAATTTATTGAATCTTGTTATTAATTACATTGACAGAAATACACATTCAAAGTTTTTGCTGAGACTGTTCCAAAGAGATAGTAACAATGTCATCAAGAACTTATTTTTGGGAAATAACTTTCTAATTTCAGGAAGATACTTAGTGGCATTGAAGTTCTATTTGGAATATCATGAAAGATGTGGTGACTCATTATCTGCATTTTTAATTGCTGTAACAATTTTAGTGATGGCAGCACAAAGAACAGTGGACAAACACCACAACTTAATTCTCCAAGGAATGGCATATATGCAGACTTATCAGTCTTTAAGGAAATGTGAACAGGAGGCTAATTATAATATGGGAAGAGTATATCAAATGTTAAGCATTAATAATCTTGCTATTGAGTACTATGAGAGGGCACTTGCTTGTGACCATATTACGACATGTGAACAACATGGCATAATTGATCTAAAGAGAGAGACAGCCTACAACTTATATCTACTATATAAAGATCATTCACCTGTCATGGCCAGAAAGTATTTGTTGAAGTATCTTGTTGTCTAATAAATAAATACGATTTAAAATGACAACTTACGTTTCAATTAAATAACAACCCTTATTTTAAGTGAAATGGTTTTTTGTTTTTAAGTGTAATATGAAAAGCTATTATAGTTAGCTAACATGCTAAAAACGCCGTTCATCTGATGGATATGTAGACTTTTGACTTTAACGCAAAGGAATAAAGTTAAATCTTCCGAAAATGCAAATATTTTGTTTGTTTTAGGGAGTCCATTTTATTATTTTGAACTTCATCATGGCACATGAAGTAATAATACCCGCAAATGATATAAAATTCGAAAAGTTTTGTAACATCTTAGAGCAATTACACAAGAGGAAAAGGCAAAGACAAGAACAAGATAAAATATTGGGATTATTTTTAAACGAATGTAAACTGAGTGCATCGCAAGTGGTAGGGAAAAAGGTAAGGTGTAGGTTTTATTTCAACATTAAGTCTTTTTCGTGATTTCGGGCTAGAAAATGGACCATCGGCCCTTTCTAGATAAGTTAACGATTTTATTTTTGATGAGGAAAGGAAAAATTATCATTAGGTATGGGTTCTCAGGAGTGTCAGACTCTTACTGTCAAGAAACCACCCCGTCCCTTCTACGGAATCAGGACCAGTGTTTGTACCAGCAACAATGTATGTATCGAAAGAATAAAGACGTTAAAATAAGCGGTCTGTCGATTTGAGTTTTAAGGAGAGTTCAGTACGTAATAGAACGTCTCTGGCCCATTTAGCGAAAATGTTTGAAAGTGCATAAACTGCACTACCTATGTATATTAGTGGCAGTATCCACAATAGTTCAGTTCTGTTTTAAGTCCCTTGTCTTGATACTGAGAATTTTGTGAAAGTATAAAGAACCGGATAAAATTTTGTTTGGTCGGACTCGGTCGAACTCGAGTCTGTAATAAGGAGCAAGGAGTGTAGAGTTCTATATATGTACACCTACATAAATTGTTAAGCCGCAATACGAAGACGTGTCGTTGTAGAACTATCTAATACTTAAAATTTAGTAACTAGCGTCATACCTGCCCTTAAATAAGTGTTATAATTTTTTTACGTTTTTGCAGAATGCTACTTTGTTCCCAATTTTAAGGCTGCTGTTACCAAAACTAGATAGAGAAAGGAGTGCTTACAACTTGAAAGAAACGAAACTTGGCGTGTTGTTAGTAAAAGTTTTATCACTTAGCAAACAATCTCGCGATGCGCAGAAGTTGCTGAATTACAGATCAGCAAATAACTCGCAGGACAGTGACTTTCCTGGTGTTGCGTACTTTGCTTTTAAAAGTAGAATGAAACCAAAATGTGAGGAAATAACTATTGGTGATATAAATGCCCTCCTTGATAGTATTGCCGCAGCCGAAGTTGGAATGAAGGCGTGTAAGTTCTTGAGTCTCTCATTTGGCCTATTCCCGTTCCTTCTGCCTTCACGTTTCGTCGCCCTCTGTGGTGGCGAATAATCAAAAACATTGTTCCCTCTTGGACAAGTCGTATTTAAAACATTTTCCAATCCGTGCAGTATCTAATTGAGAGTTCCCCATAACATTACGTTTGCAAAATAGTTTCGTTGGTCTCAGGGGGCGATGAGGTGGGGCCTAAATGCGATATGCAACGCATGTAATTCTGGGTCTGGGTTTAGCAAGTGCTCCTACAACACTGGAGAAACCTAACCATAGATAGATTTTATTTTGTAAACATTTCATATTTTCAGCGGTTCTCGATGAAACGTTCAGCCATGTAATAAACAAAGTGACTGCGGACCAGATGAAATGGTTCCTCAGATTGATACTGAAAGAACTCAAATTGGAGATGGGGAGTAATCGTATTTTAGCTCTATTCCATCCTGACGCTCCTGAATATTATGAAACCTGTGGTTTGTTGTCCAAGGTGAGTCAACAGCATTATTATAGTTTATTTGTCCATTATTGTTTGCTCTATCAGGTTCCGAACATTTTGAGTCTGATTCGGCCTCTTGTCCGACTACAAGGGGCCGAAGCGAACTCAGCCGACAAGTATCCCAGTATGCACTATGGAAATGCACTCGACTACGCCTAGACGTAGGTAGATGCAGGACTATTCTGCAAAATGGTAGACAATAAATGGTTATGGGTGTGGGTGCCTAATGACTGGCATACATCATCACTATGGAAATGTTATGGCCCCTGTCCTGAACGATGCATCGTCTATACTATCTATATCTATACTAATATTATAAATGCGAAAGTAACTCTGTCTCTCTGTCTTTTCTTCACGGCTAAACTACTGAATCTATTTGTGTGAAAGGTACAGACATAGTTTGGAACTCGAGAAAGGACATATCTAAAATAGTTTTTTTACAGGAACTACTACTACTTTCACCAGCCCACGCGGCCGGAGTTGCGGGCAAAAGCTAGTTATTAATAAACACGGATCAACAAGCAGTGGGTGACTGGCAAACACAATTATTTATGGGCCCCCGGCCCCGGAACCGGTCGCTAGCATGTAGCGATACAGGGGTAACATACGCTGGACTTCTTGAGGAAGCAGAGGCAGTGACGGTTCTCAAATCTCGACCAAAGTCTTATCGAGATACGTCCTCCCCCAAGTCTCCTTCAACTTCTCATGCGAATCTCCACTCAATCCTGCTTATTAAGACAAAAATGAGGTGGGAGGGCTTATTCCTAATCAGTGTTCACTCCAGCTAGTCACGAAGACTAACCGGAGGTGAAGAATAAGCCAACACCCGGAAGTCAGGTGTGTAGGGTCGCTACTGCCCAATAGCTGCCTTCGTATAATACATATTATGGTGCATAGCTCCTAGACTTAAATTTGTTTTATCTGTCTAACATTTTGCATTAGGTATCTAACTGATGATGTTGGTTTCTCTATGATGATGCACTTAGATACCCCTTGTCACCTATGTATCTTGTTCACAAAAATTACTTTGATTTTATCTTTTTGGACTAAATTTCCTTTAGTTTTCTTAAAGACTGCACGGTTGGCGCAGTAGCTGGACAACTAGCTACCCTGCAACGTGTCGCGGTTTCGATTCCTGCACGAAAAAACACTCTGGTTGATCAACTAATGTTGTTGTTTCCAGTCTGGGTAGCTTGTTTATGTAAATATTTATGTTTGTAAACGCACCCACGATATAGGAGGAAAACTAGTGAGGGGCAACGTTAAAAAAACTCATTCACTCATCAAATATTTTGCCATTTGTCTGTATGAAAAGTTACTGGAATCCAAATTCGACTCCCGTCATCCCCAATAGTGCTAATCCTCAAATCCCTAAAAACCAACACACTGGTGTTGCGATTGTCCAGATCCGATTTCTTACCATCAGGTATTTTGTACTATCTTAACAGGTGTGTGAAGAGCTCGGCGAAGGAGATTCTCGTCCCCTGGAGCTAGGAATAGAGATGTTTCATGCGATTAGCCCGATGCTGTCCGAACGACTCGACGTCAAGAATATTGCCAAACAACTGTCCCCGGACAAAACTTATCAGATTGAGAACAAGTTTGATGGTGAAAGATTTCAAGTAAGTGAAGGTTTGGTGAATGTGTCAAGTATCATAATACCTATATTATAGGTACCCAGTGATATTCTCTGAAGACCTTTTTTCTTAGTTATATGTTAGTACCGAATTTGTACTCACATATGGTGAAGAAATACACTATGAGGAAACTTGATTTAAAAGACTAGACATATGCATAGCATGGCTCGCTCAGAAAATGAAAGTGATTCATTTAGCATTCAGTCAAAAGTTTAGAGTTGACTTCCATTTTCGTGTCTTCTATTTTTGTCAGGGGAAAATCATCAAATGACTTCTCCCGCTCAGGGTCGGGCAGGAGTGTCAGACTCTTACTGACCAAAAACCTACCTGTTCCTTCTCCTGCTCTGGGCCGAGGCCCGGTGACTTATTGCGCTTATCCAGCAACACCGTCTGAACATCAGCCCTATAGGCCCCCTTTGTGGTGGTCTATTGGCTGGTCTGGTTCTGGTCGGGCGGCGAGTTACTTACTCGCCGTCCGCACATCTGCGCTAAGGGTGACCGGAGATCGTCTCTTGATCCTACTTGTGCCATGTGTCTGACTTACTAATAAAAGCATGAAACCGATAGGCTTCATGCTCGTGGTTCTGTAAAATAAGAGAGAGAGAGTTTCTTAGTGTGAAACAATTACCTACATTAAATGTTAGGGAAAATATTTAGTTTTAATTCCGCGACAAAAATCCAGGCTTGTTGCAGGATGCAATCCCACTCCTATGCAATCATGCATATGCACATGCAGCAAGGGTCCCACCCTCCCGCCCACATGCATATGCACACATACACAAAACGGAAAAACATGCCACGCAATCAAACCTATACTCGACACGTGTTTCGCCCCTCCACAGGGCATCCTCAGGAGATGTTGACTCGACGAGCGCTCGGCTGCGAATGAGCTAGTACGACAGCTCTCGCCTTTTATATAGTGTCGTGATGACACATAATCGATACAAACGTCTTTGTATCGATTGCATCGATTACACAATCGATACAATCGACACAAACGTCATTGTGACGCCTGCATCGACTATGATCTACCTGTAATCACACTTAAAAGAGGGGATGTAATTAAGTTTGTTTGCTCATTCAACAGTGTAAAATTACTATTATTATTATGTTTTAAACATAATAATAATAGTAATTTTACAATTATTATTATTTACTATTATTATTATGTTTAAAACATAATAATAATAGTAATTTTACACTGTATTATTATGTTTTAAACATAATAATAATAGTAATTTTACACTGTTGAATGAGCAAACAAACTTAATTACATCCCCTCTTTTAAGTGTGATTACAGGTAGATCATAGTCGATGCAGGCGTCACAATGACGTTTGTGTCGATTGTATCGATTGTGTAATCGATGCAATCGATACAAAGACGTTTGTATCGATTATGTGTCATCACGACACTATATAAAAGGCGAGAGCTGTCGTACTAGCTCATTCGCAGCCGAGCGCTCGTCGAGTCAACATCTCCTGAGGATGCCCTGTGGAGGGGCGAAACACGTGTCGAGTATAGGTTTGATTGCGTGGCATGTTTTTCCGTTTTGTGTATGTGTGCATATGCATGTGGGCGGGAGGGTGGGACCCTTGCTGCATGTGCATATGCATGATTGCATAGGAGTGGGATTGCATCCTGCAACAAGCCTGGATTTTTGTCGCGGAATTAAAACTAAATATTTTCCCTAACATTTAATGTCATGGATTTCCGCAAAGTAACGCCTGATTCTATAAATTAATTACCTACATAGTATTTTGTTAGAGCTAAGATAAAAAGAAAACCACACTACATGAGTACCATTCAGTGAGCACAAAAACGGTAGCTCCAGTGCCGGCGTAAGGGCCACTGACACCCCGAGTGAAAATATCGTGGCGCCCACTATCATAGTGTTACATTTCTGATCTGATCCCAAGTAAAATAAAAAAATGCATCTGCACAGAACGTAGAGCACAGTTCTGAGGGTGTTTGCACTAGGAGAGGCAAGAGACTCCAACTTCAGACCTTGGCGCTCCCCAGAATTTGTCGCCCTGGGCCATCGCCCCATCACGCCCCCCTAATAATGCTGGGTAGCTCTCATTAAACTGCTTGATACCATTTTGACAAATATGTCTGTTTGACTTTACCGTAATATTAGAACTATCATTCTTAACAGATACACATGCGGGATGGAAAATTTGAATATTTTTCGCGAAGAGGATTTTCCTTCACTAAGAACTTTGGAAACAGTTATGACTCTGGACTGTTGACGCTTCATTTTAAGGACGTCTTCTCATCTGGTGTTACCAGCTTTATTCTAGACGGCGAAATGATGGGTTGGCATAAACAGTACCAGTGTTTTGGATGTAAAGGTAATGTCTGTTTATCAAAATTAAATATCTTTAATTTACCTAATATTTTGTCGTCATTTTAGTTTTCTATTGTAAATTGTCCCATACAATTGACACACAGACCCGGAAAGCATAATGCATGCATGTATAATTCTCGACCCCACAGTTGTAAAATGTTTCTTTTGTACCAACGCAAGCGTTTCTTTACGCCGCTATTCTGTGAAGATGTGGTATCACTTCTAGGCGCGTACTGGGACAGGACAAAATTTGCTTCATATTCGAATAAATAAAATCGTCGTGTTCATTGCAGGAATGGCCTTCGACGTTAAGAAAATTACAGAGAATTCGAGGTTCCAACCGTGTTTCTGTGCCTTCGATATTTTGTATTACAACGGTAGAACATTAGTGGGGCCCCCGGAGAAAGGAGGTTTGCCACTTAGAGAACGACTTCTTATTTTGGACAAAGTGTTTACTGACAAAACTGGAGTGATAAAGCATAGTGATCGGAGGACATTGTCTAAGACGTGAGTGTACCTATATTAATCTACTTAATATTCTTATCTATATTAATATTATAATGCTATAGAGTTTGTTTGTTTGAACTTGCTACTTAATTTCCAGAACTACTGGTTTGAATTGAACAATTCTTTTTGTACTTGTTAGTCCATTTATCTTGGATAGGCTATAAAACACCATGCTACGATATGTAGGAAAGGAGCCGAGCAGCGGGTGAAACCGACGGGAAGTAGCTAGTAAAATATAATACCTACAAATCATTTACCTAATTCAGACAAAAAGTCAATAGCTGGCAAAGGTTGTTAGTGATGAAAATGTTTGCTTATAACGAATGTTAGTTCATATTTAATAGTAAACAATAAGTACTTGCATAGTAGACTCATGGGTTTCGCAACACATGAAGTCCGGTGAATCAATCAATCATTCTTAGGACGATATTTGCCGCCATATTGTTATTATTATTACATGTTTAAGGCACTTTTGTAGTATGTGACCTGTGTGCGGTCAGAAGAGTAGGTAGGTAGCAACATGAAATCGTGGTTTCCATCGCCAAACGGGAAGATTGCACAGAAGGAAATTCAAAATATTAGGAAAAACTTTTTTGTTAATATTTTGAAGTTTTCAGTGTCGTGGTACAAAATTAATTCTATCACATCTACTTTGCATCATAACGTAAATTAGCACTTATACCGTTTGTCCCAAGGACCATTTTCCCTGAGATTTTGGATGCTCTGAACAAGGCTATAGAGAATCAAGACGAAGGCATTGTGGTGAAAGATGTTGATTCCTACTACATTCCCAATCGACGCAACGCAGGATGGTACAAAATTAAACCAGAGGTAACATAACAACATAGTTCTATATTTAAACACCACAAAAATATTCAAAATTAAATACTCGTACAATAATTATGTTTTTTTATGTGATATGTCGGCAACCGAGCATACGGATTACCTGATGGTAAGCAATCAGCGCTGCTCATGGACACCCGCAACAAAAAAGGAGTTAGAAGTGCGTTGCCGACCTTTTGGGGATTAAGGATTAGGGGAGGGGAAGGATTAGGCCTCCGGTAACCTCACTCACACGGCGAAACATAACCTTGTGATTGTTTCACGCCGGTTTTCTGTGAGGCCGTGGTATCACTCCAGTCGAACCGACTCATTCGTGCCGAAGTATGGCTCTACCATAGGTACTTAAAGAGAATGGTATTTTATGAACGATGTTTTTTAGTATACAGAAGGTGCCATGAGTGATCTTGACCTTGTGATCATCGGGGCAGACGAAGCTGAGAACAAGAGGCAAGGGCGCGCCAAGAGCTTCCACGTTGCCTGCAGTGATGGTAACAGCCTGGGTAAATATTTATATAGTGCGCCTGTAAGCATAGGCAATAAAACTTTTTTTTAACTGCACAGATCTGTAGAAACTCAAACCTCTTTATAGGATACTAGCTACTATCGCGCGGTTTCACCCGCTGCTCGGCCCCATTTAATCGTAGCATGATCTTTTATAGTCTATAGCACTCAGGAACATTGTAGCTATCTATTAGTGAAAGAATTTTGGCGACTTTTTGCGATTCTTTCCGACTAGACGTTCCAAAGATTACCCCCTTCATACAAACTTACAAATTTTACCTCTTTATAATATTACTGTAGAAGTATAGATTATTGAAGTGACTCTAACTCAAATCTTTATAGTGATATATTGTTTTCTTTATAATGTTAGCTCCAGCTAGACATCTGGTAGAGTTCTTGGATTGTTTAAATTATTTATAATGTTTGTTTCAAAAATTTCTCTATCACTATTTTTTCCGCATCAGAAAAAATATCCTATGATATTTTTATATTTTTTCTATCTCCTTCTTAGGTAAAATGCCAGAGCGCTGGATATCAGTAGGGCGTGTATCTACCGGCCTTACGTATGACGAGCGAGAATCCCTATGTGCCACGTTGGAACGCAACTGGACATCCTCTAGGCAGACACCAGCGCCATCTAACTTGAGTTTCAGTAAAAATAAACCCGATTTCTGGATCCTTCCTGAACATTCCGTCGTGTTAACGGTAAAGACAAGTTTAAAAATTGTCAAAGGTCCCTTTCTCTAGCGGCATGCACATATGTATGCGTGTATGAATATAAATATAACTTTAAAACTACGCAACGGATAGTGTTTGA
Source organism: Spodoptera exigua (assembly GCA_902829305.4). Lineage (NCBI taxonomy): Eukaryota > Metazoa > Arthropoda > Insecta > Lepidoptera > Noctuidae > Spodoptera > Spodoptera exigua. The sequence continues at coordinate 12,447,641 of LR824603.2, forward strand.
AAAGGCAGGTTTTTTTTGTAGGTATAGTTTAAATAGTGGAAAAATAATAATATAAAGTCAGACTGTTTCTGATTAAAAACCAACTTACTTTGCTCCTGCAGGCCTAGTATCAGTGCATTGACCAGAACCATTAAATCAACCTTGTCTCCAACTGTCAGTAATTTTCGACTTTATAGTAAAACAATAAAGTAGAAAGTTCGTTTGACAAAAAAGAGAAGTCTTTACCTACTTTCGTGTACACATAGGTTCGAGCGTCCGAATTGGTTCGTGCTTCAGGCTTCGGTTCGGATTACACGCTAAGGTTTCCTCGCGTCACTCGAGTCCGTGACGACAAACCCGTTCAAGACGTCATGACACTTATGGAGTTCCAAAATCTTTGTGCTGTAAGTACTTACCAACTTTTTATATGTACTTATTAATTGTTGTATTTTGAGGAAACTGTTTTAGATTAAGGTCGTGGTGGCCCAGAGGTTAAGGCGCCCGCTTCTCATGCATGAGTGTGTGGGTTCGAAACTTGGCAAATACCAATGTGGCTTTTTCCAAGTTATATGTACTTTCTATGGTTATTTAGAAACCACTGACTTACGGTGAAGGTAAATATCGTTATAGAAATCTGGACTTATAATTTTTAATTGTGTATAAGTTTGAAATCGCCAACCCGCGTTGTGCAATCATGGTGATTAATGCCGATCAATCCGTGTGAGATGAGGCCTTTGCTCAGCAGTAGTTTAGATTGGATGATTGGGAGGAGAATTTTATAACAATAACACTCAAGGATGGAAAAAATGTGTAGAGAATATTTTTTTGGGACTTACAGGATCTATTGCATATTTTTAGTAAGTACTAGTAGTTTACGACAATCGGCATTAAAAGAGCTGCTCTCATCTACGGAGAGTACACTAAAGCAGTACAAGGATCTTGTCCTGTCGTGGGTGCATTTACAAACATACAAATTTACATACACAAACCGCCTAGATGCGAAACAACAATTTGTGGATCACACAAAGTGTTGTTCCGTGCACTGAACCTGCGACACGTTACACATCAGCCAGTTTCCCAAACACCACGCCAACCATGCAATCACAACAAAAAAGTTGGAAAGGGAAGACTGCTTCCCTTTCCAACTTTTTTATTGACGTGATCGGGTCCTGTGGTACTCACGCACTGTCTAAAATATTTTCTTATTTATAGAACAAAGGACCAGTTGTAAAATTAAGTACCAATCAAATAAATGGGGATGAAATAGCTGAAGTTAAACCTCGAGCGAAGCGGAAGATAGAGGCGCCGAAGGTACCAGAGCAGTTCCAGATCAGGTCTCGTGGAGACGTGGAAGCCACTTCGAAGGCTCTCCTCGGAAGGAAACTGTGTATACTGTCCGAAGATGTAGACTGTACGCGACAGGAACTCTGCAAGATCATTGAAACTCACGGAGGAAAAGTTGTTGCTAATGCGGGTAAGTTGTTTAAGTAAAATCATTTATTTCAATTAGACCCATACAGGCACTTTTGAACGTCAAACAAAAATTTTAAGATATAAAGTGTCGGTCAGTTATATTATTAGGTATATTTAGGGCTGATTTTTCAATAATCAGATAAATGTTATCTAAGGAATAAAAAATTGTTGCTGTCACTGTCTTATAAAATCATTCTGACGCGACGGCATTCCCCAGAAAATTTTATCTAACCATTGAAAAATCAGCCCTTAATGGTTTATTCACGTTACTATTTGATGAGGAACTCGACGTGGTTCCACCCGTTCGACACGACCTGTTTGGCCACACTAAGCGCTCCTATTCATTCGGGGACTGCCTAGAGGAGACGATGGAATATACCTACGGTGGCAGTATGCCTTGCCACATCCTCAGGGAAGTGGTCGGTGGCGGCAACCTCTCGCGTTCATGTCCCTTAGTCGAGGTCATGGTGTGGAGCGAGAGGAACTGGGATGCCGTCTCCTCTTTCTGCGAAGCAGTTTTGTTCGCAAAGGAGGCGGAGTGCGTGAGGGAGCCCGGCAGTCTCTTACTCACGCCGCCACTAATCACTCCACAATTGGCCGCAGTAGGCGACACTCCGGGCCTCGGGGATCGAGACACGATCTCCGGCCACCGGGTCAGCGTGCAGCGCGTTGCATCTGGGGCCGTGTAGCCTATAGGGCTGATGTTCAGTCGGGGTTGCGGGGCAACCGCAACAAGGCACCGCGGCCTGGGCCTAGAGCAAGAGAAGGAAGGGGGGGATTAGTCAGTAAGAGTCTGGCACTCACTCCTGCCTCATCCAAAGCGGGAACGTTAGTGACTCCGTATTCCTCGTCAGAGTTAGTGAGTAGGCCGTTATTAATTTATCCCACGAAAGTCATAACACTATATTTATTAAAGCTTCATTAATACCAAGATCAGTTTAATACTATTAGGCAGTTACGTATATTATTAAAAGAGTACCTAGTACTCTTTTACGTTTTTTCCCCGAGATATAGCAGGCCATGAAAAATGGCAATCATGTCGTGAGCTTAAGACAAGATTGCCATTTATTATGCGCGCACAAATGAATTATTCTTACTTATAAATTAAACAGCATTATGACTTGGTACATAAAGGTGCAGACACATGGTGCGGGGTAGCGGGGCAGCTAACGAGTAGAGTGCGCGGTGTAATTGCGTCACAACGCCTGGATGTACTGAGCACCACCTGGCTGCGGTCCCTGACCCCGGCTGAAGCACCCGTGCAACCTCCACCGCTATATATGATGGCTATCAAACCTGCCACGCGACAGACCCTCGCCAGGAACTATGATGCTTACGGAGACAGCTACACCGAACTAACTGATGAAGAAACTTTAAGGAAAGTCTTCGATAAAATGGATGGTGACGTAAGTAATTCTTTATTTAAAAATCAAAATATTTTTTTGTCTTGCAAAACTTTGCCCAGCGCTAGGATATTCTCCTGTCATGGTGCGCTTACAAACATGTTTACATTATTTTTCAATACAGGTGCAAATCTACCTCACACACCAAGAGATGCTGAGCTTAGACAAGGAAATATTTGGGGACAATAATCCGCATTCGTTCTTGCGTCCTTGCTCCATACATGTCACAGAGCTGGACAGTCTCAACGCCATTCTAGCTCGGATGTACGGGGCCAATGTCCTGGACTCTCCGTCCACAGACTGCACACATATTGTAGTCGCAAGCAATATTAAAAAGGCTGAACTAGATGTTCTTAAAACGTACAATGCAACGGTTGTTAGCGAAAACTGGTTAGAAACATGTTTTTCTGAGAAAAAATTTGTTCCAGAAGAAGAATTTCTTATGTGACATAGGTTGTATTTGTTTTTACAAATAAAATATGTTATTATAGAAGGGAGCTAACAATAAGAGCGGATTTAAGCATTAAGGTTTACCTACTTTACCAATTTGTGAAACTTTTTAGAGAAGTTAACTTTATTTTACATACTGGCTGGTTTCGCAATTTGCTAGCAAGCATCTATTTTATTATTATAATACAATAATGTATATTATGAATTATTAGATGATATTCGTACTTTATACATAATTTTTAAAAATTGTTTTACTTATTATCTAAATGGATTTTTTATTTTTTTGACTGTGTGACTAATCTTACCTATTATTTTATACGTTTATATTATAACTGTTATATAGGTACTTATTTTAATTGTTGTACTTCGCGTACGCAAGATTTGCAATTTTTATTGTTTTTACTAGAAATAAAATGTTTTATAGCAAATTGTGTGTTTCGTTTTACTTTTTATTATTGTAATATACATACGTAGTTTACTCAATGTCCACGACTCATATTTCAAGTATAGTTGTCAGCAGGTGAACCCAAAAATAATCTGAAAAAAATTCTTTGGATGTTTTAGCAAAATGTTAAATATGTAATAGAGAAACAATGTTAGCTACTGTACTACTTACATGGGATGTAGTTCGGCTACAGGTCGGTTAGCGCAGAAGTTGACCAACTGCTGTGCAACGTGTCGTGGGTTCGAACCCCGCGTCGTGCCAATAGTGTTAAGGGAAATACATGAAGTTTTGCTCTTTGAAAATTTGCCGGTGTTTGACCGTGTTTCTGAAAACATGTAAAGCCATTAGTCCGCCGTCTCACCTCACTGAGAAACAGCTACTTTCGTTAGTTTCGTAAGTCGTTTAATCTAATTTATGTCCACTCCTGTATTTAAGCAGAGCAACTTAACCATTGCGAAAATATCTCATCGGTTTTCTTCTCTTGCTTGGGGGCACCATCGTCGACAAAGAAAGTACCTATAAAACGACCAATCTAAATAAATATGCGCTCCCCTTAAGACTTATAATATAAGACTAAATAAAATTAAAAAGATGTTGTGGTTTGTTAATTCTGTTTATTGTACAATCAAAGGAAATGAGCCGCATAATGAATTGAATGCACGCGTGTCAGTAGCTGGCACTTACACAGAGTGCGTTTGTTTTACCAAAGGAGCAAAGGAAGCTTTATACTCCAAACACAATTACTGCCAACAAAGATACTTTGTCTGCTGTTATTAACTTACACTTCATTGGTAACTACGCAGTCTTGTCCCTTGTTATCAATGTTATTTCGGGCTGATTTTTCAATGGTTAATAAAAGTTATATGGGGAATGGTGATGATGCTGTCGCATCATGGCAGTATGTTTGTATAAGACAGTGATTATAGCAACAATTTTATTCTTCTACTTTTCGAAAAAAACGTTGCCCCACATAAGGATTTTCTCCTGTGTCGTGGGTGCAGTTACAAACATACAATTCCACATGCACATGACACGCAGACCCGGAACAACAATTTTTGGATCACACAAAGGGTTGTTCCGTGCGGGAATCGAACCCGCGACACGTAGCACTGCGGCCAGTTGCCCAGCCACCGCACCAACCGTGCAGTCAAGTAGGAAAAGCACTAAGTTTTAAACCTAGTACCTGTTATCCTTTTCGGTCGCACTCTGGCTAAACATGTTTTCCGAATAATCCCTTAACATAACGGTGAAATCCTTTTTTATTCTTGGACGTTTTTTGCGACAATTTAGTAACGTTTTTAATGATAGGAAAATAGCGCTGTGATTCAACCGTAGTTCGGCCTTACCCACCTAAGCCGCATAATAGGTACAAGAGTAGACCTTCACCTATTTTTGAGACAAACATGAGCAAATTTTGTGCCGTCAATGGGGATACATTCATATCTATCTATTTATTCAATAAGGAGATAACACAGTCTCTGTAGGTAACCGAAGACGCGCCGTGGACACGGGCAATTGAAATCCGAGAGCTAATTGGCAATCGCCGCTCGAGATGGAATATCATTTTCACGACACTATAGCCGACTAAATTGTTACGTGTTTCATATTTATTGTTTACCTACTTACAAATTTTCCAAATATCTTTCTATAAATATTTATATTTACTTACCAATTATTGTATTTCTTTGTAAGCACTCATAATACTAACCTATAGGTACTTTATGTAAGATAAATAGGTAGGTACTTATTCCTACAATTTTTTTACGAAAATAAAGGTAGGAAATTTCATAATGATTAATCAAACTTATTTGAAAAGCGTTTCAGATGTTGTACCTGCGTCACGTGATTGAGATTACCGGAAACCCAATCCCTATAGGTATCCCAAAATCCCTAAATAATACCTACACACAATTTTCACTTGTGTGTAGGTAGGTACTTTAATGTTTATGAATACACACACTACACACAGTGATAAAAATAAATAAAAGATGACAAATATTCAGTGCTACCTAAGTACCTAGGTAGGTAAATTTGACTATTGAAACTGTTGTTAACATCGCTACGTTTTTTAATGGCTTTGATATTAAAGCTTTGAAACTTCAGAACGATAGGAAACAAAAATGTTTATTGCTTCTTTACAGTTTACGTTATGAAGACGTGTCTTTGATAATGTTAAAAATATACACTACAAACACTTGAATATTACACAACAAGCGATTAATGTATCATTTTGCTCTGAAAAATAAAGCTTTACAATACAAAAAACGTTTGGTGCCGCCCGCCCACATCGACTGCTCCGCCAATCGTAAGGCGTGTAGGGCGGAGCGTTGTCTGCCACTGAACTTTTAAAACTTGAAGCCCACTTTACAGCCGTCAATCTCTGAAACGATATTTCAGCGTCAACATGACTCGGTGTCGCGTCTCATTAATAACTCAGTGATCCGTGGGCGCGGAACTGCTTGCTTGAACATGAATTAGGCAGGTTGTATAGTGATTCACTGAAGAACTATTTGCGGTAAATAAAATGCAAAACGAAGGTTCTAGTGAGGGAGAGAATACGGTTCGGAAAGCGCTGCGGACTCCGAAGTGCGCAAGATGTCGTAACCATGGTGTCATCTCGTGCTTGAAGGGGCACAAGAGATTGTGTCGTTGGCGGGACTGTCGGTGTCCTGGCTGTCTGCTGGTGCTGGAACGTCAACGTGTCATGGCTGCTCAGGTAGGTAAAGTAAAATGTTTGTTTAATAAACATGGTCTAAGTGCACTTAAGCGCCTGCTTCTTAGGTACTACTTAGTGTATAGTTTCGGTTACAAGCTTTGAGCTAAAAAATTCGGAGTCTGGAAAATTGTGTGGGCTGAGATTAAGTTGGTTTGGAACCTACCTAGTATTTTTAACGATGCAAAGCAATTTAAAGTTGTGTGATAGGTTTACTCTAGGCCGTTTGTGGCTAGGAAACATATTATCATCAACAATACCAAATAAGAAAAAAAAAATACTTTTAAAATATTTTATCCGTTTAAATCCTTAATAACGGTTGCTTCTACATCTTAGACGAGGAACTGTGTGTAGGTAGTAATTATGATAGGATTAAAAGTAGGTAAGTGAATTAAGTTATCTATCCTATTTTTAGAATTATTTGTTTCTATGATTTTTAATGTAGGTATGTAAGTAGATAACTTCCTTTCCTAATTAAGTAGTCGTTTAGGTACCATGGACCAAGAAGAAGAAGTGGTAACAATTACCCATTTTATTTTACCGACGAACATCTATTTCCTAACTAAATGTAGGTAGATATTCTAAGTCTTTATCATTCCATAGGTGGCACTTCGCAGACAACAGGGTGCTGGCAGTTCAGACGCTCGCGATGGAGAAGCTGCAGCTCTAGCCGCCCGCAAGAGAGCTTACCGCGCCCGACTGCGGTGCATGCAGATGTCCAGGACATTCCCAGTGCAACCATCCATCTACGGTGAGTGGAAATATTCAAATAACCCCTGTGGTTAATATAAAGGTAGCTTCAAATTTTCGGAGTAGGTATATCCCAGTAGCTGTAGGAATACATTTTTTTTATGGGATAAGTCGGCAAACGAGCAGACGCATTACCTGATGGTAAGCAATCGGCGCCGCCCATGGACACCCGCAACACCAAAGGAGTTACGAGTGCGTTGCCGGTCTTTTGGGGATAGGGGTTGCGGATATAAGGATTGGGAAGGGATAGGGGAAGGGGAGGGATTGGGCCTCCAGTAACCTCACTCACACGGCGAAACACAACGCTGTGGGTTATTACACGCCGGTATTCTGTGAGGCCGTGGTATCACTCCGGTTGAGCCGACCCATTCGTGCCGAAGCTTGGCTCTCCCACACTACACATACCTACTTTAAGATGAAAACAATACGATATTAAATCGGCGCACAAACAGTTTTTCTTCTCTGACAGCTCCGACCTAGAGGCGCGGAGGCGTAGGATTAGTGTTGCCCGCCCTCGCTTAATAGGATTTTATTCCTATCAGTACTTAGGTAGCTATTTCAGGCTTAAGATTATTCATGCTTTGGTTAGTAAACTGTCGTTTCCTTTTGTTTTGTGAGGATAAAATCATCAAATGACTTATCTCGTCCAGGCTCAGGCGGGAGGGTGTGTCAGACTCTTACCTCCTGCCTAAAAACCCGCCCGTTCCTTCTGCTGTCGAGGCCGCGGTACCTTAGTGGCCCCGCAACCACGGCTGAACATCGGCCCTGTAGGGCCTCGTTTGTAACGGTTTATTTTATATGAGGCGCGCGCGGTCCACTGGGTACTCTGTGTGTGTGTCCTCTCTGTGTCCTCTGGGTGGTCCAAAGAATGACAACTGCCAAGCGTTTCCTTCTGCCGGATCCGAAACATAGGAACCTGCTGAAGGTACTGTGCCTGGGTAAGCACCTGCGTCAGGTGGAAGATTAGAACGACATGACATCTCGCAAGTCACTCCACAACAAGGGCATAGTACCTAATCGTACCCAAAAATCCACAGGAGCGGTCCCAGGACCGATCCCTGTGAAACACCGCGCCTAAACCCTCGACCGGTTCCTCACGCCCCGGTAACTGTGGTCTGCCGACCATCCGTGTTTTCTCGGATTTGTCCTCTTTTGAAAGACATCTGGGCGCGTGTGGGCGGGGTTTAAATTTTAGTGAGGCTACAATCCGCGATCTCCCTTTATTAAAATCGGTTTATCACCTACACTAAAACCTGCTTCTAAGTGTACCTAAAACTTCTCTGAAAACTGCATCCAATTCAGTTCAGACCATGAAGCTAAAAATCCGGGTTATTTGCTTGCTGTTTCAAACAATCGCGAAAACATGTAGAGGCACATAAAGGTCAAATGAAAACCTCCTCCATTATTTGAAGTCGGTTCAAAATTATTGAAAATTCCGGGGTGTAAGCTCTAAAATTCGGAAAACCTACGTTTCTAAGAGGTATGTTTCAAGGATTGCACCCCGATCATTAATAGTATTTACCTAATAGTTTTGACTGCACGATTGGCGCAGTGGCTGGGCGACTGACAACGTGTCGCTAGTTCGATTACCGCACGGAACAACAGTTTGTGTGATCCACGAATTGTTTCTTCGAGTCTGGGTGGCTTGTGTTTGTGAATATGTATGTTTGTAAACGCACACACGGGAGAAAATCTAAAGGTGGGGTAGATATACCTACTTATTATTTTACATATATAAAATCCTATAGGTCGGTAGGTACAAAATATATATTATATTTAATTGTTTTAATTCAATTACAACTTAGACACTTAGGCAGTATAATATTTTTTAAATTAGAAATTAACCTTATTTTTTACATTTTTTATCTACGTACCCTACGTCCGATAACTACTAACACTAGTTAGTTTTTTTAATGAGTATCTAACTATCAATACCTAATAAGCTATTTTATGGATATAAGCGCCTATAATACACCCTCCATTACCGCCATGTGCACGTGTAGATATCTAAATTCTAAACGGTTATTTTGAAATGTAATGTATACTGTGACAGAGCAGGGTGTCCACACCACTCCGCAGCATGTTATTGTAGTAACCGAGCCGACACTGTCGAGTGTTTCGTTTCTCACCCGTGAAATGCTAAATGCGAATTAGCTGGATAAATATTTATTTTGGAACAACGGGAGAGAGTTAAATTAATGTTTTGGAGAAGAGCTTCATTTATTCATTAGGCTGAGCATTGTTCGTTCGAATGTTGTTAATTTTAAGAAGAAAAAATAACTTGGTTGGTTTCTTTTTACAGAGTCTAATTTTTTAAAGAATTTTCAAATAATAGTTTATGAAATTACTTGTATTTAAAGACAATTAATTGTTTATAATAGGAACTTTTCCGTAGTTCATTAATTCGATTTCTATTACTTAATATTTTACAGTCACCGCCGTTATACTCATCCTTAGGTACCTTTGTCTAAAATGAATGAATGAGTACAAACGGGCGACGCTTTTTAAGATTTCTCAGACTGATGTTTTAGCGCGACCCAACCATCGAAATCTACATTCTGAGGAAGCTAAAGAATAGGTATACCTAATTTTTTTATTTCTGATGTGTTTTTTGATAGATATTGGCGAACTGAGTCAATGTAAAAAGTAGGTAGCCCCATGTTGCACAAAATCTTTAAAATACAAAAATAGAGCACCACAGTCGTAATAAAAAATTTGAAAGACTTGAAAATGTCCCCGGTTCATTACAGAACAAAAGCTGTCATCTAACACTCGGCAACATTTCACTGTCTATTAACACAAAAACTACAATTTCTTTTAACTATTTTTATGGGCTCTAAAAAAGTGTGAAGATTGTTTTACAAGAGAGGCGGAGGCGGCTCTTTGTCGGGGTGTCGGATTACAGTAATACTGTTGACTGTAAACATGTCTTTCCGTTCTCTTGAATGATAGCTCCGCGGGTGCCAACAACGTCTTTACACATTTATGACATCTTGATAATATTCGTTTTAACGTGACTTTACGAGCAGCTTAACAAAAGTAACAGGTTGCACTAACATTCTATTAGAACAATAAAATGTACGGAATAAGTAATAGACTACCCACATAATCTACAAACATGATGAATAACAATTTTCATTAGCTTTAATTTCGTTGAAAAATAAAAATAAATTATTTATTTATTTAGGTATATAAAACTACAATTTTGAAACTTTTAGGTACTTAATGGTTATATTATGTTCATCTACCTTCCTCTTTACATTTTGTAATATTTCTAACGATCAGTGCCGGTAAGAGCCACTGACACCCCGAGCAATAATATTGTGGCGCCCACATGAGGGAAGCAATATTAAATGTTAAATTGTTGATCTGATCCCAAATAAAAAAAAATCCTAATAAAAAATATGCATAGGTACCTACCTATGCACAGAGCTTAGAACACAGTTCTGAGGGGGTTTGCACTAGGAGAGGCAAGAGACTCCAACTTCAGACTTTGGCGCTCCCCAGAATTTGTCGCCCTGGGCCATCGCCCCATCACGCCCCCCCCCCCCCTCCCCCCAAACGCCGGCACTGCTAACGATAACTAAATTAAACTAAAACAATGTCTGCATCACAAGATTTAATGTAAATAAATACAAATATGTACCTTAGTAGGTATAGGTACCTACTCCACCTAGCTACTGCAGCAATCACACAATTTTCCCCCGGTTTTAAAGTAGATAGTATGTAGGGTAAACATGCCAATTTTGGACAGTACCTAAGAGAAAAATAATGGTATTCTTGAAATGTTATTAATATTGTAAAAGTTTCAGTACCTACTAAACATGCTTAAAGTTTGAAGACCTATTCTTACACGATATTTCTACTGTGCTACTCGTGAGATATTGCAAACTGATATACAATAATAAAAAAAAACCTTTTTACCAATATTATGGACAGCAAAAATTCAGTTTTCGACATCCAGTAATGGCCTTAACCTAGTCATGGACACCCATTTATGGACATAATCCTAGTATTTTACGCCTAGTGCAAAAACTGTGATGGATTAAGGATTTGGAGATTCTGGGATTGGGGAGGGTTTAGGGAAGGGGAAGGATTGGGTCTCTGGTAATCACGCAAGCGGCGAAACAACGCTTGTGTTTGTTTCACGCCGGTTTTTGTGAGGCCGTGGTATCAATACTCTCGAGCCAAGCCATTCGTGCCAAAAGTCTCTTGTCTTTTTTTCAATTTTCATTTCTGATTCAGAGTTTTTTTAACAATTTCAAACCAAACAAGATTTAGGTTAAAAATATCTTGTTAAAATATCTTAATAATTGCTTCGGATATTTTAACCCGTTTTAACTGATTAAATAGCTCACCCCATTTCTAAAATAATAAATAAGTATTCTATTTAGAGGTGATTTTTCAATGGTTAGGTAGGTAAAAGTTACCTGAGAAATAATTATGCTGCTGTCGCGTCAGAATGTTTGTGTAAGACAGTGACAACAACAATTATATTCCTCAAATAACATTATTCATCTGACTATTGAAAAATCAGCCCTTAACCATTTCATATCGATGTCATAATTTTTATAATATACAACTAGCTGGTAGTACCTACAGGATGATAATTAGAGTAAAATTAGTTAAACCCTGAACATACAAAAGTACTTATAATTTAGTTACATCGCACCAGTTATAAACATCAATTAAAATCCAACAAACACAACCTCTCTGATATATAACAGGTGTGTGCTGTCTCCATGTCATAATTATCTAACCCAACAAACAACCGCACACCGCACTACCAAATAGCTAACAAGATCAACTTCTCTATCTATCTGAAAGAATGAAACAAAATTTGAAACTTTAAGGCTTTATTTTCTTCATAGACTGAAGAGAAAATTTTGTCATAGTCACTACGTAGTCAAAAAAATGCACAATTGTTCGACTCAACTGCATCAAGGTATTCGTGACATTCTGTACGAATTATTCAAAAAACTCAAGAGTCAAAAATCATTTATTCCAATTAGACCCTTACTTTTGAACGTCAAACAAAATTTTGAAGATATAGTGTCAGACTGTCGGTCAGTCATCTAGTGAAGCTATTTGCTCGTTCCAAAGTGTAGATTCCGATGGAGAAGAACGAGCAAGAAACTCCATGGTTACTCCATAAATTACGTAAAAAATAAAAAATAAATCTATTGCAAATAACATTTAATGTACCACTTTACAGTATGTAAGTTCAATACATAAATATAAAGCAATTTAAAACATAAAAATCTTATTCGAAGTGGCCTCCATTGGCTGCAATACAGTCCTTTAAACGTTGAGGTCAGTTATCAATAGAAGCACGCACCATTTCCATGGGAAAATTCTTCACTGCCAATCGTATGGATTGTTTTAGGGAGTCCAAATTATCATGACGTTTAGAGCAAGCCCTACTCTCTAAAGCTGACCATAAATCAGCTCTGATGAAGTCGGAAACGTTCGTTTCCAACCAAGACTGCGTGGACCGAGCTTTGTGACCCGGCGCCGAGTCTTGCTGGAAGGACCATTGTTGGTTATTGAACATGGTGTTGTTAAGGGGCTTAACTACCTTCTCAAGAATGGTATTTTGATACACTTATGCCGATGTTTTGATACCTTTTTCGCAAAAGTATAGCTCAGTCACTCCTTCATAGCTAACACCCCACCAAACCATCACTGAAGTCGGATAATGCCCACGTTGCACTCTTTCGACTAATTGAGAAGCTTCCTTAGAGCTTTGAGCATAAATACGGTCATTTTGTTTGTTAAAATGTTGCTCAATTGTAAAAATTTTCTCATCCGTAAACAAAATTTTTCTGTGACCTCCCTTTACGTACCGCTTCAGTACTTAGTTGTTTAGATTTTAACAGCCTATTCTTTTTTAAATTATCATTAAAAAATGTCCAGTGCGTCTCTTATAGGCTGCAAGTCCTAAGTCGTCTTTTAAAATACGCGACATGGTTCTAGGTGCTATCTTCATCTCCCGAGATAAAATCTTTTGCTTTCGGACAGGATTTCTTCGAATTTTTTCCCTTACTGCTTTGACCACCTTTTTCGTACGAACACTACGTGGACGGCCAGATCTTTTTCTGTCACAAACAGAGGAGGTCTCATTGTACCTATTAATAGCCCGGTACACAAACATTTGACTAATGCCAAGCGTGTGGAGAGTTTTAAAAATTGCATCTGGCTCCATACACACTTTGTGTAATGCAATCACAGCGATTCGGTTCTCTTTATCACCCCACTCCATTTTAATATCGCAAAATATTGAACAATTTATTGGCGCCAAAATAAGAAAACACGATGAAAAATTATATAAAAATAGTTTCCAAATTCAAATGTAATATATTGTTTATTTTAAATTGTAACAGTATTTATGGCCAGACTATGTAGATTCCTTTTCCGGGCGGGAGGGAGTTTCAGACTCTTACTGACTAAAAACCCCTCTGTTCCTTCTCCTGCTCTGGGCCGAGGTCGCGGTGCCTCATTGCGCTTACCCCGCAACCCCGGCTGAACATCAGCCCCGTACGGCGCGCGCGGAACGCTACGCGCCGTATCTCAGGCCTGGTTCTGGTCGGGCGGCGAGCTGTCCTTCCTCGCCGACCGCAGACCCGTGCGTCTATCTCTATGTCTAGATTGATAATTATGTTTATCTGACACCTTATCGAATATTTTTAAGTTTTTCCTAACATACATGTAGGTATGTATGATGTAGAATGGTACGGATCAAACTAATAGGTAAATATTACAAATATTAAATAAAACCTAAAACCTATTATATTATAATATATTTTGTACTGCGTCGCGTCGAGCCCGGCAACCGTTACCTACACAAAAATAATCCTTACAGCATGATTCAGTGTTCACATGCGACGACGGCGCGATGGCTTATTATCCGAATTGCTAAGCTATCAGGAGTTACACGTGCTATTGTTAGTTAACCATAAAAGATATGCTGTAAAACATTTTTTTTAGATAATTTTATCTAGAATATTTCCGTCATACATAATTTCTATGTAACTTTAACCATTAGGGTTACACACGCGACGGAAACTTACAAAAGGTAGTGACTCCTCCCGTTTTCCCTTCACTGTTTTGCTCCTATTATTTTTAGCGTGATGAAAAGTATTCTATAACCTGCCCAGGAGTATAAAGAATAATTGTACCAAGTTTTGTTAAAATCCGTCGATTAGTCTTTGTTTCTATAAGGAACATACAGACAGACAAAAATTTTACTGATTGCATTTTTGCCATCAGTATCGATCACTTACCTATCGCCCCCTGGTAGTTATTTTGAAAATATATTTACCTAATGTACAGAATTGACCCCTCTACTGATTTACTATAAGTAGGTACTTATAGATAAAAAGGGGCAGCGGAATTCAGCCGCAGATCAGGTAGCCATTTAAGGTTATTTCGAAATTCTGAGTCGTGAGCATATTTGCGCAGTCAAAATACACATTGGAAGTACTCAAAGGCACTTAAGCTTGTCTAATAATTATTATTCTTGAGTGAGTTCAATACAGCTGGCATCAGCATGGGATAGATGGATAGACAAGATGAGATTGTAGACACTAAAGCAATTTTTGTATAAATGGCCGAGATATTCTGGAGACGCCTCAGAACAGTCAGATGCAGTCGAGTTAAATTCTCAGTAGATCCTTTCCACTTTAAGTTCGCTTCAGTACTAAAGTCTCTCTTCTGCACAGTTCATACCTGTAGTCCGTCCAATTTACATTTCTCAATTCAATTAGTAGGAGGTATCTTCATCATCATCTTCAAAATCATTACCTACCTTTCTCATTTCTCTTATTTTGTTTGAATTAGCAGGTAGCAGACATAACATACTTTCACTTGCGTACACAGGTGATCGGCCATATTCAAATGATCCAGCTTGGAATGAGCGTGTCCGACGGCGCAGAGCTTTCGCGGACGTGGAATTAGATCGTGGAGCTGCGCCCTTGCCACCGCCACCTCCGGGCCCACCCGCCGCTCTACTCTGCAGGAACCTACTCGCAGCTTTACTCACCACCTACGCTCCATTACCTAACAGTCAACCTCAAAGACAAAAACTATCTTTTTCCATAGAGTCTATAATAGGTGTACAATAATTCTCACATTACTTGCTTCAGAATGTTCAGGATGTTTTAATTTAATATGAATGATGTTAAATAAAAAACAAGATATTCGAACAATGAGTGCTTTATTAACGAAATGTTTGGTAAAAGAATGTCTATTGTGAGGTCATCATATTACAACCAGAACCTGATTTCAAACAATTTATTACTGATATAGTTATGTTTTACATTTGAATTTGTATATTTTAAAACATACTTATATAAAATGAGTACAGAATTTTTATTTCAAAAGTGAGTTGTATAAATATATTCTTCCAAAATTATAATTTTTAATTTTGAACAAACTGCCTAGGGTTAGGCCTTAAAATAGAGGTAGGTTATGTCTATTATGAGTTTATACGTCTGTACTCACTTTATGTAAAACAAACAACAAAATATTAATTATAAATTATGGTGTGCAAATTTGTACCGGACTTACCTGAAATCATGTAGGATTTACAAAACAAACATATTATTTGCAATTTCGGTTATTTTCATGAAATAACTTACACTTTTGCCTACAGGTGACAAGGATTTACATTTAAGTATTTAAAATATATTTATTTTTATACACGATACAGTTCCACGCATAGATTTCCTATTGCAATTTGCAAGAGAACTATCTATTGGTAGTGATTTTGTAAATAAAAGTAGTAATATAATAATATACTATACATATATATAATAAAATATTAATAACATAATATAAAACATTGACTTATATGCGTTTTAATTTAATATAGTATGTAGTTAATAGATAATGGATAAAAATAAATAAAAAATTGCAGAACTAACAATATTAGTTTTATTTAGCGAAAGATTAATAAATATAAGAAATTCACATTGTCTACATTGTGTTTAGATGTTGATAATGCTTCAATTTTAAACGAGTAGGTCCGAGTGCAGGGTCTGTGATAAAATAATTGCTGTTGTGGTCCAAATTGTGACTTGGTTTCTGAATTTAGTCTGCAGCAAAATGAGTGGACCGTCATTCATACCGCCGATATCGCTTCGCAATGAGCAATGTCACCTCAAGGGCAGAAGAACAGTTTGGTAACTAGTTTCTAAAAACTTTATCTGTTTTTATAGAAACGAAACAGGTTCAAAACGCCTATGAATTCGTGGTGCAAAAACAATCCCTATTAAAATACGCTAGCATAATATTTACTCTAGCATAGCAGCTATTTTATTCCAAATGCAAGTGTCTATTTCACTACAATCTGGATAAATTTGTACATTGAAAGTATTTCGTATGAACTATGTTCCACTATTGTAGTACTCCAGTAAGTTTATAACATCCAGATAAAGTTAATGCAAACGTTTTTTAGATTTTATCGAAATACAGATTTAGATATATGGTGGGCAGAGAGGGACGAATGAAATGTCACTTGGAAACAATTATTTTATCTCAAGTCACCCTTTGGGTATATGGGACCATTGTTATAAAGACGTATGGCGGAACCTATTCAATGATGAAGTAATTCATAATGGTTAATACATTGACATGAACAGCTACAGACAACTGTTGAGCGCAATTATAAAGCCCCGATCCAAAAATCCTTATGGATAACATATACGTAGACGTATTCAATCAGTGTGGCTCACGCGACCGTTGCAAGTGTTCGCATTTAAACTTTATAAATTAACTTCATTCCAAAGACATAAACGGAATGATCCTCTATGTAAATGCTATAGTATAAAAATATTTTCAGCGCTGAGCTCAACTCTGTAATTGAATATAATATAAGCTCAATCCAAATGATTAACTAACGTGGACAATGTGATTATAATATTCATATAAATAAATACAACGTACGCATGTTTTGACAATAATCCACAACACAATATTACAATTTAACGCGACACAAACAATCTACATTTATATCGACAATGCATCACAATTAATGTTCGTCCAAACGATACAACTATAATATTTATAATAAAATACTAACTATGCCTCAAGGAAGGGAGTGCCTTACGAATGCCGCTTCACTCACACATTCACGCATGCGATCACTTATCCAACTATTATCACGGTTTTTTTAGGAAAAACAAACATCTACATTAAAAAAATCATGACCATAAAATCTACTAACCTTAAAAATAAATTACGAGGCCACCCGTAACATATAATCGATATAAAATGGATTCTACTTAAAAAATAAACAATGTGTCTCAAATTTATCCGAAAGGTAGCTACAGTAATTTAATGTTCCTACGGGTACCGAGACGTGAAACAGCTACCGTATGGACACGACGGCTCGGTGCGGCCGCACCTACCTGCGAGTCGTCCGGGCTTCGTTGGCACATGACACGGGATGGGACTAGACAGGACTCAGGATAGGAACTCAGCGGGTCTCAGGGATCGGGGATATCTCCTACTCGATACAATCACGACGTGTATATAATATGTATATCTAAATATTATAATTTAGCGATTCGCAAAACTAAAAGTATAGCAACACTCGACACTGACGTTTTATACTGAGCCAAAAGACAGAATTTAGATTACGGAATGTTAAAATTTCTTTTTATCCCCGAAATACCATATTAAATCGACGCTCCCTATACTACGATTGCAATTTGTTAAATATACTAATGTTCATTCGAACTACATAATTTCAGACCCCGTATCTGAAAAAAAAATTAAATGATATTATAACAAGTGTTTAAAGTCAGACTTTTAGCTTTTCATAAAACAAAAAAATAACAATTTTACTTGAATATAATAATAATATACATCGCAATATGTATTTACATATACATAATATTATTTTAATTAAATATACACGTAAATAGTACTTTATATCAATCATAAAGTTGACCTGCGCAGCGGACAGTCGCGGGCGCGACGCACACGAGTACAAAATGTGTAAATATAGCTTTGTGAGAGTTGCACGGACCGCACCACACGTCGCCCTGCAAGCGTCCACCCACCGGCCAACTCACACATACAATTCCATTAAACAATATACAACGTAAAAATACTATTTGGTATATTATATAGCAGAAATCTAGCCTTCATAAAATCTATCAAAGCAGTATATCATATCTACACTGACACAGACATAAAATCATCATACACATATATTAGTCAAAAAAAAAAATCCAGTCACAAATCACAGTTCACATAAATTCTCGATTTTACTAAGTCTTTGTAATTTATATAAAATAATAATAGTTAACACGTCAATTTTAAATTGTAATAAAATATATTTGCGATGCTCTCTAGCTAGTGGGTGTAGATAAATGCTTTTGGACAAATCAATTACCGAATGACTGTTCATTTGAAATCAACTAAAAGTAGCAGCATTTATGTTAGTGAATTATAAATTAAACACGTGCTGTATTTGTGTTGAGCAGTGAATGGCATCAGGCAACCTAAGCTAAACGATTACGAGCAAAAGGCGAACGATGTGACTGGCGATGCGAGTACTTGCGATGTCTACTACGCAAGTAGCTCGCGATATGATTATACTTGCGTTATGTAGTTACTGGTATCGATTCGATATCATTTCTTATCAATATCAATATTATGTTTACCTTACTACTGCTTGTTTAGGTAATTCCTATGATGAGACTCGGATGATTCGATGTGTCGTTATTTAAAACTTGAAACTATAGAACCAATTTGCAAAATTCAAAATAAGAATGAATCATATTTTTCATAAACACGTCTCATCTTTTTGTTACTAACTAGAAACTATCTCTAAATTTCATGCAATTACAGTAGATATACCACATCTAACTCGGTAATAATCACCGTGTTACAAAATTTAGTGAGTAAAACTACAACTAGAAAGGGCCAATGAATGTACACTCGTTACGATGGTTATACAAAGAGGCACGTAAGCATGCACCGTGCAACGTGAGTGTAACAAGATACGAATAGAAAGCCTAGCACCCCACGTATACGTGTGTACGCAGACCCGGCCTGTGCGTTGTGCGTCTGTCGTGCAAGCCGAGCGGACCCATCCAAGCTACGATTACTTTATACTCGGTGCACAATACACTTATTAAGTGATTACGCCGCTTCTAAATGTACGTCTCGTCGAACGAAAAACAATTTCAGGTACGAACAGAAGAATGAAGTGTAACAATTTACAATCTAGATTATATTCTCTGTCGATAGGTACAAATGTGTAAATATCCTCGCTAGTGTAGTGAGGTCAGTGTGTTGGCACATAACGCGGCGGACAGGCGGCGGCCGGCCCGAGCGAGTGTTCCCTACGCGCGGGTGCCGCGCCTGCTGCGACACCCTCAATGTCTTCCCGACCCGTGCTGACATTGGTTCCCCTGCAACACACAACGCCGTCAGCGCCACCTCCCACTGTACGCCACCAATAGCTAGTCAGCCAGCCAGGCATCTCTACTTACCCAAACGCAGTGATGACGTCTATATCCCGCACATGGCAGACAGGCGCACGCTGAGCTGCATGGGAAACTGGTCGGTGAAATGGCGCCAATTTTCCTCGCCGACTTGGTTCTTGAAACCGTGCAGGATTTTGGTGAACATCTCCTTCAAATCGTCCTTAGGGTGCGACCACGAGGCGACAGCGTCGCAGAAGAACATGAAGTCTTGCACAACCCCGGCAGGGTTGACCTGAATCATCTGACAGATACCACGGAACGCAGAGTCCTTCTCGTCGTTGTCGCGAATATTTCGCAGTGAGGTGCACCTGATACAAAATGCAGTGTTGTAAGGAAGAGTTCAGTGGATCGTGTTATTGTGATCACTCCTTAGATGATTTTTCAATAAATTAAAACATACAATGGCGAAAAATATTCATGCCCTTACGTTACTTAAATAATGCGACGTTAAGAAGAGACTTTGAAAAATCATCTAATCTAATAATTAATAAAATATCTAAATATATTGATGAAAGTAATCAAGCGTTAATAAACTGTGTACACTATTAAAGGGAAACTCGAGGAAAACATAGAATGGATTATTAATGTAAATAGCAAAAAAAAATTGAAACTGGCACACAAACATATTTGTATGGGTATTGGAACTCTGATCATTCCAAACTGTAAGCAAATTATAAATAAAATATATAATATTAAATAAAATCAACTAGACACAGTAGAAGTAGTAATAAATAAAATTATTCAATAAGATGAGCATGTTTGCATTTGAAAGTTAGTCAAATAATTTGTCTTGCAGTTTGGTGTAAATAATAGTTTATATTGTTTAGAAAGCGGATGGTGTTCAACACATATAAAGTACAGCACTGAAAATAAAATGATCAAACAGCTTAAATTCCACCCAAAAAACTTTCCCCCAAGTGTGGCCTTACATAATCACAGAATTAATATTCTCATGCTTGGTTCAACTTAAATCAGGAACAACAAATCAAAACAATAATATTAACAAGCCATGGACAAACACCATCCACAATCGAAATAATACCGGTTAATAACTTATTCAATATTAAACGTAATAGTAATATAATATAAAGTAATAATAAAAAAAATGACTACAGACCACTGGCGTACAAATTGATGTAAAACGGGTGCGACGTCGTGGGGGCACACATAACCTAGCCGACCGATAGTAATCGCTACACGCCACGACATACCGAGAACAAAACCAAGAAAACAAATCAACAAACCATTCAAAACATATTAAATTACATAATTCAACAGCAACAAATTAGTGTTACAAATGGAAAAACGTGAAACAGTCGTATTTGCTAAAGAATCCATCAAATTATATAAGTATCGCATGTTTGACAAAAGATGGCCCAGAATTTGTTCAGAGTTAAACATTAGGTAAAAGTGGTGTATTGATGAAACAACAACATAACGAACTCATGCAAGCTGATGATTACACTGCGAGATCTACGCCATCTTTCACATCAGGCACACACTTCACCTTTCAGTTCCATTTTATTTCCATTATATTTACAATTTACCCCAAAAACATAAAAAAATATATTGATGAGGATAAATAAAGCTTTCAAAAATCTACTGTTTGTGTTATATGTGGAATATATTAATTGTATACAATAGAATACATGTTCATAAATATATGTTTTGTAGAAAAAGTGGTATACAATAATAATATAATCATGTGTTTAGTACTGAGTTAGTCTCTCTTTACATCATATAGGTATTGTGATACATATTATATGATCTGCCAGGTAAGATATAGGCAGGGAGTACTACAGCAAACACAAAATGGGGTATACAGATAAACATGAACATCACAACAACTCAATTTAAAACATTGAATAGTAACATATACATAAAAAGTATACATAAAACATGGCTGACACCAAGAAGTCACTTATTGGATATACTTCTAGCAAATAAAACATTACTTTTTGTTATTCTTAATTTTTTAACAAAATAAATGCCTAATTATATTAATCAACACAATCACTTACCTGTATTTTCAAGAAGAGTCTTGGGAGTATTTGGTCTGTTGATAATTTCAACCAAATGGCTCAAAACTAGAGGAATATACTTTGATGTTTCAGGCCCTGGAATAATTATATTAAGTCATGTGATTGTAAACAAGTCTTGAATTATAATTGAACATAACCATTGTTAAACACTTACCTAATTTAATGCTTATTTCGCCGATCGCCCAAGTGGCATTATTACATACAGAAATGTATTCTGGATTGAGGTTCATACCGAGTATTGGTAGAAACTCTGGTATGTAAGGAAGTACATGTTGGAAACACGCCTTGGTCAAGTCACCCAGCAGCGCAAACGACGACTGACGCACCTGATGTGATGAGAACAACTTAAAATATTTACTCCTATTTAAGACAAAGAATCCCATCACCCAATAAGTGTTAGTTACTGTTAATTGTATGTTACAAGATATACAATGAGTATTAATGGTTCTGGTTGATGAAATAAGTGGTTCTTGACCTCAGTTGCAAAATGAAAAAATGCAAGAACAAGTTGCGCGATCCAAAGATTTGTGCCTTACAAGCCAAGCTCTCTACAGTAAGTAGAGAAACTAACAGTAATGAAGCAAGGCTTGATGTGAAAGATTTCATCAAATCTCAAATAGTAAAATTCTGAAATAATGGTGAAGACCAAATACTGATTTTACATTGAGCTCTTAGTAGATACTTTTAATTATCTAGTCTTTCTAGCTACAGATTTCAACTTTGAAAGTGTTGCATTTACTTAAAATTATGAAATGTAAACATATAATGTAATAGTTAGATAAAATTAGCTTCATTACATTTTTTATGAAAAATTAGCAATTGAAAGTATAAGAATTTATTGCATTTGGACAACGCAACAAGTCAATTTACTAATAAGATTAAATATATATTGTGATACATTAAGACTCCATAATACCTTGAAATAGAACAAATACCCTATGCGCCCATGTCCCTGTGAGTAGATAAGCAAGAATCACATACAAGATATACCTCAAGCATCGGATCCTGCATGCATTGGTAGAGCAGCTGCATAAGGTTGGAGTTGAACACCAGGTGGTCTATGTGACCATCCAGGCCTTCTGCCAACCCACTCAGCAGATCCAGCGCCACAATCATGAAGTCCTTATCAGGTGCTTCAAACTGTTCTGGACTTTGTGTGTTTGCCTGAAAATATACTTGTGTTACTATTTAGGAAACTATCAAACACAGTTAATTTCCAATTTAATATTCTTATTATAATTAATATTTTAACCATGCATTTATTATGTTTATTAAGAAACTCTTCTTGTAATAATCATAAGAATGTATGGATGAGCATAAAACTGTGATAAGTTAAATGATATCTATAAATATGCACTCTATTTGTAATTATAATTAGGTAAAAAGTTCTATATTCCATTGGCAAAGTGACCATCACTTATTTATTAGCCAAGCTAATAACAACCAGTTAGATTTTACGTTTTCACACAGTATAATTATAACACTTTTTGCAGATGTATTAAAGTTGATTACTTTTAGATTTTTTTTTTCTTTTGATAAATTCAATGGGATTTTATTCCATACCTGTTATCATTAAGATATACTTGAGTCATCATTATTTTGTATTTATAATAGACCCTACAAAGATATTTGTTGATAAAGCATAACATTCAAGATAACTGAAAAGTGGAATAATGGTTCATTCAACAAATTCTGTTGGATCCCTTATAAAATGTAACACTAAGGGACTAACCATTATAACAATATGATTATTTATGCAATATGACTATTTACACAACTTTAAGTTACCGACATATTAAATCCACACAAATTTCTGTAACTAGAAATATAAGCTATCCAAAATTCTTGAATAATTATATAAGTAAATGGTTCAAATGTGTTCAAAATGTTACTGAATTTAGATATTACTTACTATATTTTGATTTAATGTTTGTTCTATTAATGATACACATCTTCTGAACACTGGTTCGCAGTATGGGAGGAATCCTGATTGAAGAGCTGTAGCCACAGATGACAGGCACTGTAATCAATACTTTCTTAAGTACCTATTCAAACAATTTATTTTACAGACTGTATTTGTTTATATCATACCTCAAGAAGTGGGAAAAGATCCTTATCTTCATCCTTCAAAAAGTTCCACTTATTGATAAGTGGTGGCATCAACATGTTGATATATTCTGGTTTGTTGAGGTGGTGACCCACTGAATCAGCTAGTGTACCAATAGCGTCATACAATATCAGTAAATTCTTGTGTTGATATTTGCTGAACGCGTACACAAGTGTTTGTAAAATGAAGCCTAAGTAGGGAACAAGCTCTGTGCATGCTTCTTCCTCGAGGGTGGCGAAAGCTGAACACGCCGCTTCTTGTACTCGCTTGTTGTTGTCTAACACGCACTTTAGTAACTCAGTCATCACAGGCTTCAGGTATGGATCATGTGATTGAGATACAATCCAAAGTGAATAACGAGAAAGTGTCCAGCAGGTGATTGCGCGCACCAGGGCCTTGCGCTCGGCCAGACAGCATACCAGGTATGGGACCAAATCTGGTAGATGTGGGACCATACCATCCATGCAGCCATCTGCCACAGCACCCAAGGCTAAAATGCCACTCTCCTGAAAGAAAAAACCGAGTTTAAGTTATTCAATATAGAAACACGCATCGAAAATGTTTTTTAAACATTTCATACCTTTATAACCCAATCTTCGTGGAATAGTGTCTCTTTAAGTATCGGGAAGAGAACAGGTAGTAAGTCAGCGCGGAACACGTTGGCAAGCACGTCGAGAGCTGCCGCACTGCATTTACGTAAGTTCCAGTCCGACAACGAGCCATCATCTGCGTCCGCACCGCCGTCGTCTTCGTCGTCTGACTCGCCACCTCCCGACATATTGCTGTCACCTGCTCCAGCTGAATCAAAACACAGTTATTAAGTAATTACAATACAAAACAATGTACAAGTTGTAAAATGGAGACATAAAATATTTAATCTTACCATTATGTTTGACTGTGTGTGATCGTGGCTTGTGGAATCGTGGTCTTATGTCGGATTCCCGATCAGGTTCTGCGTCATCTGCATCATCGTCACGATCACCTCGTAGTAAGATCACATCCATTTCAGAATACCGCATACCTCGTACTAAGATAGGCAGAAGAGCTGGTAGTCTGGGGCCCAAAACCTGTGAATATAAAAAAAAATTTATAAACGAATCATGTCACAACTGTGCTTTTTCGCTAAAATTGACAGATAGTAAGAATTGTTTGTAACTATTAAGTTTATCAAAAAAGCATGTAACTAAACTACATTAATTCATTATTATCAATATTTTCAAGGTTAAATAACTCATATTAAAGCAAAAATTATAATTACCTCACGGCAAATATTTTGATCAGCTAGTGTGAGCCAGAACTCACAAGCTTCTAAAGCAACACCCTCCTCAGGATCCTGGGTTCTCACCAGCATGTACTGTAATATAAAAATATGAAACATGAAATAAAATTTAATTTACATTTATTTATTCTACTACACAAGTAGTTTTTGTTTACCTCAATAATGTTAGGTAAGTGAGGGATAAGTCTGTCCAATCGCACATCCAGAAGCAAGACTAAAGCATGACAAACATTTTTCCTGACATCTGAATCCTCATCAGCTGCCAAGTGGAATAAATTCTGAAATTAAGATAATATAATTTAGTAAATAGTATGAATTATGAAGAGAACATGCACAGTTGAGCAGTACAATTTTTTTATATTTTGCAGTTGGTCTTACCTCAATGAAAGTATCAATGTGCAGCATGAGAGCTTGTATTTGGCCCGTGATAAAGTAGTTGACACAAGCAATAGCGTGACACCTGATTTTAGGTGAAGAGTGGCGGAAAAACTGCAGGAATTTCGGAATCAACACATTCAGTGGTCTGTTCAATGCATCGCTGTCTAGAACATCTCCTGTGTCTTCACATATCTTTTGGAGAGCCCCAAATGCTCCCTAAAATTATGATACAATTATATTGATATTAATATGATGCAGACACTATTCAATTTCAAAAATAGTTTTCATTAACTCACTGCTATTTAGGCTACCTTTACATCAATTTTGGGAAATAATACCATTTCAATTACAACAAGATCAATATTTCAACAAATGTTTTCATAAAATGAGGTCATTTCAAAGTTACTAATTTTTAAGCAATGATTTAAAAAACTGAGGAAGTGATTAACTTACTTGTACAGGAGATGTAAGAATATCATAAATATAGGCAAAATAAATACATACCTCACAAACATTGTAGTCTTGTGAATCAAGCATCTGACATAAGGCTGGTAACAGTTCAGGCCACTTAGTTAGCTCTCCCTTGCTAGCTATAGTGGTGATAATGATACCCACAGTAGCTCGAATCAAGGGAGAAGGATCGCCGACTGCTGATAGGCATTCTCGTTTTATGAATTCCGCAACTTCAGGCAGAAAACTGTTGTAATGTGCTTTGACATTATTTTTCAAAATCAAACCACTTAAAGATCTTGTAGGTTCTTCTTCACTGACAAGTTTAGTCAAGACAAAAATCAAATAGTTGTTAAAGTCTGGGTACTTGTTCAATTCTTCCAATTTCTGATATTACATTGTTAAGAAAATAAAGGTTGTCAATGGCTGTCATGTCGGAAAAATCGATTTTATCGCAAGCGTCTAGATGAAATGAAAAGTTGATAAAACAGCATTAATACCTACTTTTACGATAAATTGCATTGAAATATGAAAACTTTGATAACGATTAGTATATAAATAAAAAATAAAGCGGTTAAAGTTGCAAAAAATATCCACGCCGATAGCTGTAAAGATGTGAAAATTATGAAAAGGATACTTGTTGTACAGCCCTCTGCGTAGCTGTATCTGGTGATTGAGACTCTTTGAGAAGTGTTAGTATTTGTCTTAGTCCTTCTTGTTCTGGTTTCCACTCCATTTTCATAATATTTCTACGAAACGGTTTTATTTCACTCGGTCCCGTAAAGATCAACCATGCCAAAATTTGTAGAGTTACCAGTTGAAATTATTAAAATGAAAAGTTGTTTTATTGTGCCTTTAGCAATTTTATCGAGAATATTTGTCAAGCCGGGTCATTTTTTGATTCTTCGATAGTTAGATATACTTTCGATATTTACTACTAAAAACTTATAGGATGTATAGTTTAAATGGTTTTTAAACACAAATATTTAACGTTTTCACAACTTATTTCTCAAAATTGGAAATATTGTCTATGACTACATTTCATTCGAACGGCTATTTCGGATTAATCGGAAACTGACCACAATTTAACATTATTTTAGTTTTACATAAAAAGAGTATCGGCGTGTTAATATCGTAATCCTTTAAAAATTAAAAGTACAATATCTGCAGAATTCATAGACAAATTAAAAAATCTTAGACAGAAACGTAGAAAATTTGCAACATATACATTCATACATCATCTGCCTGATTTCATCCACAGCTGGACATAGGCCTCCCCATTCCCCAAATGAACGCCACTGAGTTGAATGCATAATATATTTTATAGCATATTCAAAATTTAATAAAATTTTAATTTTAAGCTGAAATCTGCTGTATCCAAATTTGATGTGATCTTTGACTAATGCTGGTAGAGTGGCAACACTTCATCAATTTGTCAAAAAAAAAACTTGAAGTTCTGAAGAAGCGCGTGTTTATATTTTTGAATTAAAGTTTTCAATTAAAATTATTCAAATAACTGCTAAAGAAAGTCAAGTAAAATGCCTAAAGTGAAAACAGAAAAGAAGAGTCGTGTTCATAATGAAATTGCTAAGCAAGGTGATTGTTAATAATAAGGTTATATTTAGCTCTCCGAATTATTTTTGTTTTAAAATACTATGTTAATAACATAATATGAATATATAATAATAATGTAACTAATGTGTATTTTAATAATTCTTTTAGGTATTCAATTTAATAAGGATTTTGGTCAACATATATTAAAAAATCCTTTAATTATAACTTCTATGTTGGATAAAGCTGGTTTAACACCTACTGATATTGCTCTTGAGATTGGTCCTGGTACTGGTAACATGACAGTGAAGTTACTCGACAGAGTTAAAAAAGTTGTTGCTTGTGAAATTGATACAAGGTAAACTTTCTTCATAATTTAGTTGAAACACTTTGTTGTGACATGTTTGTTTTGCTTTGATCTTAGCTAATCAATGTTTTTTTGTAGATTGGTTGCTGAACTTCAAAAGCGTGTTCAAGGAACCCCTTATCAAGCAAAACTTCAAATTATTGTTGGAGATGTTCTTAAAACTGAATTGCCATTCTTTAATATTTGTGTGGCTAATGTACCATATCAGATCAGTTCTCCATTAGTCTTTAAATTATTACAGCACAGGCCATTCTTTAGGTGTGCCATTCTCATGTTTCAACAGGAATTTGCACAGAGACTGGTTGCAAAACCTGGTGATAAGTTATATTGCAGACTCTCAATAAACACACAATTGTTGGCTCGAGTTGACATGTTGATGAAGGTAACAATAGTATACCCAGATTATAAATTAAATCACCAGCATTCACACACCTATTGTCCTTCTATTGTGTCTAATATTACTATCATTGAAAGGTTTATATTTACTATTATTTATAACTAATGATAAAAAAATTACAGGTTGGCAAAAATAACTTTAGACCACCTCCAAAAGTTGAGTCAAGTGTGGTGAGGATAGAGCCAAGAAACCCACCTCCTCCTATAAATTTTATTGAATGGGATGGATTAACTAGGATAGCATTTGTTAGAAAAAATAAAACATTAGCAGCTGTTTTCAAACATGGCACAACTATGGCAGTGCTAGAGAAAAATTATAGGGTGCATTGCTCCCTTCATAATAAGGTAAGATTGACTAAAGTTGCATTGTCACTAATACTTTTTAATTGCACCTTATCTATGTATTTATGTGTAATTATTTTTATAACACCCCCTAACCAGCTGTATACTGTTCCAGGAAATACCAGAAAACTTTGACATAAAGGAAAAGGTTCAAGAAATATTAACAAAATCAGAAACAGATCAAATGAGAGCCAGAATGATGGACATAGATGACTTCATGAAAGTGTTACATGCTTTCAATTCTGAAGGCATACACTTTGCATAGTATATTAATTTAAGAATTAAATATTTTATAACTTTTATACTGTTTTAATCGCTATTATTGATAAAACTACCAAACAAAATAATCATGCCATAACAGATGAAAAGTTCGCATTATAAATATATATTTTAGGTAGTATTTATATTGGAGATTTCTTGAATCCCTGGGAGGCATAATCATCAGCTTTATGTTGGGATCTGAAGGGAAATCCTGGCTGCCCTGGCAGAACTAATGGCTTTGACTTATGTACTCTCCAGCCTCCCTTCTTAGTCCAATCCTGCAAATAATTACAAATATACATAGGTACATGTTCTTGTTTTGTACATAAAACTTAAATTGTGAGAAAAGCTACTTTAGTTTTTTACTTTAGAAATTCCTTCACAGTCCTAATCAAATGAAGATATTTGAGAACTATAATTATTAAATTAGCTGGGTAAAAAATACTTACATTTCCATTATATTTAAAATAATAATGAGTACAAAGTATTCCAAAACCGATTAGTCCCAACTTTCCAGTTATGTATCTATAGTCAGCAGCGCGTGATGCACCCTGTAATATAGGTTATAACCATTAAAATATTTTGAATACTACACTGTTTACAACAGATAGGTTACTGATGTTATGTAATCTCACCAGCACTGGCGTGAGCGCCGAGTACAATTTGTCTAAAGGCATGCGGTAGATACGGCGGAATATATTGGTGCGTTCTCTCCAATATTCTTCAACATGCACAGGTTCATTGGGAGCCAAGACTTGATCCTTCAACCACTGCTTGCGCCAAGCTCTCTCAACATCGGTCATACCAAGGCATCTTTCACGTTCTGATGCCACACGCCCGGCAATGGCCATAGGCTTCACGCCCGCCGTTTGAGCCATGTTGACGAAATGCTATGAAAGCCTGTGCCGATTATTATTCTGTTTCTTTAAAAATCTTCAGGCTAAATGCAAGTCGCAATCAGTTGTTGACACTTGACAGTTGGCATAATTTGACAATATAACAACATGACAATGACATTAAATATTAAATCTACACTTGAAAGTAGTTGAAATTTAAATGCTTGAGTAAAATATGACCTTTCAATTGACGGATAAAGGAGTTTTATAGTTTAAGGTCACATGATGCAGCAGTTTCAAATCTTTATTTGTAATCAAATTATATAATTTTGAGAACACTTGCAACATTTGTAGTGGTGCTATTCAAAACGGCAATACCATCACGAATCTGTGAATTTATTGTCTGTTATAGTGTCTGTGATAAAAAAATTAAAAAAAAAAAGAAAATCTACTTGGGTACGGTGTTGGTGATAAGTCAGATATTAAAAAAATCTCAATAATCTTTTAATCCAGAAGTAATTGAAATATCCTGTCCTGTTCAAGATGCCTCGTTACCATAAGGTAGAAATTAATAAAACAGAATGGATTGTCCCAGAAAGATATCAAATGCTTACACCTGTGGGTTCAGGTGCTTACGGACAAGTTTGGTATGTGTTTATGAATATATTCGGCAATATGCCAGTATTTATTTGTATTTGTTGTAGGTACTATAAGTAATAATCTTGATTGTTTTAATAGCAATTGAAATATGCCTAGCAACAAAATATGTAATATTAGGTACATTGCCCCTACGTGGGCGTGCAGATTAAGGTGTTAGTCTGTTCTTGAAGTGAATAATTTGTTTACAGTTCCGCGATCGATACTCTGCATAATATGAAAGTGGCAATTAAAAAATTGGCGAGACCGTTCCAGTCTGCCGTGCATGCTAAGCGGACTTATCGCGAACTGAGGATGTTGAAGCATATGAACCATGAGAATGTTATCGGTAAATAAATACGAAATTATATTTTGATAAATCATATGTTTAGTATTTTTAAATCTTGAGATGTTTGAGAACCATTATACACTTTTGTTCTAAATATCAGCTTTTGTAGATTTATTACTGTTATGATATTTGACACCTGGTCCAAACATGCTTTAGATACATAAATACAACTACTTCTATTATCACTTCTACACCAGCTGGTTGATCCCAGTCAGCAAAAGAATCTGAAAATATGTATCAATAAATTCTGTACCTTTAAGTTGAACTGCATAAGTTTTTGTAATCCTATAATTATTAAATTAATTCAGGTCTGCTGGATGTGTTCAGCCCTGAAAAAACCTTGGAGGAATTTCAGCAAGTATATTTAGTGACACACTTGATGGGGGCTGATTTAAATAATATTGTTCGTACTCAAAAACTGTCAGATGACCATGTCCAATTTCTGGTCTATCAAATTCTCCGTGGTCTTAAATATATTCACTCAGCAGGAATCATTCACAGGGTAAGTTTTCTTTTGTTTATTTGTTGTCTATATACAGTACATGCCCCAGCTGCTAGACTTGGCACCAGCTGCCCAGTTTGGAATGTGTGAGTCAGATCCAATAAATAGTACTCTCTGGTTAGACTTAGATATATATTCTTGTGTTCACCTTTTGGCTACAGGTGTAAGATGGGGATTTCCATTATTTTAAACCATTTAATTTAACCAACAATCACTAAGCCATTCATGTTTTGCTCACTGATTGATTACCTTGATTACCTATATCTTGAGGAAAACTGACTACTAATTTCCTAATTGTAATCAATATTTTCCCATTGCATGTTTTAACTACAATAAATTGTGTATGATATCTGTTTGTGTATTTTCATTATATTAACTCAAGTATAAATTGTAGGATCTAAAACCTTCTAACATTGCTGTCAATGAGGACTGCGAATTGAAAATATTAGATTTTGGTCTGGCCAGACCAACTGAAACAGAGATGACTGGCTATGTAGCAACAAGGTATGTACTTTAATAAAATGTAGTTTTTTATAGTTAACAATGCCATTCTAATCAATTTCAAAGGTCACACAATTATTTACTTTCTGATTAGAACCATTAAATTACACTTAGTGTTGATTAATAGGACTATCACCTCTGATAGTCTGTTAGAATGTTAACTAC
Source organism: Spodoptera exigua (assembly GCA_902829305.4). NCBI lineage: Eukaryota > Metazoa > Arthropoda > Insecta > Lepidoptera > Noctuidae > Spodoptera > Spodoptera exigua. The sequence continues at coordinate 12,479,516 of LR824603.2, forward strand.
TTTAAAGTCATTTTTAGATCTCTTATTCATAATTCTTGGCCCTTAATTTGGGTTTGCAGCTTTAGTGGATAAATGTACAAATTTGCAGGTGGTACCGAGCCCCCGAGATCATGCTGAACTGGATGCATTATAACCAGACTGTTGATATTTGGTCTGTTGGCTGCATTATGGCTGAATTATTGACTGGTAGAACTTTGTTCCCAGGTTCAGACCGTATCCTTTTAATTGAACAGTTTTTAAGGAAGATTAATGTGTAGACATTATTTATGCATGCTATCTATGTTTAGCTAAAATATGTTTACTCTTACATTTACCTATATTGTGAGTTCAACAGGAGGAACTGTGCAGCACAGTATTTGGTATTCCAAACCATGTTCATGACTTCAGTTCAATGATTTATGTACATAATATGAGTAGGATTTAGTCACAAAATCCATTTGCTAACAGGGAAAGTAAGTGGTCTTGTTACATAACCATATGAAAGCATTATTCATCTGTTAATTACTGTGTTTATATTTATCAGTACCCTATTATCATTTTATTTCAACACTTTTGTAAAATTTATTTAGTTTTGTTAGTTATTGTAAGTTAGTAATATATTCAATTACAGCTTACCTCTTAAATTATTATATTTAAACATCAATGGCTTTCAACCTTAATGGATGAGACAGATATCCATCAATTGAATTTGATCATGGAGGTACTTGGGACACCCGCTCAGGAGTTCATGTCAAAAATATCTTCAGAGTCTGTAAGTATTGTAGCTTTCACCCATTGTTTATCACAGGGATGTGGTGTAATGTTAGTTGTAAATATTACTATTACTTTCAGTATTGTCGAATGTAGCTTCGCCATTAACTCGCTTATATTGATGTCATTGTGTCATGTTGATAAATGGCTTGTGTAAGTTTGGTGCTTGTGTAACCTTAACATGCGTGTACTCAGATATTGATCACCTCACAAGAATATTGTTTCTGTGTGGAAGACCTGATCAAGAGACAATTGACAAAATAATTAGCGAAGAGGTAAGGAAACTAATAATTTAATATATTAAAATTAAAGGAATTGAAAGCAATAATGCTGGTTAGAATTAACTCTAACCAAACTAAAAAAATATAGAAATAAAACCAATAATAATTGCCATATTAATGCCAGTTCTGAGCATAGAAATTAACAAAATAATGACTAGTCTTTAGAATGAGTCCGTCGTTAATTCGTAAAAGAAATATGGTGGTCGTTGTATTTATTGTTCGTGGCGTACCGATTGTATATGTTCGTTAACTTGTGTCTGTGGCAATTACTTAAGTACATGTTATTTGTGTGGAATGAGTCATCATTGAAAATAATGTATTTTACACAATAGTTTTTAATTAGTTCTCGTTATGTTCGCTAACGAACATTAACATATTTGTTTGAACAATGATGCATCACGGACGTAAAATTTACCAGTCGTATCCATAAAATATGTAAATATTAAGATCGCATTTTTGTCCCCATCACAAATGCAATTTTAATTCTAGAAAAGTTCCTAATAATTATATCAATCTTGCTTGAATAAGGTCTTATAACGCCACTATTTAGCGCATTAAAACAGGTTGTCTAATTTGATTTTAACATATGGAGCTCTGCCAAAAGCATTAGCAGAAAAATAGGAAAAAGTATCATCCTGGTTTACCAGCAACGTTTTAAGTCACCTACTACAACGTCCTAACGGTAATTAACTAAATGTCAACAATCTTGACATGAATTGTCTTTTTATCTAAAAGTTGTTTTTTAAAATGTTGACAACCAGGTTTTTACCTGAACTGATTAAGGCGCCCGCCTCTCATGCATAAGGTGTGGGTTTGAAATCTGGCAAGTACCAATGTGGCGTTTTACAAGTTATGTGCACTTTCTATGATTATTTAGACACCACTGACATGCGGTGAAGAAAGCTGGACTTTTACTTCTAATTATAAGTTTGAAATCGCCAATTCGCCTTGAGCAAGCGTGGTGATTAATGATCAAACCTTCTCCTTATGCGAAGAGGCCTTGCTTAGCAGTGTTTACTCACAGGCTGATGATGAAATAAAATAGATAATTTGTAAGTATTTTTACACGACTGCCCATACGACCTTGTTTAATATAAAAATACTTAGTCGGGTCATAAGTTCTGTCACAAACTTTTGATGTAATAACTTATACGCCTTTTGACAATTATTTAAAAATTATATATGAAATGAAAGGTCATTAAATGTACAATATAATTTTATTTACATTATTCGAAATGCCCTCCCCCATTTTGAACACATGCCCTTAATCTACGCGGCCAGTCATCGATCGCTGCACGCACCACATTCATATCTATGTCTGCCGCTGCTTTAACCAGAGATGCTCGGAGAGACTCCAAATTCGGGTGAGGTTTAGCACAGACTTTTTCCTCCAAATATTGCCATATCTTGTAGTCCAGTGGGTTTAAATCTGGACTAGAAGAGGGCCAGTCTTCATGCCGGATGAAGTCAATTCCACGAGCGATCAACCAGTCTTCCGTACTTCGTGCCTTATGAGCCGGTGCAGAGTCCTGTTGGAATATCCAATGCCTGTTCCTGAACATTGTCTGAGAAAGAGGTTCCACTATGTTTGTTAGGACAGTATTTTGATAAACTTCGGCACTAGTTCTCACACCTTTTTCACAGAAAAACACCTCAGTTACGCCTGAATATGAGACTCCAAGCCAAACCATGAATGAGGAAGGGTAATGCCCACGCTGGACCCTCGCAATACGCGCGCTTGCTTCTTCACTGCTGTGGGCATACACCTTATCATTTTGTTTGTTAAAACTTTCTTCAATAGTAAAAATTTTTTCATCCGAAAAAAGAATTTCGCGGTATTTTTTTCCCGCGTACCGTCGTAGCAAAGCGCGGGATCTGTCTAGCCTAATTTTTTTTAAACGCTCGTTCAAAAAATGTCCTGTCTTTTTACGATAAGCTCGTAGTCCCAGGTCTTCATTTAGTACTCTTTTAACAGTGGTTCTGCTTAGCCCCATCTGCAGAGCTAGGATTTTTTGTTTACGTACGGGATTTCGTTCGATTCGCGCCTTCACTGCTTTGATGACCTTATGTGTCCGAACTGTGCGAGGTCGGCCGCTTCTCTTACGATCTTCGAAGCTTGACTCTTCGGTGTATCGTTTGATAGTACGATAAACAAACCGTAACGTTATTTTCAAATTTTGAAGAATATTGAAAATGTCTTTTGGCGCGTAACCACAGCGGTGCAACGCGATAACCGCGATTCTGTCTTCTTTATTCGACCACTCCATATTTAAAAATGAATAAAAAATAATTTCTTTTTTATTTTCTACAAGCGCGAAAGTTCTATTTTTAAAATAAGTCGAAGAATTTCTGGCCAGTAATCGAAAATTAAAAATATAAGGTTTTGACAGAACTTATGACCCGACTAAGTACATATAGGTATACTAAGATTGTTTACTTTAAGTTAATTAGCCCAAAGCGGGTCGTTTTCTTTACACTTTTGAATGTTCTGTAAAGTGTAGTAGGTACGTACATTTATCTCATTATTTTTAATGTTAGACATAAAATGTTCACTTATTAAATTATGATGATTTTAACATTGATAATAAAATTTATCTGCCGCACATATAACGACAGGCGCGAATCCGCCGTTTTAAGGCACAGTGGGTTTGCCCACGATCCTAATTTACAAATTAAAAGTGATAACCAACTTCCAAGGTCTATTAACATTGACAGACGGAAGATAACATGACTGGGTAGGTCCACAACCTCTTTAGAGAGCTACTTTTGAGGGAGGAAAATCATCAATTCTAATGATTCGTGAGGGAAATGGAATAAACCTACTCCTCCAACAAATGGAAGGAAAAGGAGTCTCTAGAAAGAGTCTTCTTTAGCTTTTGACGACTCTAGTGGGCTCCGTCTGTTGTGGTGTGAAGGCTCTTTGAGGCACGCTTGGATCGCGATGAACCTTACTCTCAGGTCGTCGGTCTACAGATTCAACCAATCTTTTTGGAGGGAGATGGATCCGAGATCCGATTATGATTATTCAGACGCCACTGACATATGGTGAAGGTAAACATCGTTAGGAAACCTGGTCTTATAATTTCTAATTATAAGTTTCAAATTGCCAACCCGCATTGAGCAAGCGTGGCGATCAATGCTCAAACCTCCGTGTGGGAAGAGGCCTTTGCTCAGCAGTGGGCTGATGATGATGAGGATGATGATGATTTAGGCGTATTCTTCAGACGTTTTTAAAGGCTCAAATTATGCGTGTTCCAGGCTAGGAATTACATTCAGTCGTTGCCTGCACTGAAGAGACGTGACTTCCGCGAAGTGTTCCGTGGTGCGAACCCTCTGGCCGTCAACTTGCTGGAACTTATGTTGGAGTTAGACGCTGACAAGTAAGATATTACCTATGTTGTGTACACCCAAGTGTGGGAGAGCCATGCTTCGGCACGAATGGGTCAGCTCGACCGGAGTGATACCACGGCCTCACAGAAAACCGGCGTGAAACAACCGCAGCGCTGCGTTTCGCCGAGTGAGTGAGGTTACCGGAGGCTTAATCCTTCCACTCCCCTAATCCCTAAATCTCCAAATCCCTATAAGGTCGGCAACGCACTCGTAACTACTCCATTGCGGGTGTCCATGGGCGGCGCTGATTGCTTACCATCAGGTAATCCGTCTGCTTGTTTGCCGATTAATTACATAAAAAAAAATTGTTATTCTACACTCGGTTATCACGCCAACAAGTAGTGAATGGTTAATTAAATAATTTATATGTTGTATGATTCATAACATCGAAAAAAGAATGACGAGACCACGAATTTATTCGTTGGTTTTCCTTGAAAACAAAACTGTTTCTGGGGATTTTATGAATTCATTGATTAAAAGCCTCTCAGAATCACGAAGAACCTGCTTTGCACCGTTTACCATAACTTAAACACGATTTAAATAAGTGTAGTTTAACTTACCTTTTAAATGAGTATGCCTATTTCAATGTTTGCTAAGTCACATTTAACTAATTTAATATGTATGAGACAGAGGAGAAATTTCAAATCGGGAATCGTCCTTAAGGCCTTTTCTTAGGCCGGGCACACGGGTCAAGCGCAATAAGCTGGAGCAGGAGAAGAAAGGTGGGGGGGGGGGGCGGCTTAGTCAGTACGTCTCCGCCAGCGTCGCCATAACTGCTAATTAAACGTCGAAATTAATTTTTGAACTTAAATTTATCGCACAATCACTTCAGTTTTTTATGTTGTACTGAGCAATGAGATCATTATAAATCAATGTACTTCATATTTTTTACCCATATGACGAAACATATAACGACCGCTAATCTGTCTCATTACAGTCTGAGTTTCTAGAAAGAAACAATCTTAAGTTGCTCATATGCAGTGTCTGACCAACCACCAACACAACAACAACTTAAAAAAAATACGTATTTCAGACGCATAACAGCGGAACAAGCGCTTGCGCACGAGTACTTGGCACAGTATGCTGACCCGGACGACGAGCCCGTGTCGGCGCCCTACGATCAGAGCTTTGAGGATATGGAGCTCCCCGTGGACAAGTGGAAAGGTAATAAAGTCTGAAAGATACTTTTTAAAGAATTTCTTGCTTTAGTTCTTTTTAAATACTCGGTTGGCACAATGAGACAATGTTTATATATCTATAACTAGATAATATTAAAATGCGATCATGAGGATCATTAGGATCCTGGGCGCATTATGATGAGAAAAGTTACTTTCCCTAAGAAACGAGTTAGCACCAAATAAACTCTCGATGTATGAAACAAGGACTCTTTGTGTTCTTTTCGCCAAGTGGGCAGCATAATAAAAAAAGGGAAGTTTGAATGTCTTATACATTCAACATATAATTTACTTTGATGCATAAGCATAGATATTTTGCACAACTTTTACAGGCAAATTTGGTATGTGTTTGTATGTATGTATATATTATTAGTCATTCATTCATGGCTATTAAATAACGATTTTTGGAAGTTGATAGGTGGAGTGCATAAATGGTTGGCCAACACGGGTACCTTGATTTACTATAGCAATAATTATTGTTGATAGCCTTATCACAAATGCTAATGTAATAAAGAGGAATGTTCTGTTTCCCAGCGGGGGCGTGGCTTATCTAATGGATTTGCTACGATAATGTTTTAAGACTCATGATAAAATAACTCTTGATTGTAGCTATTCGGTGAATTTAACGGTTCAGTTTTTTACCCTGAAATGAATAACGTACTCGAAAAAAAAACTAGGCTTTTGAAGCTCAACCAAACCGTCCCGATCCTTATATGCGAGGGCCTCACTTCCGTAATTATAATTATTGCTCATGCCGATTGTTTCGCGTCAGAAAGACGAAAATATACAAAAACATATGCGGCTTTGTTTTTTCTTCTGATAATTGCAGTGATAAAGTTTATTAAAATAATAACATATCAGGTTCATGAAATACAAAGTTGTTTTTATAATTTACACAATCATCCAGTTGTTTGCTTAAAAAATATAATTATATTAAGTGAAGGAGATTTTTATCGACCTTAATTTAAATTACGAATTCTTTCCTTTAGCTCAACAATACCTAAATTACAACAAGAGCATATAAACTGAAAACTAAAAACTTCGTTTTATGTATTCAAAAAAACCTGAACATTTATTTGCAGAGTTGGTGTGGAAAGAAGTGGTGGAATTCAAACCTCACCCCCAACACATGAACACAGTGGTGGAGGTGACTCCTTCGTAAAGTCAAACCCCCTGTATAGCTTCTACAGATCTACTTGAACCTTGCTGCAACACGGGCTACATCTTATGAGCTAGTAAAACCAGGGTAAATAATTACAAATGATGTACTTTTAAATATATTTTTTGAACGCTAAAGTAGACAGACCAAAGTTTGCCCTCCAATTATACTGTTATAATCTTCTAGAATGAAATGCAGCATAGCAGTTGCTAGACTAGATAACAACATGGCACTTTTTATCCCCAAAGAAGAAAGCAAAGATGCAAACTACACATTCGCTTTTCGCCAGTTATAAGTATTTATGAATTTCCTTTGGAATAAAATTAAATGTTACACTAGAGTTATTGTCACGGATTCACACTGTATCGCGTGTGAGAAAATCTCATTTTAAGCATACTCATCAGTCTTTGCAGAATAATTTAAGTCTATCAATTTAGATAGCAACTGTATAACATACGCAGTATCTCTAGAAATTACTTTATCTAGTACCTATAATAAGTTCGCCAACACTCTTTGTTATCTCGTCTCGTCTGTCTACTTCGTTTTATGATACCTTCATTTACCCCTATATGTAAGTTCAATAACAAAAGCATAAAAATTATACAATTAATTGTATATTTAAGTAACAACGATTATTGGCAGGTACTTTTTAATACATTTATGTATTTGTTTTTATCTTTAGATGATAAGTAATATATGCACAAGATTTGAAAATATTATAAAGTATTACTGGTTTGGCCATTACTTTTTGGCATTTAATGCCCCTGTTATATGAAATACTTTTAATGAAAAATATTTTGATGTTGGGATGTTGGTATATAGTCACAAGTTTCCAAGAGGTGTGTTCCAGTTAAGGGATCAATGTATATATGTATTAATTGCATGATTGCTATAATACGAGGTAATTGGCAACAAAGTTTTCTATTTTGGAGAAGGTTAATTTAAAAGGGAAATTCTTTGTCTTTTAAAATTTGTCGTAAGCCATCTTCGACATAATACAATAATCCAAAATAAACAAAAAAATACAATAATCCAACTCTGTTGATAAAGTAACATGCTTATTTTATTGTGTCCTAGTCTATAATAGAGAGTGATTCTGAAAACAAGCTTTTATAGAACGAACACCCAACATTCTTAAAGTATGCCATAATAATAGTTTGTAAACAATTGTTAGTCACCTGTTCAAAACATCAATAATAAAGCCTAGGAAATTGTAGTGATATTGAGAGCAATATATTTTATGATAAAATGTAAGAACTTTTTATAGATGTGCATACTATTTGTAAGCAAATGCTTTTGTAATTGTTGCCTTGCAATCTGCGTCATCCGCAGTCAGTACAGTGTTTGTTACCCATTACTAATTGGCTTTAGGAGCTGGTGCTAACTAATTTGCTGCTAATAATTACTTAGAAGTAAGGTCTCAATAGAAATTCAAGAATTTTATAGATGAAAATCAAATTCTCTTATTAATATAATCTTATGTACCATTTACTGTCTTCTATTGTCCGTGTTTGATGACTTGACTAGCCGTCCATCAAGGTTTTTTTTTTTGCTCAGTTTTACACTACACTTGTAGAAATGTTTATAAAAGTAGCATTGTGAGGAATGGAGAAGGGTTAAGAAACGATGTTTTTAGGATATTAAATAATACCATATTATTTGCCATTTTTCTGTTGCCACTAATATGTGAAAAATATATATGGCCTACATTGTAAGTGAAAAGGATGAGAACTTCATCAGGAGAATTATGTTGTGCTAGGTACAACGTTCATATATTTGGTCACGATTTAAGCTTTCATGTATGTATAAGCTTTCTCAGACCATAGTTTTAATATGTGTAATTTTCTTTCAAGTGTATTAGGTGCAGCAAAATGTAGTAATATAAATATTTTAAGATATAATCTTATATTTTAATACAGACTATGTCAACAATTTGTAAGTATTACACAACATAAGGTATATGTATTTTGTTGAATTGTAAGAGTAAAAATGGAATAATTGAAGATGTCTTGTTTTTTATTTATATATCTTCTCTCTTCTTTTATCTCGATAAAATATTTAACATACACCACATTAGAACACTTGATGACTTTTTGATTGACAGGAAAACACTAATACCAACTAGGTATTGTTTGTTTCTGATGAAAAACCGGATGGTTCCACCAACTTATCATCTGACCCTGATAAACATTGCCATTGTAAAGATAAGTGATTTTTAGGTAGGGATGTTTCCATCACAGTTAAGCGTAGCATCGGATCACTGCGCGAGATGTGTACTGTCTAGCTAGACTAGTGTTGAGATACAACACGCTGCGTGAAGTTAAGCTTCTATTGCAACATAATCCTTAGTTTTTCGCCTCTAACTGGCGGATGGAATATGCTATTATTGACTATTTAACAGTGCCTCTTGTATGTGGTCTAGGTGAAATAAATGCTTTATCTTTACCATTCACTAGCGGCCTGCCCCTGCTTCGCACGGGCGTCTACCTACCTTGCTAAAGACGATATTGCCGCTCTATTTTTCGAAGAAAAAAAATCCTCCATAAGTACCTTCTCCTGGCAATAACAAACAGGATAGAAAAAAAGAATTACCAGTATTGGTCCAGGCGTTGTTGAGTTATGCGCTTACAACACATTTGGTGATTAATTTTATATATAGATTTGATGGGCTTTGCGGATTACTTAGATCTTGACTGTACTGTCTAACAAATAGAGTCTAAAAACTTCACAAAAGTATAGGAGCAAGATAAAACAGTATAAAAATCAATAAAAATATTTATACATCACTTTATTTTCTGGCTTTATCAGTAACACAGTGCCTCTGTTAGTCTTATGACCATTTGTAACAATAATATTTCTCAACATTGTCATTGTAAAGGCTTGGCTAAGTAGCTAATCCGAATATCGGAACTTCATTTTTTTATGAATTTCAAGGCAAAGCTACAATTAATGCACTTTCATCCGCTTTACATTCTATTTTAAATAATACCGCGATTGTCTCTCACAAGACCGAACTCCAGATTTCATTAAGATTGAAGTAAATTTTGTATTAAAATCATTTTTACTATTTACACAACATTAAACATTCACAACTTTTAAATTGTTCAAATGTATTTATCAAAGATTATTAAATTAAATGAATTCATCCATAATCTACATAAATACCCGTATATTAAATTAAAATAATGAAGTAAGTAGGGAAATTATGTTTACATTATATTTACCATTTTTTGGCAGAATTGGTACTAAAATATTGGAGTAAAAATAAAGTACAAATAAATGATATACAAATAATGCAACGGAACAATCGTCATGTTGTAGTGCTTGTAGCAGCTTAAGTGTAAATATTACATGCAGCTTCCAAGTGTTTCACTTCAAGAATTTGCATCAATCTAAATGTGACACTGATGAAGTAGCATCAAAGTTATTATAATTTTCGGATAACCATTACATACATGCTAAACATTTTCGTTTCAATTTCAGGACACACGTTATTGTACAAACAGTACCTCGCAGGCTTTGGTTTATTATTTTCCAGTACTTTTAGGAAAGAAAATGAGACTGAATCGCAATCAGTACTTAGTTTAGATGTAACACAAATTTTAATGCTTTCGTTTTAATAAATTATCACAATTATGACGTTTATTCGGCACTTCATTACGAAGACGAATGCGGCCCTAGTTTCTGTAACGTAAGATTTAATGGCAAATTGTCTTCGGAATCCGACGAGGAGTCCGGTGGTCGACGACTCGTCGACGGTAGCTCGCTGTGACCGTTAAAAGAGCTCACGTCGGGAACTCGTGACCCGCTGCTAGTAGAAGCCGTTGATTCGGCCTCAGACCTGCTTTTTGTTGCTGTGGGCCCATTAGTATGATTTGCACTTGACTTTGATCCATCAGTATTTTTATTATGACTATTATACATAACATTAACAACACTTCTCAGTCTTCTGTTTTCGCGGCTGTCGCGTCGCTGGCGTTTCCGTTCTTTGCTTGATTTACGTTTCTCCTTTATAGACGTGCCACTCGTGCCGCTAGTGCTAGGTTCGTCTATGGCGGGGGGTAAAGTTTGTTCCGAGGTTACGGAGCTGCTCGCTTTTTTAGACGACTTCACTCCTTTCCCCGAGTACGACTTCTTACTTCTCTTCTCCTTGTCTGAAGACTGGCCATTCTTTTTATCTTTGTGATGAGAACGCGATGACTTTTTTTTGCTTTTCCTTCGATCTCTACTAGAAGTTGCCTCCCTACTAGATTTTTTCTTCGATTTATTTTTAACTAGAAACTTGGAGTCGTCGCTGTCGTCATCTTCATAGAACGAGGAGGAGTCCGTAGTCGACGTGCTAGACTTTGTGGATATAGTGGATGAGGCGGATGTAGAGGAATAAAAATTCCAGGAAGTTTCGCCGGTTTCGGAATTATCAGCGACTCGAGGATTGGGTGATGAACAGTTAGAGGCGTTGGGAGGTGTAGAACGGTTTGTATCGCTAGTGGAAGCGGAGGCTGGACGCGGGCGGCGGCGCTGCCGCGGTGGCGGCCGGTACGAGCTGTCCGAGCTGTCTGACTGCTGACCCTCAGACTCACGCCTCGCGCGGTGTCGCTTTAGCGTCACTTTCACAGATGGCATGCGCGGCTCTACCGCGGGTTCTGGCTCCGGTTGTGGATTGTCCTGGACGATAACGTCGCTGTCGGATCCTAGTAAATCTACAATTTCTGGAGTCCTTTCCTGAGGCGGTTTAATATAGCCTACGACCATTACTTCGGAAGAGTCGTCGTCAGAGTCCGATTGAGATCCTATGGTTTCAATAGGAATCACATTGTTGGTTGTCGAAGGCATCGGTATATATCCGACTGGGTAAACAGGCGCCGGAAACCTCGAGGGTCCTGCAGGGGGCTCTGCTGGTTCTGAACTTGAAACCATCACAATATCGGAATCTGCACTGCCCTCAGAGTCTGTACTCGATATCACCTCGTTTATCATCGTAGATATTCTGCTGTCTGTGGTATATTGGACATTGCGATCATAGCCAGTGATGTCGTAAGGCGTAGAAGCAAAACAATACAGTTCATGTAAGAAGTGTTCAGTTCTGTCACCGAAATATCGCTGCATCACTTCCCTGAATTCAGGCGAGTTGATGTGGTGTTGTGGTAACAATTCCAGGATCCGAGTCATAACGTATGAAATGTGGCCTTCATTTTCGTTCAACAAATAATGCAGTTCTCTGTTAAGCCAAGGAACCAACCGATGCATTTGTGTGTCATTATACCTTGAAAAACCAAAATAGTAGATTTGAATAAAAAGCACAACCAAGGGACATGTTTCGATTAAACCTTACATATTTTATCAGCAAAATAAATTCGACTATGAAGATAATTTTACCTATAGAATTCTGGTGTGCAATCACGGAATCTACCAGTGAAGTCGGGGAGAGGACGGGCCCAGAGGTTGTGTCTGTAGACGGTGCGTCGGAAGGAGGCGGGGGAGCGGCGGCGACGAGCGGGTTGCACGCGCGACGCTGGTGGCGGGAACACGTCCGCCATGAACGGGTAGTGACGTAACAGCTGCTGGATTGCTATCGTCTCCCTTCGCGGCAGCGTCAGCGTAGTCCTGTGTTCACAGCTTTTTGTTGTATGATACAGGTTTAATAACTTACGCCTTAAATGGTTGAAAAGCTTGTGTAATAAATATAACTAAAAATGACAAACTCATTTGTGTCAAGAAATTGCCTGTAGATTGATTTGTATGTTCACTTATGAGCAGTCATAAGTATATAAACAAACACAACAGTGACATAATTTTTGTTTAGAATTTATTAGTATTAATAATAGTTGCAAGTATTTTTTTTTAATTTTACAGCTTGTAAGTATTTCAACTAATTTATTCAGCACAGTCATATTTACAAACTTTTTTATTTTTAGCTTTATAAATGCATTGGAATAGTCTATTTATTATTAAAATTAAACCAGTTTGCAACCACACCATGTATTTTGATATAGGGTGCAGTGTGCAAACAAGAAAGAAGTGATAAGTGTTTACTGTTGAGCTTTAAGTTGACTTTCAAGAAATAATTTTACTAAATATTTTACATACTAGCTCTATAAGATAAGGAAACCCAGTTATTAAAAAATGAACTACCACAGTCATGGATAAATATGATGACTCAGCTAGTTTTTGGCTAGAAGGTTCTAGAGCTAACTATCTAGACATTGCATAATAATGTTGTGCAATCATACAGAATTTTGCTTGTCATCTTTAATTATTTAACTTTAATCAAATTACTGGAAAGGAATGTGTTCTGTAGGGTGTGATGGTTATGTATGATTTGATTAGCAATAACATACAAGTACCAGACCCACCACAGTACCTGTATCTGAACCTGTGAGTGGCTGCGGTGACTCTGTCAATGTCAATCCTGCTACTTGACTCCTCAGTTTGCCTCTGCACCACCAAGTATTCTTCATATTGATGGTTTGAGCGCACATTGTGTATAATAGATCTGAATGCTTGTTTACAAAGTGGGCACTCCGCTTTCACCTGGAATATAAAAATTCACAGATAATTCAAAACTAGTATAATATAATGAAGAGAGACATTGAGCACTTGAATACACACAATAAATTCTTATTGATTATGATACAATGCACATCAAACATACCAACTAAATACCTATTAATAGTGTCATTATCATAAACTCATTACAAAATGCATACTGCAGTATTTTAGATAGCAACTTTTAGGAAATCTTTATCATATTGTTGATGATAAATTTTATTTGTTGAAAACTCACCTTACTCCATGTAAGAAGGCATGTGAAACAAAATTGATGTAAACATGAGTCTGTGAATGATTTATTCTTGCATGTACCAAGACATATGGCACAGTTTGGTGGTGGTGAGCCTGAGCGGCTGTCAGGCCTGGGACTGCTATCATCACTCTTAACACTGTTAGGGTTTGCTCCTGAATTGTCACCTGAAGTAGCAGGTAACGTCTCCATGGCTGTAACCTGTAAATGATGATCATAATAGTATACATTATCATGAATAAGGGGATCATCTAATATTTATGTGGTATTTACATGAGGAAAGCATCAAAACATTCAAGTAATTATCATAAAAATAACCTGTAAAGTCAAACAACAAACTTTTTCAACATAATGCTTATGACACTGCAATGAATGGAATGTTTTGTTATTTTTTTATATAGATGCCTCATGTGTCATGTTATTGATTTGCTTTGAAAGTTATTAATGTCCATATAATATATATGTAGATGCTCCACATTTAAATTTTTTATCTACACAACCATGTATATTATATGTATGTATCAATTAGGTAAGTACTTGTTATTTATTCACTATGAAATGAATTATGTGAATGTCAAATTACGATTTAAGAACATGTTTAGACATGCAAATACGTTTTGGTATGCATCATCCATAATTTGATTACAAGTAAATGATACTTTGTGTAACTGTGTTATTTTTTACTGTCCACAACAGTTTATAAAATGGAAGTTCATCAGATGATAAAACTCACGCTCACGTACCTACTGACAGTGTGATCTTGACAGATTTCTGGTGAATTGTGACGTGCCGAGCTCGATACACCAGAGTTAGACCACTGAGATTCGAATTATCTAAATAGCATAAATATCTTTAATCTATTTGTCTTATAACGTAGGAACAAGTCCATTTAATTGTGATTTCAATAGTCATAATTGAATTCGACTTAATCTATTTCCTGAACCAGTAATAAAAACACAAATGAACGAGCTCCAATAGCGCATTATTAAACACGTTTGCACACACAAAATCTGGAATGGAAATATTGATATTACAAACTAAGTAATTCTACGTGTATTAAAACATACACTATAGTTCTTTAGTAAGATCTAAGGCCATTTAATATACGAAAAACCGAAGAAAGAAACGGAGACTGAGACAAACAGCTTGACAATTTTCATTAAAATACAGCTGGTTTTTCTTTATGGCAATAATAGAGTAAGTGGAGTAAGTTGAATAGGATGGGTACCTACAGATTACCTATTCTAAATATCTATCACATAATTATATTATTCGACTTAAAAACGTCTTCAATACCTTTTAGTAGAATGTATAACCTGGTTCATTTTACTTTTATTTTAAGTGTAATAAGTGTTGTTGTGTCGGGTGCGCCTTATATAATTCTAAGAATTTGACTATTTACGCTGCCGTTCAGTCAGTATCTTAGGTCAGTAAAGGGGTTTGGACGAAAATTTATAAATAATTATAAGAACATGTTGTAATAATTTTGTTTGTATTGTGTGATCTTAGCTTATGAAAAGTAATCCCTCGATGGGTGTGATGGTGGCGTAAGTTGTCAATTTATCATTGGCATGTCAATGTCATAAATTTGTCAAAATCTTAATGTCAAATAGAAATTTCACTGGAGATTTGCAGGTGTTTTCTATTTGTGTTATCTAATCACTAGCAATGGGACCCCTAAAAAAGGTAAAATATTATGTAGTAAAACCTCCCTGAAATAGTAACTTTGTTATAAAATCGCCCAAGAGAGGAGAGAGCTGCTAGCAATTCAAGTGTAAATCGAGACAAAATCTTAGATGACCATCTGACCCAAACCTAAACCAAGAAAAGTATTAAAATTATTTGATACTTGCAACAAGTTTCCGATTTTCTCTTCACCAATTCTTTTGATTCACCAAGATCAACAATTAAACACTAATGGTGCGAAGTGTATGGTTATGTCAAATTTAACTACTACCTACTTTATAATTTTAGAGTACAGGCCTTGTTGGCATGGCAGTGGCCCCTAACGCCCATCATACACTTGGTTCGCTATATGGCAAAATCTTGAGAGTTCTGCAAAAAATGCCCGAGTCTGCTGGATACAGGAAACATACTGAACCACTTATTCGTGAGAGAGCTGCTGTGTTGACACAGGTAAATAACAGTTTAATTACTTTTACCAAAACAGTTTGTAGCATTATATACCTATTATTCAAAACAATAATATTATGATTTTCAGACAAAAGATGTGTATGAGCTGGAGTCGAAAATAAACTGTGGGCAAGCCGAGGAACTGATTATCCAGGCTGAAAATGAATTGAACTTGGCTAGAAAAATGTTGAACTGGAAACCTTGGGAGCCACTTGTATCTGCCCCTCCCAAAGGCCAGTGGGACTGGCCTCCTACCAAATCCTAAATATATTTCATGTTAGTAACTTTTTTAAGTAGTAAAATTATATTAATGTGAATAAATGTTTTCTGTTAATGCTTCATAATGTAGATGATAATAGTACACTACAGTGGAGTCAACTGTTTGTAAGAAATTACAAAACAGTTTGGGGTTAATAAAAAGTGTATGATATAATTTGTTTTTCATTTTATTAACTTATAACATGTTTCAGTTCAAAAACATGTAAAATAAAATAAATATAAATGGAGCAGTGTTATTTGGCACAGTGCATAAAACCATGTAGTTATTTAAAAAAAGTTTATAATAGTAATATTTTATACTAAGAAGGGGTCATATATTAATAGGCTCTATAAATTACAAATCTTAACCATCTCAAAAAAACCTTGCTTATTAAACAGTTTCAATGTAAACATATATTTTAATCCCCAAAAGTGTAACACACACTTCCCACCTATTACCAAAAACACAACATTAGGTACCATACATTATTCCAGAGCTATTACTGAGATATTTTTAAAAAACTAAAGAGAAATCCAATGTATATAATATTTTTGAAATACCTTGTATTTACAATATGATAAAAAGTAGAGTAAAGGTTGGTCTTCTATAATCATGATTAAGTATAATGAGCCATAACAATGTTAAAAGAAACTTATAATAACTGCCTTACTCACAGACACTTACCATATCCCAATTCCTAAAGTAAATTTATTCATATTTTATATTTAAATTTCATGAATCCAATTCAATATTTTGTATGTGAGAGTAAAGCAGATAGTATCTATACATACTTATAAACAATTTATAAATTTTTATAAATTCAAATGTAACCACTAATAAATACTTAACTATGTCATTATTCCATGACAAATTCATGCTTAATTTTATGTAAAAATTATAACTATTGCTGGTGTAAATGCAATTGTTTCATATAAAAATATGTCATTGGTAACTCATTTAATAAAAATACTTTCAAATGCCTCTTAGTAATTCGCTGTACTATGTAGGACAGTTTTAAATTTTTTTCACAATTAAACAGTAATGCATAATACTTTACTAACTAAACTTAAAGTAAAAAAAATAAATAATATTATTATAATCACTTGTCATTTTATAATACTAATTCAGTGCTCCGTACTCCACACTCTTAACTTAAAACTCAAACAATTTACCAATTTACTTATAAACCTTATAATTACTTGAGGCTGTTTTACTTTTTATTTAAATTCTAATAAAATATTTATATAAACTTAAAAGTTTTTCCTTTTTTTCCATTATTTGATTAAATTGCTGCAAGTCTGCTAAATTTTATATAAATGTTGTACGAAATGTGTGGAAATATGTATCAGGTGACTGTGACATATTTCTTGTAAATTAAAACTTAAAATTAATTTATTGATAGTACAAAATCTAAAAAAATTTTAAGTGAGACATTCAAGTCTGAGTGTGTACAGATTAATTTTAACCTGGACTTTTATGTCACATTATAATTATTATACATAAGACAACTTTTTTATCACAAACTTGATTGAGTAGCCCTTGAGTATTTCGATATTATTATTTAATTTAAATACATATAACATAAGTATATTGGTAAAACTATAAAACTAAAACATCAAATGTATGAAAAAGGATATAAAAATTGGTGTAAAAATGTATAAGTAACTACAGTTACTCATACATTTTATATTTTAATTTTAATGCATACAATATATTATTGCTATTTATGAAGTTGTATGGGAATTATAAATGCTTATGATTTTTAAGAACATTGTAATTGATTTGAATGCTTATATAAAAGCTTTTAAAATGCTTAGAAATACATTGAACATGCTATGGTGGTTCTAAAATTTAGCACTTGATTTGAAAAAGGTGACATACAAGGGGTACATACAATTCAAGAGAATCAAAATAGAACTTAAAAGTAATTTTAATTATGTGCAAGCCTTTAACACATTCAGTGCCCCCGACGCACCTGTGCGTTCAATACATTAATGTATAGAACGCACAGGTGCGTCGAGGGCATGAATGTGTTAAGTAGCCAACAACACTGACTGAGAATGATAAACTAATCATTCTTTCTTTTGAAAGATTAATATAAAAGTTGTGAAATAGAAGTGATTTTCAAATAATATTTATGATTTTAATATAGCTTGTTCTTATACTTTACTATTAAGTACAGATAATTATCAACATTTGATTTGCATACCTAGTATATACATAAATCATAATTAATGTACTAAGAACAGATATTTATTTAAGTATTCTAGTAGCAGTATTTTAGTAATAACCAATTGAATTGTCAATTATATATTGTAAGTCATGAGTATTTCTCATTATGTTTCTGATAGCCATTACTCATTTTATTGTATTGTATAAGATTGTGCTATCTTTTAAAATATGTTATAAAATCTTAAAAGATAGCACAAAGTTGGTAATCTATTCTATAAATATATTATATAGATAAACCTCCAAGTAGTTAAACTAAATAATGTTTATAAGTAATATGGTCTATAACAAATTGTTTTATGTAGATGTTACACCTTTTCTTGCAACTAATAGGTTTAAGATAGGATGTTTCTTTATATAGCTTACTGCTTTTTTATGTGTCACCATCGTGAAGTCATATCCGTTGCACTGCAGTATTTTGTCATGCATTCTCAATCCCGATTTTGCAGCAGGGCTTCCTTCATGCACTTCAGTCACATATATACCCTAAAACAGATGTAGTTTAAATAATATCCGCAAAAATTAAGAAAAAATGTTTTCTTTATGAGAAAAACTTACATTATCTGTATATCCCTGTGGACTTTTGCGAAAGTCTTGGTCAATTCCACCGCCAATTTTAAAACCACATTTCATAACTTCTCTTCCTTCTGAGTCAACACCGGCTTCTTTCTGGAGTGTTATAGGTATCTGTAAGAGATTATTAATACATTGTTGATATGAAAAGAGACAATAAAACAAACAAAACTGGGAGTGGTCTTCCAAACTTACACTAAGACACTCCATAGCTGTTCCAGCCTGGTGTTGAAATGCCATTTTCGCCATGATGATTGCTTGGTAATTATTTTCTTTGGGATGTAAAAATTTCAACAATCCAAAAGGGAAAACACCAATAATAATAAATTGTATTCCAACTTTATGACAACAGGCAAACACGATTACCACAATAGTGATGTGTAACGTAACATATATCTGTCTTTTTTGACTTTGAGTGTTGGAGGGGAGATTAAACAGGTCACCTGTTTAATCTCCTAAAAATTATCTTTAAAACGATTTAAATAACATAAATCTGGAGTTTGTATTAATATAAAATGTTAAGTGTATCAAATTCTTCGTTTTCTACCCTTTTTATGTTACAAGAACATCACTAGACAACTTCATTGACTACCAGGGGTGCATTTTTTTATTGTTGCCCGTGTTCAAAAACTGTCGATTTTATTCAACCTCATTAATTTATCCCTCAATCTAAGAATCCCATGTTCAGTCCCATCTATTATTGTTCCTCAATGTATAAGCAACTCGATACCGGTTTGATTCGTAATGATAGATGATTTAAATTCACTTTCATCGTAGACAGACTACGCAGTTTAATGATGATAAACCATAGACAAATAGAACGATAAAAGTCGTAGACTAGTAGTAGAATAGAGCATGAATAGAGGACCTCTATTCTCTGTCTACGTTAAACTGTCAATGTCAATATGTCAACAAAGTGACAGCTTGAAATCAGCTGTTGACATTGACTAACGAGGTTATGAAAACGATAACAAGTCGTTAAAAAAAGCTACGACGAAATTACTGATACTTGCAAAGGTAACGCTTTTTACAACTATTGAAATTCAGAAAGTATCATGAAATAGATTTTCAATTATGTCTAAGCAATTACCATGTTTTTGGTTGTTTTGAATTGATATGAATTCTCAATTTTTATGATGGTTAAAATGTTCAATTAATTTATTTTCTTTTTCAGATGTCTGGTCAAAGTAGAAATGTCTATTGGATCGTAGTTAGAAATTTTATCAACTCCCTTAAACCTCGTCGATCTAAAGGAAATGATATGGGTTGGTAAAAATTCACACACAATACAAATTGTTATATGAAATAATAACATATTATAAAACTGTTAATTTTAAAGATTAATATGAAAGAAACATGAGCAATGCATTATACCTATCAAAATAAATATAAATATGAATTATGAATACTATAAATTATGAATTTACCATACAAAAAAATTATGATAAATTCAGAATTTATTTATTTATTTATACTTCATGCAATGCAATAGGCAGACTTAATGCATTGAGCATTCTCTACCAGTCGACCTTTGGGTGATGCAGAGAATCCAGTAGTATCAATACTACTTATATACCATAAATTATGAATTTACCAAAGAATCCAAGACAAAGATAATTTACTTCATTTAGCTTCAAACTTTAATAAATCCTAAGTTTGTCACATACTTACTGAATTAATTTATTACCATATTTTTTGTTTTCTTATCATTTTGCTGACTGGGTATTGTCAACACATTATATATACATAATACATAGCTGAAAACAGAACAGAATATTCTGCATCACTCATAGAGCAATAATGCTTGTATTGTAAATAATGTGTTTATATCAGGTAGGTAATTCATGTTTTTTATTATGAAAAACTTTTTTTTAAATTTCAGGTAAAGACTACATAGGTAATTCTTATTTTGAAATCCCTGCGGCACCCAGTGAGGGTAAAAGAAAGCCAACTAGATGGTACAACCCACCAAAAGGCCAAGATTTTCAAGATCCCATACCTGCAGAATGGGAGGCTTGGCTAAGGATGCGAAGGTACTTATTGTAGTTGCATTTTATCACACAGATTGAGGCAATGAGGGCTGATAGTTTTGTGTCATGGGGTGGCACTACAGCAGAGTAAGGAACAGGACCTCAATCTCTGTTTAATGTTGTAGCAGATAAAAATGGGATATTGATTTTTACACTTATGAATTCTTAATTTGGCAAGAGAGCCCAAATTAAGAATTGACATTCATATTTATTTTTTATATATAATTCTAATTCAAGAATTACTTGCATAATAAATTAGATACATAATTTTACATGATACACTTTTTAACATTACAATAATATTCACGTTACAGACAAGACCCACCCACAGAAGAAGAGATTTCCAAAAATCTTGCTATAGCTCAAATGAAGAAAATAAATGCAGCAAAAATTGAAGCTAAAAGGTTGGCTGAAGGAGGATCTTTGCCAACAGTACCAGAAAAGGGACATCAATCATTTCCTGTTTATCCAGATTACCATCCTGGTGAACAGCAAAATAAACCACCCAATAAATGAAGAGTAATGAACCAATTGATATTTATTTAGCTAATGCAATGATATTGAATTATGTAATAAAAGAATTATGATAATTATTTTCATAGTTATTGAGCAGTTTTTTAAGATTATTTTTGTAGAAATATTTTGTCTTAGTCAATAGTTTTATTTGTCACTGTATGCTCAATAACTGTACCTATATAAAAAGCTTGCAGAAACTTAAATTATCTTGTTTTAGTTTAATAGAATACCAGTGTGTGAATTAATTTCTTAACATAAAAAAGATGTGGTTCAGGCGAGTTTTCATGAAAAATAAGCAGTGCATACATTATTGTATCCCATATTTTAGTAATCATTACCAGGTGCTGTCCTTATTGTATGATATTGATAGTTATTGATCCCTGTTACTTAATAATGTAGTTACATTTATTTAAATGAGATTGTAGTTATGAACTGTGATCATAGAGAATAGTAAAATGTGTTGTTTATATTCGTGTGTTATTTCTTTCATGCAACTTGTAAATCGTAGTCGAAATTATTTTCGATAGTTGAATTTGGCATTGGAAACATTATTATTAGATTTATATTCGACTGTTGTATTCGCACCACGACACGGATGGAAAACTTAAGTATGCGTAGGTATATTTAAATTCCCGAAGGCTTAAATGTGTAGCTGTAGATTCTTATTGCCAATCGTTTTTTTTTATAGTGTGGATATGCGGTCATACGATCATGTTTTTTTTCATAGTGTGGATATGCGGTCATACGATCATGTTTTTTTTCTAGATCAATAAATTGGAAGCACATAGTCATTGTTTCTATGAGAGTTGAATAGACCCCCTTTTAAGTGGCGTGTGGATGGGTGGATTTTTTATAGCTATAAGATAAGTATCTAAAAGCTTCTTAATGCATAACCAACAGATTGGGACATTCACATTTGTATCATACTTCGGATTTATTTATTATGTTTTCGGCTTACTCACGTAATAATTTGACGAGATACTCGACTAGTTTCAAGCCATGCTAGAGGCCCATATTCTAAAACTATTACGTGAAACTTGTCGAGTAAGTATTTCGTCAAATTATTACGTGAGTAAGCCGAAAACATAATAAATAATTTAGAATGTCTCACGAAAGTTAGAATAAAAATACTTCGGATTCTTACGTGTTTTGTGAACTGTCCAAAAAAATACTATATTTTACTATGAACACAGCACATAGTACTATTCACGAATAAGGTATACACCTAGGTTAGCTGTTCGAGGATGCTTGACTAGTTTCAAGCTACACCGGAGCTCCTAATTATAAGTTGCGTGAGTGTCGTGGTGGCCCGGAGATAAAACTTCTCATATTATTTTAAAGGTTCGAAACCTGGCAAGCACCAATGTAAATTTTATTAAATAATACCGAGTACCTTACTAGTTGAAGGTACTTATATAACAGAACAGTGCTTTCCATGTTTATTTAGACACCACTGGCATACGGCGAAGGAAAACATCGCGAGGAAACCTGGACTTATATGTAATTATTATAATTATCTAATAATTATATAAGTTTTAAATCGCGTTGAGCAAGCGTGGTGATTACTGCTCAAAACTTCACCGCGTGAGAAGAAGCCTTTGCTCAGCACTTATGGGCTGATGATGAATTTTGAGTGACCAAAGTATGTAGATGCTCAGGTAGAAGCCTAGAAGTCTCTTATCTAGTTGTCTAGATTTAGATAAAACATACCCATTGCTGCCTCATGGATAGGGATGGCTCCGTCAAAGTCAAAGTCAAAATCATTTATTTCAATTAGACCCATACAGGCACTTTTGAACGTCAACACAACTTTAAAGATACAAAGTGTCAGTCTGTCGGTCAGTCCTCTTAGTGAAGCTATTCGCTCGTTCCAAAGTGTAATTTCCGATGGAGAAGAACGAGCAAGAAACTCCATGGTTACTCTTTTAAAATCAGTGTCACATAAACATTCTTTGATACATTATTTAGTTGGTTTGAATATGTGAGAACAGTGTAACGCGTGTATTATACAGAGAAACATAAAAAGAAAATAACCTTAAGGACAATAGACAGTCCGGAGCTGACCAGTCCCAATTGACGGTGCCCATTCACGAGCATGACACGGACACCACAGAGTACATTTTATATAACTGACGTACACCAGCAACTCAACCATAATATAGGGAATCGAGCGATCCAGTGACCGTGCCACCGCCAATGTGACCTTTGAGTGAGCATGACAACTCGAAGCTGACATAAGGACCGACATTCTGCTAGTCTAACTAATTTTAATAGGATACAGGGCACTCACATTTAAAAAATTATCAAGTTTAACAATAAAAATAGCAATTTACAAAATCTAAGAACTTCCGTTCAAGCAAAGATCCACTGGAACATTATTTATATTCGTGTAGGTATATTATCCTGTGGAGCAGGACCAGCCCGTCTCCAAGCATCCTTATCCTCAATATGATCACTCAGTTTGTAAGTAATATGCTTTTTTACACTATGTTTTCTTTACTCATAATTTAAAATTTCTTTCATTTAATTGTTGTATTTCGCCTGGGATTTTGTTATAACACTTATCGCTGAATCCCATGAACGACTTGTGTACCTTTGCCAATCTAAATAATGGCTGACACAATCTATCGTCTACCGTTTTTTCCTTAATGAAGCTTAGGTAAATAAAATTAAGTTCATGGACTGACTTGATTACATTTCCGGATAGGTCTGGCTCTATGCTTGGAGTTCAATTAGATATAGGTATCTATTACCAGATTTCGCTGGATTTATCGAAGGAGCATTTAGTTTGTCATGACTTAATTAGTAGGTAGATTGTACATAGGCAATTATGTAGATAATTATAATTATTGTCATAAGTATTTCGTTGTTGCATCATTATTTATATACATACAATATAGATTGCTATAACTAACTGTTTATACCAATTATGTACCTACCTATATCTTGTCTACATGTCGATGGCTACACTATCGAATTGGATAACTTAACCATGTAATGATCATGTTAGTGAAAGAAATAAATAAAATAAACCTTAGTATTGGTGTTATGTTTTTATGTGTTATGATGTTTATCGACGTAGGTATGTTATACGAATTCTTAAGTTCCCGTGGTTTGCAAGGAGTCGAAAATAGTGGATTTTTTGTTTCTAAAAATAATGAAATACCTACTTAGATCATCAACATCTTAGGTACCGTAAGACGATGATGAGATAGATAACTATGTATTTGTTACATTTTTTCTGACTTACAGTTTGTTTATCTTATATAAGTAGTTCTGAATTATAGTGACGTCCCGATTTACTATCTAGGTACATTTTATACTTAGGTACCTACTTATGCTTAATGCGTTGATGTAGCTAGCTCCCATTTTTTAAATAAGTAGGTAGGTATAAGATGAAACAAAAAAAAACTTAATGTAATTTTCTCATGTCTGTCATCATCTTCTTTATTAGATAAGTACCTACAATTAATAGAATTAACCATAACCGTGTCGTAAGACTATACTTAGGTAATGTCAATATTTGTTTACAGCGACTGACGTATCCCGGTATTGGGCACGTAGAATAAATAGATAAAAGTACTTATCTACATATTTAATCACAGTCTGATGTCTGATCTTATAATCTTGCCCCTGAAATCTAAGGATGGTTGAACTTGAATGTGATAAGATAAGTAGGGATAATAAAAGAGTTACACCTATGTAGGTACCAACGAAAAAAACACTAAGACCTAAAACCTACAACGAAGGGTAGGTGTTCCACAGGGCAACTAAATGGGGCCCATTTGTGTTCTACTTACATATAAGTATTACACTTGACAAAAATAGCATAATCACAGGAATATCCTGTAACTGTTAAAAATAAGATCATACCACGTCACTTTTTTGCTTCAAAAAGAGACTCATGTCTGAAGTACCAACTAAGAACCGATTGCAGTAAAATACTCCAGGCAAATGAGGTCTTGAATTATGGTTATTTATTAGAACAGCTGGCTAAGCTTCGCCTACTGGCTTGTTTGGCAAGAGTCGAGGAGGATTGTAACGGAGATGCCGCGACGAAAAAAAACACTCAACCCTATAATAATGTTAGCTGAACAATGAAAGACAATTTCCAAGTATCTCCAGTAAAATTTACTCCTTAGGTAGGTAAGTACATACAAATAAGTAGAAGACTCATACCTACTGACTAAATGGGTGGTCTGATGGCCTTCGAAGCGCGTGCGACTTGTCCCTATGGCCATAGTAAGATTTCTTTTTTATGGTGTAGGTCGGCGAACATTGGGACGGATCACCTGATGGTAAACAATTGGTGCCGCCCATTTGTAACACCAAGGAGTTCAAAGTACGTTGCCGGCATTTTGTGAGTTCTTAGGGATTTAAGGATAGGTGATTTGGTCATTGCAGGGAGCGGCTATTGGGCCTCTGGTAATCTCTCTCACTCGGCCGCACATATACAGGATGAATGTAACATATTATAGGGTCGCAGGAATCCGACAAATTCGTTGCGTAACATATTCGTGTGAATGTATCTACTAGATGACAGCTATACGGTTATTGTTACCGAGTAGGTACTTTTTATTAGAAATTATAAGATTTATCAGGAAAGAAAATAAAGATTACCTAATACGTGGATATAATATTATCCCTATCATTAAGTGTAGGTGTAATAAATAGTACCTTTGTTTTACAATTTCACCATAACATTAAGAACAATGCCATGATAAACTCTCTAGACAGATATGGTATCAAGATAAGTGAGGTAACACGTGGAAAGAAAATAATAAAATAAAGCAAGCAAAGCAGCTGCTTCAAGGCAGGAAGGAAGTATGCAGGGTTATGCACTTTTGAGGAATGATATGGTATCTCGCTTAATTCAGTTTATAACAAAATAATAGCTTGCTTCGGCACGAATGGGTCGGCTCGACCGGCTTGACACCACGGCCTCACAGAAAATGAAGATTTTTTTTTTTTTGTGAGGGCAAAATCATCAAATGACTTCTCCCGCCCAGGGCCGGGCAGGAGGGAGTGTCAGACTCTTACTGACTAAAAACCCCCCTGTTCCTTCTCCTGCTCTGTGCCGAGGTCGCGGTACCTCATTGCGCTTACCCCGCAACCCCGGCTGAACATCAGCCCTTTAGGGCCCCGTCTGTGGTGGTCTATTGGCTCTTTGAGGCGCGCGCGGAACGCTACGCGCCGTACGCTCGGGCCTGGTTCTGGTCGGGCGGCGAGCTGCCCTTACTCGCCGACCGCAGGCCCGTGCTTACGGTGGCCGGAGATCGTCCCTCGATCCCCGACGCCCGTAGTGTCGCCAGTTGCGGCTGCTGGGGCGTGAGGAGGAGGATAGCTCCCTCACGCGGGCCGCCTCTCTCTTTGCGAGCATGACTGCTTCACAAAAGGAGGAGACGGCGTCCCAGTTCCTCTCACTCTGCACCATGGCCTCGACTAAGGCCGGGCGCGAGAGGTCGCCGCCGCCGATCACTTCCCTGAGGATACGGCGGTGCTCAGCCCAGGCAGGGCATACCGCTACCGTATGCTCCACCGTATCCTCTAGGTGGTCCTCACAATGACGACACTCGGGCGTTTCCTCCCGCTGAATCCGAAACAGGAACCTACCGAAGCTGCCGTGCTCGGTAAGCGCCTGCGTCAGACGGAAGGTGAGGACGCCGTGGCGTCTCCCAAGCCACTCCTCAAAGAGGGGTCTTACCGCTGCTATGGTAGCGTGCCCGACAGAAAATGAAGATGAGGCCTTAATTTTTAACACACGCTAAACAAAAGTAAAGCCGCAGAAACTATACCTAATGAATAAGAATATGTCTTAACGCGAGCGAAGCCGCGGGAAAAAACTATTTTTGATATAAAACAATCAATTGGTAAATGTTTTTCTGGTGTTTCTTTTGATTTGTATTCTTGTGTGAAAATCTTATTTAATACTTACGGTGAATAATACTTATGTCTTCTTGTCAAGTTTATAAAGTACCTAACTTAATAAGTTTTTAAGGTTTTAGAAAAAAGAGTCATTAAACTGGTAGGTAATGGTGGTCGTGTTAAATTCGATCGTATTATTTCGGGTCAGCAGAAATATCATTATCAAAATTAACAGAAATACCATATCTACATTAAATCAGTATAATTAAAGCTGAATCATGAAAAAAATATTCAACAGCAAAGAGATGTTTGAACATTTCTTGCACATTTAGTTTGAGAAAGATTTAAATTGGCACAAAATGGCGTTTGTACCTACGTGTAAAACAGCGGGAACGCTGTTATAGTAGTGGTAAGACCCCTCTTTAAGGAGTGGCTTGAGAGACGACATGGCTTCATCCTCAGCCGCCATCTGACGCAGTAGGCAACATACCGGGCGTTGGGAATCGAGAAATGATCTCCGGCCACCCTAAGCGCGGGACTGCGGATGGCGAGTAAGGGTAGCTTGTCACCCGACGTCCCGACCAGAACCAGACCCGAGCGTACGCCTCAAAGAGCCAATAGACCACCACAGAAGAAGCCCTATAGGGCTGATGTTCAGCCGGGGTTGCGGGACAAGCGCAATATAGGACCGCTTCCTCGGCCTAGAGCAGGAGAAGTAATTTTTTTTTGTATGTGTATAACGGCAAAAATATTACAGAAGATATATTATTTAGGTATAAGTATATTGCACAGACATTTAGATAGATACAGCGCGTTTGGGCCTAATGCGACAGTCAGTTCAATTTCGTGAGGAGGATATTTAAATATTCTAATTGTGTTGTGACGGACACACCCACAAATAAAGGAAAATACCAGATGACATAACATATCTACTTATAAATAAATAATTAGAGGCCCGAAGTAATACTATGTGACTCGGTTGTTAGTATCTATTAATATATTTAAACTGCATGATTCGTGAAACAATTTAAGGAAGGTCATGATCAAATTCTTTATAATTTTATGTCCTAACAACATTAAATCGTTTTTGTTGTACGAACCTGTAAAGACAAGATCACGATTGTTATGTAATTGAATACGTATTATAGACCAGTTTGATAAGTTTTTTCTCGAGAAGGGGCCGATTTTGTAGGAATGTGCAGCGCTGTGTGATAAACCTCTTAACTGTGATCCAAGTCCAACCCGCCTCCGCCTACTAAAAGGGAAAGCCTATGGAGAAGAACAATGATCCAGCAGTTGATGATGATGATAAACGTGATTATGTTACTTTAAGATAACAAAAACATCCACTAAAAGTGAATTGGAAACAATTTTTCAATCAATTAAGAATTTTTAAATTTAAAGTCAGAACAAACAATCGAACCTATTTAAAAATAACACAAGTAGGTATAGCTCTATGTTTTTATTCTTTGTTTGCTATCTATATTTGTTACATGAGGCGTGTTATGTTTAACTTTCAAACGTGATAATGATGTTAAGATACTGCGGGGGGCTCGTACATACACGCAATTTCGCAAACTATTGATGTATGCGAACACCAGTAACTTGACATTGAGACAAATCAACAACAGGAGCCTGTAATGGACAAATGATTACGGTATTTTTAAAACTTCGACTGAATTATAGATACACTAGCTACTCTCGCGCGGTTTTACCCGCTGCTCGGCTCCATTTAATTATAGCATGATGTTTTATAGCTTATAGCACTCAGGAACATTGTAGCTATCTATCAGTGAAAGAATTTTGGAAATCCGACTACCGGTTCCAAAGATTACGCCCCTATGTAAAACTTAGAAACTTAAAAAAATTTCCTCTTTATAATATTAGTATAGATTACCTACTAGCGGCCCAATACCGCTACTCATACATTTCTCCACTATTTTATGGACATTACTTAATATACAAGTATCTCAATAATCCTCTTAAATCACGCTACCTATCTATTAAAAAAGCGCAACAAAATCCATTGCGGATTTTTAAAGATTTAAGCATACATAGGGACATAGGGATCGAGATAGACATATTTTACTGTGTAGTGCTTATGAAATTAGTCGTAAGATCATGCCATGTTACACATTTCTCAAAAGAAATATGAATAAAAGCAGCAGTTGTTCTTCATTAAGATGTCTTATATGAATGTACATGGCAGGATCTATTATCATGCACATGGCACTTATTGCAAACTTCGTGCTACTATGTTCGTATTATTATTTTTAAATATCGAACTGAAAATATGGAAACCTATAAAGGTTAGACTAATAAAATATTTGGGGTGAAGCTAGTGTAGTTTACTACTATTAGCAAACCAGTGAGGTGATGTTTTGATGTAAAATTTATAAATAACTTCCATACAACGCACCGTACACTGATAACCTCTCTTTAGAAACATCTAGAAGTCCAGTTTCGATTAACGGAATTGAATCGAAACAATAATTAGAAAAGCAGTTACGATTTACGTGATGTGAAATTCCTGTGACTTATTACCCAGATTAAAATAAAGGTGAGTTATTGTACGGGGTGTCCATAGAATGATTTAAAGTTCATGATCGCCAAAAATTTCCTCTATTAAGCTTGTATTATGACACATTCATTTAGTGGGTTAAATGCTCAGATGACGTCCAGTTTCGCGATTGATTTTATCAGCCCGGGGGGCGAATGACGTAATGTCTTGACACAGTAAACAATCTGTAGCTACTTGTATTTTTCCAACGCCACAAATTTATAGTCAGTCATTGGACATTTTTGGCCGCAGACACACCTCTCCCGGGTTATTTACCTAACGGTTTACATCTCGTCGAATTTATTTAAAAATCAAATAAATTAAAATGCGTTACTTAACAGACACAAGGTAGATATGTCATTCGCTTCATTACTTTCAATTATAACTTTCATTAAGAGTTTATCGTTAACGTGTAGGTACTTTGTTTACTTATTTAATTACGAATAATAATTTCATTTCATTGCCCATTCAGATATTTGCATGAATGAAATATAGGTTTACAATAACAAAGCGATGGCATTGTCTGAAATATGAGTTTAGCGACTCGTCGACATAAATAGTTAATTGTTATTTACATGGTATCGCTAACTGTTTTTGGTATCTTTCCTACTTTCTGTAATCAATCAAACAATAACTCAGTTGTAGGGTTTATCACCAGCCACTTTAATTATGATTAATAAATATTTATTATTGAAATAATTTGCCTACGTCTATGTATGTGTGTATAGTTGTGTAGTACAGTCTGCAATCTAAGCTCTTTATTGTCTCATCTCAGGGCGGTACTATATAAAGACACATGATCATAATTTTTTGTCACTTTATAACTGATACTCATAGAAGTAATAGGTTCAGTGTTAGATAGATAAACACTAGAGTCAAAAGAAATAATGTACGTATTTTATTAAAACAAATAGTAAAAGGGCTTGAGTTGATTTTATTTTATGGGACATTTTTATTTGTGGGTTTTATTTGATTTATTTTTTGTTTTCTATGCAGCATGGTTGGACAGAACGATCAGTTGTCTTCTCAGGAGATTTTCGCCCTGGAAGACAAGTATGGGTGCCGCAACTACTCTCCTGTGCCTGTCGCCCTTTGCCGTGGTGAAGGTGAGTTATAATAATATTTTAATTCCTTTTCTTCTCCTATAAATAATGATCCTTTATTTTATTTATGACACCGGGGATCCAAGACGTGAGTTCATGGCGGGCAGATTCATATTGTTTAGGTACCTTTATGGGTGTACTTCATGTAGCTCTTGCCTGGCATATAGGAGATACATTGGTGATTATGTTACTTTGGGGTGGCGGTCTACATAGTCCCGTATAAAAAATAAATTAACATTTCTGTCAAAAAATTGTAAGTTTTCTTTTCGTCTGCCCTTCCAGGGCAGTTCAGGGATTTCTAAACTACTTTTTGACTGGATGTTCTGGACTTTTTTTACTGTTATAATTTATCAAACTTTTAATTTGTTGGTGGCTTATGTACATACTTATATGTCTGTGCTTCTACTGCAAGGCAGTGGTGCAGTTTCTTTTTCATATTTCTTACCTTTTTTAATTTTTTTGATATCCCTTATCGTCAACACCCTGCCTACTACTATACCTTACAAATGTACCTCATATTTTTATGGTATAATTTTGAAAGTGAGTACTTACTATGCCTATTGTAATAACCTTTCTCTTGTTTGACCTTTTCGAACTTTGGCGCCTAACAGGCTGGAGTCCATGGCATTCTGCCATCTTTTCGTCTTAATGTCACTGAACATGCCAAACACTGTTCTATTGTCCTAATACTTATGTACATAATTAAACAATGGAAACACCCAGTATTTTACTGTAAATTAGGTATTTATATTGTTAACTTTCCTTGTTTTTATTTACCTAAATAACATAAAATCGAGTTGTCCCTCCACATTTCATTAACCTTGCTTTTATTTGTCTGCAGAAAATTAAAAGGAATTTATTTTCCCAGTTAATTAAATATGTTTACCATAATAATAATATCTAACCACGTAGACGCCTCTTACAAATAATTGTTCTACAGAATATCACTGGGGTTTTCCGTGACAATTTAGTTTGGAGTTAATATAAATCTCTGAAACATGTTAATAGGATTCATGAGACACAAATTAAAAAACCTTGATACTCAAGTGAATACTTAATCACATGACAACTCCGTACCTGGGCTGACTCGGGGAAAATGAAAAATGGGGACATTGGTGCTTGCCGGGTTCTGAACTCGCACCGTCGTGGTTGCGAGCTACCAGGATCGTGATTAGGAAATGTACGCCCACAGAACGAACGTCAAATGTAATTGTTTTTGTATTTTCTGTCTATTTTTTTATGCATTTCGTCTATCGTCGATGCTAAACCTAGAGAGGTATTCGGAGTTCATGCCAGTAAACGAACGCAAGAATTTAAACATAAGAATAAAAATAACATCAATAGGTACATTCTTATTTAAAGATATTTTTTTACTTTTTGTCTGGATGCGATACTTCTTGCTTGGTTGTCGAGCTTGTGAACAACGAGGTAGGTACTAAAACGGGGTGAATAGATAGTAATACTTAGTATTAAGAACAGTTTCCCAATCTCAACATCAATTCACCTAATCACCTTTTTTTGGAGTGTGGAAAGTCTTTTGTCTTCTCCCGCCCTGGATGTGGCGAGAGGTAGTAGTACTTCTTAGGTAGTATACTCTTAACCACTCTGTTCCTTCTCCTACTCCGTTCAACGGTACATTAAAACACTTGCACAATCTTGGCTGGACATCGGCCCTAGTAGGACCTATCTTTAATGGTCAGATGGATCATAAAGGCGCGCGCGGTACGTGGCGTGCCGTCGTATGCTCGGGTCTGGTTCTGGTCTGGCGGCGACCTACCCTTGCTCGCCGTCGGCAGACCTACGCCTTCGGTGGTCGGAGATCGTCGTACAATCCCAGACGTCCGGAGTGTTTCCTTCGGCGACGGGAGCGTGAGGAGGCTCGTTCTTTCACGCGCTCTACTTCTTTGTGAGCTTGACTGCTTAGCAGGAGGAGACGGCTTTTCAGTACGCCGCCGATCGCTTAAGGATAAGGCGGCCCTCAGCCCAATAGCCTTACCGTGTCCTTCGGGTGGTCCTCGCAGTTAAGACCCGGATGTACTTCCCTATTATCCCTGATTTTTAGTAGCTTAAACAATTTACAGGACTATCGTTTAAATTTAACCGTGCTTTTAAAACACGATACTTATATTTTTTTGTTTTAAAAACGTTGCCCCACCCTAGGATTTTCTACTGTGTCGTGGGTGCGGTTACAAACATACAATTTTACAACCACATGACACCCAGTCCTGGAACAACAATAGAAAAAAGATGGATGACAATAAAAAACAATCAGAATTCAGAACAAATAAAAATGGTTTCTATTCTTTTATCGGTTGGTTCCAAGGTTCAAAATGCAATGTGTAGATTCTCCATAGGTATACACCTCACCTAGATACATATACCTACGTCAGGTTAATAAACTAATAACTCTCAAACAAGATCAACATTTTATAATGCAATATAAGCTTGTAAAAAGTTTTGTGGTAAATCTGGTAACTTGTATCCAAGTATTTACAGAATAAATAAATATGTAAATACGACTTATTTACATATTTGTCTAATCTTTATATCACTCTCATTAACTAGGTTAATGGCAAATCCTTAGTACAGATTGTAGGTACATACAATTACCAGATAAAATATATAACAATGAACTTAATTGTTTGTTTCTTATACCAGTCCATGTCTAATGACTAATGTGTGAGCTAAATGGCAGTTGATAACGTCTACTGTAAATTTTAATTCAGTACCTACTAAGATAAATTTATAATTTTTAAAGGAACTGTCAAAAAAGACAATTAGAACCTAATAGTTAGGCTCTTACTATTTCATTATTTATTATATTTACCGAGGGTTTAACATTATATTTATTCATTCCATAATTTCTATTTTACGAATGTCTTGGGTGTTATGATCAAATTCTTAATTTAGATTCTAGGATATCATGAACTGCAAGAGCTGCGGCTAAAATTTAAAAAGTGTTATATGCTTAACATATTTTTTAAAGAGTATTGCATAAGTAGTTGTAACAATGTTAACTTATTAATTTTTTTTCAGGTGTTTTCGTTTGGGACGTCGAAGGAAAGAAGTACTACGACTTTTTGAGCGCTTACTCTGCTGTGAACCAGGGCCACTGCCACCCAAGGATCATAGCTGCTCTCAAGCAACAAGCTGAGAAACTCACCCTTGTATCAAGGTAAACATCAAACATATTTAACGACTAAAACGAGATCAATAATGATAAAATAAGTAAAACACAATTATTCCTCGCGCGTAAGAACCGAGTAGATTTGGATTTTGATTAAGTATTAATCCGATACTCCACACAAATAATGTTAAACTTATTGATTTTGGTGTGAGATAACTCCTTAGTACTCATTTGATGTCAATTCTCAATCTTTTAAAGTAGGTACTTACTTACAATCTTTGAGAACCCAGCAGATTTCAGCACTCTAGTGGTGGACTAAGTAAGTATAACGGGATATTTATGAATGCCGACGGTGACATTAGGTTTTTTTCTTGATTCTTCTCTTATCCCAAAGGGTGTTTCTATTCATCTACCAGATTGTTTTAATTTGGGATTTGATAAAGGCTATACTTAGTGATGGAACACATTCATTTAAAAATAACTAAATCGTTAGTCTATTGTTTTCGTTTTATTGACTGCCAAGGTTAAGCGTGCACGGCAAAAACCCAAAGTTGATATACTCAATTTTTTGTTAATTATGTTAAGTCTCATGTTATTACTATTACGAGGCAAGTAAACTCTTGCGGCAAAAAACCTAACCTATCTCAATCCAAAATGGATAAACCAAGACAGATTTATGAATATAGTTGTATGGATTTTTTGTCAAAAACTTCAACCGTGGCTCGTTCTTTTATACGATTTGTTTTTCAGGGCTTTCTACTCAGATCAGCTGGGTAATTATGAGAAGTTTATGACGGATCTCCTTGGTTTTGACCGTCTATTGCCCATGAACACTGGCGTAGAAGGCGGTGAGAGTGCCTGCAAGATTGCAAGGAAGTGGGGTTATGATGTCAAGAAAATTCCGGAAGGACAAGCAAAGGTAAGTTTTTACTACCAACAACCGAAAATTAATTTCAGATCTCAGTCCAATATCTATGGATTATTTTTAAAACCCCAAGCTACACCAAACGAACGCGCACCTACCTACCTACCTATTGTTCATCTATTGTCGACGTCATTATCTTTTCGGGGTATCTGACGAAAACCAAGATCGATTTAGATTTTAAATTTAAAACAGCTATTATTTTTTATGGTGGAGTGTATGCTACGGTTGTATAACCATAAGGGTCACCTAATGGAAAGCAAACAGCACCGTTCATGACCGGCCTTTTATTTGTAGTTATGGATTTGAGGATAGAGAGGCCGCGGTAAAATCGCACTGTTGTTATAGTAGTATATTAATTAATATATAAATATATGTATAGTAATATATATTAATATATAGTATGTATATTATTTAATCGATGAATGGTGTTTTGTTAGGACACAATATAGTTATATAATTTTTATCTGATATTTTCTCTCTTCTTTCTATTAGATCTTGGTAGATATTAGCTACTACTAATAAATTTGAGCTTAGGTATGCCATATTCACCTAAGACTGCGGTGTACAATGTTTTAAGTTCATATTGGCATATAACGTTTACAAATGTCTTTGCAGAATTCATTCAGTTTTAGCGCATATTTATCACAAGCTGCATTGCACCAGTGTAATATAACCTCTGACTTTTGTGTGTTCAAGCGCTGGCTTTGAACCTTTGGATATTAATCGGAAATATTTGTATAACAAATCATTATTTTTATCTCGGGTTATCAATCTACACGACTAGTTGAGTCCGGAATTTATCAGATTTTTTAGGAAAATTTTCTTGTCTAGATGATTTAGAGAAATGTCCTATCCCTAAAAAAGAATAGGTTTGATTCGCTATTTTGCAAAAAATATATGTAAGTAAATGTATTTTAGATCATCTTCGCTGAAGGCAACTTTTGGGGCCGCACGATGTCTGCCGTGTCATCGTCATCAGATCCCAGCTGTTACAAAGGATTCGGTCCCTACATGCCTGGCTTCCAACTCATCCCTTACAACGACACCGATGCCCTAGAGGTAAGACTATGGAGACACAAAACAGGTGTGTTTTTAAATAATGAACTGCATATATACTTCCGCCTGCCATATCAGCATTAATTTTCCTCAGGCCTAATCAGCCACTGAATGACTAAGACAGTTGAAACAGCAGAAACTAAAAAATAAATTTTATTTTTAATCCGTAGAAGGAACTGCAAGACCCTAACGTAGCTGCATTCATGGTGGAGCCAATCCAAGGTGAGGCTGGTGTCGTGATCCCCGACGACGGTTACTTGAGGAAAGTAAGACAGCTTTGCACCAAGTACAACGTCCTTTGGATCGCCGACGAAGTACAGACCGGTTTGGGTGAGTATTTAGAAAGGTCACAAACAAGTTATCTTGTCCAAAGTGTAAACAATACTGATATACGCATAGATGAATGTGTTTGCGTCGTTTAACTTTAGATATGGAAGTTATAAATAAAATATTTCCATTCTGATTCTGTTTTTAGAACAGTAGGATAACACAGTCGTTGTTATAGATATTTATGCCGCGACTACGTCATTATTTTATTCAAAAATTACATTGACCTTATTCGACAGTAATCTTCGCAATAACAGTGATTCACTACGTAATTTATGTATCTGCACTGCGCAGTTATATGCGTATTGTTTTGACAATTTTTATTGACGATAAAGTGTAGGTACATCTAATATATTATCTGTACTCAGCCTAAATGTCATTTCATTCACATAATTCATTCATCAATAGTCAATCGCTTCTAAATTCAAATAAACGCTACACTGAGTTATCAGTATCATTGGTTTGTGGTTTTAATTGACGGGGTACGTTATCGATCACGTATGGTTTTTCAAATAATGATTATATTTCATCATTTAATGTAGGTATGTAGGTAGGTACCTATCTTGTTAGTTTTTATTAGGGGGTGGTGCGAGTAGGTACTCGTATGTAAGGTCAGGGCAATAGTTTATCGAGACCAGAATGTAAACAATTGATAGATGAAAGTGTTCGGCGTCGTTGACTATAGATAGGGAGGATATAAATAAAACATTTCCATTGTGATTTTCCGTTTTTAGACCAGTGGGTAACCTTTGTTGTTTTTATATTTGTCCGGTGGCCACAACAAGTTTTATCGCTGTTTATAGGTCCCACTTGGCTTACGCAAAGCTTTAGTTTGAATTACATTAATAAGTATTTTTAAATCGACACCTGCACACACACGTGTCATACCGCTTGTCTTCCATTGGAGTAGAAACAGACAATAAAACGCTAATAACATTATTCTGGAACACGTTCGGTTCTAACTGCCTGGCTAGCTGCCTACCTACAAAAAGTTTTTATTCTTACCGAAATCTTGTTCATTTTTTTAATAAAAATACTGAGTTATGACGTCGTAGATTTTTAACGTCAAATAGTTGCTTACCTATTTCTTAAAAAATAGCTAATAAATATCTCAAATAGTGTACTATCGATCGATGAATAAAATTATAGTTAAATTTCAATATTTTATAGTATTGAAACGTCGAATTAATTTATTTTTGACCTAGGAAACTACCCAATTCTCACAGTTAGGTTACGTAGTTTAGCGTTCATTATTAAATCACGCTGTCCGTCGTAGGAATCGTAGGTAGGTACACATAACCACTTAGCAACCAATCTTGCGAATAGCAAACCTTTATAACGCCACTTAGATATAAATGTCTGTATCTACCTATTTACTTCAGTCATAAATCATCATTTGTGACCGTTTTTAAATGGAAAGCTTACGAATCAATAGAACAGTATTAAAATTAATAGAAAGGATATCTACCTGCAAATTAAACTTGACCTGGATATATTAACCTAAGAAAGAAAACCATTTTATTGGTAAATTAAAGCAGACAAAATAGGTAGAAAGCGTCGATCAATCTCACTTGTTTCATAGTGTAGTGTAGCTGTAGATACACATTTTGGAGAACAATGAACGAAGAAGTTCAGAGTGCTTAGTGATGCGATTTTGCTTTGGGTTCCTGTGATCAAAACGTAACCGCGTTGGATTTTGGAGCAAGCCAATCAGAGCGCGGAATATCACAAACGTGTATATTCGATATTAGGAACTCTTTTTTAAAAATAAAATTGCCAATAGGTATATGTACTCTTTAGATATTGGTAGGTACCTACTAACTAATTTGGAACCATCGTGTTGGTTGCAGGTCGCACTGGTAAACTTTTGGCTGTGGACCACGAGGGTGTCAAGCCAGATATCCTGATCCTGGGTAAGGCACTTAGTGGAGGAGTACTGCCTGTCTCCGCGGTGCTAGCCAGCAACAGTGTTATGAATGTGAGTACATACATAGGTATTGTTACCTATTGTTGATGAAGTTATTAGAGACGATACAAATATTTTTATGTCCTTCTACTTGGTAGATTAATTTACAACATTACACATTTATTTTTATGACCGGGAACGCGTGGCCATACGTTATTGTACCGCGACCCCGGTCCGGAGCAGGAGAGGGAACAGGATCTTTAGTCAGAGTCTGACAGCCTCTCCCGCCCCACCCAGACCGGGAGAAGTCATTTGTTGATTTTTTCCCTCAAACAAGACATGTTTTTTTTTAATTTTCATACTGTTTTTATCTCAAATTAGTTTTAAATTATATTATTTTAAGAAGTTTATCTATTAATGGCACGAACCTAAGCTTATACTTAGTGTAAAAGTCTTTAGACGCTAGACAAATCTTCCTCCCTCCACTTATCTACTTAAAATATTATTGAGCCCCATTTTTTCATTTTGGCGATCCTCGACACTCTGATAAAATTTCTGAAGAAATAAGATAATTATAGGTAACGTTCTTCCAACTTAGAAGGCACCCCTAATACCTACATACCTTACTATCTTAGGCTGCTAATCAGTCAGTACTGTGTTCCTATATTAATGAGGAAATCAGGAGACTGTATCTCTGTAGGTACTTATACACTGTATATAACCTGTGCTTTCAATATTTGTTTTAGGTGATCACACCCGGCACTCACGGATCCACGTATGGTGGTAACCCTCTTGCCTGTGCAGTCGCTACCGAAGCCATTAAGGTACCTATTTACGAAATATTGCTTTTCTATGTAGATAATAGAGTTGCTATGGATATGAAATTTCGGATACGGATATCGGAATGATTATTATACTGGATACGGTTACGGATAATAAAATTTAAAGGAATTTAAAAAATAAAAACAAGCATAATAATATAACGTGTCCCAATTAGGTTGCTCCTCTAGCCGATATTATCCGAAAAAAATTATTTCGGATTCGGTTACGGTGACGGATTCCTAACATCCCTGGTAGATAGATACCTATCTACTTATATGAATCTCAATTTACCAACCAAATTTTTGGCATCTTGGATACAGCCGCTATAGTGCGTTTATTTATTAGATTAAATATTCACAATATTTTTTATCCTATTTAGATTTTTGCGTGTTGGTCCAGAATGTTAATAACTCCTCGTGGGTTTCTCCAACAATGAATTTCTTGGTCATTTTTATTCCAATAACATATTTAACCATTAATATCTCTGGTCCAGGTGCTGTTGGAAGAGAAGTTGTGTGAAAATGCTGAGAAGCTCGGCAAAGTTCTGGTTGAGGAGTTGAACAAAATTCCCAAGAACAAGATCACCACAGTACGAGGAAGGGGACTCATGTGTGCCATCGTTATTCACGATAGTACGTTTACTTATGATAATTTTATACATTTTATTTAGAGTTTTATTTTTCATGTAATAAACATAACCCCGTCAGTTGAGGTTTCGTTAATGTGAAGTCGTCGTAGGTTTCTAGGCTTGTTTCAATGTTCTATTTTCTGATTTTTTAACGTGTAGGTACGATGTCCTTAATCCATTTAGAATGCCAACGACTGTTTTCTTTACAGGCATCTCTGCATACGACGTGTGCTTGCGGCTGCGTGACGCTGGTCTGCTGACAAAGACCACACACGGACAGACCATCCGCCTAGCGCCACCACTCGTCATCACAGAGCAACAGATCCGCGAGGGAGCCAACATCATTCGCACAGTACTCGAGAGCTATGATAAATAAATCCATGCTTCGAACAACGACGACGTAACTATATGGATATGACGTGCACGTCAGGATAGACTGTATTTAAAATACTTGTACTAATTGGGATATGTTTCCCTAGTCAATTCAAATAACAGCCACTTTAACGCATTGGTATTTTATTACTATATATATACCTACGCTTAGTTTTTGTGTTTTTCAATTAAACACGGATATCCTAAAAATATTTTTGGCATTTGAAAAATATTGTATTTGATATTTGACTGGATGGAAACATACCCATTGTAATCAATATGAGACGAATATTCCTACAGTCTATCGTATTTTAGAAAGGTTAAGAGCGATTAAATAAATAAAAGTAAGTTGCAAATTTCGTGCGGTATATATTTTTATATTAACATTTAACAACCATCTCACAACACACTAATAATCACAGTTAGTTGAGGTAAATACTGTACTTTAAGTAACTTTTATTGTATACAACGGGCCGAATTTAGGTAAAATATCACAACGCGTAGCATTTGTTCCTCGACTGGCACTTAATGGTACATTTATATAAAATAATTAAAGCAGAACTTTACGTAGTTTAAAGTATTACATTATAAAAGTTTGGAGCTGCCAG
Source organism: Spodoptera exigua (assembly GCA_902829305.4). Classification (NCBI taxonomy): domain Eukaryota; kingdom Metazoa; phylum Arthropoda; class Insecta; order Lepidoptera; family Noctuidae; genus Spodoptera; species Spodoptera exigua. The sequence goes on from LR824603.2 coordinate 12,520,109, forward strand.
TATATCAGGCTTTTGTTTATTCTCTTTAATTCAGCTCAGCTTCCAAGACACCTACTTGAGCTCGCATGGTGTCTGTTAATTTTGAGAGTAGAACAGTTTCATCCAATGACATTTTCGGACTCTCCAGCTGGCCTGTAATGAGACAACACAAATTAACATAATTTGAAAGAAAAAGGAAGTAACGATACCATTAAAAATGTATCCCGCACCGTAGTAAACTGAAAAACAAATGTAATTAGCATTTTTAACATGACGTGACGGAGTATAATATAACAATGAGTTGCGTACTTATTTGCACACGTAAGTACATAGAGTTAATGACTACTTACAAACAAAAGTCGTCGGAAAGATCGTGCCTTTTATATGTGAACAAGGTAAACATGGAATTGTTATTTTAAAAATAAATCAAAAGATGTCATTGTAAACCGAGATGTTTTGAAAATAAAGCTGTATGTAAAGGAGGTAGTGTTTATTTTAGCTTGCCAGAGTGTGTAGCGGTTGTAATAATATTTTTATTTTATGTTATGATTTCCTTACCTTTACTGAGACAGTCCCAACATTCTTGTATTTCGTAACTGAGGCCTGCGCTGTTATGGAAATGGAACTTGTATTTTCCTTTAGGTAAACTCCACTCGGTATTGTTAGCTGCCGATATTTGTAGTACCGTGGGACACCAGAAGTAGTCCAGCTGCAAGAGATAATATTTACAAACAATTAACACGATTAGCATTTACGTCGTAATTGATATAAAAGCGGAGTGTTACAATTATTGACAAAGATGATTTTTAGATACTGTGTCACACAAGTCAATTTTAGTCGGTAAGTTGGAAAAACGCATGACATTTTTCATCCAATGCAGGGGGGTAAAGGTATACATGATATATTATATACATCTATACTATTATATTATAAAGAGGTAAAATTTATAAGTTTGTATGTAGGGGTTAATCTTTGGAACCGCTGGTCGGATTGCCAAAATTATTTCACTGATAGATAGCTACAATATTCATGAGTGCTATGGGCTATAAAGCATCGCGCTACGATCAAATGGAGCCGAGCAGCGGGTGAAACCGCGTGAGAGTAGCTAGTATTAGATACATACTTACATAGAATCATGCATATTAAATACATAACTGGGGCAATTTAAAGCATTTTATATTTGCATCTTGATGTATGAATTTTAAAGAAAGACTATTTTTATACCCGGGTCCACAGCCGGGTCTCAGTTATTACATGGAAGTTAGAGCTGTGTGGAATAACAAGATAAAACAGCAAGTGAACAGCGCACTGATTTAGTCTTTAAAAATGAAAATATGCACTAACCGTGATAGCTCCCTTTGTGCCCACGATCTCCGCCTTGTTGGTCATATTAGCTCTTGTGTGCGCGGATACAGTGGCGGTCCTGCCGTCCTTGTACTTGAGCGCGCACGAGATGGACTCGTCCACTCCAGCCTTGCTTAGGTGCCCCGTGCACACGATGTCAGTAGGCGGGTCCTTGTATATAAACTGCACTAGTTGCAACATGTATATGCCCAAGTCTAACACTGCACCGCCTCCCAAGTCTTTCATTCTGAAATCGACGACCGATATCAATAAAGAAATGATAATGAATGAACACGAAGTTATTCACAAGAATAACACTGTCCAAAATGAAATAGCGCTGACGCGTCTGTACAAGAAAAGCATGATTATGACAAAAGCAATGAACGATCATAAATATCTTACAAGTTCCTTTCAATGTCGTTAATCTCAACCCCAAACTGTATGCTGATGTGATAGATGTCCCCAAGCCCGCCCGAAGATATGTGCTGATCCAAAGCGTCGTAAGCAGGGAAGAACCTCGACCACATCCCTTCAAGGAGGAACAGTTTCCTCTCGCGAGCCAGGTCCACCAGCGATTTAGTTTGTTTGTAAGTCATGCCCATAGGCTTTTCGCATAGCACGTGTTTACCGTTCTCTAACATTAATTTAGTTATTTCGTAATGCTGCAAATTGAGTACACTCACGAATACAATGTCTGGAAACAAGAAAAATATTTCAGATAAATCTGAAGGCTCCTTGGTAGGCGCGACTCGCGTGTCGTGGTGTCATGTCATGTTGTAGTAGTGACAGTCGTATCTACCTTGCCTTGAAGTACAACCTCGGCTTAAAGTATACGACTTGAGACTTTAATATCCACGCATGTTTTAAGTTTGGAGGTAATCTGCATTGTGCCGAAAATAAGGACAGGTACTGCGCTTCTAGAAGGTACATCTTAAATGGCTTGCAGCGAAACTACATTTACCAACCAACATCCGATGCATATCAAGAATGATTTATGTGGCATATCAAGGAACATTTTCGACAGACTCTGCGTTTAGTTTAAATTGCAATAAATAACGAATGTTATTATATAAAACATACGGAACTGATGTACCTATTGATATGTGTTCATATCATTCTTAACAAGCAACGAATTTTTAGTTAATCCACCGATTGAACTTGAAGTATTTATTATTATAGTACATGAGACACATCTAGTGCTCCTGTTCTTGAAAAGCATTTTACGAAAACATTTACGATCTTGTATAAACCTGCAAAGTATGTAACACAATACCTATTTGGTCATGTCTTTCGACTAGTGTTATTTTTATGTTGACAATGTAATCACAAACTTGCAAACGCGATAAGAGTTTTCAGGTAATGCTTTAAGCAAATCAGGCGGGTTAGTGGAAAGGCAACTTGTCTTCCAAGTGTTATGTTAGGAGAAGTTTAGTGTCAAAGTCATTCAGGTGTAATGATTTAGCTCGTTATCTTTTGTTTGTGTACTGATCCTTGTATAAACAATAGGACGTTTTGTTACCTATAGAGTCATCACGCGCCAGTGACTCGTAGCCTTCGTAAGCAGTGTTGATTTTGTGGAGCGTGGCCAATCTGTGGACACGTTCTATATCTTTGCCGGCCACGGCGACGACCTTGTGCTGGTCAGCCGGTAGCGTGCCCAGCGCAGTCAGGAAGTCGTGAGCTATCATACCCACGCCGGCTACGCCCCATTTTAATTGGAAATCCATCTGAAAAGAAATATACGAGAAGTTTGTAAACAATGTTTCAATAGTATCAATTGATTGAAGTGGCTTTCCCTAGATTGTAACGTAAATCAGCATAGGATTAGTAGAAGATAAGATTACCAATGTTGAATTATATTCCATACGTAAGCATGTGATTGTCCTTCAATGCAAGTTTAGGGAGATTCAATGAATTTGTTGCGTAATTTATTTAAGTAATTTGAGTGATAGCAGAGTTGCTTTTTATTGAATTAAAACGTAGAATAAAAACACTGCAGTCACTTACCGTCTATTTGATGAGACAGTATAAATAATAATAAGGAGTGCCTACGAATTTTTCGTAATATGACCTGAATAAATTAGATCAGGGTCTCACACAAAGCAACCTTTTATTTGCATACACCGCACTCGTATCAAATAAATAATTTAGTAATTCAATATTAATGTAGTTGCGTGAACAATAAGAAACACGACACCCGCCAATAAAAACAAGTGTCAGAAAAGTATTTTATAGAGGTGGGCAAACATAACATTGCATTAGGTAGGTGTTTCTTATCTTTTAAGATAATCACGTAAAAGGTATACAATAGTTATCGCGCCTTCACAGTGACTGTACGGAGATTTGTCCTCACATGGAAATATAACGAGTTGCCTGTGCAGGCCTCTTAAATATGTGTTAATTAGAGTCAGTACCTATATGACAGCCAGTACTAGTCAGTAGAGGTAGCCGAGTGAAATAATGTGCGTCCATTGGTCAACTGGGTTGATTGCTAGTTTGTTAGTGCTATGAGAGACAGATCATAATAATGTTTAGTATATGTTCATGAGAAGCGGCTCACACTAACAAGCTGTAATAGATGCATGCTTGACTCACATTAGACGTTAATAGGTTTTTTTATAGTAGCATCATTCTAATGTTATAAATAATTAACACCAGATGGACGTGATCATTATTTTAGAAACACTCTTTAATAACGTTATGAGCAAAATTTAGTTCATCTCCTATCTGTTATGAAGGAGTAGGAAATTGGTTGAATATAGATTTTTTCGAACACAGTAGTGTGGAATGTGGCGCGTGGGTCGAACAAATCGTACTTGATAACTAAGAGCCAGGAGGAAAAGTTCTTTGAATGTAGAGTGGTATATTTAGGTATCATTGAATAATTAAGTACTTAATTTTATTAAGGAGAAACTATGTAGACTAAACATTTTTATGAATGAAAGGAAAATGACTCCTTTTATTTATTTTTTTTTTTTTTTTATTTTTAGAAAACGTTGCCCCACATTAGGATTTTCTCCTGTGTCGTGGGTGCGTTTACAAACATACAATTTACGTTTAACCCGCGAGTCTCGAGTCGCGACCCATGGCATAACCATGTCGTCGCATTAATGAAGCGCGCAACTAGCTTTACAAGGACAATTAATTAATGTTAATCAAGTGGTTCTTTAAGTATGCGATTGGGTATTATTACTGCAATTAGTACTTACATGAGTTTGATCAGGCATATTGGCAATTTAAAAGGTACCTCTTCGTTCAGCTTGAATTAAATAGAACTGCTTATTTATCACCAGTCACTCAATTTTTGGAGACGGATTCTACAAGAAATAATGAGAATATTGAACGTTGGATATTTAAAAATACTTGTTAGTCATTTGTAGGTCTGTACCATCATTAATTGAGGAATTTCGGGCCACTTATAACACGAATGATTACAGTATTGTCAGTAGAAACATAAAACACTGATAACTCAACTAGCACTTATATCTGTTTGTTTTATTATTACCACCAATTCAGAATCACCCGTAGACGATCTAATATAAACAAACTTTAAAAAGTTACAACTTACAAAAAAGAAAATCAGCTGACTTGAGCAAATAAAAATATCGGCTCAGAATAGTTTGCCGGAAGTTTAACCCAATTTTGTTTTAAAGGCTATTAAGTTTTAGAGTACAACATTACTGATACTTTTTAAGTTACTTCAATTAGTGACATATCTTATCAAAATCAAAGAATATACGAAAAAAGAAGAGGAAAAACACAATAGGACACAAGCGTCCGAAAGATATTAGAATGAACTACGGAGCTAATGAATGAAATATTCCGAAAATGAAATTCATGAATGATACGAATGAAGGAAAAACATTGAACGCAGATATGGTATAGGTGTTGCCAAAAGTAAAAACACTCACGTGGCCATTAGAAATGTTTTCTAACGTTAGGTATAGTAAAATACGAATAAAATTATAATTTTTCGTTATTATCAGGGAATACTTTCGAATTAATCAGGCCTACAATTTAATTGCAATGCAATTTATCGTCCCGCTATAATTTAATTAAGGGTAATACTGTAACATTCGTTTGAATTCAATGTCAAAGTTGTCAAAATGTGATCGCAAAATAAAAGGTTTACTTTGTTTGTTTTCATTATTTTAAGACGTACCTATTTGTTAACATTATAAAATGTCATTAGTTTTGAGGAGAACATATTTAAAAGCTAAAAATAATATCCTGTCTCCTGGTACTGGAAATATTTCAGTTTCTGGTCCATTACAAACTTTTATGGTTCGAACGTTCAGTGACGACAAATCTGGCAATAATCCACAATTCAGCAGTAGTACTATTTTAATTGAAAATGGATTTAATGTACAAGAACTTCCGGTGGCAATCAAGAAATTAAGAAATATCACAGATATCGAAGATAAGCCAAACGAAGAAAAAACAACAAATGCGCAAGACACTCTTAGCTATCAGCTGATTCAAGAAGAATTTCAACAATGCTTGGATCTTCGCGATGTGTTCTCGTTACTCTCAAAGTGTACGAAGATTACGCCAAATATTGCATTAGGTGCCATCGAAAGAATATACGACATTGAAAAGAATCCAAACTCACTAAGTTTAGATCCTAAAACAATGCAAATTAATTTAGCCAAAGGTGCAATTTTAGATAAACTTCTGAAGGTTGTTATGAAAACTGAAGATACGAACACTATACTGGAGATACTGAACACAGTTTCATCCTTCATGGAGCCTTTCAAATACAAATTCCATGATGAGCTGCTTCTACGTGTTATAGACAACAAGCTTACAATTGACCAGTTGTGTCAATTTATAAACTTTTTAATAAAAAATAAAAATGATACAAAGTACTCTGAAACCATTGATAAACTGTGGGTGGGATTTGTTGCTAAAGAAAAAGAAATAGATGAGAACAATATAGTACAGGTGTTTGGCATCCTTCATGGTTTAAAAGTTAGTAAAAGAATTATTTTGACGTTACTAGAACAAAAATTATGTGATTTGTGGTTTAAGCTTAAAGTGCCTGTCATGCAAGATGTATTGAGCTCTTTTGTAATGGAAAAATATTTATCGGTCCAATCGTTTGGTGTTGTTGGCAGTTGGCTCTGTGCCAATATACATGCCTTGGATGAAGATTCCTTGTTGGATATTATTACTAAGTTGACTAGATTGAAATATACTGATGATAAAATTGAGAAGGCAGTTGAGAAATACATGAAGTTGAAGGGCCCTAAGATAGAGAGCCATGTCCTTATTGTAGGACTTTTGAACTTTTGTATGCAGTTCCAAATATGCAATGAACAGATTTTGAATGCATGCAGTGAATATTTTCTGAGACATTGGGATGTTGTGCCACCTAGTTTCCTAAAATCTTTCATATATCCTTTTGGATATTTGCAATATGACCCTGTAAACATTACAGAGTTTTGGACTCTTGTAGATAAAATCATGAATGAAAATTTTGATAAAATGACCAGCTGTGATCTTAGTTCAATAGTACTATCATTAATTTATTTAGGTAAGTATCCTTCTACTTTAGTCCGTAGAATGTTGAGCCCAGAGTATTTGGCAAAAGTAAAAAGTCCTGATATGTGGAAGAGGTTTTATTTGATAGACACCGCAATGACATTAGAATGTGAGAAGTACTTGGGGCCACTATTACCAAAAGACCAGTGGTCAAAGCCAATTTCTCAAGACTTTAGGATAAAAAATATTCTGGAAAAAATTATGGATATTCTTGTGAATGTAGCGGGAGGTCAAGATAGACTGTCAATAGCTGTGTCTATACCATATTTACCATCTGATGAAACATATCTACTGGATGTCATGTTGCATTGCGCTGGTTTGGGTAGTACAACTTTCAACTGGAAATCGAAAACAGTTCGGAATGCTAACATTGCTATGTTAATACATTTGCCTGATCATTATTGCTCTGACAATGAACACCTGATTGGCTCCCAGGTGATGAAAAAGAGGCATCTCAAAATTTTAGGGATGAAAGTTGTAAGTTTGAAATATTCTTTACTTAGTCAGTTTTACACTACATACAATAAGAATGGGCTGAGGGAATATCTTCTTGAGAGTATTAATAATGCAGAACAATGTTTGTAGGCCATACTAATTTTGGTGTTGTTTTGGATATTCATTAGATACAGCAGTGAGTGAATAGTTTTGTTGAATAGATTTTTTATGTTTGTAAAACAAAAACCGAAAATACATAGTTACTAAGTAACATAGTTCAAATAAATTATTTTTCTAGTCTTAAGACTACAATATCAATAAGGGGTTTGCCAAATTAAAGTTATATTGTACCTGTAAAAATCTTTTGGGTGGTGATGTTTATAAACAAAATTTTAAAAAGAGTTTTATTATAATTGTTTTATTTATTGTATATTATTAACAATAGTGTAGGTAGTAAATTTGTGTAGTTTTTGAGGTGATATACCACATTATATGATAAATAATAAATAAATTATTACACAATACCATTTTCTTTCTTTTCTATACCTATCTAAGATACGACAGTACATCGAGGTATTATTTATATGCCTTCGAAAATACAGCAATCATGTGAAGAAGCAATCCTTATCATTCTGTGAAAATACCTTCGTTGAATTAAATATTGAGTTACCTCCATATTTCTATCACCAGAGGGCGCCTACGATTTACCGCCAATTTCGTCGTCAGATGTCATTGCTTTGCATTCTTGTGATTGGAAAGAAATACTTTTTTTTATTTGCTATAAATTTCATATTTGTCATTTTGAGTTATACCTATAAGTTTTAGTATAATGAGTGTTCGATAGCATTCCACTTTAGAAAAGTTTTTTTATATCATGAAACGGGTAATAAGTACGGAGCAAACAGTGTAGGCAAACGTAGTGTAGGGCGCCCTCCAGCTAGGTGGACTGACGACATCCGCAGGGTGGCTGGCAGTGGTTGGATGAGAAGAGCTGAACATCGAGCTCAGTGGCGTGTAATTGGGGAGGCATATTTCCAGCAGTGGACGACAACAGGCTGATGATGATGATGAAACCGATATTGTTGCTTCGGATGGAGAACAATCATCGACTAGCTCTAGGGCATCAGACAGCACTCTATCCTCCAGCACTTGGAGTTTGAGGAGGGAATGGCGTCATCGTTGGCCAATAAACTTTCTCGCTCTTCAGCGCGAAACCGTAAGTACAAGATAAAATTTGTGCCCCCTGATCCTCGTATTGAAACATTTATATCACAAGTGTCTTATATTTCAAACTATCGAGCCGCCTCGGCTTCGCACGGATGCAATGCTGAGAGCTGAGAGGTAGTAAATTTCTCCACTATTATATGGATGTTGTTATACTTTTTAGTAATGTAGCGTGGGTGACCTGTAAAAGGAGAGGATAAAATAACTAAACGGCCCATACTCACAGAAGGTAGGTATTATTATTTTACTGCATGGTGTCGCAAAGGTGCACGCGTTCTAGGCGAATTTCATGTACAAGTTTGGTTTTTCCATACTGATTTCTATCATAATTTTTATTGAATTTGTATTAATGTAAACTTTTTTAAATTAGGGATCAGTGAGAATATACCTAATTAACGTAAGAGTTAACAAATACTTAAAATAATCAGTATGCTCCGAACTGCTAAGAAATCAGGAGTTACACGTGTTATTATGAATCAACCATATAAGATAGACTTATGGTAAAACATTTCCGTGATACATTACTTCTAAAACACACGACGGAAGCTAAAAAAAAATTTGTGACATCTCCCGTTTTCCCAACATTTACTTACACTGCTCTGCTCCTATTAATTGTAGCGTGATAAAAAGTAGGTATCCTATAACCTGCACAGGACGAAGAAGTATAATTGTACCATGTTTCGTTAAAATATGTCGAGTAGTTTTTGTTCCTATAAGGAACATACATTCTGTATGTATGTTCCTTATAGGAACAAACAAACAGACAAATAGACACAGACAAAAGTTTACCTACTGATTGTCTTTTTGCCATCAGTATCGATCACTAGGTAATCACCCACTGATAGTGTAGTAGAATTGGCCTTTACAGATTTATTAGTAGAATTGACCTCTACAGATTTATTATAGGTAGGTACCTACTTAAGTATAGGTAGGTATGTAGATTATTTAAGCCGGTTTATTACAATAATTGTGACCTGTATAATAATGGAAATCCAATGCCTAGTACTAGTATCTATCTACTAGTGGGATGTCACAAAATATTAATATTAATGATTATTACATTACCCACACAACCCGAGTCATTTTCTCGTGATTCATCTTTGATCATCGACATTGATGATAAAAAAGATTATTTCACCTAGTGATAAGGATAGATTTTTAGAATTTAACAAATTACAAAAGTTTGTCAAGTGTCTTTCTTTTAAGTGTGGGAGAGCCAAGCTTCGGCACGAATGGGTCGGCTTGACCGGAGTGATACCACGGCCTCACAGAAAACCGGCGTGGAACAACCACAGCAACAAAAGTGTTGTGTTGTGTTTCGTGTGAGTGAGGTTCCAATCCTTCCCTTCCCCCGATCCCTCCCAATCCCTAAATCTCCAAATTCCTAATCCCAAATAGGTCGGCAATGCACTCGTAACTCCTCCGTTGCGAGTGTCCATGGGCGGCGCTGATTGCTTACCATCAGGTAATCCGTCTGCGCGTTTGCCGACCTATTACATAAAAAAAAGCTTATTAGGTACATAACAATTTGAAAAATAAATCTAAAAAGAGAGATAAAAAACTTAAAAATAAAATAAAAAAGACTCAGCTATTTTATCAGCAACGTCCCTTTGGTAAGACTTCTAACTCAAAGTTCAACAAAGACAATTGACTCACAATCAGAATTTCAGTGGTGGTTGCCTAAAGTTTTTCATTGAGAATTGGGCTCGGGGAAAATCAGTTTCCTTACCTGACTGCGACGACACACTTGACTCATTCCCCAGCGACTGCTTTGAGTTCGAATCCAATTTCGAGGCAAAAACCGTGTTGTATACTCATTGTCACATTCACAACATCGTAGTCAGACGCAGCTTTTAACTAGCGCTTCCAGGCGGCAGGTAGGTAGGTATAATTATGCCCAGTCATCGTCTTTATTGAAGACTAGATTCTGCGCGCGGCTTTGCCCGCTTAGTATTTTGATAGAACTCATCCACCTCCTATCATACTATCATACTATGATAGTAGGATCAGATTCATACCAATTAGGGGAAAGGGAAAAGAAATGAAGCGACATTTTAATTAGTTTATTTTATTATACTCGTAACATCTTTTTCTTATAATTACTCACTGACTAACTTTCTAGAATTATTATTTGAATATTTTAATAATTTCTTAAACAACTTTTACACTTCGAAATATTTTTCTATGAAAAACTCGTTCCAGATCAAAATACATAATATTTATAAGTTAAATAGCATACCGCCCGGCGATCACTATCTAAATACTTTCGTTATTGCTCAATATCTTGAGATTTAGCGTGATGTAGGCTATCTTTGTTCGCTTTATATTTTCAAGACCAAGAATAGTTTTCAAGTAGATCCAATAATAGACAATCTAGGTACATTTCTGGCTGTTAGACATAGGCTTTATAAAATACAATTTTCAAAATATCTTCAAAGTAGAGACAGCCTTGTTAGTTACATTTCATTATGTAGTTTGTAATTCGCAATAAGATAGTACAGGGTACTTATGAGGCAGAATATCTACGAGTCGTACTCAAGGCAGAGATGGGGAATGATATCTCAGGGCTGTGTTAGGTAACGCGGATAAAGGTGCATCTACACATCAGTGAAATCACAGATAGAATATGGCGTTGAACGTACATCCACGTCGTCTCCCATTGTTATTCATAGCCAGAAATGACTACACTATAATTTTATAGCCATAATGGTGTATCACAGCAACTCTAGCTTGAATATTAAATTGTAAAGAATGTGTTTACGCTGACTCACAGCCTAAAATCTAAAATAGGTAATTTAATAGTTTTACATCAATAATTATTTGATACTCGTAAAGTACAGTTACAAGCGTATTCAGCGGTGTTTTTGTTAACACTCTTGCTTTGGAATACGTTGGTGACTGTACAGCTAATAATTTTTAATGATTTTTTATTATTATTATTAAGCTAAAATGTAACGACTGAAATTACGAACACGATTTTTAATCTATACCGAGAGAGTATCTACGAGTATGTAGGTGTGCATGTTGTTGAAATACAACTTTGTTATTAAACGTGACATGTCTAACACATAAGTAATGTATCTTCGAAAGCTATTTTAATATTATTATTACACACGTTATTGATAGTTCATCGAGAGATGATTTTGTAGTAAGTTTAAAATGTAAGTATGATGACTTACGCTATAGATTTGCCACCGTGTCATTTACTCTCACAAATAATGATGTTTGGCACATGTATGACGTTATCGTGGGCATCAAACATTAACTAGTGTTCTACTTAATAATTTGAACTATCTACAATGTTGTTACCAAGTAAGATTAAGTAGGTAGGAGCGAAGCACCTTGTCACCGGTGTGGACACGTTCCTGTGATGCTCAAATACTAAGACCAAGGTATCCCAGGTGTTAGCTCGTCCGTCGTTCAACGCCCTCTACGTCGCCTTTCTTTATCATACAGGTACATCTATACCTATTGTCATTTGTTATGAATCAGCTGTTAAATATAGTCGTCAATATACTAAAGAAATTGTTCTTAAAGAACACAAATAATTCTGTTAAAATCCAATTTGAAGACTTTGACTTAGATGTAATAAAGACCTACTAGTTACATAATATATTTTTTTATAATTTCGATAATATATAATTCAATAAATTTCATTTTAAATAAATTATCGTCCATTACCTATTTATTAGGCATAAATAGTTTTATAATGTAGATATATTTTTTCTATGTGAAAGGAAGATATGTGATCACTAGTTCATTACGCCTGTGTACAATCACTAAGTGATAACCACGTTCACAAAATCATAAAGAGAGATGTATTATCACGAAACTTGTCAAACATGGAGTTACAGATATAATTTAGAATGATTTATACTTAATCTTATTAAGTGAGTTATAATTTTTGTTAATATATATCGCTATTCTTCCATTGTGGTAGATAGAGCGGCGGCCTCGGGCTTGTTGTTTGTGGTTGCTAGGCGACCGAGTGTTCAGTTACTGCCCACTGGTATCTCGATAGACGGGTAGTCGACAGTCGATTCATAGAATAACTAACATCTACGTACTTAATTTATTATTATGGCATCTACAACCATGACAAAAAGGAATACTTAAATGCATTCGAATTAATTCCTACTTTGTTCGTAACGCGAGGAGCGTGAACATTAAATGACGTTAATTGTATTTGTGAGTACGAGTTACGAAAAATTTTAATCTATTTTTTATTTGAGGAAATCTTAAAAATATCAACTCTCGTACAAAATTCGAGTTGACGCTATCGTAAAATCTTAGGACATTATTAAGGTAATTGATAAATTTTTAAAATAACATTTACAGTTAAAGTTCGTTATGAACATCGAAGGGATGCTAACAATCGAATGGTAAACTTAATACTAAAATAGTTTTATGAAACAAAGACAGCAGAGTAAACTAACTATCGTCTACAAGGTTCTGTTAGCTATTAAATGTCTATAACTGTAAATGTTTCGTAAATATTTATGAAAGTTCATAAACACAGTTATTATTGAGAAGATGGTAGCTCACTTATGGACTAGGATATTTTACAACACCGATTCCTATTTGGCAGTTATCTAACACTCTTTATACGAATAAGAAATACTTCCTTAACTAGAGTGGTGTAACGGTAAATCAAAATTGACAAGTTTTCATCATACGTACGCGCGCATCTGAGTGCCAAGCTGTAGACTGCTTCAGATGTCTCCATTCATAACGAACAAATAACAATATCTATAAACTTTACAGTTACACCAAAATAAGCCGTATTACTTTTTAATTTCGAATTAAAACGATTGTTTACGTTTTCTGAAAGCTTTGCGTGTCTTGATAGCTCGTCTTTTCAAAAGTAGTTTGCGAAAATAGAGCTCTGTAGCTTTGACAGTCATTCATATTATTATGTTCTTAAAATCATGAGTTTATAATGTTTATAACACCGTTTTTGACAACTTGAAGCGTTTTCAAAGTTTTAGTTTTATTTGGTTTAATGACGCATGTCGTAAGGCAGCCTAATCGACGAAAACAATAGCACGAGCGATTGAAGGCAACTACATATAAATATACGTGAAAGGAATGTACATTCTGCTGAACGATGACTACTACAGGATAGTCTGTGTATTACCGCTACCACTTAAGTAAAACTAAAACAATAAAACTTTATATAAACGATCACAGTAAGAAATCATCTACCTACGCGAATGTGCGCAATAAGTTTTCAAGTTATTCTCTAAGTTAATTGCGAGAGATCGCGTTTAACTATTAAATCTTCACGCTAATACTAAAATACGAATAGTTAATAGTTACCTAGGTGTCCCTCAGCGCGTTCTGTAGCTGTCCATCTACTCATCATGATTACTGGAGGGTTTTTCCAGTTGTGTCCACTTAATGACTTAAACCTTTTTGGTATAACGAATTGTGTATGTATTAGATAAAACTAATATCGAAAAGTGACTAGAAATGATGTTCAAATGAAATTTTTTATAAATCCATGTACTTGTGGATAGCGACAGTTGGAAATGGTAACTTCCTGCGTCAGTCCCACGGTTAGTTTTAAGTTGAGCAGATGTAAATCTTAGAACAGAATAATATTTACAAAATACAATTTCATATAGTTAAAAATCTTCATGATTTCAAGAAATGTATACTCTTACAAAGTATATCTACGCCGTGATTACAACCATAGAAAATAAAATAATGTACAAAAATGATACAAATTAACCTAAAACTGTTAACGTCTGTAAAACTATATGGCATGTTGGTAAACAAGAGACCACTCGAAGTAACTCTTAGCTAGTCTATGTAGTAACAAAACAACGAACTTAGAGCTAACGTCCGACAGATAAGGCTTCTCGTTAGATACATACGTCATATCCATAAATATCTATACAACAGTGAATAAATTTCAAAACAACGTCACTCTAAACAGCAAATTCAACAAAATGTATCGTAGAATTAAGCTAACATTTACAAGTAAAACGAACGCCGAATACAATCATCGTAAGAAAATACATACAATATTTATGAACGAACCGGAACGCGACGGTCGTGTCGGCAGTCTTAGAGATGCGCGGGTTAAGTCTTTCGATCGACGAGACTCGAGCCCGACCGATCGGAACGTTCCAAACCATAGCACTAACAGTTAGGAGAGAAGCACTCCCGCGCGTTCACGAGTAGATCGTGATCACCTCGCGGCCTCCGCCGCGCACCATCAGCACCTTCTCCAGCCCCTCCGTCAGCACCTCCAGGAACTCCATGTCTGCAATCAAACGACATTTCTTAGCAAATCTGACTCTTCGTACTATCGGAGTATATACTAAGTACTACATTTTGCATTTTAACGACTGCTGTAAGATGTGTTCCTATACTTACATTTTATTGGTAGTCGATACAAATGACACGGAAATAAACTTTATTGGACATAGACAGTTTCAAATACAATGCTCGTAGCACTTGCTACGAAGGCTACGTAAACTAAACTGAAAACATTTTTTTTGTTATTACTGTATTTGATTCAGTTGAATAATAGTAAGAGTACTTACAGTTGGACTCCCGGTCAATGTTGGTGTCGCGTGGAGGACCGGGCAGGTTGAGGATGACCAGCTGCGCGTCATGTGAGCGAGACACGATCACCTCATTGAGCTTCACCGCCGTGTGCATGCGTCGCACCGTGCCCTCGTCACTGATACAATGAATGCAACATGTTTACGTATTTGAATTTATAGAAAACAAATTCATAAATTTTATTTTACAATTCTTTAAATAAACAAGCTTGGCATAAGACTATTAGATATAAACCAATCCTTCCCCTCCCGAATGCCTAAATTTCCAACTCCCTAATCCCAAAAAGGTCAGCAACGCACTCGTAACTCCTTTGTTATTGCGAGTGTCCATAAGTGGCGCTGAATGCTTACCATTTGGTAATCAGTCAACTTGTTTGACGACCTATCACATAAATAATACTTCAACGAAAAGTGTATATATATAGCCGACATAGATTTTTTTTTGTCCGGGGTAAATCATCAAATATCTTCTCCCACCCAGGGTAAGGGGAGAGAGAGTGTCAGACTCTTATTGACTAAAAACTCCGCGTTCCTCCTTTTGTGTTAGGTCGAGGCCTTGATGCCATATTGCTCCTACCCCGCAACCCCGGATATCTGGCATAGGTAAGAATAGAAAGAACACTCACGGCGTCATGTCGGAGAGGTTGGGCTTGGGCTTGACGTCGCCGTTGGCGGGCTGGTCCTTGTGCTTGTTGTCGTCGGGAGGCGGGCTGGCATCCTCGCACTGCGACCGTTCATCGGGCGAGTCCCACATTGAATCGATTATGTGCAACAAACTACTTCGAAAGTCGTCCTATTTAACCCCAATTTGTGTTTTCCATTTCCAAATTGAATTTTGAACCGCGATTTGTTTGTTTGTGTTGCACATGACGGATTCAAGGCGAATGAAACACGGGATGTCATATATTATTTTAATTGTTAAACGATAACTCACTACTGACATTCAAACAAACCTCTTAACTAATGTGGACAACGAAACAAACTAAAGTGAACAAATCAACGTGAATGAACTCATCGCAAACATATGACCACCGTGTGTAAATTCGCTAGGACTCGCTGGTGACGTAATGATAGTGGAGACGGACATGAGTAACTTAAATAAATTATAAGTAAAGATGGCTGATCATGGTTTGCAGTGCATAAAACACCAGCTTGTGTGTACCACACATGTACTGACGGAAACCTAAACGTGTTACTTTCAACCAAGAAGAAATTCATTTGAAAAATAATACAAATAAATAAATGTAAAAAGATATTGCCAAGTAAAATGTTTAGGCTACCGACAAAACTTGTCTTGTACCTGTCAATGAGATCGTAAACCAAGACAAGTTACACACAACAATAATATGAATGTTTTTAATTTCTTGAAACAAAAAGGGTTAAATGACAATGAGTATGAGATTTTGTAAAAAATATATACAGGTCATGAATTGTGGGCTAGCTGAGAAAATAAGAAGCTGGTTCATGTTAATGTAGGTATTATTGTTTCAAGGTACAAATTTACTGGATCATTTCAATTCATTATTGTATTTAAGCAAATAAATATTCTTAAAATCATTAATCATAATTATTGTATAATTTTTTACAATTTAAATAAGAAATGTCACCGTATAAAGGTTAATTAGAATTTTCGTTTTCAGCGATACACTCAGTTACACAAAGCACTCATTGTTTTTAGCATCTTGAAAAGGGGTTATCTAAGTGCAGGAAAACATTAACACCACACATATCTCTACCAGTCTAAAGCAATTGTAATATAGCTTTCCATGTACTCCATTAAAGTTTATTTTAGCATGAAAGTTCATTTTGTCGTTAAAGTTAATTTTGTCATTAAGGTTAATTTTGTCATTAAGGTTGATTTCCTTATTGATTTTATTTATATTTATTATATCTAGTTTTAGACCAGTAGATATATTGTCATGTAGTGTGGTACGTGCAGGAGTTATATTCACCTTGTCATCTTTGTCTTTGTCCTCAGTATCGGCGAGTGGAGGTGATGGTGCATCAGTTGGTGCTTCATCGCCAGGTTCTGCGAATCGAACCTTGCTTGCAGTCTTCACGTCGGCGTGGTGATGATCCACAATGGCTTGCACCTGTATACACAATGTACGCATTAGTTCTGCTGTTGAATACTAGTTTTTGGTTGTAATGAGAAGTAGCTCTGTTGTGACATGATATATTTAGAAAACAACATTAATTTTGGATTTTTATATTTTTATTAACCTGCAGTTATTGTTTTTTTGGCGACGAGTTTATTGACTCCATCGTAGTATACAATGGATTTAACTATTGAATGATTTCAAACTGATAAAGGTAATCGTAGAAATTATGATATATTACTTTAAACCGAAAATGATATACGGTGAATAGGTCAAAGAAGTTTTTTTTTATTAAATTAATAATGAAACATTATTCACAGCTTTTAATTATTTCAGCAAAATGAATCAGTGAGGTATCAGATCTGATCCAAAATTTTGGGCCATCCTCATATTCAATTTGAACAATAGTGATAATAAAATCAATACAATAGATGTTCGTTCTTCAGAGTCTTTTTTGCCATTTATCTTCTAAAAACTAACCATTCGTAAAAATATCACACCAATAAATTAAAAGTTTTGGTCAATATCAAATAATAAACGTGAATTGACGGAGTTGCATGCCGTATTTTATAGACATCGAGAGAAATAGGTAAAGTTGAAGTCGTAGTCTTATGGATAAAATAGAAGTAGAATAATATGTAAGTGCAAACAGTGATAATATAAATACAGCGAGAGGAGTTAAGTGAGAAGTGATGAACATTTAGATGAAGGAATGATCTAAAACATCAAAAGCAAACATGTAGGTAGTAGATAGCCAAATTCATTTAAAACTGAATTGGTGGAAATGTGATGATAGAAATGTACATTAAGATGAAGTAGTGATCGTGGAAAGTCTTAGCCATTAAGAGGACAACATTTAATCTAATATACACCAAGAATTTAAAGCTAAAAATAAAACTCATCTACACATTGCTTGGATCAAAGTAACGAGAAATTAGTGTAGACTTGAAAATGCGGGAGCTATCAACGTATAGCTATCAACAAAATGCTCTTAAAGAAAATAAGTGGACTCGAATCAGGGGTTAATTATATCCACTTTACCAAAGGCAACTTCTCCTCAGCGTTTTCACGATAATCCACGAAATTTTGCATCTGTATATAGGCGACAGACAAACATGTTAGTTCTAGGTCAGAGTAGAGTTATTAATATATACAAAGCTTTGTACAACATAGTCAACAATTAATTGAGAACATTGTTATATTTCATTGTTAGATAATAGTGTGTTATTGAACTCACCATGCCCATGGTTTCCTTCTTGTTCAGCCGCAGTTCACGTAGCATCTGGTTTCGTTGTTCCATCATCAGGGTTCGCTCATAGGTGTACGCAGATATGTCACTGTCCGTCTGTAATTGCATTTTCACATAATTAGTTACGTTCCATCCTTAATTCATTTTGGAGGAGGATCTGTGCTGCATCATATATTCTAAATATTATATGGCAGTATAATTACCATTTCAACGACTTCTACTTCGGCCTCAAGTCGCAGTTGGTATAGGAACATCTTCAAGTCTTTCTTCATCTGAATGGAGTTGTCTTCCATCTGGGCAACAGTAAAGATGCGCATCTTGCAGTTCTTCCAGGTGCGGTGCTGCTTCAGCAGGAAAGGCAGCAACATTAGCATGCCACCGTCGTGGACGATCCACCAGATATCGATATTGCCGGACACCTGAGAAGGATTTTTCAAATCAATAATTACATTTTGGATTCTTTCCATTGTTACGTTTGGTAAAATTACAGTTTATTAGAAGGAAAGTTTTGTGTAGATTAATGTGTTTACTAACTCCTATCCAAAAGGGCGTAGTATCCAATTAAGCACCTGATTAACTTTTGCTTCCTGTTCATATCCTGTCCAACATCATATTTAAAATCACTAAAAAACAAATTAATAACAAAAGTATGAAACCGTTAAGCTACCTTCTCGCTGGAATCGGGGAAGAAGTTAATGCCTTTAGGTACGAGCATGGCCATGCGTGCGGCGGCGACAGCGCGCACGGTGTGGAGGAAGTTTTGCCAGCGAGGCTCGGGCCGCTCGGCCGCGCGCCAACCGTACGGCCAGCCCACGATCACTGTGTTGGGTTTCAAACCACCCAGACCCGTCGTTTGTACCCTGAAAATAGACAGTGATAATTATATAGTATATTCATCCAAATAAATGCAAAATACCTTAAAATTTTAAGAATTAAAGAATTTATTTAGCTTAATAAAAACAAATTACTCTTAATTGTTAGATTGAGTTGGCCTATCACAGCATTGAAACAATGAAAATATTATTCTATTTTTGCAAATAGGCCATAAAGCGGCACTTTTACACGTTAAAATGATATGTAAAATAACTAGACAGAACCGGCAGTTCCTATCCGACTACTCTGAGAAAATATGTCTAAACAAACTCAGATGTGACGGACCTCTGAGTTTGTTTGGTTTATAAAGTGTGCAATATAAAACTAAATTCCAGTATTGCTCACAGGTGGCTAAGTCCATCAGCGATATGAGGTGCCACGAGGACGTCGACGAAGCCTTTGACCTTCTCCTCATCCATACAGCGACGAAGGTTCTGTCGCGCAGAGGTCGCGTCACCAGATCGTCGAGGGAAGTCGCCGCCCAGCACTGATACACATACTGTCAAACCCTTGCCTGAAAGACAATATACAAAGATTATGTAGATTTTAAAGGTTTCGGATGACAGCGTGACAATGGGTATATCATTAGTAGGTTGTAAGATATTATGAAGTAATTTTGTACTGTTAGCTTTAGTCTCACCCAAGAATCATTTTATCGACAGCTGAATAAGATTTTATGCACCGTTCAGTAGTGTTTGAGATCGATGATGTGAGCAGATAATCAGTAGACGAAATGACGGCATTTTAAATGAAGCCTTTTAAAAATGATATTCCTTTATTGCTTTCGTATCACATTGAAATCAAATAAAAATATCTCACCAGCTTTCAGTTGACTGGCAAAAGCTAGCATCTTTCGGTAGGTAGGCATCAGTTCATTGTTTAATTTGGCAAGCACCAATACTTGAGGACGCCAGTTCTTGGTATGAGGAGGTCCTTGTTCCAGACGTAGCAGCGAGTATCTAGCAGCTGATAGGGCCAGACCACGAAGTCCGTCTCCCCATTCTTTCTCAGCTCTGAAAGTGTATTGGCAAGGAATTGTGATCTATGTGAATTGAATTTGTAATATAAAAGAAACAAAAATGCTAATTTTTTGAGCAGTCTTATAGTAAGGTATTGGTTACTTCTATGGTTCTATTTGAACAGCAATCTAACTAGACAATGCCAATGAAGGGAAGAAGACTTACCCGCGGTATTCAATATACTTGTAGATGAGGCCGGCCATGCCCATGGCAATCAGAGCGTAGAACCAAGACGTCATGAACATGATAGAGATGCAAAGCGTAAGTCCAGCCAACGAAAGAGACCTGGAATACACGTATGACATTTTTATTTCATATTTAATAAGAAACTATATGTGCTTTTTTAAAGTATTTTTTTTCTATGACAATTCAGTCTTCTGAAGATCTCGGAATACATTTCTTCTTACCAATGGTAGTACTTGAACCGGGGTCGCCAGTTAGGAGTCTTAAGGAGGGTCTGCAGAGCGCAGGCGAGGTTAACGAAGCCGTAGCACATGAGGAAGAACATGGAGAGTAGAGGAGCCAAGATGTCAACATTGCCAAGAAGGATACCGCATTGGCAGATCACCATCGTTAAAAGCAGGGCCCTGGAATTACAAAGTACAATTTAAGTTTTTTAACAGCTTAAAATCTTAGAATCTTAGAATGATACTGATGTCAAGAATGTAACTGTCTTTTGGGTGCATAAGCTCTTAATAAGTGTTCCAGTAACTTTGTCTTACCTTGTTGGTTCACCCCGGCTAGATGAGACGGCAAAAGGTGCTAAGAACGGAATGATTTCATCCTTAGCAATAGCTTGCAGTAAACGTGGGGCTCCAGTGAGGGATTGCAGACCAGCTCCCAGGGTTGACAGGAAGGAACCAATCAAGATCACCCATTGGTTCGGCCACGCCATGTTAGCTACTACGAGTTTTCCACCGATAGATTGACCAAACCTGGAAGTAAGGATAAATACATTGTGAAATCATATTTTGGACAAATATAATTTTCTTTAGTAAAGTTAATTTTACGACAAATAAAGAAGAACCTCTTACTTGTCTCTAAGAAGCAGATTGTCAACAGTGCCAGCGAACAAAAGTACGCAGGACAGATAGACGGTGGAAGTGGTAAGGATAGCGCAGATCGTTCCAATAGGGATACTCTTTTGAGCGTCAGCCAAGTCACCCGAGCGGTTAGAGCCAGCCATAATACCTGTTGGAAAGAATTATTAAATATATAGACACAAATATTTTTGCAGCTAAGCGTCGTTTTAATGACTATTATCTCTTTTATTCTAGTATTGATATTTGAATCAGCCTTGTATGCAAGATTTCTGTTACTTATAATTTTTTAAGATTTATTTATTCTCTCACCAGTTACGGAGGGGAAGAAGATTCCGATGAGGATGGTAAAGGTCGTGGTAAGGTCAGCGTAGACTTGGTTATAAGTTGGTCTCTCCATCTGCTCGATATCCTCGGGTTCCTTGCCGTAAGCGATGTATTGGCCGAGTTGAAGGAACGAGTCTTGAAGGTTGTCAAAGAAAACTCCACTCTTTAAGCCCTGGAAGTTAAAATGGTTGGTTAATATAACCGTTTAATAATCTTGCTTATCGCATCCTTAAAAAAAAGGATTCCATTAGATTGAACTAAGGGATTTAGATTGAATTGATTGCGGAGATCTTTTTTTTTTTGTATAAACCACAACGTTGTCCGGAGGCTCAATCCTTCCCCTCCCCCAATCCCTAAATCTCCAAATCCCTAAAAGGTTGGCAACGCACTCGTAACTCCTCCGTTGCGGGTGTCCATGGGCGGCGCTGATTGCTTACCATCAGGTAATCCGTCTGCTCGTTTTTCAACCTATTACATAAAAAAAATCATAGAATTTCAAACAATGTCGTACCTTGATACCCTGTACGATAGACACGTTGTGAGTCAGGTAGTAAGGATCGCAGGTACCATTGTTGCAGAACAGTTGGTGCAGCGGGGCTCCGACTGTCTTCGTGCAGTTGTTGATGTCGATATCCTTCAGTAGACGTTTACCCAACACACACATTCTGTAGAAAAGTATTTAGAATTTAAACTGTGAATTCTTTGAACAGCTGTTAGAAAACTTCAGTTTTAGTGCCGATTTAACGTGAATTAAGTAATAACGAGCTTTTTTATTACATGTTAGGTCATTCACTGTCATTACTTTTTTGCAAAAGTAGATAAAATCTAAAGTCATAATTTCTAGAAACAAGGCATTTGTTTCTTTATGCCGTCTAAAATCGTAATTCTACGATAAAATAAAATGTTTCACACAAAAACTCCTCGTTTCTGGCGACGCTAATAAGATTGATGGTGGCGAGCCTAATCATACTTTAAAACTTTTTTAGCTACAAAATGTTGTAAAAGCTGGGTGATGTTATCTCTGAAATTCAGTATCTCGTGTGTGCCATTAGGGGCCTAATGACTGCGACTATCTCAGTCCCGACTTTACTCTGTATGCTTCGAGTTAATGCGAGGGTGCTCATGTTTCTGTACTGAATTGCTAAGTTTTGCTCGTTATGTGAAAACACATATTTAGTTAGCACTGGTACTTAATTGTTGTTGTACTGGACAATCTGTTTTTATTGCTCTGACAGTGTGTAATTATATATATTCAACAACTATGTACTACCAATAAAGAAAGAAGTGGTCAGTCAGAGTCATGTAACAGTAATACCAACAAAAATGTATTAGCTAAGAGATAAATAAATACGTTCACCTTTTGACATGAAAATGTACAGCACAAATACTGTTATTGAATACCAAATTCATTGAAAATAAAGACTGACTGCTGTGAATTAACTGAGAAAAGCTCTACTTGTCGGCACGTCGAACGTCGCGACGCATGAATAAGAGTCCCGTTCTGACTTGAAACTAGTAGAGCTTTTCTCAATTACTACTACACGAAATCAAGTCATTATTTTTAAAATAATTTAGCACAAATACTCACTGCAGCTTATCGTTTCCGTTGAAGTTGACAAAGATTCCGACGTAGACAGCAGTGATGGAGAGGATCACACAGGCAAGGGCGACGGTCGCGAACTTGTTGACAAATTTGACGCCGACAAACACGACCATGCCCATGATTAATAGCAACCCGGTGCCGTAAACTCGGAAGTTGTTGTACATCGCTTCAGGATCCTTAGTGAAGTCCCCGAAGATCGACATCCACGGCGCCATGTACGTCTGTCAAGGAGATGGGGATTATGTAGTCTTGTCGCGTGTTGATAGGTTAGAATATAAAAAATATATTGTTTGTCGCATTCAAGATGCAGGTAAGGCTAGGTACACTGCGTAGTACTTTTGTCTTGTCATTTTATTTTCTATCCGCACTTATTTAGAATTTGCATTACAAAAGTTTGTGAACACAATTATTATATTATTTATTAATAATGTTTTTTATCGCCTACACCTTTTAACTTAGAGCCGGAATGATAAAGGTTATTTAATTAGAAGGTTACACATTCAGGCCGTTAGTTGAATGGTAATAAAGCTGGTCCTCTACAACATATACATTATCTTCATTAGTCAAGAGCTGTTCAAAATATGCTTTATTACAAAGAAAATTAACGAGAAACTCCTTTGAAATACCACGTCTGTAAATGAATACATGGATTTAGGTCTATTATTTATGCTATCAAAGTGAGCTTTCATCATAAATTATGGTTAGAGCTCTCGGGCTCCCATTGGCGTATTCATGCGTGTTATTAACCGCAAGCAGAATGCAAACCATGCGCTTAATCATTCAAAAGAGTAATTAGTGGTCTGATGAATATTAACTTTGTATAATACATCGCCGGACGGCTTGATATGCAGATAATCTACATACTATTATGATACAAAATAATTTAAAACCTTTGATCGTGGAAATTCAGAAAAATACATGAGCACCTTAATTATTTTGTGTATTTTTGATACGATACTTTTTAAGTTATTTTGTTAAGTTTTATTGAAATTTCGCTATACCTAGGAGAGAAGGCATTTGATGAACCACCCGCAAAAAAAAAAATGGTCAGACTATACTTTTATCTGCCTGTAAAATTTCATTTAGAAAAACTCGATAGAGCTTTGATCAACTCGGTGATTGGACAGTCGGTAAACTTCGCTTTAGACCGTTGCGTTTTAAACCAATTCACAAGCAAGGCAAAGCAAGGCAGATAGACGTGGTAATGATGGAAAATTACATTCAGTTAGTAACAATAAAGACCCACTTTTTTCTATTAATAAACATCTCGTAATAATTACTCTCTTATGGTAATGTGAGAAGGTAAAACATGAGATAATAAACAGCCGTGTTCTATTTACGAAATTGCCTAACAACAGCCAGCTGTAATTAGCTATCTAATATCATCTTTCTTTATTTTTAGGAAAGCAGAAATATTTCTGTTCTTTATTAGGTATATGTACCAATTTATAGTGTAGGTAGAGGTAGGTTGTATATGTTTTTATTTTATTTTGTTTTATGGCATAATTTGGCAAATGAGCTGTCGGATCACCTGATAATATAAGCAATTTCATGATACACGCAACACCAAACAAATGCGTTGCCGGCCTTATGTGAGTTTTTACGGATTTGAGGATTCGGGCTATGGACATTGGCTGTAAACGAAACCAGCCAAGTACTAATTTTACTGCTTCCAAGTTCTGTCTACTGTCTAACTATTTATACACCACTGACAAACAGTAATGAAAACATTATAAGGAAACTCGGCCCTATGATCTCTAATTATAAGATTGAAATCGATAATACGCCTTGAGCAAGCGTTATGATTGATGCTCCGTGTAAAAATTGATGAGAGGCTGATAATGTGTATATCTAAAATAAACCGGTCTAATTTACTTTTTCTTTTAACCCTAGCCTACCAATAGTTTCGTTTTTCAATAAGTTATTTCTTAACATACATTAAGATAATCTGATCCACATAATATAGATCAGCTACACTTGCATTGTAAAATTGCTCTTATTTAACGTGAAATTTCCACCTACATTTTCTGACAGGAATCTAGGTCATATCATAAAGGTCTGTATTGTATGAAGCTGTCAAAATTTAAACAAGAATCTAAGCATTAAAATTACTAGCAAGATGGATCTGCAAAGTTCTCATGTTCCAAATTACTGGTACTGGTAGTAGGGTTGGCTGTAAATGGCGGGTCGACCGCAGCTTGGTGTCAGACTTGAGCCCTAGAGACCCAAGTGACGAACAACCCTACTGAACTGTCTGTTGGAGATGTTACGAATATAGACCTTATATGTTTAAACAAGTATAATAGGTAATACATATAAGTCAATTGTATTCGTATTACGGTCGAATCGATCGAATTTAAATATTTTAAACACGTAATATTAGTGAAATATAAAGGATTCGCGACTGGTCGGCTGCTGGCACTTACATTATTTGTAATGTAGTACTTATATTTTTCAAAACACCAGCTCATTCACGGTTGACAGTCTTTTTTTTGAGGGTGGAATCTACAAATGGCTTCTCTCGCAAGGGTTGAGGTGATAGGGAGCGTCAAACTCTTGCTAACTAAACACCACCCCGTTCCTTCTCCTGCTTCAGGCCGAGGTCGCGGTGCCTAATTGCCCCGCAACCACGGGTGAATAAAAAACTTCATAAACCTTTAAGTATAATAAGAGAGCCAAGCTTCGGCACGAATGGGTCAGCTCGACCGGAGTGATGCCACGGCCTCACAGAAAACGGCGCGAAACAACCACAGCGTTCTGTTTAAAAGTTAAGCGTTGCTTATGATTTCAACTGAGGTAACATTGAAATTAGGCGATGCGGTACGTGGATAGAAATTATGTGCAGCTTTTAGAGAAGATGTCTTTTTCGTCGAAGAAATGGTTTCAACTCATGTAAGGCACTCACCAGAACAATTTCAACAGCTCCGACGATATACATGGCGGCTGCGAGCGTGGTGCCTGTGTAGAACAACATGCCGACCGCGCCGCCGCACTCCGGGCCCAGCGAGCGCCCTATCATGAAGTACGACCCGCCCGCCGGCACCACGCCATTCGTCGCAATCGCAGACATCGAGATAGCAGTTAACATTGTCTGTGCAAACAAAAAAGAACATAAATATTAGTGAAGGTATTCTTTTATGAGTTTTCTTAAACTACTAACACATTCAAAACAATTTTCTTCACATTGTACAAACCACCTAACTCTCGGATTGTCCCAAGACACAAACCTTTTTTAACATTTCAGACACAACATGTAACCTTTGCCATATTATCTAATATATAAAATAAAGAGAAGAGGGTTGCCAAGGGACTGGACAACGACTCATAACATAAAAGTCACAATAAAGGTCAGACGCTCTATCCAATAGTCGCAGTTAGTTTAGATTTTATCAAACAAATTTAGTATTGGCAACAAATAATAATCTAGTCAGACAGGCAAAATAATCCAGTTTGCGTCTAGAAGATTTAATAAACCGTCGGCAACTTAAATTAGATAAGTTCAAGGATCGACCATTATTAGACGCGGCAGTACTGTAGCTTTAGGCACGAAACTCGGACAGACCCGGGGGAAATTCTACGCAACAATAACGTAATCAGAAGCAAATATGCTGGGAATACGAGTACAATGCGGACGATGAGTTATTTTCATTCTCTCGTATTTTTGTTTCGTGGCAGGTACAGCGATAAGTACGAACGAGCAATTGTTTTTGTTCCCACTCTATTTTGACACAGAAGTATATTATGGTCGTTGTGGTTCGTGCGTCATCGCCCCCCTGCTCCGACGAATATGAATAGCTCCATGCGTAGGTAATTTTATTCAAAATAGGTACCTCAACCACGGTCTTGTTCGGGTAGCGCTGATTATATTATGTATTGTGTTGTTATTTACTTAAAATACGAGCGAAATATAAATAGATGTTTATTATTACGTAATTATTTACAGTAGGGTTGATTTGAATCTCTATTCTGCGAACCTCAGAGAAAATTTACAGCTTGTAGCTAGGTGAGAGATATTAAAATGAAATATACGTTTAAAGAATTTGTAATGCGTCATCTTGGTAATAATAAAACAAGTTCGAAGAGACGTAGGCTGACAGTTCTCGGGGAAAATATGGATCCTTAGCAGTATTCAAGGGAGATTAATGGTAGTTGGAAAATTTCACAAATCATGAAGTACTTAGTGTACCTAAGTATTTTTGGAGACGTAGGTATACTAGTTATGGTTATCTTTAGTTTTTCTTAACGTTCTACGGTTTATTTTCGACTGGTATTTACACTTCGGCATTATTGTTGTAGTAGTTAGACACCTTGCATTTAAAAACATATTTAAAATACTTAAAAAGTAAAACTTACCGTACAGCAGCAAACGAGAACAATCAGAAATCCTTGAATAGCACCAGCAGTTCCAACGACCCACGTGAGACGGATGAAGAGGATGACACCGAAAATGTTTTGGATGCAGGGGAGGTAGACACCGATGAGCGTGCCCATACGAGCTGGTGGAGCCGGTTTGACGTCAGGGTCCGCGGCTGATGCCGTCGGGATCGTGTTGGAGTAGTTCGCCAGCGAGCTGAGGAACGTCGCCGCTCGAGGCCTGTCCTCCAACTCTTCCTGTTGGCAAAAAATAGACAATAGTGAGTGAAAATTTGTAAGTAAAACTGTAAAAAAGTACTAAGTAGTTTTTATTAAATATTGGCTTCAATTAGGAAATTTTAGAGCTTGGAAACGGTTACTATCATAAGCTAACTCAGATAATATCGTCTGTGAGATTGGTCAACATGTCAATGTATTTTTGAATTATTAAATTCGGTCCAAACCTTGAAAACTTATATAAATGTGAATACTCATTTTTAACAATAAAACTAAATGCGCTACCTGTAGTTAAGGTTATAAAAACCTTTTTAGGGGTAATAAACTTAAATTAAGTCCAGTATAAGCCACGTTTACGACTTTAAAACAAATACATATGTAATTAACTATGTTAGTCTTGTTTCCCTCTGCATATTAACGTTCAAAATTATGTAGTTTTAGTATATTGTCACACTTATGTTCTAAAGCTATTTACTACTTATATAAGCAAGGAGAATGTATGTAAAATATGAATACAACTTTACATTATCTTGTACATAATAATGGCAAGACATTGGATTTCGTATTCTCTCTAACATTATCGTCGGTATACGAGACACCTAGTACCGAATATGTATCCAAATCACGTAG
Organism: Spodoptera exigua; assembly: GCA_902829305.4. Taxonomy (NCBI): domain Eukaryota; kingdom Metazoa; phylum Arthropoda; class Insecta; order Lepidoptera; family Noctuidae; genus Spodoptera; species Spodoptera exigua. Next base: position 12,548,640 of record LR824603.2, read on the forward strand.
GAGTCTTGAAATATGTTTAACTTCATACGAAAAAATAAGGCTGTAAATCCCCACGGGTAAGTCTGCGCAGTTTGCCTAACTGGGGGTTATGTAATCATCGTCTGACACGCGCCTATCCTGCTATCGCTATCTTGAAAGCGGTTCTGATAAAGTTAGAATTGTCTTTTAATTGTTTTTTTTAGTTGTTTGTTCTTTGTTAATTCTGTTATGATATGTATCAATATTATGATGAGTCTTTTGTAAATGTATTTGTTGTAACATTTACCAATTCAAAACCACGTTGTCATTATAATAGCATATGCGAAGAAATTTTTCTTTATGTGAAAAAAGAACGAGTAAATTAACTTGATGTTAAGCAATTGGCGCTGTCCATATTGCTATCCGCAACATGGATTGCAAGTGCTTTGGGGGTGTGAGTTAACGCGGCGAAACACAACACTTTAGTAGTTTCACGCCAGTTTACTGTGAGGCCGTGGTATCACTTCGGTAGATCCAGTCTATTCGTGCCACAGCATGGCTCTCTTACACTTAAGAGCTTTTTGGGTCTTGATATCCATATAATGTAATCGAAAGCGAATGTAAATATTTAATATGTTATTCAATGGCACAAGAAATATTAAATTCTGTTTACAACAACGATCAAAAAATTCAGACCGGATATTTTTTAATATTACGACTAAACTGGAATGCTTTTGTTTCCATTTATTGCGCGAGTGTAAAATTCATTAGAGCTACATAAAAGTTGAAAGTGCTCGCGATATTCGTATGGGATGGGAATAAAATTGTTATGTACAGCCTGGTTTTTAATTTCACATGTGTAATGGGATATAGTTTTTAGAGTGGGGTGTTGGAGTCGAGTCTCGGATGCCGAGTTTGTGAAACTCGAGTCAGCGCGTTCGTCTCCTGAATCTCGTATTTTATTTACGCGCCATTAGCATCGTATCGATGCGCGCCGCTTGCCGGTATCGTTGTTCCTAACATACCTAGGGCGTTACCGTCACTTGCGCGGAATGTGCTCGCAGCTCCTCTAAAATGTAGGTAGATACGAGCAAATCAGAATTTCCATAGCACACACTCCCTAAAGTATGAATCACCCGAGTTTATTTGAAATGGATTTCGGATATGTTCCACGGATGCAGGATTACGTTGTTTGCGTTTAAATTTACACCTTTACTACGTGTTTGTTATTGCATGTTTTGCGATTCTCTTTTGAACACTATAAACTTGCATGTAGGTTATGTAGGTAGATATTTACAGTATACACTATACATTTCGTGAGAATAACGATCGACTGTAAACTTAATAAACTACTGTTTATTCGCATTTTTAGTAATCTCTGTAATCAATTATCCTCTGAAAGAACAACGCAGGGAGCAAATCTTTTAAATACCAATGATGACCCTAAACGTCGTGTTGTAAATAATGTTGGGCAATAAAATAAAGGCACACAACACAAGCAATTTATCAGGCCCGCTCTTTTCCTATTTGTTTTCATTTGTTCCGTCGCCATTATTCGGCACTTTATTTGGTATCCGGGTGGCTCTCCGTTGGAATCGCAAGCGTAATGAAGTTCTTTGTTCATCCACAGTAGATTGTGAGGTTTTACGAAGTCAGCTCGAGAGCATAGCCCTTGTCATAATATTAACGTTCATCGACGATGACGCTCATTCACTCGCTTCTGTTCAACCTTTTGTATTTCGTTACGTTATTTAATTAATCACAAGCGACAGTTCTGCCTTTCAAATAAGTTTACAAAGTCAATTTAAAATGAAATGTTAGTCAATACATACATAAAGGGCTCCGATAATAAGAAAAAAACATTCGGGTAATATTTCTTTGTAAATGTGACCAATGCGCTAGAATCAGACGTAACTCTTATCCTGTTATTTATTTACATGGCAAAGAAAATGGCGGTGTTTGCCGTACCTTTGTATCCAGTAGGATTTACATTGTCTCGTAAATATTCTGAATGTAAAAATGGATTGTATTTAGTGTATTAGGTATATTGTTCTTGAGGGTTTGATGGCAAAAGATTTCTAAATTATTGAAAAAATGAACGAATAGCTTCCGCCCGACGACTAAAATCCATAAATCAGGTATAACTTAAAGCACTCAGGAACATCGCAGTTATCAGTAAAAGGGTTTTAGAAATCTGACCAGCGCTTCTAAAGATAACCCTACATACCTCTTTATAATATTAATGTAGATAACAAATCTGTTTTACATAAAGCCTACAAGAACGATTCTTTATATTAATGTAGGTACTATCGTATACCCCAAGAAGTTTGCTGAGTCTCGTTACATAAACTGGAACGATACCAATTCAAGTTAGGTACAGCTAGAAATGACAATATCAGATTTAACAACCGTTAAACACAGCTTAAGTTGTTATAGGTTTACAGATCATTGCCTAGAACTTTATAGAGCCATTTAATTCTAGATTTTGTGCCATGAACAAAGCGAGCAATGCCATTTTAGAATAAGCTTTACTGAGGGCTCTTTGAAATTCTCCTACGATTATTATCGCTGTTCGAAAAGTACACACATGTGTATGGCAAATATTCCTTGTCACCGTTTCATATCTCTATTTTCAAAAGAAAAAGAAATATTGTGGCATTCAGCGGCTTCAACCGCAAGAACCAGAGACCAGTCACCTACGTGTTTCCAGATTAACAAGAGATAATCTATATGACAAATTTCTTTCACATCCTTTCAGTAGTTTTTATTTCAAAGAGTAACAAACACCCACCCAAACTGTCGCGTACATAACATTTCTAGGTTATTCTGTCGCCTACCTCAATCTAAATTTTGTACAGAATGACAAGAAGATACTTTTATGACCAAAGTGGAGAAAGTGCCTCTTCAATAGTGAAGAGTATCATCACGGCTCGGCTACACCATAATAATAAAAAATCAAACAAAATTACGACAAGGCAGCTTGTGGAAGTATGGCTCTTAACCTCAGTGGAGACGTTATTGAAGCTCTCACATTGATTTGGGAGCATTCGGTGGCCTTGTGCTGAGGGCGGCCTCGGCTGTAGGGTGCTTAGTGCCGCTTAGACAACGAGGCCGGCCTCGCCAATATCCGACGGCTATAGGTGCAAGCTTTATTAGCGAACCTCCCGAATTTTCTTCTTACCATTTTCTAAAGGTTGTTTTATATATATCTGTATCTGACATTGTACGACACCAACATTTAAAAAATAGGTGGTTGGAGTACCTATCCTAGGTCATTTAATAAACGAATTTAGTTCTAGCACGTTACAGAGAAATTATAAAATTTGAATCAATTTTGCTAATTCGGTTCTGAATTGTTTACAGAAATTGAGAAAATATTTAATGGGCTAACGTAGTTATCATTTATTTTTTCATTGTGATCGAATAAATAATACTATAATTAATTGTGTGATAATAAATTCTACTGAATCTGCAAAATGAGACGATAGTCATGTTAATTATATTCGGAGGCCTGGAAGGTAATTACCGTTGCACGATAAACGAGAACCAATCAATTACAACATAATTTTGCTTTGAGAGATAATTCTAATAATTATGCAGTAATTAGTACATTATGCTATTTGAGTACATTAATAATTGTGTACAGGTATACGTACCTAGATATCTATAGGACGAAAAAGGAACTTCCTGGTTATCTGATAATAAGCAATCAGCGCCGCCTATACACACCCGCTACAACGGAGAAGTTACAAGTGCGTTGTCGACCTTTTACGAATCGCATGGCGAAAAACAACGCTGCGGTTATTAATTTCACGCCGATTTTCTGTGAGGCCGTGGCATCAATGCGTTCGAGCCGACGCATTTGTGCCAAAACATTCCTCATAACCATAACCAACGTTTTTCTTCTACCGTCACGACTTTTTTATTTCCTAAGGTAAGTACATAATAGTACAAAACTCCACATAAAAATAAAATGTAAACACTTTTAAATAGTTATGTTATAAATTCCCTATAATAGAGGATGGGGCTTTTGCCGCATACTCTGCACTATTTCTGACTCCACGCTACTATAAATTTATAAAAAAGAACATCCTCTATTATACCTATAGTATGTACTTTACACGCCTCGACAATGTCGTATGTTTAGTTTAGACACTTGCAACCGCTCAATCAACGACGTAGTCATACACGTGTTTTTTTTTAAACATATGTGTCTATGTATATCTCATCACTAGTATATAAGGGCTTACTGGTGAACAAAGGCTCTGACATGAATAAGGTGTTAGCATTAATCACCACACTTGATTAAGGCGGATTGGCGATTTCAAACTTATAATTAAAAATTATAATGTTAAGGTTTGCGCACGGTGTTTTTATCAGCGCTGTTTAAAATCACACTCATTTAATATGTTATGCATTTCTTTTTATAAATTGGACATAACATCCAGAATGATATGTATCGCTTATATCTGTTATCAGCTATAGCTCAGTTGTTTTATTTAAACAACTGAGCTTTAACTTTCTATTTATGTCACATCGATAGGTACATTGGATGTCATGAAACTATGCCCAACTTGCAATAAAAATTCTATTGCCATCTTTCCCTTGCCATCACTACACGTAATAGGGGTGGAAGTCACGCGGCTCGCAAATGGTGCGTGAATTATATACGAGATTGCGCTCCTGGATTATTCCAGCCTACCGGCGCACCGCAGGTGTGGCCTCGCCTTTATATACTAAAGAGTTTTTTTTATTAAGGATTATTTTCATCACGTGAAGTTACCTACTTTCGCGTTTTATGGAAATAAGCATCTTTATTGTATTGCGGAATACAAATGTTTTTATTCCCGTTCCATTTTTCGGAGATGTGTATGCTTTTTTAAGGCGAACACTTTATTGTAACGTATTTTTACACGTAAGAAAAATTTCAAGCTAATTTAATTAAGGATCGCCTTAAAATCCTAATTAATGTAAAATATGCAAATGTATCATCTGTTAATTAAAGTTAACACTTTTCAATTTTGAAACTGCATCAAAAATTGTAACGAATGAAGCGGGTAACTCGAGCCAATAGCGTAAGAGATTGAAGTGCTACGACCGCCATGTAACGAGCTACGAACTAGCTACGAGCGCTACGAGAACGCTACGATCTATACGGGTCATCGAAATCACAAGTATATACGTTCGCGTACTCGTAGCAACGGGTAATACGTTCCAAACTCAATTTCAATAAGGCGCTCAATTTATTCCGTTTCCTCCAGCCAGGGTCTTAAAACGGCTGGCGTAAATGTTATTTTAAATAATTTATGCCTGGGTATTGGAAATTAATATTGGAGAGGGTTAATTCGATTACTATGAAACGTGCATTAGAGCATGTTGGGTCAAGGGTAATTAGTGTGAGCGGCTAACCAAAACGAAACAACACGTAATGTGATATGATTTTTTAATCCTGACGTACCCGTCGGGACGGCGTTGGTGGAGAAGATTAAATGAATTAATTATTAGGTATTATCTTTCGTGATGAAAACTTTGAGATAAAACGTTAACAACACTGTAGTGCGGGAGGCAGGTAGATTTTATTAGGCGCTTATTGCGTAAAGAAAACCGTACGGTATTTAAGAAAATGAGGGCAATTTGTATCTGGAGTGTATATGTATGTGTGTACATAAATAGGCGTAGGTTAACACAGCACATTAAGCTTATTAAACATCAGCATAAATACGAATGGGCGTCCTTCAAAGAGATAAGAGGTCGGGCAACTAGTAAAACTTGGGTAGGCCGAAACATTCAAATTCAGTGGAGTTTGTATAGTGTATAAAATAAATTCTCCCCTACAAACTGAGGCCATAACTTTCTCAGGACTTTTACGACACTCTCGAAAGTGCTGTCTGAGTAAACATTTAAATGAGTCACCTTAGTAAGAATACCATGTTTTTATCGACAAAAAATAGTTTTAATATTATTGTCAATTTTAAATAAGTTATAAATAAAGACCACCTGTAACAATTTTTTTTTGTCAACTCAATTTAATTTAGTTAATTTCTTTTTAACTTCGTAACTAAACTTAAATATTATTGTGCAATTAAACTGTGTAACATTATTTACTAAGAATTCCACCAATTTATTTATTTTTTGGTGAAGGGGATAAAAGGAAGAGGCGACACTTCTTTAAACCTTCAAAGTGTTATAAGAAAAAAAAATGCAAATTACAGTTCCCAAAATAATGAAAACAAGTTGGACACCGAACATAATACATAGTTAATTGATTTAGTCTCACTAAGCGGAGGCTCTGAACCTCTGGATTACAGCATACGTAAACTCCATTGTTACGTAATGCCGCTGTCCAGCCTCCTCCTGAATAATGAACAGTTGTCATCCTTGTCTTCAGATCACTATGAGCACAGGCTTTTGGGAAGTCTAATCTCCCTTATTAAGAGTATAATTTACTATATTATTATAAATGTATACAGTAAGACAGGCCCATCAGTTGGTTCTGTTTATGTGCATCCTATCTTGACGTTTTAAAAGTATTGTATGTATATGGTGTAGTTAGAATATATATTTTTCACTTTGACTTGATTGGAAAGATGGCCGTCTTCTAGTCAGCTTCGCTTATCAACTGCTTTAGCGCTTTCTATCAGTAGTATATTTTTGTTATTTTTACAATAATAACTTGTTATTTTTCTAAAAATCGCGGGTTACTCACGTGTATAAATTGAGAAAAGCTCTACTAGTTTCGAACCACAGAGGGGTTCTTCCTCATGAGTATCGTGCGCGGACGCGACAACGTCGCGCAGCCTACTCGTTGCTGGTATTCGTACTGTTATTTTTCGTTAATTAAAATAAAAATGGTTTTTATGTAATTCAAATATGTGGAGATGTTGAAGCTATCTTGGTTTGAAACTATTCCTAACTCCTCCGAGCTTTGCGGAACACGTAAGGTCGTTCGCTCAAATTGTCTTGGAATATTACGGTTGGCCGTTAAACTCAGGTCTGAGAATATTGAAATCTAGTGAATCTGGTTAGTATTGTCAAGCTTAATCTATTTTGGGAAAAGGCCAAAGGATAGGCTTTGAAAAGGTAACTTCTATTTTGTCTCTAATAAAGTAAAGGTTACAAAGACGTTAAGCCTATGAGTGCAACCTATTTGGTGGACGCGAGCCAAATTATACAGTGACATTATATTCTAAATTGAAAAAAACTATGTGCTTTGTTGACTTGACAAAAAGTCCAATTCAATTCTTTTTCGAATAATTAATTACAATATTATAACTTCTATGATTTTAGTACGGTTATTGTGATGTCTTATTTTTTAGGTCTAATACCATATTTATGTCGTGAAAAAAAAACGATAAATTAAATTGAATATTTTACATTATCTTTTAAAATAAGTAAAATGTTTGATTCTGTAAAATTATTTTTATTTTAGACTAAGTCAAGTGCTCTAAGTCTACATAAATCGACACAGAAAAGAAAAGAACCTTGTTGACGCACACCAAGTTTGCAAGACGTGCACTTAAAAGTTCGCGTAGAAAGACACTAGACATTGAATAATGAAAGTCCTTCAATGTTTAATGCTCAGTGAAGTTGGGATAAGCCTCTCTAAGTTACCTTCAGCGCTCTGTACCGTGATGTCGTTGTTAAAAAGGTTTTATATAACTTTAGTGAACAGGTGTAGCAAGATAAACTTACATGATACAAGTACAGGTTGGTGTCACACGATTTATCCTTCTCCGTTGGCAAGCCATGTTCGTCGGTTTCTCCTGTAAATAAAAGGTAAGAATTAGAAAATTAATGTAATTTAAACTTAGAGACTATAAAGTCAAAGTTCAATACCTAATGTAGAATACATCTATCATCGATGGTATGAATAAAGGTGAAACGATTTAAAAATTTTTAGAATAAAATGGAAGCTTTTTTAATATTGCTAACATGTAGGTACGTACGTTGATATAACTCATACGTTTACCACGTGTATTGCAAAATGAACTTTAATATATTATTATAACAACGTCGACCGCGAACAGAATTGTATTACAGAAAATGAAATTAAATTATAATAACAAGTGCGAGCAACCTGTGCCGATGTTGAGTAGCAGCACAATGTCGGTATTTATTAGGTTTCTATGTTTTGTTGACGCTGCAGATGGCATATAGCTATATGTATAGCTACCGGGAAACGGAAGAAGACGTATAAAGTACGTATTAGCAGCACATTTGTGGCAAGGGAAATGGGAATAGATAGAAAATGGAGAATTTATAGCAATAAGTCCGTAGATTTAAAGTAACGTTATGAAGAAAAGGTTTGTGTTTGCGATTTAATTCATTCTTTTATTAATTTCCTTTATAACATGCTTTCTTCGTGTTATTTTCCTCATTTCTTTCAGTTCCCCCATTACAAACGAGGTTTATTTTTCTGTATGATAACTACTATCGTGAGACAAACTTAACTGATTGAAAATGAATGCCGTTTAAAATAAATTTATTTTATTTTATTTTACCTCCTATGGCATAGTAGGTGAATTAAAGGAATCGATTTCTTAGTTATAGAATTAAAAATTATTTAACATAAAATATGGCGTACTCGCCTGCCCTTTGGGAACGAAAGATATGAAATTATGATACACGATTTCCAAATTCAATACATAGAGATAATTATATTTGTTTCTAAAAAGCGTTTGATTACTTCTAACAAAGCGGTCTCGTATTTAGGGCACCACCACATAATTCCCGCGCGAGTCGTAATGTATTTCCCTTCAGTAAATATGTACAAGTTGGATGCAAACACATTGTGGACGGGCCTATGTACGGCGGCGTTTGTATAGCTCTATACTATACCTACGTTAAGAAATAAAAGGTTCGTAATTACCTTACATTAACAGCCTGTAAGAGTTCGCTATTGAACTCCTTTACAAAATAAGGTTTTGTCATAATACGCCATAGTATTCTGGTGTTAGATATCTATGCCTCGGCACCAATGGGCTAGCTCAACCGGAGCGATAACACGATTTCAGAGAATATCAGTGAGTAACATTCCGTAGGACCAAACTTTCTCTCCCATCCGATTTCTCTCAAATATCCGAATCGCGAATCCTAATCTCTAATAACGGGCTGGAATTGCATTTGTAACTCCTTTAGTGTTCGGGTATCCATGGCCTGCGTTTTGCTGTTTTTCATCTGGTGACCCGTAAAATAATTTACCGACCGACACCATTGAAAAAATCACCAACATTTAGGCATCGCAAGCGCGTTGGACGAATAAATGTAAAAGAAACAGCTTTATCAGAGTTGTTAACCAGTCCCTATTAATATGAAGTCCCATAGTAGATTTTTATCATACCCGCAAGAAGAGCAGAGATGGTGAAAAACGCATTCTGCTCTGTCGTTACCGTATAGCAGTAATTACCTTAGTAATGGTGAAATAATGAGGCATTAGAATCAAGGTGCTTCCATTATTTCAATTTTGTTCGCTCACGGGTTCACAGTAATGGATTCCGTTGTCTCGATTTAATGCTGTTCGCAAATTGATTGCTTTATCACTTAACGAAGATAGTGGTAAACGATTCCCTTTATTTGAGCGCGGGAATGCATACAGATTATCCTAATTAACTTGAAAGAAGGTTTTTTTCAAAGAGGTTTCGTATCAAATTTTTTTAGGTTATGGCCCAAGGCACTTTCTTGAAACTGTTATAGTTTTTAGGACTGCGTCTTTCGTGTTTATGGAAGTAAGTTGGCACTTGGCTCGCTATTTCGGTTTCAGCAAAAATAAAAATAAAAAACATTTAAATAATAAAATTTTAAGAACATGCCTTCATCCGACTTTAGTATCCAAACATTTTTTTAATTTTACCTTAATAAAAAAACAAAGCATTTTATATTTTATTCGTTATTTAAATTTAAATTTTATAACGTTTTCAAAATGTGTTCCTAATTCAAATGCCTAATTAAAATTATAAAATCATTTTCCTATTTTTCTTTTATTTTGTAACTGGTGTTCTTTGTTGAAGGGCCTGACAGTGTAAGCATGATTAATGCTGATGGTGAACTACAAGGGAGCCAACGATCACGTGTCGCTTGTCACGGCAAACAGTTTCAGTATAGAGTGGGTAATTAATTCAGCTGCGACCCACCGAACGTTAGACGCTTATTCACATCCAATTTAACGTATAGCTAATCTGTATGACTATGTTTAGTAGCTTACTGTCTATTGTACCTTATTTTTTATAACATTTTGGGTCCGTGGTTGATAACTATTAAATTTGCAAGATTTTTGTTGGGCATTTTTTGACATAATATATATAAGTACCTTCTTTTCTAAAATCTGTAAATTGTCCCTACTGTATAACAAACATTGTTGAATGAAGCATACGTAAAGCAATCAAAGTGATTCATTGATACAACCGATACAAGTCACAGGACAATTCGATCACAAATAAATTCTTCCACGAGTCTGTATACACGAATGTCAGAGGGCGACCTTCATCACAATGTTGAATTCGATTTCATACGCCCCGCATCGTCCGTAGACACGTAGCTATACCTAAAATAATTTCCTATTTCAAAGGATTTAAAGGTCAAATGTAACTTCAAAGAGAAACAAAATCTTGTAGATACAACTTTGACTTCCATTGAGCGTGGCTCAGCGGTTACCTGACCGAGTATTAGGCTACATTATAATGTACAAAGTTTTCGGTATTAGCTGTTATTGTGTTCTGCCCGCTTTGAAGGCTTCTTATGCGATTTAGTCTGGCTTTACTTTGAGAGCCAGCCATGATTTCGAGCTGAACTCAGCTTATATTTAAGGAAGATTAACCATACTACTTAACCACTTATTTAATTGTTAAGACAAGGGTTAGAGGTTTACTTTAATAATTAGAAAGATACTTAGATATCTAATCGCGTTGAAACTTGAGTTGGTATTGTATAAGTATGTTGGTATAATTACTACGTAGTTTTCGTTCACATTATGCCAGATAGATAGCGTAAACTTTATTGGAAATGAATTGGGCCGTGTGCTGGGCGTACATATTTGCGAACGCGGTTCGTATATAAACGACGCGTTCATTTGAGCCTGTATGCAATCCGTGGAGAGGCGCACGTTCCAATTCACCCGGGATAACGGAACTGCGCGATGTACGTAGCGCGCAATTATTGAAACTTTTTCAATTGCTACCCTTTATATCGCACAATGGAAGCTGTACTATAATGGCTGGTCTATAAGTTCCCCAAGGTACAGTTCTAGCTTTTGTTCTATTTAATATCGAAGATACTTGGAATAATTTTTACGCAATAATTTTGCTCAAAATACTGCCTCGTTGTTATAATGACGGTTTACACAACTTTAACATTTTAAGTAGTCTTGCTGTGAGCAAGAAACAAACTTAGAAATTCAAATCTTGCAGTTTATAAGACAAATTATGTTTCTACAAACACAAAAGCCGATTAGCGAGTTCTGAGCTTTTAAAATTATCGTACCACGTTTGTTAATCCGAAATGACTTTTGAAGTACATAAAAGGAATTCTTGATTTCGGAAACTCAATTGAGTTGGTACGTTTGTAGCGGTTCTCACTTTTGGTTTTATGAAAATTCTTTATATTAAAGTAACATTGTCTGTGAGTACGTATCTATGTTAAGTAGTTAGTTAACTTTTGAGCTCAAAACTCAGGGCGTCCATTCCTTCATTATTAAATTACGCTAAACTTTGTCTTACGGCACTTTTACTTAATTAAAAATCCGAGGTGAAAGCTACCTTCTGCTTTCATGAGAACACGATAACTTTATTAGGTTTTAATATTTTCTAAAATGCAATACTTTGCAGATTAGTTTAATTAAAATTCTGAGTTTATGAAAAATGTTTTTTTTTTAATATTTGCTCTGATCTATTCGTCAGTGGAATATATGTATTAGAAAATTAATTGATGAAAATTTAGTCAGATATTTCCTTATTACCAAACAGACGGTGTAAATAGATTGTAAGTAGATAGCTGCCTAAAGCGGGTCACGTTCGGTACCCGTCTCAAAGAGAGATCATAGACAAACACACAAGGGACCCACTAAGACCCATGTCCAGTCGGTGTTACGAATGCAAGCAAATAATCCGCGGTTTCGTTACGGGTCAGGTAAAGAAATGGGATCATTTTTAGCCAGTAAGAGTCTGTTACTCTCTCTTGCCCCATGCCATCAAGGAGAATACATATGGTGATTCTTTTTCAAATAAATTTATGTATGTACGTTTTCTCTCTTTTTTATGTGATACGATTGGAAGAATTATCTCATAGTAAGCGATCGGCGCCGTCTTAGTCACCAGTAATACTAGAGAAGTAGTTAATACATAACTGGCCTTTTGAGGATAAAGATTTTTCGGGGTTTAGAAGATGTTGGGGACGGATTGGGTGGGGAAGAATTAGGTAACCTCATTCACCACATGGCGAAATACGACGCTGTGGTTGTTTCACGCCTTTCTTACATGTTAGTGCAGCGTTTAAATACTGTTAGTGAAGGTATACACAGGTCTATAATGTCTTAACGTCTCTCCTGATGGATGCTATTTCCCAAGGTTTCATTACATGGCTACCAGCTATTAAGGCGCTTTCTGTAAACACTTTAATAGCTATTGTTCTTTGCTCACGTGTAATGTATGGCAACTATTTCATTGTTCCCCCTGGTCACCGGAGATAGAAGCTTTGTCTAATGCGTTAGATTAGGTAATACGTTATGATGGACGGAAAGAAACTCTATTATGTGAATATTTAAGTTGTCTTTCAATCAAGCAGTTCAAGTTCGGGAAATTTTACGCATGTTTAAATTATTTTTTTTTCTTTATTAAACATTATTTTGGTAGTGGCCAAAAATTCAAAATTTAGATGAGTCTTATTGTTATTAACTTAAGCTTGTTTTTTTTCTGTTACGACTAAAGCTTTTTGTAACAAACATCATTTATTTATTTATCTGAAATATATGGTATAGAGGGGATATAATGTGTAGGTTTGTAAAACAACTGGCAATAATTATATTGGCTCAAAGCCAGGGAACACCAAGAAAAAGAACAAAAAAATAATTTTCGTATCTATAAGAAGAAATGTATTTATTCGATTGTGCAAAATAAGCAAGACATCTTTATCCTACTGAAAAACATTTACATCGTAAAATGTGCTTAACATATTTTTCATCCATATTATAAATGAAACTAGCAAAATTAAGCGGAATTAAAAAAAAGTAATTTTAACTTACAATTTATTTAATCAATTCTTATTGTTTAACTTAGACCATGTAAATTTATTTAACTGTTTGACGATTGCATACCCATTCAAAATTTATCCTTGTTGTTACATAAATACAACACAAATTCCTGTTGTATCACAAATGTCGTCTACAACGTTCTACAACAGACATTCGTCATCCGTCGAATCTCGGAACCCGTTTGTCCGCAGTCCGAGCTAAGCTGCGCCCGATTCAATTAATATTCTAACTCCCAAGTGATCACTCGTGTGCCGCACAATTAATCGAACAGACGGATAATCAGTGTCGGATTATTTTCGTATTCATTCGTCCCCAGCTAGCACACAGTCGGTCTAATTAAATTTTAATCACGTTCCTGAACAAAAGCTTGTTGAATGAACGTGTGCTGACTTCTGTCAATACAACGTTGTAGTCGGCGATCCCCTTTTGTTGCCACCACAAAGTAGTTAGCTATATTGTTCCTATGAGGAATTAAGACAATGTATTATCACACGCTTGGCTGGGCAACTCGGCCATTATTACAACTTGTATTATAGAGACGCTTTTGTACCCACATACGTTTATCCGTACATTAGTTTAGTATTTCCTCCACAAACGTGTTCATCCTTGATAAAACCAATTTATCTCAGCCCGAACCTATAAAATTCAGACTTTCTTTTATCTAGTTACGAAGTTTTCCCTCCGTGCCAATTTTTATAAATGTGCCATCATTGCCTTCGGAGCGTGAGATCAGAAAATTGTCGGCCCCGGGCGGTACCGGGATCGCGGATGGCGTCGATTTAGGCTAGTTGCGGTGCGGTTACCTTCATCGAATATCCCATTAAACGACCGGGATAGACGCATGACCTAGTCTTTAAATATTATGTGTTAGGGACTTGATACTTTACATACATATGTATTTACCTGTGTCATATTCTGCTTATCTTAAGTTCCTCTTAGAGAGAATGTAAAACAGCAGCTATGTGTGATGTGTCAACATGATATAAAATGTTACAAGTTTCTTATTACAAAGGTTTACGTTTTAAAATACGCAGCAAGTATGTAGGGCGTCCCTAAGTCGACATGAAATTTTAACGATCCCGCTCGAGTCTTCCAGGAGCACATTAATTTTAGCACATAGGTAGCATTGCGTCTAACATAAACCCGGTGCGGCCATAAATTGTACCAGGATAAAAAATAATTCAATTTGCAATATTTTCTTTATAGGCGCCTACGTGGCTAGGAGGCTCGTTGTGTACACGAGATGTCGCGGCCAGACTACCAACGATAAGCTTTATTGATGCCCGACCCACAAAATGAGGGGTTGGCCGGGGATTGCTAAGTCTCCGACAAACGGCTGAGTGGCGACGCGTAAGATACTCGCCGGTGTCGTTTACGTATACTTCTCCATCAGCTTGTACTGAAATACCAAGATTTCATTTAGTCCAATAGCCTTGGACTTTTCTTTTATTTGTCTATCTAGACGTCTCATTCGTTTTTTAGTTCTACGCGTAATTTTATGGGAAATTGTATGAAGACCTAAGAGTAACTAGTTACAACAGAAAATTAAATCTCGGGAACTTTAAAAGCTTTCAGTTTTAATGTGAAAAGTATAATGGGATCAATTATAAAGCAAACGTTATTCTTTCATGTTAAAAGCAAACAGAGAGCTAGGTAGGTACATTTTCCCGGAGGGTAGCGCACTGCGTCGAGCTGTTTCCTGTACTGCCATAATATGTTTATGTTAAACTACTCTGTACATTGCACTATCAGGCGGCACGTTCCTGCGTCCTAAAAGGAGGTTGTGACATTATATGTATCTAATAAAACATTTTGCTACCGAATTTGTCAACGATCAACAAAAGTTTCGAACACAGATGCGGGTTTTTTGGGCAGTTCGGTGGCGGCGGGAACTATGATAACTTTTATTGATGACAATTTGGGCGGGCTAACATTTTGGCGGGTCGCCAGAAGGGATAGTTTCGTCTCACTAACGATACGGTTGTCGCGCGATTCATATTTTCACTGTGTTATGCGATAAATCAAATTTATGACGGTGACGTCAATATAAACAATATCTAATGTCACATTTGTATTAAGTTAATGTGTTTGTCAAATATTCGGAAGGACTTGAATGTTATTGCAGAATGATCGTAGCACAATGTTGGTTATATTATTATGTTAACACTGCAATAATATTATTCAATTAGTATGGAACGTGCTAGCACTAATAGTCATATGATTATAATTTATGCCAAAGTGCTAATTATATACTTTGGAGTAAATACATTATTATCATGTAGCATTGAGTCGGTCATTTAACTGGAAAATACGTTGCCTTACACTAATTATCAGCTCGCTAATGATTAGTTAGAAGCTTTAGAGGTTAGTTAGTATGATCAAATAATATAATAGGTATGCTAATGTTATGTTGTTGTGTACACACAAATAGCAGCATGCAGCGTGATAACTACTTTTAGACGCAAGGTTGTAAAAGGAGATTATTTTGGTCAGTTCAAAAATAAATTATTTTTAAAAATGGAATGGAGTAAACTTAAATTGTTTTTAGCAATTTTCAAGAAACTATTTCAGACACGATTTAGTACCCGCAATATTTCTTTAAGCGTGTCGCAGTAAAACACTTTGAGGAAGGTTTTTAAATCCACTCGCTGGGAATCTCGGGTTAGTCTTGTTTCGGTCGGAGGCTCATACCGCGGGTTCCATTTAAGTGGCGCACGAACTTGTTCGGCTGACGTCTGTCCACAGTCCGTACTTTTAAATCCCGAACATTTGAAATTTTCATTGTACCCGTGTAGGTAGGATAAACTTTTGCCGCCGTCCCGACAGCAAAAGCCAGTGTGGCATGAGGGTAGCCGAGTTTTAAGTAGACATGTCTTTATTTACATAGGGAAGTTTTGGGTCGTATGTTCGCGCCGTATTAAATTAATGCGTCAAATTGAAACGTTTTGCTACTACCAAGTATCGGGGCCGTAAATAAATTTCAAGTACTTTAGGATTGGCTTGCCCAGTCGTAGACATATGAATTTTGTTTCCATTAAGTATTATAAACGGACCGGTTGGTACGATGTGACTTCACGTTGCGGTTATAATTAAATGTCACACGTACTAGATTTAATTAATTTGCATTTTATTTCTAAATCCTTTGCGGTTTTTCGTAGGAGCACTTAGGCGTGACGTAGTTAGAGCAAAAAGTTTGTTCGACATTCGCTTGCCTAACTAGAAGCAAGTTTTAATTAGATACGTCCTTGTTAGTTGCGGGACAGGCAGAGCCGCGTGTCGTTAACAAATGACCACACGCTGACGTCTTCTCGAATAAACTCGGGAAGTTTGAGAATATACGACTGCTCCAGAACTTGTCGCTATGCGTGTAAACCTACTTAAAGAATAACTAGATGATTAAGTTTATATATTACCCAGTAAAATAGTCTACAAGATACAGATAGGTCTATGCCAAATTTTATCGATATTCGTTCAGTAATTTTTGCGTCAGGTGAGAGTAGATAATAAACACAGAAACACACATCCATTTACAAATCCTCACAAACTTTAACATTTACTATATTTGTAGAATAGTGTAGTGTTTTTGATTAATTAATTAATTATATCAGCCACCTGCGCTAAGCCACGCTGAGATGAAATTAATAAAGTTGGAAACTGTGACATGAAAGCACGGGCTATATTGAATTTTAAACCTTCAACCATTGTCAATAAGTTTAGTTTCTCCTCACCTCATCAGAGAAGGTAACATTACGAATATTAATAAAAAAATATAATATTGTAATTCGAACGCATATTCAATGAATTTTAATTTACGCTTCAAACTTTGCTTCGAGGAGTTTATGTAATAAAGTATATATTTTAATGTTGTATTTGATGATCAAATATTACAGTTTAGTTTCGCAGGTAATTACAAAAAATAGCGTAAGTTTCCTCTTATCACTTCATGATTTTGATGATTGAAACCATAACATAAGTACTGTGCGCAAATTAGAAACTTAAAAATTTCATATCAAGCATTTTATTTTATGTGATAGGTCGGCAAACAAGCTGACTGATTACCTGATAGTAAGCAATCAGCACCGCATATGGACACCCACAACAACAGAGG
The DNA here is from genome assembly GCA_902829305.4 of Spodoptera exigua. Taxonomy (NCBI): domain Eukaryota; kingdom Metazoa; phylum Arthropoda; class Insecta; order Lepidoptera; family Noctuidae; genus Spodoptera; species Spodoptera exigua. Next base: position 12,565,946 of record LR824603.2, read on the forward strand.
AGAAACGAGTGCGTTGCCGACCTTTTGGGGATTAGGGATTTAGAGATTTAACGAGGGGAGGAGTAGGATTGGGCTCCGGTAACCTCAGTCACATTGAAAACTTATTCATAAAATGTGTATACAATATATCAATGCTTACATTTTCAACATCACTCGACAATAATGGTAGATAAAAAGCACTTCCAACACCAAAATAAAACAAGAAAATAAAATTGTTCATCGCAAACAAAAGCATCGCGATTCCTGACAACATATTTCGCGCATATGCATTAGGACCTCTTATCGATATTATGTTTGCGAAGGCGTTGTGAAGTTCGCGTAGTATTTGCTCACGCGCCGCTTCACTCTTTATCCACCTTATCCGAGGCTTCTAACATTTCCATAAAAATTTTGTTCGGAGCTGAATTCGCGACATTTTCTTCTTTATTGCCATCTTTACATTTGTTTTCTTATTTAACAGCCAGTTTCACGCGTACTGCTTTCATTTTATGTTATATAGTAAATATGCTTTGATTGACAGACGCTTTGATGTATATAGTATATACGACGTATGTATAAATGAAGATGTTCTTTTATTAATATTTGGTCCTACGATTGAGATTTTGAACGCGTTGATTGAACTTTCATTTTTTGAATGTATCTCGTGAAGTATTTAAAGTTATGTAGATTATAAATTGTTTATTGATTAAATCTCGTCTCAAGGCAATTACCAAATAGGTTTAATTTATAATTTCATTTATAATTTACGTTTATTGATAAAAACGACTAACTCACGTGAATAACTCACATGAATTAATAGCTTAGTCAGTTGGTTGCGCGACGTCGCTGCAACATGCACGTTGCTCGTGAAGAGTCCAGTTCGGACTTTGAGCTAGTAGAGCTTCTTTCAGTTAATTCACGTCACAAAGTCATTATTTTCAATAATTTTTGGTATATCTCACGATATAATATAATTGTATTCGTACAGTTGCTCACGATAGCTATTATACAACAATAATTTCCATTACGTTTTCTTTTTCAGATAACCTATTTAAACTCAGCCTTGAAAAACACAGAATTTTCCAATTTCGCAATAAAATTGTACCCGCATCACATCAATTAAGAATTACAACGTAACCCGAAAATAAATGAAAATTAATTGTCTAACTTGGGCATAGCGGGCGTATTCCATAACTAAGTTACCTATTATTCAAAAACGGGTCTCATCTGTGGCACACAATACGTAGTACACGATACTTATGTATTCTAAGCTGTTAACTTGGAATGGAAGTGGGTAAACTTGGAGCCAGCTAATTGCCTGCGTAGGTACGTTTGTATAGAAATTCCTCCCATTAGGACTGTGCTTGATAGCATTGTTGGAAACTAAGTTATCTTTTCATATATTGTTTCTGTTTGGTGATGTGATTTATATAATTATTGTTTTTCACTAGAGTGTGTGTAACAGCTCAGCTAACAAGCGAACCATAAGATGATTAATTCATTTCTTGTAAGCAATCGGCTTTGCTCATGGACACCAAGGAAGCCGGCCGTTTACAACTGTGATGCCGGCCGTTTAGGGAAGACGGAGAGAAACAGAGAAGTATTGCCCTCTCTCCAGTAACCTCACAAGCTAACTGGAACATGGCACGGTTTTCGGAAGGCCAAGGTATCACTCTAGTAGTGAGGATATGGTAACACGTAACTCTTACTGAGGTAGTAACTTTGTCCCTTGAAACTATATAAGGAATCTTAAATTGGAAACGTTATAGAAAACTATGAAGTAAATACTCATTACTCAGTAGTTGTATTTTACAATCGCTAAACATTTAAACGAAAACATTGACTTGACACAAAACAAACATTAATTGTTAAATAAACGATCAATTCAATATTTATGATTTACGCGTGTACTAAAATCGTAATTACTAAAACCAGTATTGTTTCACTAACGAGTAGAAGAAAAGCAAATAATTCGGGAATTAATTTATTATGATAATATTATATTTATCTGCCGTAACAGGGGAGGTGTGTGGTGATTATGGTCGACCATAAATTATATCAATTAATTAACGCCCCGCACTGTTAGATCCTCGTGAAATAGTACAACGTTTTGCCCAACATTCATGTACATGTTCATATCATGATTTATGTAGAATTTGTGTAACTTTCTCGTTAATATTATCTATTTACTTTGATTCAGGTTCTTACACATATTTAACACGAAAAACACGTCAGCCGGATTAAGTTCTATGCGCGATAACTGGAGTTACGAGTGTTATAATACTCGTTAATATACCGCAACTCGGCCTGGAGCAGGAGAAGGAACGAGGTGGTTTTTAGTCAGCAAGAGTCTGACACTTCCTTCTCTCCCCACTCAATGGAAAGAAGCAATTGGATGATTTTTCGCCGTAAAAAGTATTTAGAACTAAGTTTGATTTGGAACCGTGAAAGTACGGGCACGGATGGAATTTGGAACCCTAAGAAGACGGGTAGGTATACGCACAGAACTCGGTTATTGCTTATGCACTACTCCGATACTAGTGTTATCGGATCCGATCCGGATCGGTCGTAGCGCGGAACGGCTCTAAGTTTGTAGTATTAATAACCGAAATAAATGCATGTTTGCAGCTTATGGCTATCTTAAGAATACTCAAAAGTAGATTAATGACATTCGCATAGTTATCGGTCTAGCCCCGTCTTATCTTTTGTATAACGTGTTCCTTTTTTGAAAACCATCAAAAATCATAGAGGAAAAGTTTTGCACTACTTCGACGTTTAAAAACCAGTTTTATTGCCTTTACATTAAGTGTTAATTGCGATTTCGTATTCCAAATTCAATGTCGTTTGATTCAGGAACCGCAATGCGTAACTGTTCTTGTTATTGTGGTTTCGAATAGTTAAATGCTGGAATTGTTAAACAATTGATAATTTATTATTTAATTTGATTATTTCAGCCATTGATTGGGCGAGAGGGAGAGTGCCAGATTCTCAGATACTTATTGACTAAAACCTACCTTGTTCCTTTTTTGTTACATTTGAAATTTGTACTAAAAAAATATTTTCTTGTGATTAAATTAAAATCACACAGGCAGAACATCACACTAGCAGAGGCAAAAGAGGTTTATGTGAAAAAAAAAACATTAAGAAGTAAGAAGTTTACCGTTTTCATAGATTATATCATGAGCTAGTTATTATAGCTATCAAAGAGAACATAGAAAAGTTGTTAATTGTTTCCCACTTTTCATTACGGTTAAGAGAAAAAGTTTCACAATTTCCCTCCGAAGCTGCTAATTAAATGAGACAATTATTCATAATTACCAAACTTCATCATGTGGCGGTCTTCGTGTAGCTGAATTAAATTATGGCGTATAACGAATCTTACTAAAATAATCTCAACACTGCGTCAATTATTTTGTTATTGTGAGTGCAATTACTGAAGTGGACATTTCAGATTTGATTTTGGGCCGACCGTAGTCTGATTTGATTTGGACACACTAGTTTCAGTTTTATTGTAGTTTGTTTAGAAACGATTAATTACGATCGATTAATTTAATATAGACATTTTTATAGGCACTGTACTGGAAGCAAACCTAAAGGCTTGGTCGCGGTCCTAGAACTATAAAAAGTGCAGTAACATGATCTTTCACAACATAACACATTGTGATTAATAACTATATGAATAAAAATACTCGTTATGTTAAATGATAGGTATTCAAATTTCCATCAAGTCCTCAACTGAAATATTCTTACGCTTTAACTAAAATACATTCATCAAAATCACTGAATAATGTATTTCAATTTATCAACAAATTTTTCTTTGCATTCGATTACGAATGATCTGGAAAATTGTTTGATATTTTCAATTTTCTTCCATCGTTCGACCTCTAGGCTTGTCGCCGTCGCCGAGGCGAGCGTGTCAGCCCTTAACCGCAAGCGTTAAAGTTAGGAGACAGCAGTTGGCACTGACGTTAAGTGGAACGGTCCCGCAAACTTGTGAGTGTATTGTACTCAGCGCAATGTCCCAAGTCTGAGTACTCGTAAACTTGCCTTTGTTACCACGAAGGTAACTCAAATACCTATCTAACAAGTACAGTTCAAACAAATGAAACGATTAAACTTATTTCATTCGATTACTCAGAAATTTTCCAACCCAACAGTTAAAGCGAAAAGTTTTATGAATATCAGCGCCGATTATTTTAAACTCCTATTAAAATTCCAAGCACAGTGGAACGGTAGTTCGCGCTATACGTACTTTCATATTTCAAAAAGTCACTCCAGGAGCTCCCAACATGGGATTCCCGTAATTTATCCGGCAAATAGGTCACTACGGACTACTTAGCACATCAAGTTTAGTTTAAATGTCTCGTACAAGTGCCTACGTCGCAATATGGCAGCTAAACAAAAGAACTCGAACAAAGACTTTCCGTCCTATTTTTCTTTTGTTTCTTTTTTCTTCAACTTTATTTAGTAATGCAAAATGTACCGGGTTAATGTTAATTGTTTGTCCACTATAATTGATAGGTTCTCCCCGTACTAAGCTACTGTGAACCTAGGATTTGCATCTTAAGGTCTTTGTCGAGCTTACATTTAAAAGTGTAATTCTGTATCTCTTTATTTCGCCTCACTGTATCTACTACTAAATTGTTTGTAAGCCAACGAAGGTCGTTTTAATATCTTACTTATGTGCATTTACTTACAAAGTACTTAGTCGGGTCATAAGTTCTGTCACAAACTTTTGATGTAATAACTTATACGCCTTTTGACAATTATTTAAAAATTATATATGAAATGAAAGGTCATTAAATGTACAATATAATTTTATTTACATTATTCGAAATGCCCTCCCCCATTTTGAACACATGCCCTTAATCTACGCGGCCAGTCATCGATCGCTGCACGCACCACATTCATATCTATGTCTGCCGCTGCTTTAACCAGAGATGCTCGGAGAGACTCCAAATTCGGGTGAGGTTTAGCACAGACTTTTTCCTCCAAATATTGCCATATCTTGTAGTCCAGTGGGTTTAAATCTGGACTAGAAGAGGGCCAGTCTTCATGCCGGATGAAGTCAATTCCACGAGCGATCAACCAGTCTTGCGTACTTCGTGCCTTATGAGCCGGTGCAGAGTCCTGTTGGAATATCCAATGCCTGTTCCTGAACATTGTCTGAGAAAGAGGTTCCACTATGTTTGTTAGGACAGTATTTTGATAAACTTCGGCACTAGTTCTCACACCTTTTTCACAGAAAAACACCTCAGTTACGCCTGAATATGAGACTCCAAGCCAAACCATGAATGAGGAAGGGTAATGCCCACGCTGGACCCTCGCAATACGCGCGCTTGCTTCTTCACTGCTGTGGGCATACACCTTATCATTTTGTTTGTTAAAACTTTCTTCAATAGTAAAAATTTTTTCATCCGAAAAAAGAATTTCGCGGTATTTTTTTCCCGCGTACCGTCGTAGCAAAGCGCGGGATCTGTCTAGCCTAATTTTTTTTAAACGCTCGTTCAAAAAATGTCCTGTCTTTTTACGATAAGCTCGTAGTCCCAGGTCTTCATTTAGTACTCTTTTAACAGTGGTTCTGCTTAGCCCCATCTGCAGAGCTAGGATTTTTTGTTTACGTACGGGATTTCGTTCGATTCGCGCCTTCACTGCTTTGATGACCTTATGTGTCCGAACTGTGCGAGGTCGGCCGCTTCTCTTACGATCTTCGAAGCTTGACTCTTCGGTGTATCGTTTGATAGTACGATAAACAAACCGTAACGTTATTTTCAAATTTTGAAGAATATTGAAAATGTCTTTTGGCGCGTAACCACAGCGGTGCAACGCGATAACCGCGATTCTGTCTTCTTTATTCGACCACTCCATATTTAAAAATGAATAAAAAATAATTTCTTTTTTATTTTCTACAAGCGCGAAAGTTCTATTTTTAAAATAAGTCGAAGAATTTCTGGCCAGTAATCGAAAATTAAAAATATAAGGTTTTGACAGAACTTATGACCCGACTAAGTATATTACATAAGTGTGTACAGCTTGTGAACTGTTTTTATTTTCATTATTTTTAAAATACGCAGCTATTTACTTGGTAGATTCAATTAATAGTGTAGATTCTTAGTAGATTACACACATGTTGATAAAACCGTCTCTGAATAAAATCATCGTTTGTCAAACGGCCAACCAATTGCAATTCATACACTATCAATCACAAACCTACGTTCTGGCTGAATACACTCTATTCACGTAGCTTTAGTTCATAAGTTAGAATAAATACATAGCGACGCTTTCAATTCAATATTCTTTCAAAGACCGCTCTGGTCGGATCTGGGGCTCCATTTGAAATTATAATCAGAGAAACGATTTTTTTGCTTGAATAAGCTTCCACCAGCTTGAAAGTCAACTCGTTCTGATAAATTGGACACGTTACGGCAAACCGCACGCTGGTCCTCCGACTGATTAGTTTAAATCCTATAAATCAGTTTCGAGCAACGTTTCGGGAACTTTTTATTCGGTCGGATTAAGGTTTTGGTTTCCAGCGGATTTGTCCCCAAATCCGTTGTAGGGCGTTTGGCGCACATCCAAATGGCGTTCGACCATTAACCGTGCCCTAATTTTCTTTTCTACTGAAATTATATGGTCCATGGTGGAACAGAAAACTTTTGCTAAACTCATTTGTCGATAGTCAGCCAGTGTGCTAATAGGAAGGTCTGAACGTTTAGTGATTTCTCGTTGAAGCTGGAGTCCGGTGCCAAGTAAGTCTCAGTTATTAATTTGGTAGGTCATGTCGCACATAAATCGGGGAGTCGATACAGATCGGTACATTTAAGATCAGAAAGTAAGACGACGTGACAAAGTTTATTGTGCAAACGGTACCTTCATATTTTCTGGACATAGCCAACGAATGCTTCCAACGCAAACAATATGCACTTATGTATGATATGAGATCAAATATATCAAGTCTTTAAGTTTTAAAATTGAACAATATATTTTTCTCGGTGATTAAACAAGAAAACAGAGGAATCACGATTTGAATTTGTATCAGTGGAATTGTTAATCTTTTGAAGAAACTTTGCTGCTGACGATCTACTAAATACTTTAAGTGATTTTTTCTCAAGTAAAATGAGCAGACTTTTATCGAGTAGAACTTGCTACTACGAGTTCTCGCTTTGTGTTAACGATTTCTCGAATATTCTTTTTTATTTGTTTGCAAATAGTCCCTACTGTGGGCAAATCGATGTTACAGTTAAGCGTGATAAGGGATGGTGTAAATCTAATGAGGTGGACAGATTATTGTCTCTTACGAAGTAGCAGCACAATGTCCGACATTTTCATTTTAGGATAACGCGGCTTCTATCGAGTCCATTTTCACAGTCGGGTTTTCTTTCACATAATTAGATTTTTGTTCAAATATTTACAAATCTATTTTAAATCAATGTCTATTAAAAGAAATGTAATCAAAAACTATGAACTAAACGTGGGAGTGAACTAATAAACCCCGAGGTTGACATACAGAGTTCCAATTAAATTCTAATATACTCGTACCAAGTTTAACTCAAGACAATTATAGCCAACTTAATTGCCTTTAACTGCGTATAGAATTCGCAAGTTTCATCATAACTTTGATTCAAAGTAAAATTAAGCTTGTTCAAGGTACACGATACGATTAAATCATCAAGACAGCGTTTTCTTAGAACCATTAATATCGAAGAAGTCTACTGAATGAGAACAAAGAATTGTTTTTTAATATTAATTGTCCTTTGAAAAAAGAACGTTACGAAAAGTCCTTATTTTATTTGGCACAAAACTTGAAAGGATCGTTTCGAATAAAAATATATTGTTTTGTGTTAAATTACAGTTTCCATTATACGTTTTTTTTTCTTTAGTAAATATATACAGGATGAAAGGTGAGGTAGTAGGTAGAAACTGGTTTTATGTAAGTATGTATAAACAAGTACATGTAAATATGAATCGTTTATAATACCGATTTATAGATAGATAGAATTTTTGCAGTAAAGAAAAAGTATTTTACAGATAAACTTTGTTGTTGCTTTTTTTAAAAAAACAACGTTTATACGATTACCAAAAACTTGTAGCGTCTTAAATAGTTGTACTTGTAGTTTTTACCTGAAACAATAAATAAATGTAATTAAATATTAATTTAAATTTCAGTAACCAAATCAAAATACAAAAACAAAGTACACAAGAAACGGCGACATTTAAAAGAGAAATACTTATTTAATAGTTTTTTTTTGGGGGGAAATACTGCTGTATAGCTTCTAGGGAACGTTAGACTCGTACTGACTAAAAAGCCGGTTGACTTATTGAATCATACTATACATTTAATATTTTTGTGAATCCTTATCACCATATATATAACACACTACTCCAAAATGCAAGCTTTTAATGAGAATAATGACATACAATGACTATATCTATAACATCTAATATGATCTATAAACACAAAAAACTAACCCAGGCTTACCCTAAAGAAACACCTATTTTTAGTGCTAAGTAAAATAATCCAGACATCAAATTTTATGAAAAAAAATGAACGGTAGATCGAATTACAGTAACAGAACAGAATCCCTGCGGAGACAATACAGGCATAAGGTTGAAAAAATAAATACGGCCTACGAATACAAAGCGAAAAATCGGAATGGAATATTTCCAATAGCAACTGAGATTGTGCGAGTTCATTTATTTTCGAAGCACGAGATATTATCTGGATTCAGGGTATCTAGGCTAGGTCTGTTCAAAGCAGATCTGTATCTAGAGGAAAAATCAATAAGCAATGTCAAGCCTTTCCCTGAGGCTAAAGAAAATATCAGAAAGCCACAACGTGATTTTGTAGTTATTTTGCTTCTAAAAATAGCAATCACCATTTGTTATTTGGATAACCAACCACGAGTAAATCTATTACCTACTACTCGTATATTGAGAAAATTTCGGTATCCCAGCGCATTAAAGTATCCTTGTATATTCAAAAAGAATTTTGACTTTATTCAGAAAACAGTAAAGTTGAAATTCTGTTAAAGAATATTGACACTTTCGGGTAGCATGATCAGCTGGTGTCTATTCAAGATCGTTACTTAAAACTCCTTATCTTGATGATAGAGCTAAATATCTTTATACATTAAAGCACTTACAGGAAGAATGTTGGCGTAATTCATTTTTTCAGCTACTTTGTTAGAATCTCGACTAAATATTCGGTCGTCAAAAGCTGAGTGCTTTCGTAACTCCTAAGTGTTCTTTATACTTAACTATGTTGTGAATGTACTAAAAGACTTTATATTTACTCGTTACAAAATTTACACACAAAGGAAACTTTGTATATTGAACTCTATTGTCTTTAAATTATGATATAAGTTTATTTGTTACTTATATAGATCGTTTTCGCGTTCCATATTTCATACGCCTAGTACAATATATTATACGTTAATCTAATTATATTCTGCCAAAGCTAAAAGGGTCCACTGGACTTTTGTTAAGGCTTTTAGCGTATAAACTAAAATTTATATAGAGATCGTTCCCAGAGGTCTCACTAATCATGGCACTTATATTTGCATAATTATAGATCCGTAACATTACGGGGCTATGAGGGGTCTATTGCTTCAGCCATTTCAATATCTATAGCTATTGAGAGCGTTTAATATTTGTGATAGTCATATGAATGTCCTAATAAGTTTGAAACGTGTGGTGATTAGCAGAGAAGTAATAGTATTATTCGCTATTACTTTTCCCGCTGGTTACCCTATACACTTGAAAGAGAATGAATGCGCTAGCAGAAAAAGTAATCTCCGATCCGCTAGACAATCGATGTGATTATGATAGATCAAAGGATCTAGAGGAGAAGATAAGAAAGAAATTGAAGATGACGAGTGATAATGACTACTCAATGTATTGAAAATAACAACTACGTGAATTAACTGAGAAAAGCTCTTTTAGTTTTAAATCACAACCTCAGATTTTCATCATCGACCTCGGCCCAGAGCAGGAGAAGGAACGGAAGGGTTTTAAATCAGTATAAAGAGTCGAACCACCCGACCCTAGGTGGGAGAAGGCATTCGATAATTATCCCCTCACAAAAAAAAAATATTTTCATTATCATGTTATCAAGGAATACAAAAAGACTTGAAAATAATAGCTTACTCACGTGTCCGAGAAAACTTCTATTAGTTTTTAGTCACAACGGGACCTTATTAATTAGCAACGTGCGCGTCGCACTGACGTGTTTTCTCAAGTACAGTACACGTATAAATCGTTATTTTTAATAAATTGTATATGTCTCACCGTAGTTGCTTACACCCAAGCCATTTTATTGCGGGACCGTTCAGAACCAAGAGAAAAACTGAAACTAGTTTTTTATGTGATAAGTCGGCAAACGAGCAAACGGATGACGGCTGATGGAAAACAATCAGCGCCAGCCATGGGCAACCGCAACAACGGAAGAGTTACGAGTGCGTTGCCCACCTTTTTTTGGTTTTTGATTTGGGGGAGGGGAAGGCTTGGGCCGGTTTTCTACAAGGCCTTTTTATCACTTCGGTCGAGTTGACCCATTAGTGCCAAAGCATGGTTCTTCTACACTTAGCACACTTAGTTACGAATTTGGCAGGTTTCGATAGTTAAAGCCGCTGTAATGGTATAGAACCTGGTTATTTATTCATTGTAAGAGAGATAAGCCTGCCTTCTATATATGGTTAATCATAAAGTAAATGACCAAAAAAATGTATTGTGTTCCAATTAATTGTTCGTGGCCAGTCATATGAATACTATTGAAAACAAGCGAAGCAAATCGTTTAAAAAAAACTGTATTCGTATTTGGAATTACAACCATTAGCAGTTATCTACACCTGGAGTTCTAAAAACAGTTTTCCAATATTCGTGATCGTTTTTTATCAGGCATTGAAAATGTATGGGATTGATATTAGCTTTTCGAATGATATTGAATAGCAGGGTGATTCTTCACAACATTTTCACAAAAATTAACAGTGTGATAGGTTTGAGGTGATCAAACCACAATTCTAGTTATAGATTTTATTAAATTAAATCACCCCAAAGTATTGATAATCTTAAGTTACTAATTAATGTTACGGGTTTTTTGGAGAAACACCAAGCGTGAATTTTACACACTTCTTTGTCATCACACGTCTTCTAGTACTCGTTTAGGAATTGTGTTTTGCCGTGTACGTTACGATAAAGATGTTGCAGCCCCCAATCACTCAATCTTCAAATCGTTAACCTGCAATGACTGGTTTTTGGAGGTCAGGGATCTCTCCATTTTTTCTCTCTTTTAAAATGATTACTTCGAATTGATCTTCAACTCTTCAACGCCGATGATTTACCACCGGGTTAATACCCACGATAAACTTGTTAGCCACTCTATCCCACAAAAAGCATTCTTCGAGATTTAAAACAAAATTATATATAGTTCTTCTATTGAATATCATTTTAAAATATGACCAGCAATATTTTCACAAACTTACGTCACACAGCATGTCATAAAATCCAAAGAATGGAATGAATACGTCATTTTAAAAATGTAGTTCGCGTGAAATGTGAGGTTATATTTTCACATTTTTCACTGAATTTCCATATAAGATAGATGAATTCAGAACCAATTCGTTCGTCCGAGCGAAACGCTTTAGGATATACCTCATGTTGAAGCTCGTAATCTTCTTTCATCGCTTCGGGCGGTTTTACTACGGAAACTCGATGAGATTCTGCACATTGCACAAATCTTATATCTCACCGCACATTTTTATCCAGTATGTAGAAAGATCTTAAGTTTTTTGCACATAAAGTGACATGCTATTGATGAGTGTGAGTGCAGTAGTAAGTAGAAACAACAGTTTTTTTAACTCATCACTTAAACTTAACTCATCCCTCGCTGATAAGTGTGCAGTAACAGTTATAAAACTATGGATGCGCATTTGGAAAGTCCGTATCATATATAAATGAGGTAGGTAGCAAGTATTATCTTCCTGATACTTGAATTTAGAGCTAATATTTAATGGTCAAACAAAGACAATAGAGTATTTAATCTGAATCCGTGCGTTTAGTGAAATGTGTCACATTTCTCGATCGAGGACAGAGGCGTGTGTTTGTATTGATAAAAACACACGGCTGAACTAGCCCTGTGTGTACACAAGGAATATTGGCACCGCAGTGACGTCATCACTTGCATGTTGTTTTTACTCATGTCGTTCACGGATGTGTTTTTTTAAGAGAATAGTCAATATTGGACCGTGAGTAAGTATGGCAACTACTGGAAATGTTTTAATTCATTCATAAATTTATGGCAATGTAAAGCTCGTGTTAATTACATCCGCGTGTTTTGAGCGTAGTCCCAAATGTTAGATAATATTGATTCGTTGTTATACTTTTCTTATTTTAACAATCACTATTTACATACAAGGATAACTAAAGCAAAACAATAAAACTAGAAATTAATCTCGTAAAATTTTGGAGTAGCAAACTCGCTAGGCAAGTCATAAAAGTGAGTTCAACTGGTTATGACCCAGGCGTTGGGATTAAATGCTCAGTGTGCGCTAATGCAGATCTGTGAAGAGCGGAGTGGAGCAGCACTTTTATAACGTAACGAGCGCAGCCGGCTTGCTCACGTCTCCTTGCCTATAAGAACAATGCTTTTCTAACTCTTTACCTGCGTCTTAGCGACTCTCAGCGAGCGCCTTAATACCACGCTCTACATTACGCTTTGATCACTTTTTACTACAGAAATATTTAAAACCTTAATACGGCTGTGGAAACTCTTTACGCCCGAGAAAATTTAGGGCTTTCATCGCCGTTTGAAAGTTAAGTGGCCGTCACAGAGAAACTCATTCTATTTAATTTGTTCCTGCTGTTTATTCATTTTCCAGATTTATACACATTTCAAGGCCGTTACATTTTAATTGTTTCCTCTGTACCCCAATTCAGCAAATAACTCGAAAATAGATTTTGGCAAGTTTTGTTACGTAGGTACATCACATAATTTAACCCTTAAACTTTGGGATATTAGTAATAGGCAAAGTCCCGGACATTTATTATGTACACGAGGAACTAAGGACGGGTCCAAAGTTGGGCGAGGCTGGAGGAATTGGATTCAATTTAAAAAGTTTACAACGAGACTTGTAAGTTCTGCGACCCATCCTAAATGTACGCTTAGAACTGCGACGGACTTACAACAGCAAACATTAAGATACTGAGAAGTATCCTTCAAAGTGGCCTCTTTAAGCTGTTCCGATAGTTCTGAATTAGGAAGTTTTATCTTTTGATGGCAACTGCTTCGCCGAAGTGAAAAATATATGAGTCCCTGCTGGAGATTTTGTGAAAAATATATAAGTTCCTTTGATGTTTTTTATATAACGTTAAATATTGAGCGTACTAAATCAATGTAAAAATTGATTACTAGCTACTCTAGAGCGCGTTTCACCCGCTGCTCGGCTCCATTTAAGCGTAGTGTGATGTTTTCTAGCTTATAGCACTCAAGAACATTCTAGCTATCTATCTGTGAAAAAATTTGGCAATCTGACCAGCGGTTCCAAAGAATACCCCCTACAAACATACAACTTACAAATTTTACCTCCTAATATTAGTAAGCAATAGGAAGGCAATATTTTAAAATATTTTATGATTCGAATTCTAAATTTAAATTCTAAATAATACTTTTTCGAGGTTATAATTGTCTTTAGACATTTTTTTTATACAAATAATGTGCTGAATATGAATGTTTATAAAATAATTTTGAAGCTGAAACCACTTAATAGGCGAGGACCAATGGTCCTTATCACAGTAATATCCTCTATTGAGATATCTTTAAATTCCCCTGTAAATACAAGCAATTAGCGTTAGCCTGAGAATTTATATGAGCCTATTTAACGTTTAAAACGGAAAACTTCGTAATTTATTGCTAACAATTCATATAATATTATAAGGTTATATAGAAAGAACATCGGAATGAAAGGGCAATTAAGTATGAATGTACGGTAACGACGGACCTGATGTTATTAGAGGATTTTATGATGGGGCATAATTGTTTACAATTATTATTCGACTAAAATGAAGAGTAAGCTGCTTAGTTGTAAATGTTTAAGGATAAGTCGCCGTCAGTCACAATTGGTTAGTTTCCTAGGTCAAAAATAAATTAATTCGACGTTACAATACAATAAAATATCGAAACATAACTATACTTTTATTCATCGATCAATTGATATACAAAATTTATATATTTTTAAGCTAAATTTTAAGAAATAGGTGCCTACGCAATTTGACGCAAAAATACTATGACGTTATAACTCACTTTTTTCATACAAATTTCATAAAAAAGTATCGTTTTTGACATTTGGATAAAAGTATTGAGTTTAACTAGTTGGAAACTACCGTATTTAGGCGATTATTGTTACAGCGTTGTGTTTCGCTGCGTGAGTGAGTGTTCCCTATCCCTAAATCTCCGAAACCTTAATCCAGCAACGCCGCAACTCCTCGGGTACTGCGAAAGTTCATGGGCGGCGCTGATTGTTTAGCATAAGGTGGTCAGTCTGCACGTCGCATCACATAAAAAAACATCTCAAAACTTTAGTACCGTAATGACGTGTAATTATGGGCAGTGAGGAGCCAAAGAGGCAGAAACAAGGGTGTTATGACACTTGGTACAAGCAATTGCATCGTACAATGTCAACTGATAATTACTGTTTTATGTAAGAAGTCTGCAAACGTGGAGTCGGGTTACCTGAAGGTGAAGACGTCACCCACAACACCATGATGAGTTACGAATGCGTTATTTCTTTACTAGCGGTTAGAGATTTAAGGATTGGGTAGTTAGGTATGTGGAGATTGGGGCTGAGGATGTGGAAAGAGAGATTGGGCTTCCGGTAACCTCACTCACACGATAAAACAGCTATGTAGTGTTTCACGTCGGTTATATATGATGCTGTGGTATCACACCGGTCGAGCCTGTACATTTCTACAGCAGCATAGGTGTCTCACGTATAAAATATCTGCTTAAGAATTTGGTCTACCTAGCTTTGAAAATTTAATTAGAAAAGTTTTTTCGGGCCTCCGGTAACCTCACTCACACGGCGAAACACAACGCTGTGGTTGTTTCACGCCGGTTTTCTGTGAGGCCGTGATATTACTCCGGTCAAGCTGACCCATTCGTGCCAAAGCATGACTCTCCCACACTTAAAAAAAGTCTATTAAAGTTGGCAGATAAACGTTACACATACTCGTAGGTACTTGTAACATAATCCTTAGAAAATCCAACCCCACGCACATCAGCTTCATCAAAACAATAGCTAGAAATAAGAAGTACCCGTATTGAACGACCATTGAAACCTGTAATTCATCCATTGCCGGCTTTGTGTTGAAACAAAGGAACTTTAACGTTAGCTGGGCCGCAGTCGAGCCGGAACAATAAACGGGGAGCTAGATAAAATAAACTTTGACAATTGCTCAACGATGTGAAAAATTAACAAGACCCTTACGTTAACGTTTGTAGTTAAGTACTGAAACAATTTATTGTTGGGTCTGCGTTATTGCCTCCTTTTGGTTCGTGTGGCGAAGAAAAATTGCCAACGTATATTGCCTCATCATCACCTAGCGTGATAAAAAACGCTTCACAAACCTTTTCTAACGAGTAAAGTCTTTACTATTTCATTTTTTGCTTTCCTCAAACCACTATTTATGTCCCCGGTTTAATATTAGACGGAAAAATTGAGAAGCGATAAGCAATTTTCGGTTATTTTCCTATTACGTTAGAGTTGGTTTTTAAGTGTTATCATGACTTATTTATTTATTTATTTTATTTAGCAAAAAGTACAATTTTAGTTATAACATTTTGTTCTTATAATTAATTATACACAAAATTTAATATTTATTTATTCGACAATTCACAAGATACATATGCTTTATGGTTTGATGAAATGCCATTTTTTTTTGCATTTTAATATTACATTAATTCTAATTGGTTTCCCAAACAAAATAATGTTCTTATATGTTACAAGATAATTCATTACAGATAATTCAATACAAAGATTCTGAACTTCTTTTTGCAAGTTTTTATTTTTTATTTTATTTATTCTTTTTGCAAGTAACATATTATACGATCGGAACAAAAATAATGTTTCGTTGAAAGATAATTATATAGAAGAATATGTGGGAGATAAATCATGGAGCGATTTTTCTTCATTTCCGTTCAATACGCGTAAAACATAACATCCATCTCTATTCGCCGACGGAGTAGTTTATTTATAGCACACATACTTTCCCTCAAAATTATATGTGACACGTGATCGAACATATCGCTTTATCGGGGAGAAATAAATATTGAACCGCTGTTTAAAATATTCACAACATTAGAAAGAAAATCAGGAATAATTCGCAAGACGCAAAATTGAAACAAATTCAGCCGCCATTTTGGAATAATTTTAAAATCCAGGGAACAAAAAACCAATGGTCCACATTACATCGGGTAATTGGATAGGTGATTATAAAAAGAGGTCCGACTAGCATTGGATTGCTCTCAGGATAGAGTGCCGTCGACGGCTAGCGGTGCCGACGGCGGGCGGCGTTCGATCTACCCGAGACGACGAGATTTGATATTTTTTTAGGTTCGCTTTACAAATTGCGTATAATATGTTGCAGCTTAAAAAAATACTTATATAACCTCATTTGGCATAGGAATATTTTTCGAAAGGTTTTTATTTTGAAAATGTTCTAAATTTCATTACGCATTATTATTTAGCAAATACAAAAAAAACTCATATTTTCTTTTAATACAAAATAAGAATGTATGTAGGTACAGTTCTGTTTGTGTAGTAACTGAACATAAAGATTGCTGTTCCGATAAACATAAACAGATTATTGCCATTACGCAGACTTATTAATCAAGTAATCTTGCAATTATTTCCACAAACACATCACTTGTTTTAAAATCAATTACGTTTCGAAGTAAATAAGTAATTTACTTGTTGTTAACTCAAACTATTAGTTAGATATGAAGTGATTGAGCGTTATGATTGCATCTATATATAGTTAAGTTATTGAAGTTGCAATCACGTTGCTTCACACAACGCTAAGCCGATCAGGCTTCAACACCAAGGCGGGAAGCCGGTCAACTGTACCCCTACTTATGTCTATTTATTTCCGCGTTCTCCTTCCTTCGCCTTGCTATGCATCGACAGGTTAAGGTTACCTATGAATTATTGATCTCAAGGGCTCCTCCATAAATAGCCCTTATTCTGCTTTCAATGCAAAAGTAATTGTGTTTCTTTGTTTCTACAAATATTCCTATAAAACCTACTCACTTGAAAGATCATAAAACCGTTTTTCGTATTGAAATAGCACACAGCAGAATGGTTCAATGATTAGTAAAAATAAGTTGAGCGTAAAATGCCGTCGCACGATTCGGCGGGAAGTTTAACAGAGAAAGTTGAATTGAAATAATGAAAATCACTGCACAATAAAATTAAATCTAAATGGTATCGATGATTTACTTGAATGAGTGATGGAAGAATGATGGGATATTCACCTTTCTTCCCTGGGGAGGTACAGTTGCTCTTGTTAGAGGGAGACTTGGTCTCGGCAGCCGCCATCTTCTCTTTTTCGGAAGCCATGTTAAGCGCAGTACACACTAGACGTCCGAATTTATAACACGGTCACTCCGCTGCTCATACCTGTCTTTACCGTAAAGCGTTTGGTTTTAAAACGGGCTGCGTACGACCGCACCCAAGGACCACACAAATGACTATTACCGATAATGAACGATGAGTGATTACTGATGACTAAAATTGGCAAACATCCAACCGAATATTTACTTTAACACGTAAAAATTAAATAATTCGACCGCAAGTGAGCTGACATGATATTTGCTTAAATTGATAGACCGTGCGCTGTCGCACTGGGAATATCCCTGATGTTTGTCGAGTAGCCAGTAAGTTTAACTTTTAAGTATTATGTTGTACGTGATGGGTTAATTGGTGCGAGATCACGGTGCGCCGGCGCCGTCACTAGCCTAGCCTGTTGATGCTTCGACTGGTACTGAAACCTCTCCTACCATAATACTGGATTAGTTAAGCCGCTCTAATTGAACATTCAATATGTTCCTACTCATTAACAACTTGGTAAAAGGTCAAAGCACTTACACATTGACAAGTTATTTGTTGACTTACGTACTTTATATGTAACGCAGTCGGGTTTTTAATTGATAGTGTAAATGTTATAATAAGAATATTATCACTCTAAGCATGTGACCAATTTTTCCGCGGTCATGTATTAAACTGTTATGTACGACTTTGTGCTACGACATTTTGTTAGTAGTATAATTTATATTTACTGTATTTATGTGGTTTTATAATGACTTTACATTTTACTATTTATTGTTAAGGAACAAAGGTTTTTCAGTTCGATTTTTTTATTTTTTTTATTTTATACAACGTAGCACTTAAAAAGACCAGATAGGTATCACTTTCTATTTCTATATCTATTTGAGTTCTATTTTAATTATGGGGTATATATTAAATGGAAAGAGTGATTAAATTATTTTTAATGAAAATTCTACCCATATTCGCCCGAAACAAGGAATTTGTAAGTTTTTGCGACAAAACACGTTTTTGTCGTTGACGTTATGTCTGTGAATAAAATATTTTTTCGATATGAACAGGTAAGCTAGAATAATTTGCTTTTACGATGCTGTTTTAAAGAAGATAATTATACTAATAACACTAACGAACAACGGAGTTTTCATAAGTTCTATTTGTAACCGCTTAATTCGGCGGTTAGTGAAAGATACTTTTATAAAACTCGGTTTTCGACTTTATCGCACTAGATTTTAAGTCGAATTTTCTGTGAATAAATCCAAAAACTACGGCGCGACAGACAGCTCTTTCTCGTAGACTTCAGGTTATGTGTGTAGCAGCGCTCGTAGCTAAAATATTCACTCGACGAGAAGGAACGTGTGGAGATAAATCCCCGTTATACTTTATTTATACGCAACCTTTTCATGTCAGCGACGTCGCAACACAATCAACCCGCGGCACAGCGGCCCGCACTGTGGCACGGACATAACAAGTGGACACCTTCGCGGATGTCACGACGGCTCTGACGAGGGCCACTGACACACATAACCTGTCAATACGCACGAAATCTCAAACGTTACGTAAGCCACGATTATAACCTGCAACATTGGCGATTACTGTTATTGTTGTGGGCGCGAGATGAGATGCAGGGGTATGTGGACCTTGGGGCGTGCAGCTGGCGAGCGCGGCGGGCGCGCGGCGTGCGGGCGTCGTGCGGTACGCGTGGAGGTCGCGTGCGGCGCGCGTTCGGGACGCGCGCGTCGGGTCCCGGCTCGCCGGAGGCTGCGGCCCGGGCGGGATCGATGCGGGCGGCGGGCGGCGGCGGAGTGCAGCAGCTGGGAGGCTGCGCCGCGCCCCGCCCCCGCGCGCCCCGCTCGCGCCGCGCACGCGCCCGCCAGCTCGCTCCGCCGCCGACCCGCCGCCGACCCGACGCCGCACACCACGTTTCAATTCCCTCTTCATCCCCGACTGATTTACGATACGTTCCATCTTATAATGATATTTTTTCATATCGGTCTACAAATTGTAGCCTATGACGAATTTTAATACTGAAGATATTTATTACGATTCTCTTATGGATTCGAATGTAGCTACTTGATCAATGTATGCTCAGTAGTTATGTCAGGCCGCTTCTAGGGAAGCTGCCAACATCCAAGGCAATAAAAACTTGTTCGTTGGTATGTGCTCGATGCTAGTTCAAAATTCTGAAAACGTTTTTGTTGGAAGCGCGCTACGGAGAAAGGGAACAGAAACTGTGAAACCGCTTCCGTGTCAAAGCACGCATTACTGACATGTTAGAAAAGTTTCATTTAATGTTTGATTCAAATTTTATAAATATAATATTTGTGTGGAAGGCTCGAGAAAGGTATTTTTGTTGTCAACAAACAGCTATTTTTATAAAATTCCGAGATCAGGCTTTGCGATTAAGCTGGGCGTGATGGCTTTCTGTCCGCCCACTGACTTGTTTGTCAGCTTAGACAGAAAACATTTTCATTAGGAGCCTTAGTGTCGGGGCTGCGGCCCCTGGGTACTCAGTGGACGGACACGATGCTGCTGACTTCTGATCTCGATAGCCGCGTGTCTTATCGCCTTTAATGGAGGGTCCCACTTCTGTCCCCTCGACGTCGGCAGCCCGAAATGTCGGTCGGTAGCTTGTTTTGTTACGGTAGGTTCAATTATGTTGCGTATACATATCTATTATATAATACGATGTAATGAAACCCTCTGTGTATTCAACTAGAGCAATCATTTTAATGAAGGCTGTCTGAATACATTGCTTATTTTGCGTATAAATTACCCCGTAGACAGATCTCTTGTGAAAAATGTCTCTATAGTTTAGACCCAGCTGACCTTTTAGGGTCATTGGGATTTCATATATTTACCTCTAACGATGTTCACGGCCAAGGGTTAAGCGATCCCGTTCTGCAGCTATTTATTACCAGTGACATGCCTTTGTTCTCGTAATGTTCATTTCTCTAATTCAACATTCCGATAATGGATGATGTATGGGGGATATTATTGAATACAACGTTATACATAATAACATTGTGTGTATTGTTCACACACACACACACACATTTAACTTATCCTCTCAACCATATTATTTTTTTTTATATTTGGAACACTTTTTGAATTCGTATAGCATAATAGAATAACATTCCGACATTGATGCTTATTAGTTGCGAGCAAAATAAAAGTAACTTCCCTTCTGTAAAATATTGTACATAAATATTGTAATAATAATCTTCTGGGATATTATTGTCGTAGTATCAGGAAGATGTTAAGCTTTCTTAATAGGTAGTTCGAGCCAATTTCCGGCCTAACACTGCGCTCCAGTAAAATATGAGGCAACGATGTAACTTTTTAATACAAAACAAGTTAATAATGACGTCGGTATTTGACGACTTTTCGATAATGCGTTTAGTTATATCTTGTTATTTTGGGGTCATTTTGTTTTTGGCCGTTACGCGAATAAAGATTTTTTGTTTAAAAAATGTTAAAAACCGAATTTAGAATTCAAAACGGATTATTTTTTTGTTTTTAACAACTTTTGAATCGATGTTTTTGTAGTACAATTTTAAATACCTATATTACATATACCTACCGCAGTTAACCAGAAGTATATTATTAAGTCGAGGTTAAGGCGCCCACTTCTCATGCATGAGGGTTCAAAACCTGGCAAGTGTCAATATTACTTTTTCCGAGCTACATGTACTTTCTATGATTATTTAGACACTACTGACATACGGTGAAGGAAAATATCGTGAGGAAACCTGAACTTATAATTTTTAATTATGAGTTTGAAATCGCCAATCCGCCTTGAGAAATAGTGGTGATTAAAGCTCAAACCTTCTGTGAGAAGACGCATTTGCTCACCAGCGGACACTCATAGGTTGATGATGTGATGTTATTTAGTACAAAAATACATAGGTACATTTATAGCATTTTTTCTATGACATAGAAAATCAAATTTACACACGGAATGCAAATCAAATTTAAAATCGGTTTAATAGTTTAGTAACACATGATTCGAAATTTTTATATATAAAGATAGATTTCCTAGGTCAAAAATAAATTATTTCGACGTTTCAATAAAATAATATATGTATTGAAAAATAACTATAATTTTATTCATCGATCGATACACTAACTTTTAGATATTTATTTACAAATTTTTAAGAAATAAGTAAGCTATTTGACTCTAAAATGCTATGACGTCATAACTAAGCGTTTCATACAAATTGCATAGAAATCGTTTTTGACATGTGGATAAAAGTATTGAATTTGACTAGTTGGAAACTACCGTATTATATAGTCAGTTTTTTTTTTAAGAAAATAGGTAGTTTCAGTGACTCAGAATAAAACAGACTTTTCGCTTGTACCTAGAATTTTAATGTAGCAAACCCTTTTTTTGTGTGAAAAATCTAAGTTGAGAACTTGTGAAATCTAGTTCTGGTTTGTATGACAAAGTACGTCTCAAGTATAAATTTAATTGTAGTAAATCAAGAGGAGATCCTTCGCTGAAACTTTGCTCTACGCTTTCCGTTCGACTTTGCCTTTTGATTTAGGTACTGTAGCAACTTATTTGGCACTAACTATACTTTAAGTGATTGTATTGGACTTGTCAAGACGTTTTCCAGAATCGTTAATTAATTATTTAATAGCTACTCTCTCTACTCTCACGCGGTTTCACCCGCTACTCGGCTCCATTTGATCGTAGCGTGATGTTTTATAGCCTATATCACTCAGGAACATTGTAGCTTCCTATCAGTGAAAGAATTTTCAATCCGACCAGCTGTTCCCAAGATTACACTAAAACATACAAATTTACAAACTTTACCTCTTTGTAATATTAGTATAGATAAAAAACTTATAATTTTTACTCACTGTTTTTATTATATGTGGTTACAACACCTGCATTTTAAATTGAAAATTATTGAAAACTCATGATTTTAAATAGATTCCAAATCAAGCATCCCACATCATTGTTGTCTTACCCAGTCTTAATAAGCAACGGGCAAAATAAGCTGTTAATTATTTTTTATATCTACTACCTTTTATATAGTTGATGATAAGTAATAGTATTGCTAAAACCATTTTACATTTTGCCCAGCCATGCTTCGCGCAAGGAAAATCAATGTACGGACAAAAGCTATTGAATTTCCCCAGAAAAAGGTTTTAGGCAAAATCTAGGTTTTCGCAAATAAAGTTAGAAGGGGTACTTGAGTTCTTTGTTACATTTTCCTGGGTAAAAGTACGAATGGATAATTCTATTTTTCGGTGTAATTTGAATAGAGAGAAACAAATATCAACGACCACGTTTCTGCTGCGTCATTCGTTTCTAGATTAAAGCGGATTTGAAAAAGGTTGAGTGTCATTGGATCTTTCGATTTCTAAATTCATTGTTACATGAAGACTAGAAATAGACCTGAGCTACGAGCCAAATGGTATTAAAGCACTTATCTATCGAGAGACTAGACAATTCTTGGATTGACGTTAATTTTGCCTCATAGGTACTTGTGTCATTGCATTGAGTTTTTTATTCTTTCGGTAGCTTATAGACCAGGCTTTATTCAGACAACAGATATTGTCGATTTAACTTACAACAGTTTTATAGTAATTGTGCACTGACTTATGAAACATTTAACTGATCATTTGGCACAATGGCTAAGCTACCGGCTACTGTATAACTTGCCGCGGGTTTAATTCTACAAATTGAACAAATAACGTAGGAGAAAATTCTATAGTTAGCCACGTTTGGAAAACAAATATAAAATAAATACTGGATTAATATTACACACACACACAGGACTGGATTAATATTACAGCACCTTCATAACTAAATATAGATCAGAACAACACGTAGATAGCCCAACTTTAATAGGAAATTTTAATTAAAAGCAATTTCCCGTATAATGGCGCTACTAGAATTTGATGAGAGATTTGGACAAAGTTTACAAATTTTTACCGAAAGCCGGTAAGGTTGGACTGTGGTCGGTGGAGCGTTAATTTCGGGGGAATATTGATCTAGTAGTTTCAAAGGCGATTTTTAAAATGAGGCCTAGAGTTGTTTCCTTAGATCTGGTTATACAGCCAGGTTATACCTTTCATCTTACTCCGTGATTATTACAATCATGATTTGTATATATGTAGGTTCATTTTGTTTTATTTAAAACATTTGGTTTTATTCTGTAGTTGTCTGAGTAACTGATGTGAATTTTTCAGGTTCAAATATCGCGCAAAGTATTTTTTTATCTTCAGGCTTGCTATCCTATTGCATATTATCTAATAAAAATAATTAAGAATATGCCTTAGTACTTAAAAAATAAGGTTTAGTGTTAAGTAAACTGAACAAAGTAAAAACAATA
This sequence comes from Spodoptera exigua, assembly GCA_902829305.4. NCBI lineage: Eukaryota > Metazoa > Arthropoda > Insecta > Lepidoptera > Noctuidae > Spodoptera > Spodoptera exigua. Next base: position 12,589,863 of record LR824603.2, read on the forward strand.
ATAGTGGCTCCAAAGAATTTACCATAACCGAAATTAAAACAAAATCATAATTAATAAAGTTCAATTTAGCGTAGCCCCGTGTCCCGTGCTGTGTACTCATTCGTAAAACGTTAAGTATAAGAATTAAAATAAAAGATTGCTAGCTAATTAAATCTTAAGTATTAATTTGCAGAATGGTCAGGTCGGGAACCTAATAATTTTGTGAGAACAATTCTATTGGAGGCGTGGTCTTGAGCTGAATTGGACCACATTCGCTGTACGCTGGCTCCGACATGAGAATTTTATAGCATTTTTGAACGCCGCCGTTTCAATTCTGCTATTTTCTAGGTGAAAAGTATTTGGTAGCTGGCTGCTATATCATATCACTGTAGCATAAAACTCGTATGACGTTCTATAATAAAACTTTATTGTGAACATACATCATATGAAACTTTTAAATGTGTCACGTTGGTATGTTTTTTTCAGAATTATGTGGAAGGTAACGTTACGACGGGAATGATAACCACGGCTTCACAGAAAACCGGCTTGAAACAACCATAGCGTTGTGTTTCGCCATGTGAGGAGGTCCAATTCCTTCATTCCTTCCGCCCCCATTCCTGGTTAACCCAATCCTTGTCACCTTAATCCCTAAAAACAATACACTTGCAATTATTCCAGTGTCAAGCAGTTCTATGGGCGAAATAGATTTCTTAAAATCATGTGTTTGTTTGCCCTATCTGATAAAAAAATTGATACATCCACTTGTATGCTGAATTACATGCCAGTACGACGTATAATATTTAGCATCAAAATAACCATACTCAGACGTACATTTAATAATATAGAAAGTTAGTTGAAAAAAACAACAGGAATCAAAAAACCACAAATACACGTCACATTTTCGCAACACAGCACAGAAACGTGAGGCTCCATCTGTGATGTGTGATGTGAGATTTCGACAACAAAGCACAAAGCGAGAGGAATATTTTTACGCAACAAAAGCTGCATGTTTGTCCACTAAGAAGTATTTGGGAGGGCGCAAATCACGAGAGCCTCCCGTCCCTCACGTACTCGCGTTGAATGTTGAAGCTCGACATTTTAATTTTTTTCTACATTCCTCAACACCCCGGGAGACAGTTTTTTGTTTGAGTCCCGTTAATGATGTATACAACGACTTTTGAAATGAAAGGTGTATTGTATATAGTATTCATTTAAATGTTTTATTTACTTTTTCGGCGCAGAGTTGCAAACAGTTGCGATTTTAGTAGGTACATACTAACTACTCTCGTGCGGTTTCACCCGCTGCTCAGTTCCATTTAACCGTAGCGTGATGTTTTATAGCCTATCGCGCTCAGGAACATTGTAACTATCTATCAGTGAAAGAATTTTGGCAATCCGACCAGCGGTTCTAAAGATTCCCCCCTAAATACAAACTAACAAATTTTACCTCTTTATAATATTATAGTATAGAAGTATAGCTAGATAAATTTATCAATTGAAAGAAATAATAATTTTAACGCGATAAGAGACGACAGATTTAGTGGTTACTTAAACTATTACTTAGTAACGATTTTCTTCCGAAACCTTCTTTTGAGTACCCCTCGCTGTAAAGCATATGAGAAACTTACTCTTACTGTCAAAAAAGTATTAACGTAAACCGAACAAAGACCGAGTTACACTAGTTTCATTGAGCCAATCTTGCTTATTGGTTTTATATCTGACGTTGAAGAAAAAAAAATAGAAAAAAGTGTGAGCTCCGTAGAATTACTCGGAAAGAGTTATGTAACGTGCCTTCCGGGCAAGAAAATGTTGACTCGATTTTTTATCTCTCCGACTTTTAACTTATCTTAACTGAAGTTAAACTTCTCATTTCTGTTCTAGTTTAAGTGTTCTTCGAGTTTTTTTACTCGAGTCAGTTATTTATATATTTTTTCAACTTTTAAAAACAGCGAAACTTCTAGCTTTGGCTTGTTTGTTAAGGAAAGCTGGATAGAGAAATGGATCGATTCTTGTTTGATTGTGTGCAATTAAAATCATTTATTCATCTTATTTGGTTAAATTAGATCACATTACTGAGTTAGTACCACCAAAATCTGCCCTCACAGGCGTATGAAATATTACGGTTAAGTCAAAAAAGATAAAAAAAAATAAAAACGTCATTGTAAAATACATTAAAATCTCAGTGCTTAAATAATTAAAGTTATATGTCCAGTAATAACCATTATATTCCATGAATGTGTGTGTGTAATATAAGAAAGTCCAGTATTGATTACGAATACGTGGTATGTAATAAAAAGTTTTGTGTACTCCTTTGGAGGCTATTAAATTTGTTAAAAATCCTTTTATTGTTCGATCATTATCCTCTTCTCACACGAAGAAGAGTGGAGCATTAATCACCATACTCAAGGCGGATTGCCGATTTTAAACTTATTATTAGAAACTATAAGTCCAGGTTTCCTTACGATTTTTCTTCACCGTATATCATTGGTGTCTAAATAATGTTACAAAGTACATACTATATGTGAAAAAACTTGAAAAAAGTCAAAGAACTCGCCAGGATCCAAAACCGCACTATTATGCATGAGAAGTGGGCGCCTTAACCTCCGGGCCTTCACGACTGTTATGTTTATGTAGGCCTAATATCATTCGCAAATTCAATTTCTGTTCATATATGGTCAGAGCCAAAGCACTTTACATTCCATTTCGATTTTCGGGCACTCGCTTAGCTGAAACCTTTTGACATGATGACTCGAGGCTGGGTTTTAGTCGATGCCTGGGGAATTATAGCGTACTGGCGAGGGTCGAATCGAATTCGTCTCGTTACGTGACGTCACGGCTTCCGTGTTCCTTCTCGTGTCGCGAGCAGGTATTGGTATTTTATTTGAAGCGATGAGTCGATAGCGTCGATCCATTCGGTTGTATCCCAAATTGGGGCGATTTGGCTACTCACCTTTCATGTATTCCAAATTTAAACGCAGTCTTACTATTTATATGTATAGCGTTAAGGATATAAGAGTTATAATATGGACCGACTTCGATTTTAAGTGTGATTAGTACGATTTTCGAAGTAAAGTCTTGTTAAAATAATTGTACAACGGTTCTAGGCAGCAATGGAAGCGAATCTGGTAATTCAAATTGTGATTTTCTCCGAGGTTATGACCGGAATTTTTAATAGCCAAAGGCGATTTAATTTTTGATTAAAATTTCAGTTTCCTTTGCTGAATTGATAACGAAACGAAAACATTGGGACACCAAATGTTTTCTATCTGTAGCATTTCAAAAATAATGGCCATTAAAGGTAACTATAGTCACTATTTAGTAGGGACGAATCATATGTTTGTAAGTTTTTATAAAATAAGTATATTGATTATATAATAATTAACACGATTTCTAGCTAATAATACACCATTAAAGACATGACAATGCAATAAACTACATAATAAGGGCGTGACAATCCATCAAAAACGCAATCTTAACACAAATCAATTCTCTAATAACAAATAAATGGCACATGAAATTACGTCTTCGAATAAATTGCTCATATAAACAGACAGCATCGAGTCATTTATCAAAATGGGATAGGAAGGCGATAAAAATACTGTTCCGGTGAGGGTTAAGGCCTCTATAGAAACTGCCGAGGTCCACAATAGCTGGCGCCGTTTACTTAGGCTCGGAAGCTGCTATTTCTGAATTTTTAATAGACGTTTTGTTCCAGATCGACGCCAAGACAAAGAAAAAATAATAGAGAAGTAAACGACGCGGATACGAATCATAAATATTAATTTACCCTTTCCATCGGATTTCGACCGCGATTATGTCATACCATCTTTTTTTTCATTTGTTAAATGTAAATATGTTTTCTTCTCCGTCCGTAGTGACTTCCCTCTTTTCTTCACCTCCAATTTTCCCATTTTGAATAATTCCTTTATGATTTCCAACACCGTTAAAGCAGTTACCACCTAGGAAACGCCTTGCGTCATTATCTACTTGATTTATTGTTCGAAAACATTGTAGATTTAGTGGAAACAATGGCGCGAATTTTGCTAACAAAGATACTATTTTGGCTCGATTTTAGTGTATGTATCACAGTGATACAATGCTAAATTCTTACTACATAAAGCTATTCAAAATATTTTCCACTAAAACTAAACAAAAATAGTATGTAAAGTAGAATTATTGTCTTGGTTTTTTTTAACTAATATTTTAAAGAATTTTAAAAAGATTAGTATTACGATTTAATATTTCCAAATCCACATATTTTTAGACGGATCTTGCAGTATTGTTTGAAATCAATAAAACATTAAAAATGCATAGTTTTTCAAACAATATTGCCACTTAAACTAGAATGGGAAAACAAAAGCTCGAATGTGATTTGCAGTGACCCATTTCCCAGTATGGTTGGTCATAAAAAGGAAATAGGATTAAAATTGGTTTACTTTTCGTCGTCACAAAGCTAACTCAAACTAAGTTAGAGTAGCAATGCGATGTCGGGCTCATGAGACCCTGATATGAAAATATAACATTTCGTTTTTTATCTTTTTTTTTACAACTTGCCAGTTTTTCTCTCATGCTTATACGACTTTTTAATGAGTTCGTTATGAAAAGCGTAGCACCACATCTTTTCTCAAAATTCACACCTTGTATGTGTGAATGTGATCTTCCAGGCTGTGAACTCAATTTTTACGTGGTCTCTAATTAGAGATTTATAAAGTTTTTGTTAATTAATTCATGGTATAATATCAATATACACTTCGTAAGAATATCGCACAAGAACGACTTCATTTTAAACACTCGTCTAGGTGTTGTTGAAAAATCATGTATCACCAATGATTTCTTCAGCTTTCTGTACTTACTATCAGACTTACTGACTGAAAACTAACTTGTACCGCGGCCACCGGGTACATCATACACCTGTAACCCCGGCAGTACATCAGCTCTAGTAGGCCTGTCTATATCTGTGTTGGTCTAATAGTTCATTGTGGCGTGGACTCCTCAAACTCTTATCTGGTCTAGTTTGGTTTTGGCCGTTTGGAGGATCGTCGCCTCACGCATTTCGCCTCTTTATTTGTTAGTATGACTGCTTCGCAGAAGGAGCAGACAGCTTCCCAGTACACGCACCGCATTGTCTGTCGCTTTCGTAAATTTGTATCAAATTTACGAAATTACGAGACAATGCGGACAGACAGACATTAATTTATAATCCTAAAAGAACAAATGAAATAAAACCTAATATAAATGAGGGCAAAAGAGAACAATAGAAGGATAAACTATTCAGAATTACGGATGTTATTGACTTTTATGATTTCCTCGGGAGGTACGTAAATAAAGATAACAGATTACATTATCTCAGGCGTATTACTTAAATAATGTAATGTTACGTTGTGGTTGATTAAGTAAAATTATAACAAGATTGTCTGGTGACGGGTACACGAATTGATTGATGGAATTGTTGTGGAAATACTTTGTTTATTATGTATTTAATACAATAACTTGCAATGACTTTATATCTTCATAATTTTATGATAGTCCACTACTGGATCATGACTCCCCATACTATGTAGGTATATACTACATACTATATAGGTGGAATAGATAATCTCGCGTGGTTTCAACACAAAAAGAATTCTTCAATTCAAACTAGGAGTTTCGGCAATTAGCACGTTCAAACAAACAAATTCAGGCAGCTTTATAATATTAATATAGATTTGCCAGAGTCTACAATTACCAAGAATCTTGGAGATTGTATATTACAGATTTCACCGATTAAGTCTAAAGTCCTTGTTAAAAGCGACGGATCATACGAACGACATACCATCGTTTGCGAGTGAAAACCTCGGGAATGCAGTTTTTGTAAATTTCATAGCAATTATATTAATTTAAACAACGAACATGTCGGTTTTTATTTGAAAATCGAATACTTATACAGTTTAAAAGATATAAATGTAGGTTTTTTAATAAGCATTTAAAAAATAAAACATCTTTAAGTCAATTTAAATTAGCCAGGTTATTGTCCTTCTTAAAAGTTCCGTATTTATACATTTCCAAGTAAAGTTTTTCATTCTGAGCCGATTTGATTCGATATTAGAATCGATACGTCATAAATCGGTCGAAATTAGAAAACATTTTGTTCTACGCACAGTTGCCAATAAACACGTATTATTTTTCTACTTAGTAAGTCGATGTCATTGACAATAATCGATGTAACCAGAGACAACTGTGGTGACGATGTGACCCTCAACGGAATTAACTTCGCCATTGACAGGCTAAGTTACTTTGCGTTTAGGTACGCCCAATTTGTTTGTCCGCTTTTTTATGTAATTGGTCGGCAAACGAGCAGACGGATTACCTGATGGTAAGCAATCAGCGCCGCCCATGGACGCTCGCAACGAAGGAGTTACGAGTGCGTTGCCGACCTTTTAGGAATAAGGGATTTGGAGATTTAGGGATTGAGGAGGGATTGGGGAAGGGTAAGGATTGGGCCTCCGGTAACCTCACTCACACGGCGAAACACAACGCAGTGGTTATTTCACGCCGGTTTTCTGTGAGGCCGTGGTATCACTCCGGTCGAGCCGACCCATTCGTGCCGAAGCATGGCTCTCCCACACTTAAAAGCTTACACTTTGTATCAGAATTCCACCGAAGGATGTCTTTACTTACATAATATTATTCTAGTGTGAGGTTAGGCTCAAAATATTGTTACATTTATGTAATTTCAGAAGGGTTTAGATATGTTAGGGTCGTCCTCTAATTCCTAGAACAAGTGAGCTAGGCTGTACTGTGTGACGCAATGCTTTGTTAGTTATTATAGGTGTATTTAATTAAAGGGCGATCCTGTTGCAGTAAATCTAGACTCTATTATGAGAGCGATAATACTGAAATTCCAAAGATGTGTTTTGTGAAAGGTAGGATGGTACAATGTATGTTAATACTAATTAGACAGAGAGGCAACAGGAATGTTTTCTTCGCCAAGCCTTTTTTCTTGTGCATCTAAAGGAAACATGAAATAACACCACATATAACGCTGATAGCGTTGATCTTACTCTTTTTTTTTTGAGTTCCTATCAAAGCGACAATAACATTCAGTGATAAGTCACAGACAGACAAATTACCTCACTGCCGCCATCACTGTAACAATTTGCAATTCTTAATCCACAGCCTCCTTCTGCGGCAAACATATGTATAGTGTATGTTAAAATTAAAAAGAATCTGTGAAATTTTACTGTCAAAACCCTTTCTCTCAATGAATTATTAATAATTTGACTGTTTTGTTCACACAATTACTATTAGTTTAATAGACATATTACTAAATACAGAGTGTGTTCAACACTCGTACGTGACCGTGGCTTTATAAACATTAAATAATAATTATCAAAACGGACCATTACTCCGACTTCATATGAACAAACAGGTACATTTTATATTTAAGGGGGAAATGTGGGTTTTTATCAAGCTCAAACTAATCTACTTTGTCGTTGGCCCCTCTATAATCCCGGCTGAGACTCTAAAAAGACCACTTTCCAAATTTAAGACCCGCAAAAAAACTTTTTGCTGCGTACATAAGTATTCTATATAGTGAATTATTTATTTTACCTCCGTTCTGAAAGCGGATCGATGGGAAATTACTTTTTGTATCGAGTTAGATAGGAATCGGTGCGTTTGCTTTGTGTAAGTATGTAGTTGTACGTGTGCTGCCGTCTGATACGGTATAATGGTTTCAGTGTTTATATAAGTGTATTCTTCTACTCTCTAGTTATGTTGTTTATTTAATATAGTATTCGGAGATTATTTTAAGGGGATATTATTATAAGATACTATGTACATTTTAACTTATTATATGTCTTTAGATTATGAGATTGAAGTAAAGCTTTGTAGTTAATGTCTTCCTAAGAATCTTAACTGAATAAAAAGGCTGAAACGAAATTAAGGAATAGATTCTTCTTGCTACATCATGTTTTTGTATTTGAGTTACGCCGAAGCCTCTTTACGAGGAAGAGTGTCAGACTAGTGGGTAAAAGAAATGGGACACCGCGACCTCGGCCCAAAGAAGGAGAAGGAACAGGGGGGTTTTTAATCAGTAAGAGTCTGACACTATGGGCGGGAGAAGTCATTTGATGATTTTCCCCTCACAAAAAAGACTCTTACTGACTAAAACACCGTTCTTTCTCCTACTCCAGATCGGGCTGTGGTAGGTTATGGCGCTAACTGCCGTTAAATGCTAGAAGCTAGTTCCTCGTATTAGTCGTATTTATGTGTTTGCGGGGCCGATGACGCGGTCTACTGCTGCAATCTACGAGAAATGTAAGACGCGAATTTGCGTAAACGCATCCTAAATAAAAATAAATCTAACTAGTAAAAATCAATCTGATTTCCTAAAACCACTATATAAAAATACCGCAAGTATTACATAGCATAATTAAATTTGTTGTCGAAACTCAATTAAAACGCGATATTTACTCGCATGGTCGGATCTCCGGTAAACGTGAACATATTCGAAATATGAATTTATACAGCGTGTTCCCGTTAACGAATCAATACACAGGGTGTGGATACACTGATAATATTAAAAGCTGAGCCGCCCGATTCATCCCTAGGTTACACTTTGAAAATAATAATTTTCGCTGTAAACTTTTTCCATTTAAACACAAACCACGCTCTTTACGCATGTACGCAGAGGTCGCTATGCTCATAAAAATGTCATAAGTGAAATATAAATTTAATCAAAAGCATTGACCTTGTGGTTTTAAACGATCGGCAGAAATATACCAGCAAGAGCGTCCGTTCAAAAGTGAGTTTATTTTTAAAAACAAAATTAAAGCACTCTATGCCTATAGAGAAGTTCTTAAATCCAATACTATTTTGGTCGACGTTTCGGACAGAAATCGAGACCTCATTAATTTTTCAAAAAAAATATAAGAAACGATATTGTTTGGACGAACAGAACCACTAAGTGGAAGAGATTATAAGGAATTAACGTATTTGTTCTACCAAAATTCTTTCGAAAAACTCAAATACGTATGATATCTCTATAAATATAATTTCCATAATGGTTTTCCTATCCCATTACATCCCTCAGTGAATTTTGATTGGAGATCATTACATTCATTTTTACGTTATTTCGGTTTAAATATCTTCAATTTGTCGTTCGTCGTGTTTGTCGTATTAGTGACAAATTATCGCATTATTATAAGGTTACGTTTGTCAACTCAATGTTGCTTATACTTAGAGGGCATAAACTCTAACGTGACTAAGTTTTTGAATGATTCGTCAAACAGTTATCGAAGGTTTTGTAAACATTTCCACACCAATAAACATATATTCGTGTACTTTGTTATTATCATGGATTTGAGGGTGACTCCGTAGTGCATTGATCCTGTGGTTGAGTTGAGAATTAAAGATATTGTGTTAACAAAATATCAAAGCATTATAAAAATGTAGTCAGCTTACTAGGTACACGATAAGCGGCCAGTGTAAGTACAACACGAGAGAGAAATATTACAGACATTAGTGTCTTCGGAGATTTGTGGACACTCGCGAACTATTACGACAAAGTAATGAAACTTCTACACGACGACATCCAAACACTTCTAATACCAGAGATCTCAGCATAGGCACAGAAGACAACTTCGTCATCAGAACCGCAAAATGTCACTCAAATAACCTTTTGTAGCTTGCTAGCAAAATTGCTTAGGCAAGTCAGACAGCTACTGTCTCTATGGCGTCAAATCCATCGCGGGAAATTGGAATATCATCTGTGAAGAGTGACGTCATCGAGCTGCCGTGCTGTTCAGAGATTTATGTCTGTAACAGGCCCTGTCGGCACGGTGATAACGAGTCTGTCAGTCCGTGAACAAACATGTACAACGAAAATCTTTATTCATGAGCTGATCTCATTTAATCTGGAGCTGATCGGCTGTGGTTGCTCTATGACGCCATGATAATGTTATTATAAATATTTGAGGCAGGTTTTATGATAACTTGATGTTGTTGTTAATTATTGTATTTTTAAAAATACGTGACTTGATATTGTGGTTAAAAGGTACTTTTGACCTGATAGGGAGTTGTGAGGGCAAAAAGCTGTCTCTTTGCATAAATCCTGTAATTGAACTGGATGAGACTGTTGACCTGAGTGAAGACGGAGAAAAGGTCAAAGACTAAGACAACCTTTGTTTTCTTGACATGTAAGAGACATACTTAGTCTGTAGTAGAATTTTAATGAGTTTTATTGGAGGCATAACAGTATCGTCGAAAATTAATAAAGTTGTTTTACGACGGTCATCGCGAGTTTTATTCGAGCATCAAATAAACAATTATCGTGCCAAATGAAATCATCCTTCATTTTTAACATCCCATAAAACAAAAGAGAGAACATTTCCCTCATTTCCATTCTTAACTTAAACAAAAATGTTAGATAAAATTGCGTAATACGTTAATAATAGACGAATAGAATAATTACCCTTGAAGTTTGGCAAAATTCAAACATTTCGGTATACGTCAAATATTAAGTTACAGGAAATTCTAACTGTTCATCAAGTTCAAAATACAAAAGTCAACATGAATACAAGCGTTAGAGGCAACAAGGCCCACGGGCTGTAATTTTCTTTGTGAGGCAACGAGTGTAATACGCGGTTAGATAAGTAAACTTTTGCGGGAGTGAGCCGACTAGGGCGACGGCAGCTCGTGCCTTAATACTCGTAAAATTGCCTCATTTTTCACTAAAAGCATTTCGTTTCAATTTCTACCTAACTCCAAATATGTTCTATTGATTACTAATGTCGTTATTTTCTTTTTTATCCAATAAAACAACCCCGTTTCAGAACATTTTTTTTTGTTATTTCACAAGTTACATAATTTTCTTTGTTCAGTAACCACTAAACACTAGATCTTTATCTAACCTCATACAAATTTCATGTAAGTATACATCGATGTTACATACAATATTCATATTTGTAAGTACTTGCTATTGGCAACAAGCTTTGTGTACAACCGAGACTTGTATATCCAATAACAAGCAATCTCGTGTGAGCATTCGATGCTGTACGTCGATCGATCCATTTGTGTAAACATAACCACTATTGAATTATGTTTGTAACACGTGAGCGAAGCCTCTAAGAACATCATCTGCGTTCATGAGCAATAATGATAATCCTACGAACTACACTAACATCGTTTGACCTACACGTAAATATAACGTATGCCACAGGGTGACATCATAGGACCTATTTATTAAAGAATTCATTAAATGTCAAATGTAATCTTATAACGATACAATTTATTCTCGATTAAACATTTTCTTAATATATTTAGATCAAAGATCTAAAAATACACCCCCCGAACGTTTAACCAATTAGAGATAATTTTCTTGCTCAGACATAATTTCGCAGATTTTCAGTATAATTTTCAATTTAATGTCAGACTTTTATAATCTTGTCGGTTATCGATTTACATCGCGCTGCCAATCAGCTCGCTAGCGAGTGCTTCGTTTTAATTAAAGGGCACAGACGGAGTAGGCGGCTACCGAGGTAAAGTTTTTGTAGCACTCTTCAAAGAGTTTCCGTTAATTAGGGTCCCATCTAAACAAAGGACGATGTGGCGAAGTAGACGGCACCGGCTTTGTGGGTATTTGTCTCAATGAACGAGCTGGGCGGTATAATGTACAGCTCTGCTTAAGTACTACTATATTTTCCTGTAAGTACCCAAGTGATACTTTACTAAACTTATGTTGGCATCGCATTTAAGCTTAAGAGCTTGAAAGCCTTTATTTAATATGTTGTCCATTTGTAATAGTAATAGTGAAACAAAATGATTTGTTATGATTTAATATGTAGGTTTATTTGACCTCATTGCGCATTCACGTAAAACAGCGTTTCCATCAAATATTCCGTGTAAACGAAGCGTTCATAAAATATGTACCGAGCTTGAAGCCCGGACCGCGTCTAGTTTATGTATAAATTTTATTCTGCGAGTGAGTACTGATAATGCGCTCAGATACCGTGAAACATGGCGAGAAGAGCCAGCAGTTTCCACAGTTTATAGTGCAGATAGTGAATAGAGAGAAATAACTACATATTATGTACCGTGCGCTATCTCGCTTGAGGTGGCTAAAGATTTACGTCATGAAGATGAGAATTTGAGAAAGACTGCTGACGATGCAATAATTATGACACTACTCGTAAACACCAACAGGAATGGACTGTTTTCCACAATTTACCTAATACGTGATTCGTACTCCTAGTTAAAACTTCGATTAACTAATACATACATATTATTATAATACAGTAGTTTCCAACTAGTAAAATTCAATACATAAAGTATTGAATTTCCAATTGTCAAAAGCGATACTTTTCAGTTAATTTTTTTTTCAAACAAATCGCAACATATATGTTTTTGCGTGAAATAGCATATTTATTTGTAAAAAATTTGCTTATTCGAAAATGAAGTATATTGATAAATGTTTTTCCAGTATTTTATTGTATTGAAGAATCAGAAAAATACCCATATATTAAGGTACAATTAAACAGCTTTTAAAGATTCATCTAATTCAAATAAATGTAACCGAAGTTCACAGCTAGTTCGAACATAAAATTGCAAGAACCTAAAAACGATTTTATTCTCCCATCAAATCCATCTCAATGTTTGGAGCTCCTTTAAAATTCAATAAAACATTATTACTAAAGATATTGGCTTCGTGAAGGCAGTCAGCATTTTATTCGAATCCGAATTTTAATATGATTCTGTATTAGGATTAGTATGATATAAAATATTATTTTTTTGATATTAAAATATAAAAAAGGTTATAAAAATCAAATAAATCCTTGGATCATCTTTTTGTTTATTTAGCCACGAAAGTTTTAGTTTCTAAGCATACTACCGAAAATTGTAATTTGTGCCTGCACTTAATGAATAACCATTCAAGCATAAATGAGCGTTATTGTGTTATGGTAAGTGGCCAAAGTTGCTTATCGATGTACATAGATTTGTTTGCATCGTTAGTTTCCACAAAGGCCAGGCCTCGAGCCATTTCAGTTGGTTGTGTACACTTACACAAGCACATGGTCATGTTAGTATGTTCAAATGCTTTGTGTCCCTACTAAGTAAGTATGTAGGTAGGCAAATGGACAAAGCGCCATCTACATCAGAATTATGTAAACTTTGGACGTCTGTCTATTATCACGGGTCGGTTCTGGGTATTGTGTCCTGAATTAATATTGATAGTGTAATTATTCAGATTTTGTATAGTGACAAAGTTACTGTCGGGTACGTAATTGCATGTACATACATACTGTTTTGGGCTGTCTGTCTCGATAATATCATGCCAAATCTCGCTGACATCTTGTCCTAACTTCGTAATATCATGCCAATTTTCAGACGACAACGTTTTCAATTATTGGGTGTCCTCCAAACTTAGTATAATGGCACATTATATATTATGTACGCGCTAATTTGCAATGGGTGTCTGCTAGTCAGACATCGAACATGGTTTGTAATCACGAATGCTATTTCCATTCCACACACAATTTTACCCCGAATTACTCTCAACATAAAGCTCAGAATAGCTACTTTAAGGCCCAATACCCAAACCACCCATTTGCGTTTAATTTTGATCTTTCCGCTGTTACGAATAAGGGTGGAAATCATTCGTTAAAATAGCGCGTTCGCTTGTGAAATCTCTCTCCGTAGGTAGTCTACTTTATGTGGCATGTAGAGATAATGAATTATTTGCTTTCTCCCATAATACTTGAAGTTGTAGTACATTTAATAAACATGCGTAATGGCGTCGTGGCGTTTGTTATTTGGTATTTTTATGAACATGTTTTTGCTCAATAAAGTTGACTTTTAATATGGGATAGCAATAAAATATCGATTAACAAAATTACTGAATGAAAATTATCTTTATTTTAGACACGTGGCTACTAAATTATTTTCCAACTTAGTTATCATTACGTGTACAACCAAATATTCATAACGCTTCAGATTTACAAACAGATGATAGCAAAGCAACAGTGCAAGGATTTATTAATTAAAACCACTACTGGCACGGAATAGAACGCGTTCGCTCAAAGGATTCGGATTTAAGTGGATTCCAATTCCTATGTAGCTAGATTAATTTAGTTTATTGACGTGTATATCTTTAAATATAATAGCTATATTTGTATGTCGTATTCTACTGGCTTACTTAGCTTTTCAGTCAACGACCTGAATGACTGTTTGATTGAATGATTTAATTTCTTTTCAGTACAATTTTGGTAGCTGTTTTTTTGTGATGGTGATTCTATTTCTGTGTGGGTTTTAACACAATCTTGCTTACTAGTCTGGTAGCAAGTCTGTTTTCATAAAAAAATCCTTTAGCCTTAAAATGACAAATTAAGGTAGTTGCCTGCGACACACTTATGTAAATATACTAGCTTAGATTGCTCTAAAATTTATGCCAGTTAAATATTCAATTGGACGCAGCTAATGCTACGAGTATGCCTGCTTTCTGCTTCACCAGCTTTATATAGCTTCTATATTCATATATCTGTTACATAGTGGCTTTTAAGAGATTTTAAATAGGTCCTTCATGTTTTGTTTCGGTTTTATATGTCTTCTGTGAGTGTGTGTAGTATACTATACATACATACATTACCATCAAGGCCTATTGAGACATTGAAGATAGTCATGTATATATGTATAGTACTTGTTTCGTTAGAGTAAGTGCAAAATTATGTAGTTCGTTTTCATATAAATAAATTTCTTAACATCGATCTTATTGCTTACGCAATAGAGTTAAAGGTTCCTAAGCAGCACTCTGCAGTTTGCGGTCAGTTCTGTAGTAACGTGAAATGCAGCGGGTAAACTGAAGACCACAAAAGTCTAGTTAGATTTACGCTGAAATGGTCGGGACGGTGAGGATTCTGTAGATATTCTATCACTTGGATATTTTGTCGCCATTAACGTCACGTCCGACCCTGTGGTCACATAACCGCAGCGAATCCTAAATGGTTACACTAGTGATGTAACAAAATATGATACAATTTTCTTCAGACAAGTTTAGCGAAAGACAATGTTATCTTTACAACAAGTTATTGCGAAAAACAATGTACTAGAAATATTAATATTTATAGAACAAAATAGTGCTTGAGAATAAAATATGTATTATATTGTTACGAACTAGTAAGCTAGCCATATCTAGCGTTCCATCAGCAAATGGGGAGCGCTACTCATACAATACGTATAAAGCGACCGCCGTTTAAAGATGTTATCCCAAAAGTTTGGTGCCCGCGGAAATTTATTCAGAAACCCCAGTACAAGGTTAACGCAGCCGATGCCGGTGCCACGGATGTGTATAACCACGTTAAGTTACCGCTAGATGGGTTCCCTAGCTAGCAATATTCCGAATATTACGTTCAAGATTAGGTACGGCAAATAATTTCGTAAAGTGTGTTCGAATTTTGTTAAGGTGATCGATGTGTTAAGAACTGTGTAATGGGCTGTTAATATTAAACGGTTTTCAGGGTTTAGTAGATCAAAGTGATGCTACTTACGATGTTTTTTAAGGTCGCAATTTACACTTATTGGCTAAGTGTTTTTATTTATTTAGTAACGGATTGGAGTTCAATATTGTGTTCCGTACAACAAAACAAAACAGACCAAAATCATTTAGGGAGTTAATATTCTAAGGTTTGATCCGATATAGTTTTCTGCTGAACACCAGCGCTATTGGGCATTCATCTGTAGTGATATAATGGCTCTGTGAGGCGCGCGTAGCAAAAAGCCGTACGCCCGGGTCTGGTTCTGGTCGGGCGGCAAGCTGCTCTTGCTCACTGTTCTAATTCTATAATTCTATCTATAACCTTAATCCAAATTAAGTTTAGGTATACCATAATTCATTCTATTTTCTAAATGTCACCATACATTTTCCAATCCAATATACTATAGTATCTACTAACAAAATCGCCAGTTTCCTCCTGATAACGTTTACGATTCGCTATAAACAGCTTCGCGTGATTTATTCTACATTTCTCTTTCAGTACGGGATCAACGCAGCAGTCTCACTCATAAAAGTTAAATGGTGTTAAAGTAGGAATAATCCTATCGTAGTAAATGGCTCAGAGACGTCGCGTCGCGTAGCAAGGAGTTGCAAACTGCGTTTATACCTGTATACAGGCTGCGACGGGAACTGTTTAGTGGTTTACATTTTGCTTGTTATATTTAATGCCTTTGTACGCTTAAAGAGTAAATAAAATAACTTTGTTAGTGTTGTTTGTTGAATATATTGAATATATTTTGACGATTTCACTGAAGTAGTCGTAAGTTTGACTAGTGAGTGTGAAGTCTATTACGTGCGATTTCATACTTAAGTTAAACTTGATTTCAAGAAACATTTGAATAAAATTCAAAAAGTATCAATCACGATGGCTTCTGTTAGTATGCTTGCAGAAAATGACTGCACAGTTGGAGCGATGATTGGGCAACTGGCTACACGCTGCTGGTGTCACGGGTTCGATTCCCTCACGACTATTTACAACAACTACTTGTGTGATACAAAAATTGTTGTTTCGGGTCCTGATGTTATGTATATATGAATTTGTATACCAACGATATACAATTGGATATAGATAACACTAGTGTGGAATAGCGTTTATATTACATTGAAAAACTCGAGTTGAAAAATATAGATGATAAATGAAAAACTAACAAATGTTTCCATTTAAAATCTTTCATCAATTTCGTTACTCGATTATCATTAATCAATTTGTGTCCCTGAATAGTCTGTAAGAGATTAGTCCACAATCGTAGTTAACGATTGCAGCAAACAATTAATCAATCATTTTGCTATTATCGACTTTATGTATTTAGACAATGATACTATTTTAGAATAATACCATCAGAATCAGACTAAAATAAAGAAAAAAATATCTATTTTTTTTTATGGGACAGGTCGGTCAAACGATTTGGCGTAGTATTATGATGGTAAGCAATCAGCGCCGCCCATGAACACTTTACCACAACAAAAGAATTGCAAGAGCGTTTCGGGCCTTTTGTCGGTGGTTAAGGATTTAAAGATAGAGGATTTAAGGGTTCAGGACGGAGGGGTGGGGAATGGATTGGGATTATGAACATGGCGAAACACAAGACAGATATTTTTCATTCCCTGTGAGGACATGGTGTCACTCTAGTCAAGACTGCTCGTTCGTTTTGAATCATGGCTCACTCACACTTAAATACGATCTCCGGCCACCGTAAGCGCGGGTCTGCGGTCGGCGAGTAAAGGCAGCTCGCCGCCCGACCAGAACCACGCCCGAGCGTACGGCGCGTAGCGTTCCACGCGCGCCTCAAAGAGCCAATAGATCACCCCAGACGGGGTCCTATAGGGCTGATGTTCAGCCGTGGTTGCGGGGTAAGCGCAATGAGGCACCGCGACCTCGACCCAGAGCAGGAGAAGGAACAGGGGGGTTTTTAGTCAGTAAGAGTCTGACACTAAGTCATCTCAAGATTTTCCCCTCGCAAAAAAACCCACACTTAAATATGTGAAGATTTTATTAAAATATGAAAATAAATGATGAACAATGTTCATTGCGTTTTGTTGTTATAAATATTGTACTCGAAACAGAGAGCTCGTTGCTACAAAATTAATACACTGGTAGTCAACTCGTTTTAATTCAACTGTATTTCTGTTGCAACGTTTCAATAACAGTTTTAAGAAATTATATTTTTATACTTTTCAAAGAGTTAATTAAGTATTTCATTTCATTTTATTTATTTGGTAAATCAAACTTTTACATATTAATAAGTACAAATATCATACAACCACAGAATTCTACACAGATAATACATGTATATGTTAAACAATAACGCATCTAAATGTAGACTTTACATAATTATGCTCTGCTCAGACAGATTACAATTTTAAGTTCTGTCATTCTCCTTACAGAAGGAGATTAGAATAACTAGTTTCAAAGTTAATGCATATTAAAGAGACGATCGCTAGGTCCCTCTTAATAAAATCAATAAAGTTCTGTTTTCTCTACATAAGTGCCATCGAACCATTGAGTTAGCAATAAAAAAATATATTAGCATAAAAGTACGCTTTTATCAATATAAAAATCGAGGCGGAATCCATAAAAACGTAAAACCAATTACAGAGTAGAACGTTACGGGTACATCGGAACAATAAAGGCCTATGTTACACTTCCCTTAGTACTACTTTAGACTTTTCCAATTCGAAACAATTTTCACTTTTGAAATGTTCAGTGCTGTAATGACATTCTTTAACAATAGAAGGGTTAAGAGACGAAAGACGATTCCTTGTTTCAGATAAATTTTCGTTAACGAAGCGTCGAGTGCGAAGCTGCGAGGCAATGGAGGGAGACACTCGATTGTTTGACTCTGTTTACGTAGCTATTGTTTCGGGAACTAATATAATATGTATTCAAACACACCTGACATTCAAACAGTATACATTCGTATGCTTAGTACAACATTTACCTAGCATTGTTTTAGGTTTTCGACGAAAGAGCATGCGTTTACCTATATATTCATACTCTTTCGTGACCATACATACTGTTCTGTTACCAAGAACGTATATGGTGTATTACGTTTTTTTTTGTGAGGGGAAATTCATCAAATGAATGACTTCTCCCGCCCAGGACCGGATGGAAGGGAGTGTCAGACTCTTACTGACTACAAACCCGCCCGTTCCTTCTCCTGCTCTGGGCCGAGGTCGCGGTGCCTTATTGCGCTTACCCCGCAACCCCTAACTTTTCCGCTCTTATCTGTTAGGACTGTATTTAGGTCTTCAGGGTATGGCAGATGTTGCTTTACGATGATGTTCTAAGTGTAACCTTCCGAGTAGTTCACAGAAATAAAAAGCCTGTATCTTTTTATACAATCCTCGTCGTTACCATACACGTACCACACGCGTTCATAAAAATACAACCAAAATACTGTACTCTTTAAATATAATATGAATCCCGGATTGAAATGTAACGTACAGAAAATTGATTGAAATTCATCTTTCAGATTAACAGGCTTAGCTGTATCAATCATGTGGATTCATACGAATATCTTTTATTTGTCGGTGTAAAATTGGTCTGTCTGTAAAAACTGAGGTCAAACTGAAAATAAATCGTATAAATCGTTGTTGATTTATCACACATCTACCTACTTACATAAAATGTACTTATTGTGACTTTTTATTTATTTATTTTAACATTTTATACAATACGTACAAAAGCGTACCTAACGCTCAAAAGCATTCTCCAAATATCTTCCCAATGAACCGTAAGAGAGAAGTTTAACAATGGATCCTAAACAAGCGTCAAACAAATAATTAATAAACATAGGTACAAAATTCGAAAATATAGACATACATATATAAATGACTTCTTTTTTCTATAGCATAAGAAAGGCTATTGAGTAGACCTGTAGGTACCTGGTAGGCAATCGGCCACGCTGATGGACACAAAATACTTCAAAATACTAGTGTTATAAGTTCGTTGATGATTTTGGGATAGTGGATGGGGGAAAATTGGACCTCTGTTGCTTGTACTAGGCAACACAATGCAGGAAATAGTTTATATCACACCAGCCGAACCGATCTATTCGTTTCGAGATACTTACTTACATTTAATATCTTTTCCGTTTCTAGAAAGAAATGTCAAAGTGAATGTGGAGAATACTTGGGCCAGACGTATTCTTGAAATTCTAGTTATTTTACCGATATTTTGCCCTACCCTATCCTACCTACATTTGCCAGTTCAAAATGTGTAAGTCAAACCTTTAGTAAAGGTGACTGTGATTTAACGCTAAAAGTGTAAAGTTTGCATAATAATTGTGTTTAATCTGTTGAAACTACTACACACTTGGATAATCCTCATGAATTGAAGTACCAAAAATAACATACAAAATATATTCAGCTTCATTGCTAAACAGTTTTAAATCCTCATACCTGGAAAAAGAAAAACTAGGATTAGTTTACTACTAAATAGAATTATTTCTACGAAACGGGCTTAAATCTAAGATCTACCTATCTTGAGTTCCTTTGAGAAACTTGTTTTTAGTATAAAGAAAGTCCCTTTCGTTTCACTAATGTCGGTACCTAACGGGCTTGTATCCAAGGAAATTGTAATGGACAGTTTTCTATTAGATTTTAGAAAAGGTATTATTGTTCGGCTCTCTTAAAGTTCTAGAATGTAGATAGTTATTTTATCACACTTAAAAATCCTGAGTTTTTTCGTAAATGCAAGATACAGTCAAAAAGTAATAGTCAAATTAAGGTAGGTATAAAAATCATTTCCTTGACTGCAAATCATGTAGTTCATGATGGATTTCTGCACGTTGATTCTATAAAATTTGTTTGTTCTGAATCTTGTTCAAGTGCGAAGCGAGCGTCGAAGTGACGGGGTAATTAAATTTTAGAATGCCACTTTTTACGTCATCTCATACTTTGTCTATCAATATGTTGCTGTCAATTTAGTTCAACTCGCAAGTGTAGCGCTAGTGTACTACTACTCACAGCGGATTCAGATTCGAAGTTTAGAATGAACTCTTACAGAATCACACCCCTGTTCTTTTTTTAAATAAAACAACTGAATACTTGGAATGCAATAATTTCAATTCTTGCTATTGGTTTATCAGACTTTCACTGCAGCAATATATACCTATAGTTTATAAACTAATTATAACGTTTAAATATTGTTAGCTGCGTAACGATCGAAACGTCATGTATCGTGCAATGATTCTCATGAATATGAGCCCCAACCGTATTGAAACTCTACGAATCTAACATTAAACAGTAACGCAAGTGAGCCTTTAACATAATCATTAATTTAAAATATCTTACAAAACAAATAACATGATAATACACTTCTATTGATTTAAATTTTGTGATTTTATGATTGCTAGAGAATCTCTAGAGAATAAATCGGTGACCCGAAGCAATAACATACAAAATAAATGTTTAGAGTAGCGCACTTAAGAGTAGTTTGTAAGCTCGCACCGCTCCGACCTGCTATGGAGCTCCAATCGATTCAATCGAGAAGCCAGTCGACCGGCAATTTTATTTTCTTTAATTCCCGGAATCAACATCGAAACTTTTATTGCAGATTCTATTAAAGTATAAAGCACAAACTACTAAATAAATAAAACTATTGTAGATGTTATTTTGTAATACAAGTGTGTTTTTGCTGTGTTATTTATTTCATTTTTGCTTCCGTTGTCTGTCTTTCATGAGTTGTAAACATGACAATTTACTCAGAAAAACAATAAAGATTTGATGTTATACATAGCGCAATTATCGGGTTGATAGTTTATAAAGAGAAAACGATACATGATCCGTACAAATTTAAACAGTTAAGTTCATGTATTTTTGGAAAATAGCTCTGACATATGGACAGACAGACGAACATGACGAATTCATAGGGTCCCTTTTTCGCCTAATCTGATCTGCAGCTTTCTAGACATTCTAATTTTGTACATAGATTTCCCAACAACGTAATTGGTTCCAGTACAGCACTATCCAGCAGAAAGTTGTTAGCTTTTAACCGACGAGCTCCATTTTATATGAACCAATTACTTTTCACGATAAAAGAGGAAACTCCCGAAACGAATTTTGTCATCCTAATAAAGTTATTGCTAGTAAAAAGGTAAAGTAATTCGCGTTACAGTCGGAGAAATAGCACGTACGCTGTAGGAGCCGTAGGGACCACGTATTTATCGTCCGAAGGTCTTTGTACGAGGGTGTTGCGGCGGCCATATTTTAATTGCGGTCGCGCCTATTCACTAGCTCTCAACGGGCCCCATGCGGGATGTTGGCCTGACAGAGACCGATAAATTGCTCACTTTGGCTGCGACCTACTCCATATTGTACTGCTAGTAACAAAGACCATTATCCTCCGCCATAAACCGAGAAATTCTTGTTCAAACACGAAAAACGTACAAACCGACAACGGTCGGTTGCGAAACACCAATTTAGCTTTACCAGAAAAACTTATTTAGGAAGTCAACGGGGCCGTTCTTATCTAAAGTTTCGGACGGGATAACTACTTTCTTCTCAGGTAAGTAGATAATCTGTTAGGACTTTGGAAAACTCTGTTAGGAGAAGAAGATTACTCGACAATCTACTTCACTACCAATTACTGAATAAATGCGAAAATTTTCATGTAATTATCCAGTTCATTGCGCAGCCAAATCAGTTTCCTAGTTAATTACAGCACGCAGTGCATTAGTGGAATTTCATTCAATTAATTTTGAGTTATTCTATTGGAATTTATTGTCGATTTCAATTATTGAAATCGTTAATGATAGATTACGCTTTGTAATTAGGTACGTATTTATTTGTGGCATTTTTATATTTAATTTAATGATGTTTGTAGTTTTATGATACTTCAACAACGTCACCCCTCTTTTCAGTGAACTTGTAAAAAGAATTTTCTCTGTAGGTACATGTGAATTAGCTTTATAGAAACGCGAGAAATAACATAAAAAGATGAAATCAGTAGCGTGACCTCGTGGCTCTATTCGTGTGTCGCCACCCCTTTGTCACAGTGCAAATACATTTGAAAAGTACTACTCGGCTTATTTCTAAAATATATTACATTTAATTATTGAAATGTTTATCAAAAACGTTCAAATGTTTGTTTATTTAGACTTAGATATTTTTATTACATACGTTTAAAATACCCAAATCAGTAAGCCAAATGTCAAACCTAAATAAATGCTATTTGAACAGTAATTGATTCTGTTTGGTAGTAAAAAAAAAACTATTGGAAATAAATATGTACAAAAAGATAATAACAGTTTATTTTTAAATTAAAATTAATCTTTTTAGATTACAGAATATTATCAAAATAACAACAGTTCTTCTTCGTTGTGTTTATATAGCATTAAACGTTCTGGATTTTCTTTATATTGGTTAGGTAGTGACGATGCACGGTTACGTCGAAGGGGTCGGAAGCAGAAGTGATCACACCCACCTAACATAAAGAATGGATGATTTTCATTTATATTCAACGCGTGATTTTAACGCCATGGTTTTATAAACATGTTGTTATTTTCAGCGAGTTTTTTAATGTAAAAATGACCCAATGACCGTTTTAATACTTTGTTTGTGAAACCAGAAGAACATGTATTTTAACGATAAGCGAGTGTATATATATTTTCTTGTAGGTAAAGGTAAGATAATTAATGCTTGATTGTTAGTTTTAAAAAACAAACATTCCTTTACTTAAGTTTTGAAGTATCCTAAAAAGTATATACGGTTTAAAATAAAATACACATAGAAAATGTATTTAAACGATAAGCGAGTATATACATATATATATGCACTCACTATGTAAAGGTGAGATGCTCGATGCTTGATTATATGTTGAAACAGACATTATGCATGTCTGTTTCAACATATAATTATTAACTTAAGTTTTGTAGTATCCCAAAAAGAATAAAAATAATGGACAAGACCTTTAACACAACTGCACAACTTCCAACGTCACTCTCCTTTACTGCAAAGCTATTAAACTGGCCACTACTGAGCTACAACATGACTGCAGTACTAAAAAGATGGCTAACAACACTCCGATTCCAAAGCATCAAGTCATAATCTTCATAGAGTTCTTAGATCTTCCAAAGTCCACCAGTTATGACGAAGTTGTTAATTACACATCATGTGATTCAAATCCGTCAACAAAGTCTGGGTTTTTATGACCCGTTGGTCACATGTCGGTTGACATTCTATTTCCTTATTTATTTATAATTTTAAACCAACATTATTCCAAATATGATAATTGTTACATTTAAAACGTGATTAGTAGTATTCCTACACAAAGAGCGCTGTATATTTAGTCGGTTTACGAGCCGCGACGTAGTAAGAATTAAGAATAACTCCCTCTAACCAATTATGCACGAGCTTAACACAATAAGTTTAACAAACAAGTTATGAATACTTCAACTGAAATGGAGAAACGCGCTAACTAAACTGCTGAATAATATAAAGGGTGTTTCTAAAATAGAGGAACGTTTAACCTTGGGAATGTTTGGCGGCCACTCTGGGTGGGATTGGACATTCTGCCCCTTGGGACGAGCGCTGGCTTACGTTTTGTGGCACACTTGTAATACTGATGTACTATCACGACTATTTACTCCCTGTTGCAGTATACATTATGTATATCTGTGGTAAAGCCATGCCAGGTATATTTGTCTTTGTTTAACTTGATACTATTATCATACATTCAGTCCTAACTGCTGAGAATTTTCATCCACTAGACTAACGATACAATTAAGGTACATATATACATACATTAACTCGTATATGTATTGTATACATAAGGCCATAGAGAGATTATATCTGTACATTTAGTTAACGCCAAGCGTTAGATCGAAATGGGCACAACGTTCGCTGTTTTTTGAGGTAGCTCAAATGAGGGGACTGCTGTGTTTGCTCGTAAAGGTTTTCGCAGAATAAAAATGAAGCGCCTGTGAGCTGAATTTTTTCGTTGCTCTTATTTTTAGTACTTTAGGTAGTGTAAAATACAAACCACTTTAAATAAGTATTTGTTGTTGTGTGCAACTGTACTACTCCGTAAGTAACGTAACTTACTATTCCGTAATTCGGTAATGGATTTTAGGTTTAATACCGAAATAGTTAAAGTATAAAATTTGTTGAGCTTTTCAATAGGATTACAAATGAAATGAAAAGATAAAATATATGTGACCAATGTTACCAAAATATGTCGAAAATTATTATTTTGAGGTTACCGGAGCCTTATCTCTGCCTCTGTTCCCATATTTTCCCAATCCTTAAATATCCGAAACCCTTATCCCTAAAAGGCCGGGAGCGTACTCGTAACTCCTTTGGTGTCCATGGGCGGCGCTGATTGCTTACCATCAGGTGATCCGTCTGTTTGTTTGCCGACCTATATCATAAAAATTGGTTGAGTTAAGCTACCATCTGACATCATCATTACTGAATGAGGCTTCAAAAGCATTATACACTATACTCGTCACGTCTACATGTTCTTTCTAATATTATTAATCCACCGCTGATAAAGGACGAAGGAAATTTCAAATTACGTGGTTGTAATCGCAAATCCGACTTAGGCAAGTATGGTTATAATGTTCATTTCTTATCCATGTGAAAATAAACGTTTTCTAAGCAGAAATATTATTTTGAACTGATTATTTTATCATTAATCTGATATAGTACCTAAGTCCTATAATCTGATAAAAACAAAATGAACCATAAAAAAACTATTAAAACCACTCTCTTAACAGACTTTTTGTTGTACGATAAAGGATCTTAAAAGAAATTGCTTTTCACAAACGATTTGAAATCAAATAAAATGCTTTTTATTACGGTTGAAAGATTGGAGATTTCTCTTAAAACCTTCTTTTTGGATTGTAAGGATCCCAGTGATGCAGGTACGTTGATTGATGAACAAATAATAGGGTGAAAGAAAAATTTTACATTATAAAATGGTTGCCTCCATTTTTATCCGAATGTAATTGCCAGATGTCTATGACTGACATCTTTTGATTATAAAAGTCAGTCAGTATTGAGTCGTAAAAGTCAAATCTACTTTTTTATATTATTTTAAAGCTAAGGAGTTGGTTGAGTCGTGTTAATTTTCGACTCCATTGATTCAAATTTAAGAATTTTCTGTTGGCCTAGCTTCACCGTAGAACAGACTACTGTTCTATTTTGACGTTTCACAAGTACCTATTTATTTTGACTTTGGCTTTTGATAGTCCATTAATCGTGAAAGACTAAAGTACTATAAGCTATATAACACTACAACCATTAGGAAATCCGTCAGTTAGAGAAACGGGTCAATTTTGTGTGTTTATTGTACAAGATTTTTTTATGTTTTTTTTTGTTGTGTGTATCAATACGTGCTTTGTTGAACCAACATTAGTTACTTATCATCACTGACGGCCTGTAAGTGCCTACTACTGAACAAAGGCCTGTTCGCACACAGGAGAAGTTTGTGGAATTAATCACGAATAATGTTAATGATTGATAGGCGATTGTAGACTTACAGAGTTAGGAATACTAAGTTCAGGTTTCCTTACAGTATGTCATTGGTGTTTAAATTACCTTAGAAAGTACCCATAAGACGGTAAAATACACATCAGTGCCAAGTTTCACGAGACAATTCACGAGGAGCGGTGAAACATTCGCAAAATAACACTAATATATTTAGCTTGAAACATATTTAATATCTGTAAGGTAACTAGAGTTCGCCTGCAAACGACAGTTGCACCATTGCATTAGCATATCCGAATAGTCTGGTGCCAGTTTCCTTCCCTTGGGACGTCATTTCCGTGTGTTAAACGTCTTGAAGCCGTCTTGTCGAATGACGGCGAAATGGGGACAGTTTCATCTGCTAAATTGAGATCTAAGAGCTTGTGCATGTATTATAACGGGTGTGTTGTATGCGAAATTAAACTTTATTTGTTGGAAATAAAATTTTATTTTTAATGTCTATGAAAAACTCGTTTTATTTATTTGGATAAAAATACTATGCATGTTTAGTATTAGTTTAATACTAGGCTAGTTTTAATAAAACTGGGATTCAGTTAGATTTTTTGTATCCTGTAGTTGAAATGTTATTGCACAAAAGATTAAAATTTGATTTGCTTTTTGAAACTAAGTCTACAATTACTAATCGTCCAAAATTTGTAATATTTATATTTTTATACTTTCTGTCAGTTAACTGCTGCTCCTACTGGCCGTAGCGTGACATTTTATACTCTATATCCTTACGTAATAAAGACTATCGAAGATAAAATGAATTATCCAAATCGAACTAGTAGTTCCAGAGATAAACACCTTTAAGCAAACAAACTCTCCAGCTTTAAGATATAAATAAAAAAAATATGTAAAACATTACTACAGTAAAGTATATTTTTTGTATACTTTACATAAATTTTAATACACGTGACATTCAGGCCGTGTGCACATAAAGGGTGTTGTCATAATATACTGTTTTAAAAACACTAACATAATATTAAAGTTGGTTGAGAACAAAGGCTTATGAGGACTCGTAAAATATTTAATGACCGCTACATTTTATTACCTCTGTAACTCGTATACTTGCCGCATTCACTTAAGAGTTATCGTTAATACTGTTCAAATGGACCAATCAGAATGAGTCTTCTACGAAATTTGAATCCACGGAATGAATTTTCTTAAATTTATTTATAGTACCGTAG
Source organism: Spodoptera exigua (assembly GCA_902829305.4). Classification (NCBI taxonomy): domain Eukaryota; kingdom Metazoa; phylum Arthropoda; class Insecta; order Lepidoptera; family Noctuidae; genus Spodoptera; species Spodoptera exigua. The sequence goes on from LR824603.2 coordinate 12,617,028, forward strand.
TATATATTTTGAACAAATAACCCTTAATACATTTTGTTTACGACCGTTTGGTTTGTATTTATTGACATTTCCCTAATACTTTTTCTAAATGAGTCCTTAATTTGGTTGAAGGTCAGTATTTGACACGGAACGAATGCCATCTGGCCCCCATAAACTACTATGGACATAAATGAATTACGAAAAGAGGCTACACGGCACTATGGACCATGGGTTTGAGATTAAGGGAATTTTGAGCATAACAATTTTATGGGCACGTAAGCAATAATGATTTCGCTGGCTGATGCTCTGGTCTGTTCTGATGCAAAAGAGGTTGAGGAATGTAACAAATCAGGTTACATGACGTTACTGGATCTCATCAAATGAGGTTACCGGAGGCCCAATCCTTCCCCTCCCCCAATCCCTAAATCCCTAGATCGACAACGCACTCGTAACTCCTCTGTCGCGGGTTTCTATGGGCGGCGCTGGTTGCTTACCATCAGATAATCCGTCAGCTAGTTTGCCGATCTACTACATAAAAAAATACAGGTTGACTTATTGAAGTGATCGATAGTTTATCCTGTCAATGCTGAAATCAAATTTGCTTATTTGCTAGAAAATAAGAACCGAGTTACTTTGTTTTTGAACTTTGTTACTTTACGCAAGTAAATCATTATTTTCAATCAATTTAGTCTCACGATAGTTACTATTCAAAAATGTACCCAATATTGAACTCGACGGGGAGGTACTATTAGTTCACTATAAATTAAAAACAAAATTCAAATAACAATCTTGCAAAGAGCTGTTCTACTTTAGCTTCAAAACTTCATGAATAAAGTTGGCGAAGTGGAAATTTAAAATGATTTTTTTTGCAGACGAGAGCGGATGAATTTTTAAAATCAGTTTATATTTCAGGGAAAACTCGAGGCTGCACGCATGAAAGCCTTTATTTGAATATTGATAGCCTCGATAGGATTTTCGTTGTGAAGTGCAAAGTATGCAGGAAAATCTATTTTTAGATTTCAGGTTAGCCTAGTTTTCATGAATATATCGTAAATTTACGTCATCATTATGTAAAAAAAATGTGAATAGTATAATTTGAAGGCTATACACCGTTTGCGAGCGACCTTATTACAAGCTCCCTAGCTGCTATAGGTGGCTCGGCTCGCCACTGTATCAGCATCAGAAGGTAGGTCGGTTCTTGGCCTATATTCTATCTTGCTCACACTGCTGGCTGATAATATACGGCGTCTTGTTTACCCGTGACGTCACCACGCAACCCCTCAGCGTGTGGATGTGTGCGTGTGTTGATTATACGCAGTCTGTCTATGTGCGTTGTTCTGTTGATTATGATAGTTCAATTTATTATTTTTTTTATCTTGTTGACATGGCGCTGAAAAACAGGCGAATATATGTTATGATGAAAACAGCGTAATTAGATTTATTTTTTGTAATGTGGTTTCGTTGTACGTGATTTTTGTTCTAGAAAATGTAATACTTCATTATTTGTTATGTTGTTATTAAAAAGGTTAGTAAAAAGTATGAAATCTAATTAATATGATTCATTAGTAAAACATTAATTAATTGTTTATTAAACCAAAGGGACTTTGAAGATTAACATAAAGACAATTGCAATCAAGAGAGAGTCGGGAGAGGTACCAGGGGAACATAATTGCTTAGGAGATGCCAAACCATTTGTATCAGATAAAACGATGAGACTCAGTGAAGCGAACAGATCTCAAAGTATTTGATTCTGATTGCAATCAACTTGGGTTGGTTTTATCTGTTTGAGTAATTTTTAACCGATTTTAAAAAAGAAGGACGTTCTCAATTCCATCCTAATTCATTTCACAAGTTACCTACCTAATTGTATTTAACTTTTTTTTTAATTAATTGGAAGTTCTTTTTTGGTAATAGTTTTCTTATTTTAAATTGTCATATATATTCTTTTTACAATGTTAATAGTAGGTGTGGGCATTTTTGTAATTTTCAGATTAAGATTTATTTTGTAATTATTAAGCAGTGCTCAAGAATCATGTACTTTATTGACAGATAAAAATGCACTTTAATAAATTCACAATAAGTTTTAAGAAAAATATTTGCGAACAAAAGAATTATGAACATACAACGAATAATGGAGAATTACTCAGCACTTTTTCCAACTCGATTGCAATACTCGTAGCTCGTATTGTTAAGAATTCACAAACGATATACCGAATACAATTCATAAATTCCAGTCACATAGCTGTCCGATTTCGTGATAGCTGTACACGTTACAGTTTTTGATTAATTCCGTACATTTGTACATTTGGCGATCGGTCAATATGTCGGTAAAATTGATTTGCCGATAAATTTTGCACTGTTCAAAGTATTTTGTGATGATAGGATAAATTTTTATGACGTCATGTCTTTTGTCAATGATGGTTTTTAGTCAGTTAGAGTCATCAGCCTAACACTCCCTCTTACCCCAGGGTAAGAGAAGAAATTTAATGATTTCACCCTTTAAAAAAAAAAAGAAAAATAAGCTGATAGACACAGAGGTGCACGTAATGGCATAGAATGCCACATTTTTAATTTATGCCCTTTTGTCTTCAGTGTCACTTTTTGAAACAATGAATTTGTATTTGCAGTAAAGCCACAAAACAGGACTTCTACACGTGAAAACGAGATTTAAAAAACTATATATAACTAGATAAATTTTGAGTTCCATATAGCTATATCTACAGTTTTGTGTATTATTATAATTTATGTTTAAGCAGTGTCTTAACAATAAATAGTTTGACGAATCCTAAATCCAAAGAGATAGATAATAAAAATATTGAAGGAAAAATTCTGTTCAATATTACGTTTTTGTTTGCGATTGTACATGTTAATGTAATAACGTAATGCATCTAACGAGCGCTCGCTATGTAGGTAATGTCGCAAACAAATTGTTTTCTTTGTACTGCGTTGGGACACTAGTTAGTTTATTAGTTTTTATAATTTTTCATCACTGTTTTATAAATTTCTGTGAATATATTACACAACTGTGCAAGTAATTTAGAATGAAAAACGAGTGGTAAGCGTGTTTTGTTCTGTAGCTCTAAGTTACTGACTGGAAAGATAATACTATTACTTTAATAAATAGTATTTTATTATTTTTGAGCCCGTCCCTTGATAAAAATCATTGAGAATTTCTAATAATATTAAAACTGATACCCATGCTTTGGCTGCGTTGTCAAATAAACAATGTGGCCTGTTTCATTATCCAGTCCATTAGCTCGGACAGAGAGTAACTTTATATCATAATATTTATGTCGACATGTAAGAAAGACCAACAAACATACTTTGAAATTTGTAGTACTCATAAATGGAATGATCATTACGATACTAATTTAATCTTTTTATTAGAGATTCTGCTTTCTAAGTCGTGGTAGCCTTAGTCTTTTTATAAGTTGTGGTGACTTGGAGGTTTTAAGGCGCCTGCTTCTGATGCGTACGAATTCTAGCAAGTACCAATGTGACTTTTTCAGAGTTATATGTTCTTTCTATGACTATCTAGACACCACTGACATACGGTGAAAAAAACATCGTGAGGAAACCTGGACGTATAATTTCTAATTATCCCGCCATAATCGCCAATCCGCCTTGAGCAAGCGTGGTGATTAATGCTCAAACCTTCTCCGTGTCAGAGGAGGCCTTTACTCAGCAGTGGGCACTTATAGGCTGATGATGTGATAAGAGATTCTGCACAAAATTTAGAACAATGCTGATAATATATAGACGTAAGAAAAACAAAACAGGTTACAAGCTTTAAGCAACAATAACAGAAGTAGGAACTAATTATAACACGCCGTGTAACAACAGAATATAAACAGATTAAACGCAAAATTAGTGAAACTTAATCTCATTTTCGGTTAACCAATATGAAATTAGACCAAATTGTGTTTCTCACTCAAATGTGGTTTCCACTAACAATCTGATTAGTTTACAATGGTGCCTTGTTACAGTTAAGTTATTAACGGTAACACTTTAATTTAAGTTAACGTTTGTACTTTCAGAATTTTAATAAATAGTATTTAATATTTATTTTAAAAAATAATTTATAATAATTTCTTTTTTGTCACTGCATAGTATAAAACAGAGTCACTTTTTCTGTCACTTTGTAAGCTTAAATGTTAACGACTGCACAACGGGTATCGAGGCCTTTTTTAATAGATAGAGTGATTGAAGAGGAAGGTTTATATGTATAATAACATCCATTTAATGGTGGAGAAATTTTGCATCCGTATTGCGCCTTGCGAAGCTGAGATGGGTCGCTAGTATTTATTATAAAAATATTTAATATTTTAATAAGATAAGTTTATTTTGAAGTTCTAAACTAACATACATTACATTTTTTTATAACATATCGTCGTTGTTCCAAGTATTGTTATGTACCGGGCATGAATCCAAACTTCATGTGAGCACTGTCGAATACAGAAAAACTTGAAAGCTTCTTATGATACTTCACTGCTATGATCACTTCATCAACGCGGACACCAAAAATCTAAAATATTTAGGCTATTAATTTCTAGCCATCGCCAATAAAATAAGAAGCGTTATGCGGCACGTACTTCCCTCAGAATTAAACATAAGGGAAACAGAATTAACATAGGTACTATATATATATAGGTATATATACATAATTTAACTAAAATTAGTATTCAGTATGTACCTTTTAATGTTTCAGTTTCAAGCCAGTTGTTCTGTCAATTAAGAATTTAATAATTCAGCAGTTAATATTAAAATATATGCGGACACGTAAAGTTATAAAACGATTAAAATTATGTTGTTTTATGGAACAGTCTATATGGCTATCGTAAAGCTTGAAACCGCTTTGCCGCCATAAATACGTTGACAAAAATGTTTTGCATGGGGTTTTCAAAGAGGGATGACGTCACAACGTTGACAAAGTAAAAAATCCATGTGTATGGCACAAGATTGATTGGAATAACGCTTTAATAGACATGCTGTGACGGATGTAAGCTGAAAAGTAAGGGAAATTTAAAATGGCGTATCGGTTTTCATATCAATTCGTTTATGTTCTACTTTTAGTTTTTAGACTGCACGGTTTTTGAGATGGCTAGGCAACTGGCTGTAGTGCAACGTGTCGCGGGTTCGATTTCTGCACCGTACAACTCTTATTTTCATCTACAGATTGTTGTTCCAGGTTTGGGTATGATGTGTATGTTTCTAAATGCACCCACAACACAGGAGAACATCGTAGTGTTGGGAACGTCTTTTTTAAAGACAAAAATGACTTTTTTGACCACCCATTGTTCTTCCTGGTCTGTCATGATTGCAATTGAAAATTGCAAGTTTGGAAACGAATCCAGAACAAAGAAGAAAATTCTAGTGTAGGGCGGGGCGACTTAGAAAATACATAAAACAAAAAATACCAATTTAAATTAAGACGGGGTCTTTGATGTAGTCGATACCATAATCTTTTTATTTGCTGATTGATTGAGATTTTCAAATCTATGTGTGTTGTTTGATTGAAGGTTCCACCGAAAAATAAATACGTGTCATCTAATTTAGTATTTTCGTAATATATATGCGATCAATTATTTAATGTGCGAGGATTAATGACTAATTGAAAATGGTGAACAGTGTTGAAAAAAAACTAATTTAATTAAGTGAAAATTTTGTTAGTTTGTCTTCCCTTATAACCCTGATTAACTTTTAAGAAAATTAAGTAATTATTCGGCGAAGGCGAAAATTTATATAATTTTAGCTATCACTATGTCAAAGTTAGACCATTAATCACTTCAGTGTCTGCGATTAACATTTATCAAACAGTTTTTATTGGGTCAGCGATGAAGATACTGCAAATTCACTGACTTGTACAAAATTAGGGCACTGTTTGAAGGATATTCAAAATTAATATGTAAATTATACAAAAGGTTCGAAGGCTCTGTAATAGAGATGAATTTGGGTTGAATTATATTTACAGTTATTACAAACATTAATGCGATGAGGAGATTAAAACGCGAAGCTGCTAAATATGTTCGGCTACGTGGGTCGTAGCGCTACGGGCTACGGCGTAGCTCAAAGCGTAGCGCTTGATGTAGTGTTCCGTCCCGCCGTGAATTTTTCCCTTGCTACGAATGTGTTTAGAATATTAAAATATTAAATCAGACTTGCACACAAAGCCTTTGGAGCAAAATTGACATTTTAAATGTTGCACAGCATAAATAAAATTGTGTCGAGAGTTGTGAATAAAATGTGAGTGTAAAATGTAACTCAATTTAAAAAGTAACAGCGAATGGCTTTATGGTTTAGTGATGTATTTGTTGATTTTTGTAAATTTGATTCATAAAATTTTAAAGCATGATCTAAAGCTGCTTTTATTTAAGTAAGAGTTGAAATTGCAGTTAGTGAGAAATTACTGTCAAGATACAAAAAGTATTTTTCTAAAAATAGGTCATTATCAAAACAATACAACCATTCTGCAAGTAACAACAGTTTTCTTTCCCAAAAAAACCAATTAGCCGAGTCAGCAAAAAATAATCACTATTATCTCTCACTCTACTGATAACAGCTACATTTTTCACAGGCGCTCGTAATTATCGCAGAGCTATTGTGAAACACCCATTAGTAGCAAGTTACTTAATTAAGTTTTTTTTACCAGTGTGAACCGTTTAATTAGTGGCAACGGCAACGCATTGCAGACGCTTGTTCATGGCGGAGAATTCAACGTTCATTTGTTGGGCATTGTTGAGATGTTGGTGCCTTTATTTGTATTGTTTCAACATAAGAAGGCCGTATTATGTTTAACGAAGCGGTTTGTATCTTTTGTCGAGGATTTGTTTTAAGTTTTGCAGTCCAAGGACGTTTTTACTAGTTTTTGTGCGTAATTTAAACAGCAAGTTTCAAATGTGGGAGAGCCATGCTTGGGCACGAATGGATCGGCTCGACCGGAGTCCATTGCCATAGCATGGACCACGGCCTCACAGAAAACCGGCGTGAAATAACCACAGCGTTGTGTTTCGCCGTGTGAGTGAGGTTATTGGAGGCCCAATCCTTCCCCTCCCCCAATCCTTATATCTCCAAATCGGCAACGCACTCGTAATCCGTCCGCTGGTTTGCCGATCTATTACATAAAAAAAGCAAGCTTGGTGCTATTTCGGCTGTTTGGTAATGTACACTACTACTTATATTGAAAACAATAATGCCTACATTGCTCAACGTTATATTATTTAGGCATTTATTACAGAAGTCATAATTTTATGTCACTTCTTAATTAGACATTTAATTTTCCTATGTTTTAGGAAGTGGTTCGTATATTAGTTCTTTATCTATAATTTGCCATTTCAGCAGTTTTGGCTGTTCAGCAACTCATTTGGTCTTCCGTACTGCTAAAGTTGACTAAACTACTTTGGCAATAAACGTCCGACGAACAAACCTATTTTTAGCAAAAAGAACGGCCAGTAAATTAAACGAGCAGCGGTTAACTGCTGAATCGCGCGCCGCCACTAATTCTTAACTTTCTCGAACACAATATTGTTGCGAATCCAGCGAATTTGCGTCATTCACGACGTTTGCGACGAAAAGCGAAATTAACGAGAAAATAGAGAAAGTTACCTCTTTACCCTTATATTTGAGGGAGTTTTTTTATTTATTTCACTTTATGCCACAAAATGAACACGGGTTGGTCTAATGACAGGAATTCTTGCTAGCCACTCTTTAGGTGATGCAGGGAGAACAGTCGATGCACAAAGCAAAAGAAACATAAACAATGATATAGGCAACTACAAGTATGTATTATTATAAATAAGTCATTGCAAATATAAATTATTTAATGTTTAATTCATTTTATTGTTCGGAATTTTTAAATTTTCATTAACCTAGAAATTATCACTTTATCACTAACACGTTGTTGCCGACCCTCAAAAGAAAATCTGAATAAATATGTGGGTCAGTCGTATGTACGTGGTAACACATTCCCCTACACCTAATATCCATCGCAATCCCTCATACTCCACCTCCCTTATCCCCGCGTAACACAATCTACGTGCAAAGTAGTCTATTGTCTATTTGTCTATACGAGGATATTCTTTGTTGGGGACCCTTAAATTACCGTTAACGCCTACGGACATAGAAAGAGCGATGTATTGACAGGAATAGCGATTGGCTCTCAGGTGGCCGCGTCATAATGTTTGAGTGTTTGTATAAAACTACAAAGCTTGTTATTGTACATAATACATACATATTGATAGGCTTAAAAGTGGAAACATTCAGTGATGATATGTGTAAGTGACTGTAAAAATATAAATTCGTCAGAGATCTTAAATCATTTACTCTTATTGTAATCGATGTAAAGTATAACAATAATAACAACTTTGTTTGTCCTGACGATTCGGGGAATAAAAATATATCTTACACATTTCCTCTGTGTGTAAGAAGTCAGAAAATTAGAAATTGCGGGTAGTGTAGCGACCGCCTTAATGACGCCCACCGTGGGACTGCTAACATTCAATCATAGTGAAGGGATATTGAGTGAGCCTTGTTGCGTATCTTTGATAGAGCAAGAAAAATCAAAAGAAAAAATGGACGACGCAAAAAATAAATGATGGCCGTAATAAAAATACCCCGATTCTCTATAATCACCTACTGTTGGTCGCTGTAAGGGAAAACTGCAATTTCGGCTCACATTATTAACAAAAACCAATTCCCTTTTTGCTCGTTTCATGAATCGGATGCATAACCACGCGGTCATTAGCGAGCCGAGTCGTATTCCATACCACGGAACTCAATTAAAAATATCGATGAACCTGTGTAAAATATTTTAAAACTACACACTAAAAAACCGTATTACGAGTAACTTAACAGTGTATTTTAAATAAAAAACTAGAGAAAGGAGCGTGGTCTAATGATATAAAAAACTGTGCAACTTCACTTCGTTGCAACTTATCTAGTTAACCCAAGTAAAGGCGGGCTATTTCTTACACGACCACGGCTGTCAGCAGGCTAGACGTGCTTATTTACTGCGAAGGGTTAAGTTGATCATTAACCCTGCATTTGCTTCGTGCCAGCCGCCATTTTGTTTTGCAAGTTGACTGGACAATGGAGGCGTACTTATGAACTATGACTTGCAGTGTTGGAGTGTAAATTCTTGGTAATAAACTGGGTTCGTGTATAAAAACTTGGAACTATATTTTATTTCAGTTGAATAGTTGCTTCAGTAGAAATGCAAGTGGAACGAAGAAGTAGAAGAAGAATAATATTTTTAAAATAAGTATAGTACACAAAGTATTAGTCTATATTACCAAATAGATTTTTAACAAAACACCATTTAAAAGAAGTAACGTCTCATACTTATCCCTTAATTTGGCAAAAACAAACTGAAATCGATTAATACTATTATAAATCTTCTAGAATCTTGAGAAAATTAAAATTTCATTTAGAACGTAATAATTTAAACTGGCATATCTCCAAGTTAGGATAAGAATATAAGAAAGCGTGCCACATGTTCGCTGTTTGCTTTCGTGCTATACCAATATTGTCAAAAATAGTTTAGGATAGGTCTAAGCAAAAAGTTCTTATTGAGATTTTTTTTCAAAATGAGCCTAAGAACGTATTTTGATGTTTTCAATTCGTCGGTGTTAGGTGAAATTAAGGTGAGAAAATATATTTGCCAAGGCACCGTACCATTAAGTCCATAATGAAATTGTATAAAGATTGTAATAGCAACTAAACATTTGAGGCTACGCGATCGATACGCGCTCTCAAGTCAACTCGACCAGTACTAAGCCAAATTTTGACTACAGTCTCAAAACAGAGATTAAGTTTTGCTTAGTTGTAAACCTAACATAACTCTTTTGTTGTGTTAAGAACTTGAACAGTTCAATAACTAGGGGAAATAGTTCAGTAGTTACTGCTTCTCGTTATGTTGGAATGTTTTATTAACCTTATTTTGCGAAACTACGGCATACTAATATTTCCGACGTAGGTACAAAACTTGAAGTGTGTAGAAGTTTGTTATGTAGTTTATTTAATCCTCGCCTCGGGAGTTGCGTGCAAAATAAACGGAGCGAATCTTTACAGAGAACTGTAATAGCCTTTGTTATACGTGTCTGAATTGGACTTGTTGTTTATAATCGAAACGAAGATTTTCGATACGGGGTTGACGTATCCATGTGGATAAAAACCCCTAATTAAAATAGAATAAAAAAAAAAAAAAAAGATTTTCGATACAGTTTTTGGGGCTAGATTTCATGTTAGCTGTATTGCATGTATTGCTTACGATCTTTATTAAAATTTAAAAATTGTTGTGTAGAAACCAGCAACTGTTTTTCAATAATAGACCTTTGTGGTCTTAAGCGACATTTCAGCTTCGTTTTCTTCTAGAAGTAGGTTTCAGACCTAACGTTTTTTTCCTTTTCAACACTCTGATTCTTTTTTCTTGTGATGCGTAAATCGTAGTAGTTGTAGCATTTCATTTTCTTCTTGTTTTTCAGGATTTGAAGCTTTTAATCAAGGGTCTTGATGGCAAGACGAATTGTTCACGTTTTGTGGTCTTCGTTCCTGGTACCTATTACCTATTTCAATTAGAGATTTACAGGCTTATCAAATCCTCCCACTTTTTTTCTTTTATTTCTAAACCTTTTTTGGGTTTTTGCATTGTCAAAGAGCAATGTATTTTTATTTTAACTTTATTTTATTATCTTGTTCATTTTGTGTCTTTTATGCGTCCCAGACGCGAATAAATACATTTTCTTTCTTTCTTTCAATGGAGATGACGGAAGTTCTGACAAGAATCGATCAGCACAAGTGGAGTTGGATAGACACATGATGCGAGAAAGGACAAATGGAGCAAGGCAGTGACCGAGTGGTATTCAAAACACGACAAAAGAAATCGGGGAACACAGTTTTCACGATGGAAGGAAGAAATGAAGCTGACAGCAGGCCCATACTGGAGAAGGGTTACCTGACTATAGCCGTCAATGGAATTTTTTTCTTTAAGGAAGCGTACATACGAGTGTAGACATATTGTGATTTTGTTTTTTAAATAATTTATTTTAAATTTAATTGTCTCATTTCACAATGAAAGGCTTATTAATATTGTGATGTTTATCGGAAACATTGATTTAATGTAAAAAGTTTAGCTAGCTCTCGATCTCGATCAACAAAACCAACTCGTGATCAAAACAACGAAATAAAATTAAGTTCAAGACGTTGAAATGATCAACAAATTCAGCAAACCGCTCTGTTCATCGGGATTTACTATCGGGAATAATATAATCAACGATTTTGCTTCAAACGGAATAACAATTGAGTTGGAGGTGGGTCAGAGTAATTTGACAGGCGGGGGATCTCTTTGTTGCTCGCTCATTAGGATATAGCCGCACAGCGCTTGGTAAAGCTGCTGTTAGCATTGGCCGGGCCTCTGACATCGCACGCAGTTAGATAGTTGCTTTGTTTGCACTAGTTACGTAATATCAAATACCTAATACCAACGTTATTTTTCATGGCCTTTTTTTATTACTGACGTAATGCTGCTATTTTGAACTTTAAAAATTAAGACATGTATATAGGGCAATCAATCTTAGTGATCGTATTTAGGTACAGTTTAACAACTAGTGTAAAGTGAAAAACACTTTGAGATTAAGATCTAATCAGAAATTATTTCTTTAAGATTGCTGCTAAGCAATTTTACTGCCAGAAAAAGAGAGCTGTAAGAACAAACTTGTATTAATCTATTACATACATTGTGTAATACTTATCGCATTACAAGTTACTAAAAACAACGGACCAAAGTAGGGTTCTGTGCAAACTTAACTTGGAAAGTATAACAATACGTGTTGTACTTACACTAAGTAAATCTAAGCGCATTGTCCGTACGTAATGCGATTGTAAAACTATATAGAATAGTTGGTAAGTCGATCTGAACAAAGGAACGAAAGGTGGAATGTACTGTTATATTCCAAACATATTTCACTGTGAATTATTGTGAGTTAAAAGCAAAGAGTGGTTTCTCGGAAATTTTATGAGAAAATATAAGAAATCGATTTTGCTCGGTACGACTGTTATTTCTGTTTTAATATCCTGAGGGATTTTAGTCTTTGTCGTGGTATCATTTAAATAAAATTTCAATCCTTTCTCTTAGAGTTTTGCATATGGAGCAATGATCATGTTAATCATCGAATTATGATTACTATCAAATAGTCTTAAATATAAAACACGCTTGTAATCAAATCGCATAGTCACAATGTTTGAAAACGAGACTTCAACTAACTTGGGATAGAAAGTAAAAGTTAAATTTAATTAAAAGTCAAATGAAAATTTACGTCATGTGATAACGAAAGGAAAACTTTCAAATATTTGTTTAAATACATTTCACCGATGAATGCCTAAGAATGTTAGTAAAAGGTATTTTGTTTAAAATAATTTGGAAGCGGCCCTCCCTAACATTCCAGACACCTTAGGTGTGTTTTAATTACAGGTACCGTTTTAGGCCTAGTATAATTATATCACTGTAGCTATGTATAGGAATACAATTTACTTAACTATACAAAATCTAGTGACGTCAGAGTGGAAAAAGTAATTTGCTCTTCTCGTGGGTGTCCATTGATCTGATTGAGGAAGTAAATATTTATTTGATACTGGCAAAGTTTTACCAAGTGTGGGCTGCATACCAAATTAGCTCTTAAAATATACAGCAATAAACCTAAATTAGATTGTTCAGTAATCTCGTTTATTTTATAGCTGATTTTCTTAAAGAATATTATTTCAATTCTGCACTTACTTTTCCATTTGAATTGTGTGAATTTATTCATTCCAATTTTTTAGTAACTAGTTTTTTCCTAATTTAATCTTGTTCGACACTAATTAAAATCTAGTCCATAAACTTACTGAATCATAGACTAAGAAGAATTCTTAAGACAAATATTTTATTCAGCAATTTCGAGAAATTTCTTCCGGAATCGACGTCACAAAAACGTCAAGTGATGCCGATCCCGATCATATTTTTATATGACGTAACAAACTTCCTCCGAGTCCTCCGTCACCGAGGGAACCTTTATAATTTCGTAATTTCCGTTCTTGTAGACCTTTCGTAATTTTCTTCCATTTTTTACCGATCTCATAAAATTATGGAGAACCGTCATTTTTTGTGAAAATAGATACAAATATATTTTTTAAAAACAATGTTACTTTGATTTAGGTCTGATTTTTTAATAGTCAAATAAATGTTATACGAACAATCAGACGCGACAGCATCATAATTATTCCCCAGGCAACTTATCTAACATGTGAAAAATCCGCCCCTAATCTTCGACTTTGATCCAGTACAAAATACTAACCAATATTCAAACGTGATTGATTTTCTAATGGTGTTCCATCGATAGCCATATTATAGTTCGCGACAATTGACAGTCGCCGTCTTACTAGAAACTCCAAAGTCCGACTATTGTCGATTGTACGTAAATAATGCCTAGAATTTGTACGTTACTAAGGATCATAAAGAAACCCACAAAAACACCAAAAAATTTTGCCGTATTTGCCGTTTTGCAGTATTTGTAAATAGGTTTATAAACCCAACAACTGTTACTATTGAAAACATAATTATTTTGACGACCTCAGAAACCGGGCCTTACCAGCCGGACCTACAAAAATACAATATTTCGTCATCAGCAAAAATAACTTTGTTTTTCATAGTATTTATATGAATAACAAAGTTATTATTTGTGGTTTCCCAAAACGTCCTATAACTCAAAAACTGCCAGCTGTATCTCGTTTAAATCAATTTTCGTTGATAGTTTTAATTGAGATCTATCTATAACGTATATTTTTTAGATTTTTTACCCTATCCAGTTTAGAAAAAAAAAATGATATTTGAAACGTCAATATCATTTTCGAATACCTATCCATAGATACTACACACGTTTTAGATGATTTTTTTGGTTTCAGTTCCATGTACTCTACCTACCGAGTTTCAATTTTGTAGTTCTAATAGTTTTAAATGAATAAAATGACTGTGGCATACTGGCGGACAGACGCACGGACGGACAGAGAGACAGATAGACATGACGAATCTATAAGTGCTCTGTTTTTTTGCCATTTGGCTACAAACCCCTAAAAACTAATGCAGCAGTTGTTGACGACGATGACGCAGCAGAATATCAATTAAAATACAAAATGGCGACTGTTCACGGTACGTTAGAGTAATTAGTTCGACTGAAAGCGATGAGTCAATTAGTTTTCAAAGCCATTCGTCCAGCTAAACGTTGCATCTAATAACTTTATGCATTAGACTACATTAATTGGACCAGCTCAACTAACGTGAAGTCCATTAAGGTGAAAGTTATTAGTAATACAGTGACGTAGGTATACCAACGTTACAAAATAAACTGCACAGACGTGTTATTTTATAGTTCAAAATATTTGCTGCAATGTAAAATTACGTCAGCCAGGGCTGTGGGTCAAGCGGAACTGAATGGTTTTTAATCAGTAAGAGTCTGACACACTCTCTCTTCTAATGCCCTATGTGAATGTGAGAAAAGTAATTTGATGATATTCTCTTCTTAGTTTAATAGATCCACCGTAAAATGCTTTGAAACCCATATAGAAAATAATGAAGGATTGGAAAATGTGAAAACTTTCACTATCTTTCCACTGCCGTCAAACAATCTAGGTTGGCGAGAATAATAAAAAAAACATATAAAGAAAAACTATAGGTAGCTTTAGATTCAAATGAGGTCTTAATCTTGGTTGGCTGTTTACTATTTGTGCCTGTTATATTTTACTAAATCTGGTGGTCAGTAAACATAAGCCTTAAAAATTTTAAAACAAAAATATTCTTCCTGTTATACATTAACTGAATGTACAGTAAATATTATCAATCTACCATTAAGTCCTGTTTGGCGACCATAATTATATTGCTGACACGTACGCACATTGAATAGTCAAATAACTCTGACAAACAAGTGGAAGCCATTATGTTGCACGCGGCCATCAGTCAGACGCGTTATGAATGCACCAGCCGACCGCTGCAGTTATTAATCATCGGCGACATTGACTATACACATACCAGTAATTGGTTTGAACGGGACAACTATTTATGTAAGCAATTAACGATCGTATTGAATGAAATATACGTGCTAATTTTCAATTGACGTGATAAGCTAATAATTGTTATAACCATTTGATGCTAATGAAGTATGATTGTACGTACGGTTGATGCGATGGCTGGGCGGCCGGCTGCCGTGCAACGTGTCGCGGGTTAGATTCCCGCTGGGAATTCCACAAATTGTTGTTTCTGAACTGTATGTTTGTAAACGCTCCAACGGCACAAGAAAAATCTAATGGTGCAGTGGTGCAACGTTAAAAAATTAGGAATCCATACAAATATTTTTAAAGTTGTAATTCTAATTCAGTTATTAGTTACTGTAGTTTTAAAAATACATTTAATATATTAAAATTATTTTCAACATTTTTTTAAGCGGCTACGATAAATAAAAATAATACGATTCCATTTTTTAAATTACGCACAACAATGAACAATATTTTGACATAACATTAAAAAACTTGTTCACAGACTTAAACATTAAATTTTACTTAAACACATAGCACTCGTATAAACAGTAGTATAAATAAAATTTTACATCAAATTTGACCAATGCTTGTTTCCAAAGCTGAAACAATTATAATCTAGAACATTTCATACGTCGGGAATGACAGAACAGAGCAAAATGACAAGAAGCTAAGTCGACGTAACAGCTTGCAAGCACAATGTATGTTACAAAACACAATAACATTTAATTACATGACGAGCAATTCTCGTTTTCGTGTAAACGTGCTGGGTAGACGGATTATGATTTTATTATTAACCGACTTCAAAAAAGGAGGAGGTTCTCAATTCGACGCGTATTTTTTTTTTTTATGTATTTTTTATTTTCTTTTGCTATGTCGTTATACCTGGAGATGGTGAAGAAAATGTGATGTAAATGTGAGTATATAAGTTATTCAAAAGGACTTTAACATGGTTATAGAACACCAAAAAGAATTTTTTAAGAATGTGCTACTTAAATATCATATTTTCACAATACTCAGAAAAAATATACAAGATAAAAAAAATGCATAACAAAACACACACAAGCATGAAATATTTATTTGTCTATCAACGCAATATTAACAGCGAATTCAGATATGTCAATGCGTCATTGAATTTCAGAATCGACACTGATTCTTTATCGATTACCTACATTTGTTTGAGCTGCGGCCGACAAATAAAGGAGCGGCTTGCTTTTATTGCTTTCACTACTTCGCGAAAAATACGTTATCACTTTAATCTTGCAAATTCAATACATAATAACTCTGTCGGCGGGTTGTAATTAAGGATTAATTCTATAATGCAACGATAAGCGGTCTACATAGACGTTTGTGATAAGACACACTTTGGTAGAAGGAATTGAAATTTATTGCAAATTGTTTTAAAAACAATGTGATTTTAATGCATCATATGTATTTTTTATTTATTTTGTGATTGGAATATCATCAAACCGCTTCTCGTTAGAGGGAGTTTCAGGCCCTGACTGACTAAGAATCATCCACTCCAACATCATCCTTTCATTTATAAATGAACGGAGTTACAAAACTGACTGCGTCCATTCATAAATCATTCAAGATATTAATGTTTTCGTGAACTAAATAGAGAAGATATATCAATCTCCAAAATAGTTCTAAAATGATTCTAAATTCAAAAGCTGTGAAGACAAATATCGTGAGAAACAGCTAATGTTTCCTTGGCTATCTCCCAACTCGGGGTTTGGGTGTGAGATTTCAACATTTTGTCTTTAACAAATAAATTATCAGCCAGTTTGTGTTTACGGTATGATGTGGTACGGTACTGTACGGAGATGTTATGACTATGATCTATTGACACTACTGGTTAAGGACTACATAATACCGAAGGTGCAACCGCAATAATGCACCTCGACCCTAGCCTGAACTAGAAGAGGAACAGAATGGTTTTTATTAAAGAAGAGTCAGATACTCCCTCTCACCCTAAGTAGCAGGCAGTAGCACTCTCATAAATTTCAAAATTTGTCTGTGAAATGGATTGAAAAGGAGTAAAGAGTTCCTTGCTCGTATTTTAATAGGAGTCTATACCTACTATAACTGGAAATCAAATTGCAATTTTATGGATTTTTATTATTTGAAATAAATTGAATTGAATTGAATTGATAACACGAGGTCCGACACGACAGGACACAAGTACATCACTAGAGGACTGATCGACAGACTGATACTTGAACTATTTTTTATTTAATTCGTTTGTTTGACATTCATAATAGTAATATACATATATTAGTCTAATTGAGACACTTACATGACTTAATTTTTTATGCAATCTCCCACTCTTGGAGTTTATGTAGAGAAGGTACATAACTCATCATTATCTTTTTACAGAATAAATTATTATTCAGTATTTTTTGCCATTTGTAACGTACTAGGATTTAATCAACGCACACTGTCTTTGATAATATCAGAAAAACATCAGCCAGTCAATGTACGAATAACTTTGATATAATCAGTCACTGTATCAGGCAGACATCTCTGATCAATATCAAATTACATTAATTTAATTAAAAAAACCTATTTATTGATGTACGAGCATTAAATAAAACAGTTTCTTATAAGCATTTAAAGAAAAATATCGCCTTAAATTATTTGTAAGTTCTTTGAATATTTACAACAATAAAAATACCGACCTTAAGCTTTGGGTAAATATAACAGATTTTGCCATTTTTTTCGGTATAAAAATAAAATTGTTTACAAACATAACTGAAGCAATATAAACGTTAAATGTGCTGAACATTTACAAAGAGAAAAGCGGCTTTTCTCCCAAAATATAGTCATATAATGTATATGAACATTTCATTTTATTAGGCCTACATTTGTTAGGATTAGGATTAAGTTGGCCTTTACCACTGTTTTGTTAAATCCTAACACTGGGAATGGGAAACGTAATAAATATTCTAGGCATGGGCTAAAAGACCACTGACCTCTCAAAAGTCCTTGTTCAGCAGCTGATGGAGCTGATGACCCTCCCTCCTTATCCTGACCAGATAACAACTTCATTTTCACAACACAACCGATATATTCTTAATCGTTTAATCAAATGTTTTTAAAAGAAAACTGTCGGCTTTCATATAAAGAAATCTTATATATACGGGTTTAAAGTAGGTTATCCTTTATCGTAATAGATGTTCATGTGACTGATAATAAATGGGTAAACAAAAGGGCAGTAAAAATATAGTTAAAAATGATTTGAAGTGTTTTTGAACTCGGCGCAATCGATTGCACCTGACTTTAAGATAATTCTGTATAAATTATCATTGAATTTTATTATTTGTTATGTGATAAATAAATATATTTTGATAGATTTAAATGTTGATAGTTTATAGATTGAATCAACTACATACTTGTACGACTTTGAGTAGTATATACTTACTATATATTTAAAAAAATCTTTATTAATTGCTGTACATATATTTTATGAAGTCAATATTTTATGAATGAAGTTTTATTGTATTGCAATAAAGTAATATTATGCATTTATTACGTGTATTAACGAACCAATACTTAATGATTTTCTGTGGATAAAACAATATCGTAAAGTAGTTAAAAATAAAATAAATCAGAACTGGTAACGAGTTTTCTAGAATTACTTTTATGTTATTCATATACTTTCTTTGTCACGTCTTGTTAAATAATATTATTACAACTAAAAATAATCGTATGACATGCATTCCACAAAAGAAGTTAAAAATAGAACGTCCTTACTTCATTAAAAAAAAAACATTTTAATATATGTTTGTACAATAAATCGCTTTAGGACCTTTTTGCTGTCACCTCTTTATTATTGATGAAACTATTATTTACGTAGTTTGAACAGCAAATAAATTTATACTATATGGTGATCATTAATTTTATGCAGAAAGGCTATGACGCTCAATAATCTATCGTATTAATTGACCTATTTAATATTTGGAACGGAATATTACCAATGAAAGCAAGAATAATTAAATTTGACAGGATTATGTAGATATTAAATAATTGCCACGCTGTGCAATGGGTATTATTGAATAAATCATTGTAGAAAATGGAAAGCTGGTTGATTTTAAAGTCTGATTTTAAGACCGCTCTCCGAATGTTCTGAATACGTTAAGATATAAATGATATTTGTAACAGATAAAATGTTTTATTTTATGCATTATTGAAGTTAAATATTGCTATTTGCTTTCCTCTTCTGAACAAGATGTATGCAGTGCGGGTAAGGGCATTAGACTATTTTTTTTCTTAAATGTTGCCTTACACTAGTATTTTCTCCTGTATTGTGGGTACAAACTAACAAATTCACACACACAAATTCTCTGTCATCGCGCGTTGTTGACTGGCGCGTCATGGAGGAGGTGGAGACGTTTTCGGACCACCGGTATATACGGTTCGACGTCTCCGCCGAGTCCGCAGACCCGCCAGTCAGACAGGCCCCGTGTGGCCCGCGTTGGGCGCTTAGGCAACTGGACCGGGAGCTTTTCCTGGAAGCCGCAGTCGTGCAGGCCTGGGTGATACCACCGGTCAGGCCAGCCGACATTAACGAGGAGGTGAGATGGCTCCAGGACGCCATGTCAAGGAAGTGCGACGTGGCGATGCCCCGGATCCGACCGTGCCAACGCAAGCGCCAGGTGTATTGGTGGTCGCGGGAATTGGCAGACCTGCGCGGTGAGTGCACCGCAGCGCGACGCCGATACACCAGGCACCGCAGGCTCCGTCTCCGCCCTCTGGACGCTGAAACCAGAGAGGCGGAGCTATACGAGGAGTACAGGGCGGCGAAGGCCACCCTCAGGGTGGAGATCCGGCGGGCCAAAGATCGGGCCCGCGAGGAGATGTTGGAGACTCTGAACAGAGACCCGTGGGGACGCCCCTACCGGATGGTGCGTGATAAGCTCCGCACCTGGGCGCCCCCACTGACTCAGAGTCTCCGGCCGGAGGTCGTGGACGAAGTGGTTGGGGCGCTATTCCCCCGACCACAGACGGGTTACATGCCTCCGGCTATGCCCCCGCCCCCTGCGGTGCCCAATGCGGGCTACATCGACGACGAAGACGAATCCGCTCCGGAAGTGACCGAGGTAGATTTGAGAGTGGCGGTGCGCCGGCTGAGCGGCAAGAATACCGCCCCAGGACCTGACGGGCTGCATGCCAAGGTCTGGGTCCTGGCGTCGGAGGCTCTCAGGCCTCGACTACTTGGTCTGTTCAGCGCATGTTTGGAGAGAGGCCAGTTTCCGCTGTCGTGGAAGACGGGTAAACTGGTCCTCGTGAAGAAGCCGGGGCGTCCTGCGGACTCCCCGTCCGCGTACCGGCCCATTGTGCTGCTCGACGAGGTGGGAAAGCTGTTCGAGAGGATAATCTCAGACCGCCTCGTCGGGCACCTGTCTGGAAGGGGGCCGGATTTAGCGGACGGCCAGTTCGGCTTCCGAAGAGGGCGCTCCACGGTGGACGCCATCATGCGCGTGAGAGACCTCACGACGGGGACAGCGTTGGCCGGGAGGCGAGTCGTCGTGGCGGTGTCTCTGGACATCGCCAACGCCTTTAACTCGCTCCCCTGGAGCTGCATTTTGGAGGCACTCCGGTATCACCGGGTGCCTGCCTATCTCCGTCGTGTAGTCGAGGCTTACTTGACGGACAGATGCGTCATCTACCCCGGTCACCGGGGCGTGTGGAATCGGCGAGAGGTGTCGCGCGGTGTCCCACAGGGATCGGTCCTGGGACCTCTCCTGTGGAACATCGGGTACGATTGGGTGCTACGCACCGACCTCCCGAGCGGCGTCAGCATTGTCTGCTATGCTGACGACACGCTGGTGCTGGCGAACGGGAGGTCGCATCAGGCGGCGGCCGACCTGGTGTCACAAGCGGTTGCGACAGTCGTTGCAAGGATCCGGCAGTTGGGACTCGAGGTGGCGCTCCACAAGTCCGAGGCCATGTGCTTCTATGGCCGTCGGAGCGCGCCACCTCCAGGTGGGTCCCAAGTAACGGCAGGAGGAGTTACCATCGGCGTCGAGTCGGCGATGAAGTACCTGGGTCTCGTCCTCGACAGCCGATGGAACTTCACGGAGCATTTTCGTCGTTTGGCCCCTAAGTTGGAACGGTCTGGGGCCGCGCTCAAGCGGCTCCTTCCCAACCTCGGGGGGCCAAACGCCTCCTGCCGGAGGTTGTATATGGGGATTGTGCGATCCATGGCCCTCTACGGTGCCCCTGTGTGGGCGCCGGACTTGAAGCGGCGGCCGGCTCGTACGCTGGTCGCGTCCCAGAGGGTCATGGCTATACGAGTAATCCGCGGGTATCGCACGATCTCCGGGGAGGCGGCGAACCTCCTTGCCGGATCACCGCCGTGGGATCTAGAAGCGAAGGCGCTCGCGCGCGTCTACAGTTTGCGCGCAGACGCGCGTCGCCGGGGCGAAGATCCTCTGCCGCGCCAAATAAGTGCGTGGCGGAATGAGCTCCGGCGAGATCTCACGGCAGAGTGGAGACAACGACTGTCGCAACCGAGGGCCGGGCACGCTACCATAGCAGCGGTAAGACCCCTCTTTGAGGAGTGGCTTGAGAGACGCCACGGCGTCCTCACCTTCCGTCTGACGCAGGTGCTTACCGGGCACGGCAGCTTCGGTAGGTTCCTGTTTCGGATTCAGCGGGAGGAAACGCCCGAGTGTCGTCATTGTGAGGACCACCTAGAGGATACGGTGGAGCATACGGTAGCGGTATGCCCTGCCTGGGCTGAGCACCGCCGTATCCTCAGGGAAGTGATCGGCGGCGGCGACCTCTCGCGCCCGGCCTTAGTCGAGGCCATGGTGCGGAGTGAGAGGAACTGGGACGCCGTCTCCTCCTTTTGTGAAGCAGTCATGCTCGCAAAGAGAGAGGCGGCCCGCGTGAGGGAGCAATCCTCCTCCTCACGCCCCAGCAGCCGCAACTGGCGACACTACGGGCGTCGGGGATCGAGGGACGATCTCCGGCCACCGTAAGTACGGGCCTGCGGTCGGCGAGTAAGGGCAGCTCGCCGCCCGACCAGAACCAGGCCCGAGCGTACGGCGCGTAGCGTTCCGCGCGCGCCTCAAAGAGCCAATAGACCACCACAGACGGGGCCCTAAAGGGCTGATGTTCAGCCGGGGTTGCGGGGTAAGCGCAATGAGGTACCGCGACCTCGGCACAGAGCAGGAGAAGGAACAGGGGGGTTTTTAGTCAGTAAGAGTCTGACACTCCCTCCTGCCCGGCCCTGGGCGGGAGAAGTCATTTGATGATTTTCCCCTCACAAAAAAAAAAAAAAAAAAAAACACACACAAATTACCCATACCCGAAACAATAATTGATGGCTCACACAAAAGGTTATTCCATTCGTGCACAGCACTCAGTTGCCTAGCTAGCCACTACGCTGACCGTGCAGTCCGATATTATCTGATCATGATGGACTTCGTTGATTTAGTGCTAACTCAAATATGAAATCTATGTTCACATTAACAAGAGCTGTGTGTCACATTTAACAAGTGAAGCCAGTGTGACTTGGGGAGTGGAAAGAAAACTGAGTAAATTTCTGAGTACGGAGAACTGTTTTTGTAACCCTTTGAACGCCATGGGGGACACGTGTGGGTCATGCTAGCAAAGGATTTGCTTTTAATAGGTCTCCCTCGGCAGTCAAAGGCCTAAGGACATATTGAAATAGCAAGCAAAAGTCAGTTTGTAAATATAAAATAAAGTCATACCTTTAAACTTAAATACCAGTGGAGCATACCCATTAACCTCAGTTGTTTCTCTGCCGTTACAATTATCACCCATTTGTTATTGTTATTACAATTAATTATAATTAGGTAATAAGTACCAAGGCCAATCAATACTAGGACAAGATTGATAAAACACTCAATACTGATCTTAATCTCTTTCGAAGTTAAAACATATCTATAAATATAAGTACGTATGTTAAAATACGTTTATTAATGAACCACGTTAACAGCACAGATACAGATAATAAACTGCTAAGAAAGTGGATTTAATCGTCCTCAGTATCTGTTCTAAATATTTACACTAGAGTTGCATGTTCTTTACAAAGATCTTGATAAACAGACTTGTAAATACTGTGTTGTAAATATTTATGTATGTATGGAAAGGTAATAAAATACATCATAATGTTAGTTCTATATTTATGCCTACCTGATATCTTCAAAGAGAACATTTATAGAAAAAAATGCAGACTATTCACCATACTTTTCCTTGGCTGCTTAACCTGTACGCTGTACATGAAAACCCTCAAGAAAATCGTTCTTTCAAAAAATCTTTTTTATTAATGAATTGTTAGTTATTTAAGGCACTAGTTATATTCTAGTTCAGTATTAGAATTTAGAATTTATGTATGTACCGGGTAAGTTAGGGTAACTACCGCGGCCTCGGCGGCCTAAAGCAGAAGAAGCAACGGGGGGAGAGCGTTCAACAGTAAGAGTCTGACACTCCCTCTCGTCTCAATCTCGGCGAGACAAGTCATTGGATAATTTTCCCCCCCTTTACTAACCTATATTCGTTTTTCATTGATTTAGAAGTTTGGGTCAAAGTGATCCTGCATAGTCAAAGTAAATTATAAAATGTAAACAATTCCAGACAAATCAAAAAGTGTCTAAAATCCTAAGCTCGACTCACTAATCGCAATCGAAATCTCTGTCACAGTAGTATTTTTACATTTGTTACCATTCGCCCGATGAAGCACTTAAGACTTAATAAAATAAAGTATATTACATTCTTCGAAAGAGTTTCAATACCAGACTATAAATTCTTTTTACACAGATTAAACTAAGGTGCTCTGGATATCCTCAATTTATTTAATGGCATGGTAATGACTCATTATTCTGCTAGACAAAAGGATGAGTCGTTAAACAGGTCGGACAATAGACGCTCTTATTTTCTCATATATTTATTTCAAGTCAGCCCTATCTATTATTTTATTTACTGTGCGTTATAAAAAAGTAGGTTATGAGAATTGTGACGACACTAAATATTCTATTTCAAGGATAAGTTGCCAGGAATATACTTCACTAGCACCATCTTTTGATTATGAGAAGAAAATTTAGGACACTGCTACTTACTAATATATTAAGTGCAAAAAAAAAAAATATTTACTCAATCACCTCACAGGAACATAGTCTTTGATTGCAAACTTGGTTCGTTCGTTCAAATTTTCAGTTCTTTAGAAGGAGCAGTTAGGGTATTTTGTAGTTAGGGTCAAAAACCGCTTCGCAATAAGAGGAGATGACTGCCAATTCCTCTCGTTAAGCAGCTGGGCCTCAACTTAAGCAGGTCGCGAGAGCTCGAACCCGCCGATCACTTCCCTGGAGGATACGGCGGTGCTCCGACTGGATCCGAAACAGGAACCTTTCAAAACTAATCATTGGCCATTATTCAAACAAAAGCTAAGTCGCCAAGTGGTGGGTGAATAGCGCGCTGGTAGTACAGTATGGCTTTGGGCCCAGGAAGTTTTAATACATCCGCTATAGGACTTGGGACCTGAACCAACACGTTCGTTGCAAACGTAATTAAATGAAAATGACAACTAATGCTTTTCCAAGGCTTGCTTGCAAGGCTTTCCGGCTCTATGGCGACCTATCATGGTCACTGTACGTTGTTTTTTATTTGCTGTTAGTTTCTTACGTAACTAGTAGTGTCTGCAAGTTTCTGCATCAAGAATTTTATTACGTATATTTCAATAACTAGCTTTTGCCTGCGACTTTGTTCGCGCGCAATAGCGACTTCCTGCAGGTTTTTGTTTAAAAAACTATCCTATTGTTTGTGTTTCAAATTATGTCTGTACCAATTTTCACACAAATAGGTTCAGTAGTTTCGGCGTGACGAAAAGACAGACAGAGTTACTTTCGCATATATAACAATAGTTTGGATTGCTCAAATATACGTATTATGCTATGACGTTTTAAAAGTACCTATTTATGGTTTACTTGGAATAAATGATTTTAATTTTGATTAGCTCATATAATTATATGCATGTGTTTCGTATATCTTATATAAAAATTAAGTCTCTTTTTTCTTGCACCAACCAATCAAGACTCGACTGGTCGAAAATGCTTGAGGCATTGCGTCCGTATAGGTATTCAACCTGCATTTATTTTAACAAATAAATAAATAATTATCAATTGGATACATTATTCAGCTACATAGTCCACATTTTAATCTTAGACTGTATAAAAATATTTGCAAATTCAAACCAACTCCAGACATATTTTTGTAGTGATAAAGGAATTACAGTAAAATCTTTTAATCTTATCAGTCAGATAAAAAGTACAGGAAATTATTGCATTTCCCAATGTGACAGTTTTTCTTAGAAAAAGTGAGTGGACAAGTACAAATAGCCATTAATGTTATTTGGTACACAAGTAAGAAAGTAAAAAAAGTTTTCAGTACAGATATCGCACTTGCAAAATATGTAGCTATTATCTCTGTACTAATTTGATCTTAATTTTACCTCGGTTGAAAATCCAATTAATTTGATGTTTTTTTTATGTAATTGGTCGGCAAACGAGCAGACGGATTACCTGATGGTAAGCAATCAGCGACGCCCATGGACACCCGCAACGGAGGAGTTACGAGTGCGTTGCCGACCTTTTAGGGATTAGGGATTTGGAGATTAAGGGATTGAGGAGGGATTTGGGGTGGTTTGGGCCTCCGGTAAACTCACTAACACGGCGAAACAGAACGCTGTGGTTGTTTCAAGCCGGCCCATTCGTGCCGAAGCATGGCACTCCCACACTTAAACTAATTAAGTTTTATTACTAATCTAAAAGAGCTAGTATTCAAATGTACGGCCAAAATATCTATGGTAAATTGTTAAACACCAGAGATATAACAGATACTATCGGCTTAAAATTATGACAGATCTCAAGTTTTATTCTCTATCAAACATTTCAATGCAATTACTCATAATATTTGAAGATTTCAAAAATGACGAACGACAACAAGGTAGAATAAAGTAATCAAACTAGTATTAATTTAATTTTCGATGTTATTTATTTATCTAGTAAAATGTTTAAGAAATTATTAATATCTAATTGTGGATTTTGATATTTTGAAATAATAATTGAATTTATTTGACTTTTCGGAACAATTACAGTGTGGTGTGTGTCACACCTCGCCCTACATATAGTGTTAAATTAAGTTTTATTAGAAACTTTAAATAATGGTGCATAAGGTGTATAATAAAGCAATACGACTTTTTTATTTGACTCCATCTTCGTCATCATCTCTGATATTCGAAAGCAAATAAAATTAAATACAATTATATTGTAATCAATATTTAAAACACATAGATATGTGATAAGCTACTGTCATGTGACTAACAGTCGTTGACCGAGTTTGTTTAGTGCGATGTCGATTAATATCACTTGATGGCTATCTAAATACGTAGTACGTACTCGTTGACAAGCCGGCTCTAGTGTGCATTTTTATTATAATTGGACATGATATGTCTACACATACTTGCAAACCTATAAGTGCCTTACTGCTAAGCAAAGGCCTCTTTTCACATGGAGAATCTATACATTAATCACCAGGCCTCTTCAAAGCGGATTGGCGTTAAAATTATCCTTCACTTCATTTGTCATTGGTGTCTATATAAACTTAAAAAATAAAATGTCATATTTAACTCTTAAAAAAACATTTGGATATACGATAGCTAAGAACGAGACATATTAAGTATGATTGACCTATTTTTATTAAGGACAATATGTATTTAACAAGCCTTCTTCATATATTGATTGTGTTAATACTGAAAAACTCGATGAATGATGATGATGAAAATCCTTTGGTTAAATACTAGTGTTACGCTGTTCTCACATAATGGAACTATCTAAATTATGTAACAATGCATTGTAAAAAGTGATTAAAAAAGAGTAACCATGGAGTTTTTTGCTCGTTCTTCTCCATGGGAGTCTACACTTTGGAACGAGCAAATAGGTTCACTAGAGGACAGACGGACAGATTGACACATATAAAGTTAAACCATAAGATATCTTTTTTTGCTTTACGTTCAAAAGTGCCTGTTGTGGTCTACTTGAAATAAAGAATTTGATTTTGATTTGAATGTTTTCAGTAGACTCCTAAAATTGAACAGGCTCGATTGCATCCACTTGAGTAACATGGTAATCTTGACATCATAATGTGACATGATATTAAAAATTATAGCATACAAGTGGACGCTGATAAGGTGTTTTTACAGCATGTGCAATATTGATAACAAAAAATACGATAAGTTTAGGCTAACTAAAATGTGCCTAACATGATTCTTAGGTATGATAAAGAATTTTATATTGTTTGATTTTTTTATTTTTTTTATTAGTAACAGCTACCATTACGTATCAGCCTAGACTTATTTAATCGGACAATAGTTTACTAGCTTCTTGCCCGCGACTTCTTCCTAAAACCTTAATTAATTATACACTTAACGATAAGCCGATCTTTCGATTATACATATCAATTGGAAGAAAGTACCAAGGCATCAGCCTTGAGCAAGAGAAAGAACGGGGTGGTTTTTAGTCTTGAAGAGACATTCCTATTTCGCTCTATCAAGACGAGAGATGTCATTTAACGATTGTAACCCCTTAAAAAAAACCTTCCTCTTAAATCATTATATCTATTAAAAAACCGCATCAAAATCTGTCACGTAGTTTAAAATATGTAAGAATACATAAGAACAAATAGCGGGAAGCGTTTTTGTTTTCAATTATGTTGAGATACATGAATAAATAAAACTGACTGTGACATCAATATAATTCTGTTTCATATTTGAGATAAAACGGAATTTTACTTGCGAAACCTAAAGAATACCAGTTATTATAATAGTTAAACAATAACTTAAAATAATTAATAATTAATAGAAAATGTTCTCCGTCATTCTTACAATAATCAAATGATAATATTCCATAGCTTCCTGTCTCAAAAGACTAAATTCTAAGTAAATTTTCGCCTCAAAAGACCAATTTAAATATAAGCGAAGTTTCTTTCTATGTATATTTAAATCATTTCCCGGGGGCGTCGTAAGTGAGCGGGGTTGTATGAAGTAGGTTAACTCGAGTATCACTACCTTGTATGATGTTGCCCCGATAACACAATATCCAGTTTCTCCTGGGATCTTGTTGATCTAATGTCTAAAAGGTAATAAATGTTTGGTTTAGTAATTACACCTGGATTTATCCCAAAACTATACCAGTTTCAGCAACCCTATTAAAAAAAAAGTAGTACGCAAATAAAATACAAAAGTAACAAACTCTTTGAATATGCTATGTTGCTTTTCACATCTGATGCATTTTTCTCAAAATCGATATTGACCACTATCGATTTCCCGAAAACCAAATGTTCGAACCCTAGTCGGGGAAGTTCAACTCGAGTGAGTGCGATTGTATAACCTCCGAATAATACTCGGTTTTGCGTTGCTGGCGTTTGTAAAAAAAAACACTCAAAAAACAAAGCAGTATAAAAATAAAACAACAAAAAAGTAAAACATTTTATGGCATCCTATTTTCGTCCTCGAGCAACAAATTAATTAATCTGCAAGGTTCCTCGTAATCCAAGAGCTTCTCATTTAGACTATTAACCAACAATACTTAATAGGCTAAATGAGTGACTCGTGTTAATGGGCTTACAATAGCTTTGGTGGGCAAAAAGTAATGGCCGCCGTGACCTCAAAGGGGCTGAATGTCCAAATAGCGTTAGTTAAGGGCTACTGTAATCCTCCGGCATAATAGGTAAGGTCAGTGAAATTTCTGATAAGAGAGAAGTTCGACGCACACTGAATACTAATGTTATCCGCTGCCAAATTGATTTATATCTGCACGAAGTCGCCTTGTGTATTTTCACAATATTCTGCGCGGATGTGTGCCGTGTGGGGGAAATAAAATGGACGGCAGGCGCATGCCCAATTTTAAGGCGTGTTACTTGAATATGTAGGTAAAACTTTTTACCTTTAAATGACTTTGGTTTATTTATTATAATACTCTTTGTTATTCTAACTTCACAAGAATATTGTACGAAAACGTATTTTTATTATAACAATTTTTCTTCTAATGTTTTGGTAACTTTTTATGGTTTACAATAAAACGGAGATTATAGATATTATTGTCAAGGTAATTTACTTGCAATTAAACAAAATTGCTTTCTATATCAATAGAAATGTCTAAGTTGTATTGATATCTCTCAAAATTCAGCCGGGGTTGCGGGATGCAGCCGGGGTTGCGGGGTAAGCGCAATGAGGCATCGCGACTTCGGCCTAGAGCAGGAGAAGGAACAGGGAGGTTTTAAGTAAGTAAGAGTCTGACTCTACCTCCCGCCCAACTCTGGGCGGGATAAGTCATTTGATGACTTTCCCCTCACAAAAAAACTCTCAAAATTAACGTATAAACAAATAAATAACATGAAAAACAGCGTCAAATACAAAAAGATGAAAGTTAAACATTTGAATGTCGGTGACGCAGACATTAATAGCGATATCAAATTTAATATTAAAAAAAGATTTGAAAATAATATCAGTCTCGTCGAATCAACTTCGAATTTCAAAATTAAAATCACGTAAAGTTAATATATCGGGGCGAATGACACGTACATATGTATAAGTCTACCTAAGACATGTAAGTCTATGTTCACGTTCGGTTGTAGTAATCGCTATTTGCTTTGTTCCGTTTGTGACTTGAAGGGAAAAGGGTAAAAATATGATCAGAATGTACTTTTTGTTTGAAAGTTACTTCTTTGTAATAGAGATCAAATAACTAGCCTGAGGGATGGTAAATAATCTTAAATGACATAAGTTATAATAGTTTTCTTATGACAAAGTTATATGTTTTGGCTGTCTTGCGAGGACTTGTCTGCTCGACTGTAGATCAAAGGGACTGTCAATGGTATATAAAATGAAATTGAATTTTGCGTGACGTTTCGACAGATTCTTACTCTTGTATCTATGATCAACGTGGTGGAAATTTAAGGCAAAAAAGGTGGATTTTCGCATCTGGCTTTGAAGGATCGTCTTTTAATGTCGATCCGGGCTGTCGTGTCGAGTAAGACTGATGGACTAAGGATATATAGTATATCTAATTAGTGTGTTAAAGAGGACTTGAGAAAACCGAATGCCTTACTGTTTAGTAATTTCCAACGCTTGACCATTCTAAGGTTACTTGGCAGATATTTTTATGGTCGATAATTGGTAACGTATGGGTACATAATCATTTTACAGATGCCAGCAGCAGGATAATCTACTACATCTGTTTTTTTTATTAGATATTCAACTTTATTACTTAGTAATAAAGTCTAATAAAGTATTCAGTAGGTTGAGGTGTTATTTACTGAAATTATGTTGTTGGCGTCTTTTGGGAAAGACCAGGAGAATGATGAGACCCTAAGCAAATTCCTTGCGAACATGGTAATAAAAGTCTAAATAAATTTTTTGGGGTTTATTTAGCGTCATATACAACACACGTAATCCTAGTGCGCGGCCTTCGTTAATTATTTCGTTGCGTTAATTACATTCCATTCCCCTGAGAAGTCAACGAACGTCATCTGATACCATATTTATGACATACGTAATTATAGACTTTCGCCGAGTAATTCAGTCCATGTTGTCATTGAAAAAAAACATAAACTAATTATTTTAACGTGGATACAGTTGCGATATTCATAATCTGTAGGTATTTTGTAATTGAATGTTGGAACATTTAATGTATATGATAATAATAATTAAATTAAAGTTAATCGCTTTAGATTTCGATTGTAATGAATTAATTCCATTCTATATTAATTCAGAGATTATAATTATGATAGAATATATCTAATATATTTACGTGATGCTTACAAAAGACAGTAGTCATCACAATTTTTTTTTTGTTCTATATCTTGTTTTATATAAAAGAAAGTCGTGTTAGTAAATTATTAATAACTAGAGAACGGCTGTGTCTATTGGGCTGAAATTTGGTACGGAGGTAGCTAAGAACTGGGAGAAGGACATAGGATAAGATAGGGTAGAGCAGGTAGGGTAAGATCAGTATGGTAGGTAGCGTAGAAAACGGAATGATAGTAAGCGTAGGAAGAGTAGGTAGGGTAGGTCAGATAGGGTAGGTAGTGTAAGGTAGGTAGAGTAACGTAGATAGAGTAGGGTAGGATCAAAGTAGGGTATGTAGATTAGGGTAGGTAGAGTTGGGTAGGTAAAAATGACTGTTACTAATTAGCAAGTGTGCAGGTATAATTAATGACATACAAACAAATATAATCTAGTACTCGTCAAGTGTTTAGCGTTGGATATTGAAGGTTTCTATTAGTTTGAAGTTATTTATCCTTTTGACTGATAGCTAGATATCTTAAGAGAATCAATAACTCGAAGGTAATATAAGAGATGGATGCAATAAAGACAATGAAGTTTAATTACAGTTGTGCAACATGACAGGTTTGGTTGTATTAGCGTTGTTTTTCGCCACCGCTGCAGGTATTTTAATAATGTTTTATTCTGAACCTTGCTTTAATCTTTTTTGTGGTTTTCATAAACAGCTGACTATATTTTAGTTAAAAATGGCGTATTTTCATCCAGCCACTGCCAGCCATCAGTCCACCTAGCTGGAAGTCCCTACACATTACTTGTGCCTAAATGTGGTCTTAACTTCAGAATACATCATCACCCATCTATCTCATCGATTCTTCGACAAATGTGACCTGCAAATTGCCACTTCAGTTTGGTAAAAATTAAAATGTTTGTGGAGGATAAAATGACTAAAACACTAGTCATCATTCGTATATCCAATGGATTTTTGATGACCTTACGCATATTGTAACTACCACTTACTGAAAGGAAAGTAATGTTTCATATTTAAAATTTTCAGGTGCTAAGACGCCTTATAAAAATATAATTGTAATCACACTGACAGTAATACTCAAAACGTTTACTCTTATAAATAAATTAAAAAAAAAAAACTATAAATACGCTTGTAACCATATTACGTCCTCATTAGAAATGGGCATATCTAATGAGTGCAAACTCGATGTGTTTGCTGGGTAGTCAAAGGTTGATTAGTTTTGTCGGCAACCTTTCAATTCTATCGTTAGACCAGGCGCCCGAGTCTACTATTTTCAAAGTGTTGTCATTCCTACACGATTCCATTGTCATTTTGCTAAAAGTTCGTAATCTGTTAATTCAAAATGGCTATTCATTGGCGTTCGGCGATGTCGTAATAGCTTTATCGTAACGAATTATAAACAATAACTGCACATTAATATTCTAAACGTAAATTATTGAATAAAGGAACTGTTCTTTTTTTATTAATTTACCGCATTATGTCAAATATTTATTTGTCATTATGTACGAGATTAACGTTCTAAAGAATTATTTCAATGAAGTGGCATTGGAAAGTCATAATGACGCTATTGTGTTAGTAGATTACCAAACTTGTCAAAATCAACAATTTTGAAACCAATGATCTACTATTCTGACACTATTGTAATAGCAGACTCGAGGCCCAGGTTAATCGTACCATTATATTGCGTGGACATTTAATTTAAAT
Source organism: Spodoptera exigua (assembly GCA_902829305.4). Lineage (NCBI taxonomy): Eukaryota > Metazoa > Arthropoda > Insecta > Lepidoptera > Noctuidae > Spodoptera > Spodoptera exigua. Next base: position 12,649,601 of record LR824603.2, read on the forward strand.
AGTATAACGCCAAATTTTAATATAAAAGAATTAAATATTTTTGTAATTTCTATAAAAGGTCTATTAAATAAAATCGTTTTAAAAATAGAGATAAGCTATTACCTGTATAATGTAAGATTGTGAAGTAAAATGCTTACAATGAGTAAACATAAAGGATAAAGGTAGACGAATACAATGGGGTGTTTTTAAGCAAAATTTCTAAGGAAACGATAAAGGAAAATGGGTTAATGTGCCGTTTTGTGGACGAACCACTAACCCCTTTTTCCTGTCCCTTTTTTTATATAAAGCATCATTTACATCTTTTATAAGCTGGGTTGTGTTGTGATTGCCTCCTCGGCTTATGCACACGTGTTCTTTGGTTCAAATTCGATTAGTATTAGTAAAGTGTCATTCAAAATTTATATTTAAAATTACATAGTAGACAATTTTGAATTTGTACTGTTTTTCTTTAGGTATAGACTCGATAATTAGTTGAGATACATCTATAATATAAAAATCAATCGCCAAATGTGTTGGTAAGAGCATAACTCAAAAACGCCTGGACCAATTTTGCCAAACCTTTTGTTTTGTATTTATTATTGTCAGGAGAAGGGTTTTATGAAAGAAAAAATTTGAAAAGTAGAGGGAAAAATTGGGGAAAAGGGACCCTTTCTTTGTTAGCGAGATAGTTAGACCCGTGCGAAGCGGGGGTGGGCCGCTAGTTTGTAATAAGTGCACATTTCGTTCTACAATTTTGAATTATACCTTTATTATGACTGAGACCAAATCCATGACCGAGTGATCATGAGTTATCAGACACAGTTTGGATCCCACTAGAGCTGATATACAAGCGAGGGTGCAAGTGCAAGGGCAATCATGTACCACAGCCTACTCATAGCAGGAGAAGGAACGCGGTGGTTTTTTTAGCCAATAAACATTTTATGCTCTCTGTCGTACACAGACATAGGAGTGGGAATTGTAACATGATCAATTCGTTCAAAAAAAAAAAACAAATAGAATAAAAGTAATACGAAAAGAAATCCTTGAATTGATCTTTTAGCCAAGGTACCACCTTAACTAAAACGTAAATCTGTGAGAGTATTGTGAAATTTCAGGAGTGCGTCTACTTGAACGATTGAACGATATCTCAGTGATAACCACTTACGAATAGTCTTAGCAACATATGAATACTTTGTATAAAGATATGTCAGAATTCTCGTAAGCAGATCTATATTAGGACGGTTGACGCTTTTATCTGTGGTATAAGAGACACTTTTGTCTGGGAAATAAGATATAATGATTCTGCCCGCCCTGGCTGAAGCGAGTGAAAGGGAGAGTAAGAATCATACCAACAAAAAACTATTGTCGTTTTTTCGTACATCATTAGGTAAAATCATTCTTCTTGAAAAAAATCTGATATCGCACTAAAAACTGACATATAACTACATATTTAACTTGTATTTAATACACGATTTAATATAAGACGACTTGTATTTGATATCAACCAGAATTTCAAAAACTTTACGGTCATCAGGAATTAAAGTTATTGTTTCGTCATGAACATAAATACATACATAACTGCTGCAGGATATTCAGTGAACTTCAGAAACCTTGAAAATCTTAGGTACCTGTAACAAAAGAAAACTCGGTATTAAAGTGAGCTCAAAAGGCTAATAAAAGTTATAAAAATTGTAGCCGCGAGAAATGTTTATAAAATATTTTTTATTAACCATAAACAATAATCTTCATTACATTCGCCTTTTATGTAGGAACGTAAAAGTTTATAATAGCAAAGAGATTTAATTAACACTTAAAGAAAATCCTAAAATTTCAAGTATGAGAAGTGGGTTAATGTTGGATATGATGTGCGCACTAACATTATATTATCTTGGTTCCTGTAACTTTTTTATTTGACATGTCGCTCAACGGGCACCGCGGTAACCTGATGGTAAGCAAACGGCGCCGCCTAGGATCAACCGAAACACCAGAATAGAGTTCGTTGCTGGAATTTTGGAGATTAGGGTTTCGGAGATTTAGGATGGAACGAACGAAGGAAGGATTGACTAACTTGGGTTGAAAAGCGAACAAAGTTTAAATTCTAACACATCTTCATTATAAGTGACAACGCTGCTACTGATCGCAATGGCACAGAACGGACGACGACAATGGCAGCACGAAAGCCACTCACACATTTCATTTCATCCATGGCACTGGCTCGGTCCGGCTACCAACATAACTGTTAGTCATCTTCCTAAACCAATTTTCTGTCCAGTAGTAAATTCTATTTAACATTAACAAATCACAGATATCTGTACTATAATATATAAAATCCAAATTCAAGAGTTGGTATAATAGAGAACTTTAATGAAAAGACCAGCTCTTCCGAATAGTCGATCTTTCAGCCGTTTCTGTGCCCAAAAGCACAGTTGACAGTCTGACCATAAACAAACCACGTACTGCATTAATTTGCCATTATAAAAAGGTAATGTTAATATAATACGTTTTTTTTTCTGTTTTAGCTGTTCCTGCTAATCCTATGAGAATTGTAGGCGGAAATTTGACTACAATTGAGCAGTACCCAACTATCGCTTCGTTGCTTTATTCTTTCTTCGGAACAAGCTTCAGCCAGTCCTGTGGTGGATCTATTCTTAACAAGAGATCTATCCTCACCGCTGCCCATTGTCCTTAGTGAGTATACCCTATTTATAGTTATAATAGATTTAGTTATTGTTATTTAAAGATTAAGTTGTATACACAAATCCTACCACATTTACTTACTCATATTTACCCAACTTTAGAATTTCACTTGTAACATGGCATCATAAAATCTGCCTATGAAAAGGTCACTGGGCGAGGTCTATGTTTTTCAATGTTCCTCGTACGATAATGATGAAGAAAGAGAAACATTCGATTTGGTAGGTTAGTCAGTCAATATATTTAACACAACCAAAATTTTTTATAGTGGAGATACAAAATTAAATTGGCGTGTTCGAGTTGGCTCTTCTTTCGCCAATAGTGGCGGGATTGTACACACGGTTTCGGCCATTTTCGTCCATCCCAACTTCAACCAGCGCATTATTGACAATGACGTGGCAATCCTACGAACTACTAACTTCATTGAGTACGGAAATGCAGTACAACCTGCGTCAATAGCTGGGTCCTTTTATAACCTACCTGATAATGCAGTCGTGTGGGCAGCTGGATGGGGCACTACCTCTGTGAGTTAAAAAAAATACTTTTAATTTGCTAACGATTTATTAAGACGTGATTTTTTACGCTAGATGGCATTTTGCTTTATTATTTCTTAAAGGGGCTGAAATTAATTTATTCGACAAATCTATCTCACACTACTTTAAAAAGAATTACCAGGCGTTTGCGTGCCCCTAATAGTCAATTATTTGTTTGGCATAAATTCAAATGTTGGTCGATGATGGGATTTTTCAAAAAAAAATCTATTTCGAATTTAGAACCTCCTCTGGTTTTGTAAGTCTGTACTTAACCAGGAATGTAAGTACATCTATTGAAGATATTTAACAATCCATCGATTGAATTGAGTGATTTAAATTTTCCAGTCTGGTGGTTTTCCTTCCGAGCAACTACGACATGTACAGCTGTGGACAGTAAACCAAGGATTATGCAAATCTCGATATGCGATCCGAAACTTGAACATTACTGACAACATGTTATGCTCCGGGTGGCTCAACGTTGGTGGTCGTGACCAGTGCCAGGGTGACTCTGGCAGCCCTCTCTACCACAATGGCGTCGTTGTTGGTGTCTGTTCGTGGGGCGTTGGCTGTGCTTCAGCTCAGTATCCAGGAGTTAATTCAAGAGTGTCTCGATTCACAAACTGGATTCAAACTCAAGCGAAAATTTAAAATTTCAATACAAATTGTTTGATAAAATGATGTATCTATTGATCAAATAAAAGATTTGATATTTTGTTTTACTTTATATTTACCTGGTAAACTATAACAATGATTGGCTACATACATAGATTATAGTATAGCAAAATTACACAAACTTGTAATGAATAAATATTTTCCACAGATTAAAAAAAATCAGGCGTTGTAAATTTTAGGTGCGTAGCAAAAAAAAACAAAGTCTAGAACGACCTTCTATTTGGAGGCTTTTTCTCTATTGTGACATGTTAAGTTTACGAAGATTAATGTGGGCATCGAAAAAGGTCTGCCATTTGGTAGTACATAAGTTATTTGGTCCCTCTGAGTTGAATTATTCGCAATCGACGCTTTAATTTGTCAAAGTAAACCGTTACTTATTGAGTAGAAGATAATTTATTACGGATATATCTCTTAGTCTTCGTAGAGTCAGTTAGTTCATTCATTTGTTTTTAAATCTGAAGTCAGAACTTAAAAAATCGAAATTATCATTCTTGCAAATGAGTATGCAGTTTTTGTCAGGCGTATGTTTACTTATAAATTATGAGTTTCTTTTTAAATAATATCAGCCAGTTATTTTCTTCTCAATCGTCATCACTGTTATTGTCATCATCAGCCTAAAAGTGTTCAATGTGAGCCTCTTCCCAAACAGAGTTTTGATATTACATTTTTGTTGTACGACGTTTGCACAAGGGGGTTGATAATTTTAGACAAGGTTCCCTTAGAATGGACCATTTAGACTCACAAATAATAATCTTTCAAAGTACATAATGTATAACTCGAAAAAGTTACATTGTAACTTGTCAGACTTGTATTAAAAACGGAAGTTTTAAATATTCCGTACTCAAAATATCGTACTTAAGCTGTTCTAAATACCTTTTTAATTTAAAAATATGTGTAGATAGAAAGTAATAAATAACATTGATCTCCAATTAAGTTAAATTTAATTTCAATGTCATAGATTCGAATGGTTTTCTTATCTCCGTTTACTTACCTACAATAAATGTTTAGAGCGCCTTGTATAATTTATCGTCTACCAATGAAGTAATAATAAAATAATGAAGAAAAAACTTAATAATTGGTTTAGTATGATTCTAGCTTCCACTTGGCTTCTCCCGCTTGGTATGTTGATAAAAAGCGGCCTATGTGTTTATCTAGGGTATAGCCTATCTCGAAACCAAATTTCAACAAAATAGTTTTAGCCGTTTTTGTGTGAAGGTTAACAAATATACATCCATGCACTCTCAAAACTTGCACTTTTATAATATTAGCAGGAAATTGTAATTTTCTCTTTATTTTTAAACAATTAGGTCAAACATCGTCTGACTAAGGTCGAATAAATAGTTTATCTACAATGATAAACTGAAAATAAAACCGATGGGTTCAGAATATTTTGTAACCATTTGAGAAGGTTAGATATGGATGGACAATTAACTTCAATAGTATTAATTATCTCTATTTTTATCTCTTAACTTTAAAGGTTAAATTGTACCAGGTGTTAGATTTTCTATAAATACGAGTTTATTTATAAATTTATTTAGAAGGTTGGTGGACGAAGAATCACGATGCGTGTTTTTATTGCTCTCTTGGGCTGTATAGCTGCTGTTACAGGTATGTTCTACTCTCTGATAGTTTGAGTCATGATTATCATCAGCACTTTTGGACATAAGCTTTTGATTTTGTTTCGGAGTTTGTTCCCAAAGTTAAGAGTATTAATTAGCAAAAGCCGGCTTCATCTAAGTAAGATTATTTTGATATTGACTTGTGAGAGAGAGAGTTTGCAAGTTTGGGAGAACCATGCTTCGGTACGAATGGGTGGGACCAGACTGATGCAAAGGCCTCGCAGAAAATTAGCGTAAAACAATCACATCATTGAGTTTCGCCGTGTGAGTGAGGTTACCAGAGGGTTAATCCTTCTTTCCCTCCCAATCCTTAAATCTCTAAAACCATAATGCCCAAAACGCTGGTAATGCACTCATCAGCACCAACTCCTCTGGTGTCCTTGGGCGGCACTGCAGGCTTACAGTCAATGCGCCTGATCGTTTGATGTCCTATCATAAAAAAGTGAAGAGAGTTTATCATCTTCAGATCGTTTACGTTAACTGCTGGAGATAGGCATCTCCATTTGCACGTAACTGCGCTTAATCTACAGCTATACGCCTTCAAATACTGCCAGCTACCTACCTTTTGGATACGATCACTCCACCAGGCTGGCGCCTTACACAATGTTTGATCTGGGGTTTTACTACAGAAATTGTCTTTTCCAATAGTTATCGGCTCTTTGACAAATGTGGCCTGTCCACTGCTGCTTTAGTACACTGATAAAGTCAGTTCTCTGTCTAATCACCTAGTTGTGAGTTCGATCCTTTAGAGAAACGTCGAGCAACAATTATCTTCATAGCTCATTGCGAGACTTAAAATTTGGTGAATCAATTGTAATGTCGAGTTTCCATCTCGTATATTATCGTTACTGGTAGGAATGATTGGAAGCAGTCGTTGAAAACTTTTGTGTTTAGGTTTACCGTAAACGTAACATTCTGCGATCGTTCTCTCGAAGAGGTTTCTACCAAACTTGTTGGTTGTTACACACACAAAAGCGTTTACTATTGTTGCATTTTATTTTTGTAACTTTTTTTAATGGTGCGTCTTTTTCTCTTTATCTTATATCTACGGTGCTTTGTAAAAATATTTTTCTTTCCAAAAATTAAAGTATTTCTTTAGATAAAAAAATATTTTAATATCATTTCATTCGTTACTTTACTGCCTTGACAAATTCAAATAGCAACATGTTCTACTTGTACTTTTTTGAGCACTTCGCGATTAGGGTTTTGAAATATTGTAATTAATATGGTACTTATTTAAAAATATTGCAAAGTTCAAGATTGAAAAGCTTGACTTGACGCAAAATTCAGAATCTTGTTTGGTATATATATCTATTTATTTGTGAACTCATACTACATAATAAAACTTTGTGTGAAGCCCATCCCTATTTCCAATACTATTATAAGGGCCATGAATAAGATAGTTTTCGTTTACAATATGGCAACCAATAACGCCAAGAAGTATCGAATAAAGTTCTGAGTAAAGTTCTGCTTATCCCTTTTTCATATTCAAATAAGCGTTGACTCGGTTCTATACATGTGTATTCTCGCATAAAGAGGTTACGTTTCTAGGCCTTATTTTGTAAGAAATAACTTTATTTTTGAATCTTTTACCATCCGTTTGATTTTAAGTCGCATTGGTGAAAAATAATGCTATTGAGTTCTTCTTAATCTTGAGAGATAAAGGGGTCGGAAATAACGGTAATCATATATATCAATAGAAATTTTAAATTTAGAATTTGTAATTCATACAAGTAGGTATAATATGATTTTAAAGATACGCCTGATGCTTCTTGGTTTTTTATGAACTTAAGATGTGAAATAGTAAAAAGCAAACGTTCTATAGGTACTTGATTTCTAGGGAATACCAACCAATTTGGGCGTTATCAGGTAGTAGATGTAATGTCAAATACTCAGTATAACACAATGACTATTAAAATTTGTGTGTTTTTAATTAGTTTTTTGTTTTTCTCCTTGAATTTTCGCAAAGAAATGGGCGTGGTATTTTTAATACTGCAGCCTCAAGTACCAATTAGATTGAGGGCCTCAAGAGGGGATCAAACAAGTGCAGACTACCGTGATTGAGTGGCTCGACTAATATTAAAATCTTGTTGGTTTAGCTAGAAGAGAAAGAAAATTAGGTAGGTTATAAAATATTAATCTTTTTTTGAAGATTTACTTAAATGTTGTAATTAGAATATGATTAGAAAATTTCGTGAAAAATAAAGCAATTAAAGATGTGATAGGTCGATTGAGACCACCCTTTTGTGCAGACGTACCTATGAAGTAATTCCCTAAGATACCCTCTACGGTCTCCCACACTCGTATATACATGCTTATCGAATGAGTGTGGAAAATCAATGTATGTGTTTTTTTTTAGTAACATAAAATTAACACCTTTACTTCTATTCATTTCTTCGATCATCTAGACTTTGTCTAGGAAGCAGATCGCACCAATCTTTATCAAAACTATACGTTCGTAACTTAATCTCGGTTTTATGTGAAAAGTGTATTTACAAAATAAATTATAGGTAATAAAATAATCAGATATACAGCCCTGTCCTAAAAATAAGTCACTCAGTAACCATCAAATAAAAATCCAATGTTATTACAGCCCTATAATTTTACGACACCAAGGTAATAATAGGATAAGGATAAATACAGTAGCCAATGTCGATAAGATTACTTTTACATACATATGTATGTATTATTATATATTTATCAGTATGTTGTGTAATGGATTTTAAGGCCGTTTTTATGATTGGAAAGATAATTCAATTTTTAAACAAGAACTTAAGCTGTTTGCTATAATTTAGATGCCAGGCGATGCAAAGATGCAAAGATCGAGAGATGATCTCCGGCCACCGTAAGAGCGGGTCTGCGGACGGCGAGTAAGGGTAGCTCGCCGCCCGGCCAGAACCAGACCCGAGCGTACGGCGCGTAGCTTTACGCGCGCCCCTTAAAGAGCCAATAGACCACCACAGATGGGGCCCAATAGGGCTGATGTTCAGCCGGGGTTGCGGGGTAAGCGCAATGAGGCACCGGAACCTCGGCCCACAGCAGAAGAAGGAAACGGTTTTTCGTCAGTAAGAGTTTGACACTCTCCCTCGCTTTACCCTGGGCGGGAGAAGTCATTAGATGACTGACAAAAAAAAGGCGATGCAAAGATTTATTAGTCAAGTTAAAAAGCCGTTTCATAAATCAGCTAGGCTTTTGATTGCGACGGCCATTCAATTTCTGTTTTGTTTACAATTCTAACCTAACCTAACTTATCACTCTAGTACAAAATCGGTTGTCATGACAATCCCTTCACTCTTCAACTTACAGCCTGATTGAGGAATTTAGCCATTCAACCAAACGACTAGTCATTCAGGCCGATATGGTTAAGAACCGGGATTGTCTAAAGGACATCCGCAACACCAGAGGACTTATTAGTAGTTGCCGATTTTTTAAGTGGTTACGATTTTGGGAATTGGGAGATTTTGGGATTGGGACTCCGGTAACTTCAGTCTTATGGCGAACCACATAGAAAGAGTTGTTCCGTGTCGGTTTTCTGTCACTCAGATCGAGCAGGCCCATTCGTACCGAAACATGGCTATCCGACCCTTATTCAGGTACTGTTAGTTTTTAAATTGTAACGGATTTTTTACTGTCACACATAATTATTAGGATGGTACAGAAATTAATTTTATTAATGTTTATGTAATTGTTTTTGTTAAGCGGTCCCAGCATTCCCGCAGCGAATTGTGGGCGGCTCATTGACCACCGTCGACCAGTACCCTACCATCGTGTCTCTTCTGTTCTCATGGAGTGCTACCAGCTTCTTCCAAAATTGTGGTGGTACCATCATCACCAACAGAGCTATTCTGACCGCTGCCCATTGCCCATTGTAAGTTTTATAGAATTTTGAAGTATTTGTATGACAAGAATCAAATAATGTATGCCTCACGGATTTCTAGATTATACTTCTGAAGAAATAGTCTTTGTTAGAGATATTTTAATTTCAAATTTAATATTTTACGGGTCAAAGCTCAAAGATCAGGAAGAATTTTAAACAAACAGGAAGAATTTTAGTCAGCAAAAGCATAACCAGTGTAAAGTGGGCGTACTTTTTCTTCCAAAGCATAATATCATTCAGTGTTTAATAAAGTCAACATGTCATTGAAAATAAATCTGGAATATTCTTTGCAGCCGTGATTCCGCCTTAAGCTGGCGTGTTCGTGCTGGATCTTCTTATGCTAACAGTGGCGGTACAGTCTACGCTTTAGACTCTATCATCATCAACCCTAACTACAACACATGGTCCATGGATTTCGATGTGGCTATCATGCGCACCAGTCAAGTAATCTCCTTTAATAGTGTAGTCAAGGCTGCTTCCGTCGCCGGTCCTAACTATAACCTCGCTGACAATCAGGTTGTTTGGGCTGCTGGTTGGGGAACCACTTCTGTAAGTATCGGTTTGATTAACAATTTTCATTTGAACAAAATTTCTTTGTATAAATCTTATTTCTTTGTTAGTAAAATTAGATACCATTCATGAGAATTCTGGTTCTGTTGCTAGAACTAGCGAAGAGTCAGAACTTCGTAACATATATTTATTTTTATGTATAGTTAATATCTATCTAACAATCAGCAACAATCTATATCATCATTGTCAGTGATGTTTTTCTAATCCTTTTTTTTTTGTTAAAAAAACTTTGCCCCGCTTTAGCATTTTCTCCTGTGTTGTGGGTGCGTTTACAAACATACAATGTCACATATACACATGACACCCAGACCCGAAACAACAATTTGTGGATCACACAAAGTGTTGTTCCGTGCGGGAATCGAACCCGCGACACGTTATCCTACTAAAATTTGGGAGAATGTACGGATGTACGTTTACCACGTTTGTTATTCTTTCGCGTACTTATCATGGATTGGTTTTTAAATTTGGTATGTACATAGATCGGCTACGTTTTATCCGCAAAGCGAGCAAAGTCGAGGGTGGAAGCCAGTAAAACACAAAAAGAAGGATTAAATTATTTTTTTCGGTTTTGCAGTCTGGTGGCCCTGCATCCGAACAACTTCGCCACGTCCAGATTTGGACTGTGAACCAAATAGCTTGCCGCGATCGCTATGCCGCAGGTGGTGCTACCATCACCGACAACATGTTGTGCTCTGGAGTTCTAGACGTTGGCGGTCGCGACCAGTGTCAGGGTGACTCTGGTGGTCCTCTCTACCACAATGGCATCGTTGTTGGTGTTTGTTCCTGGGGCTTTGGTTGTGCACAACCACAGTATCCTGGCGTCAACGCTCGTGTCTCTCGCTTCAGTTCATGGATCCAGGCTAACGCTTAAAAAGTTAATTAAATAGATTTTTTTACATTTATTGTTTTATTGAATTGAGATCGTGTTTGGAAAATATTTGATAAAATTGAAAAGTCAGTTGAGATATTCATGAACGTAGAAGTATGAACGATGAATATATTACTGGTCTCAATTATTGCTCAAAATTTAAATCAAAACTTGATTTAAATTTTGATAATTCTTTGAGTTTTCTTTGTTTATTATACACAAAAAAAGATTAAAATCTTAAATAAGCTATTTTTTAATTTTCTCGATGGAAATCACTTTCTAAGCGAACAAATATTGGATAGCAGCTGTACATTTTTAGCACACATTTTAAAATATTTTTTTACTAAAATTAGGTATAATTAGAAAGGTACTGGTAACTGGTAATGAAATAAAATACGATATCACCCGCAATGAGGCTGAACAAGTTAGTAACTAAGTCTCTGAATCATTTATTTATAGCTGTTTGGGATTGATTTATACGAAACCGAAGTGTTTAATTTATTTACAAAGAGCCAATTTGCTTTAATGTTTTGCTATTTATTGTAGTAAACCTTTGTTCTTAACAAAGTACAGAATAATTTGTTTTACCTGACTTGACGTGGGAATATATTATTTGCTAATTTTATACACATTAAGTAAAACAAACACGGATAATGGAAAATTATTATTTTCTCTGAATGCAAAACAAGAGTTCTTGGTTTGATGATTGGGTGTTACAAGATTTTTTTTTTTTTTTATTTTATCTTCAGAAATTTATAATTGGTTATTAATAAGGTATAACCGCTGTAAAATGAGATTTTGGAAAATATTTAAATAAAAAGAATACGTAAGAAAAGATACAAAAGATAGGCGTTCTTAGCGTCGAAAACTCAAAAGAGAAGACGTCTTCTCTTTAAGTCATTGCCTGGCGACAGCATGTTGTTTGCAATAGCGTTCAACGTGTTAAGTGAGTAATTCGACGAAGGAGATGATCAACACATGAATATATTGTTGAGTAAAGTGTTTGTTTCTGAGTACTGATGTTCAAGTGTCGTTGTCATTTGAAAACATCTATTACAAATCGAGGGACTTGAAGATAATTGCGTATTTACTTGTAAATTTTATCTACCAAGTATTGGAAGGTACTAAGTATTGCTTGTTTGAACAAATACTTTATTTATTTCAATTTGATGACAACCCATCCATCACGTGTGCGATATTGCTGGCTATCTTCATAGATTGTTGTCGTCACTCTGTTTTGTCAAGGTATGAAAAGAACCCTTTTAAAGTTATATTGTAATCTGGTGAAAGATACAGAAGAATGTTAACTAAAAATGGTTTAAGATACAAAATCACAGATACATGAGGTCTCAAATACCTTAAATATACAATTACTGTTAGTCGGAAGATGGTCTCTTTTCCCCCTGAATGGAGCGAAGAAAACAATTGATTGATAGAATCGATTGAAAAGGAGTGTCAGATTGTTACTGACTAAAAACCATCCCGTTCCTTCTCCTATGGGCCGCTAAAAAAGGTCAGTCGATATATGTAGAAAAATTATAAAATTAAATTGAAACGGATATTTAATTGCCGTGCGAATGAGGTTACTGGGGTCCCAATTCCCCCTTCCACAACGCTGGCAACGGGCTTCTGGTGCTGCAGGCATTTAAGGGCTACTTCGATTGCTTACCACTAGAATCATACCGAATCGTTTGCCATTCTATCCCATAAAATATATTATAGCGAGAATAGTATATCAGATTACTAGTGTATTTAGTAAAAATATTTTATACTTATGAAGACGACCGCGTAAATAAGGAAAGCTATCCAGTTTGTCGCTTAAGAAGTGAAATGTTAGGGGGAAGTAATTGAAATTATCTATCATAGATATATCGGAAACTATGATTCAGTGCAATGAGTATAAAATAATGATAGTGTCTAGGATTGCAAGTCGATGCATCAGTCGTCATCATGCGTGCAGTCTTTGTGTTGTTGGCCTAAGTGCGGTTTCAGGTAAGACATTTTTAAATCCTTACATTTTTAGGAAGCGAGTAATGTTTTCGTAAGTTTTAGTTTTTTGTATCTCAAAAATATTTTATGAAAATAACAGGATTAGTTAGGCCTCCGGTAAACTCAATCACTCGTCGAATCACATATCAAAGCAAATGCAATTTCACGACCTTGCATTCTGTGCGACCATCGCTGTGGTTGAGCCGGCCATTTTGCACCAAAATTTGATTTACCCACGTGACCTCTTCTAATTGTTTTATATCCTGTTTGTTTCTTGCAGCTGTACCCACGAAGCAATCAGTGATTGTTGGCGGGTCATTGGCCGTCATTAGTCAGTACCCTAGCGTTGTTGGATTGTTATACTCAAGCAATTGGAACAACTACAACCAAGTATGTGTGGGTACTATTGTTACAACGAAGTCTATTCTAACTGCTGCACATTGTGTATAGTAAGTAACAATAATACTACTTAATATCAGTTTGATCATAATCAAATCAAATCAAATCAAATTCTTTATTTCAAATAGACCAAAAAAGGCACTTTTGAACGTCAAGCAAAAAAGATATCATAAGGTTTAACTTTATATGTGTCACTCTGTCCGTCTGTCCTCTAGTGAAGCTATTTGCTCGTTCCAAAGTGTAGATTCCTATGGAGAAGAACGAGCAAGAAACTTCATGGTTACTCATTTTCAATCACTTTTTACAATGCATTGTTACATAATTTAGATAGTTCTAATATGTAAGAACCCAGTTTGCTTTACGGAATTAGCCATAGTAGTGATCACCATGCTTCTACGTAAATTATATTCGACTTTTGGGTCCAATTATCGTCCCATAAAATGGTAGAATGATATTTACCATTACCAATAACGTAATAAGCCAGTGCAGTGTTTAGAAAAATACTTAGGTCTTTGAAGGACACAAATCTCTTTTTCTCTAGACAACTTTAAAATTAGCATATCATTATCATGTTTGATTGAAAGACTGAATTACTCATGTAGGCCGTTAGCTTTATGGTGAAGAAATTGTGATTGGACTGTGTTGTTTCTGAAACGATAGCTTAGCTTCGGGATTGCGACTTACATAAAATGGAAACAGCATCAGAAATAAAAAGCTACCAGAATAATACTGCGGCCATACTAGATCAACTATTGAATGGCGAATTATTCTTTTTAGCGGCACATCCAAATTTTAGAAATATACGTAAAATATAAAATAATGAACACCATGTTTGTATTTCAGTGGTGATGCTGTCTACAAATGGCGAGCCCGAGCTGGATCGAGTTTGGCTAACAGTGGTGGTACTGTCTATGCTATCAACTCCTGTACCATCCATCCCAGCTTCAGCTTTCGAACTATGAACAATGACATAGCCATCTTACGCACTGCCGTAGCCATCATAAATAGCAGTGCCAAACCTGTCTCAATTGCTGGCATTAATTATAATCTACCTGACAATCAGGTTGTTTGGGCCGCTGGATGGGGGACTACACTCGTAAGTATATTCTTTAACAAATTTTATTTAATTATCATATTGTATTTATTGAGCCAGAGATATGCTCAGGGTTTCCTGGTGAGACAAAATTCGAAATGAGTACATTCATTATTGCCAAAGAACCAAAGTAATCGACATAGCCCGTAAAATTTGCAGGCTGAATAGGCAATGGGCAGGTCATTTTACTTGAAAGACGTCCGTCTTGGCCGATGGGCCCCGAAAAGTTCTAAGTGAACCTTGGAAAATAGAGTGGGCAGGCCTCCCACTGGATAAAACTGACGACAGCGTCGGATTCGTGGGGAGCCAATGCAAGTGACGAGTTGTCGTTTGACGTGGAGAACTAAGAGGGAGGCTTTTGTTTAACAGTGAACGTCTTACGGTTTATAAAAATGATGATTATAACTAATGAATTCTATCTTTAAGCGTTCAGAAAGTAGTCTTTAACCATTTAAATTACCAATATCAGAAATTAGGTTTTGGAGAGTTACCAATGTAATTATAAGATCTATTTTAACTTGGCAGGTTGGTGTAGCCCCCGGTGAGCAGCTCCGTCACATCCAGGGTTGGACCATCAACCAGAAAACTTGTGCTTCTAGTTATGCTACCTTCGGTGCTAATGTGACTGCAAACATGCTGTGTTTTGGCTGGCCCTTAGGTGGCGTTCGCGATCAGTGCCAGGGTGACTCTGGTGGCCCAATCTACCATAATGGCAATCTGGTCGGGATCAGTTCATGGGGTTACGGTTGCGCTAATGCTGCTTACCCTGGAATCAACACTCGTATTTCCAAACTGGCTACATGGATTCAGACTAACGCTTAGTTTAATGACCTAATAATGATCTGTAGCAAAAATATTTTTGTATAGTTTCTGGAAATTTCAAGTTTTCTCACGCGAAGCAACAACATACAAAAAAATAAATTTGCAGTATTTTGTTTAATTTGTGAGGAATAAAATGATTATTTTGGCCATTTATTTATTGTTTAATTTTATTATACCATATTTTAAGTTTGTGTTTTCATTAGATCTAAACATAAACATGTGTGATATGTCTTTAACGATTCAAAGTATAAAATGGAACAGTTATAAAAAAGGGGAGCACTTGTAAAGATGACAGCTCGGTTGGCGCAGTGGCCGGCAAAAGACTTCGGAACTATTCTTTGTATTATTTATATATTGTTTCGAGTCTAGGTGTTTAAGATACTGAGTACACGAAGTTCTATGTAATTTAAAGTATATCATAATAAATAAAAGAAAGAAGTCTATAATAAAAATAACTTTTTATCCATTACGATACAACGAACAAACTATGAGGTATGAAGACGGTCATGTAAATAAGGAAAACTCTCAAGTTATAAGATAAAACTTTCTAATTGAAGGAGGCAAACAAAACAATGCTAAGAAACAAAAGAAACAATTGAGATTATCTATGATAGGTACTTTGGAAACTATGATTCAGTGCACTTTGTATAAACTAATATTAGCGGCTGGGAATGCAAGTTGATGCCTCATTCATCATCATGCATGCAGCCTTTGTGTTAGTTGCAATTTGCCTGACTGTAGTGAATGGTAAGTTATTTTTTTATGTTTCTTTAAAACCAAGAAAGTGAACTCGCTCGTTTCAAGTTTTTTTGTCTATTTTTTAATATGCGAGACTTAGTACCTATTTTTTTATTACTCTGTATACAGAGGCATATTTGAGGTACACATTTAATTAATAAATAAAAAAATGTAATATTATGATATGTGCAATTAGTATGACATTACACATATATTAACATTATATTGATCTTTACATAAAAGTAATTTAAGATAGCTTTTGCTTTTAAAAAAATGTGTTAAACGTCTTCTTTTAGGAGTTGTATGTACTATGGACTTAATAACTTTTTCCCAATTATTAGAACTATAGTAAAACATATTTCCAGTAAAAATATCTAGAAGTATCTATTTAATCGCTAAAACTGATAAATACTTACATACACAAAACTGTCATCAATTAATTTAAAATCTCGGTCATAAAGGTTTAAATCCTTTCTAATCTATATTTTGATAACATTGCGATATCCGTTTCCAAGAATATTTTTGTACCTACACAAATATTGTTAGGTGGATTGTCCCACTCTATTTATAGTCTTTTATTATTAGGTTATTTATTGTTTATGGTTATAGGGTTATACGAAGAGCTTAAAATAGCATGTACGCTTGCATGTGCATGTAATGTACTGATATTATAAAGAGGTAAAATTTGTAAGTTTGTATGTAGGAGGTAATCTTTGGAACCGCTGGTAGGATTGCCACAATTCTTTCGCTGATAGATATCTACAATGTTCCTGAGTGCTATGGGCTATAAAACATCACGCTACGATCAAATGGAGCTGAACAGCGGGTGAAACTGCGTGAGAGTAGCTAGTCTTCTTAATATGACTTTATAAGAATATTTTTCTTTGTTGCTCTAGGTACTGTCTGTGGTTGGGAGCGGTATTACTTTAGCAATTTTTGGTCCATTTTAAACATGTCTCTTACTAGGATTTTCTCATTTTATCCTGTACATTGTATGCGTTTATATTTTTCGTGTCTCTTGTTGTGGATGCAATCGCAATAATGTAGGTTAGATGTTTTTAGTCAGTAAGAGCCTGACACCCCCTCTCGCTCCAGCCAGGGTAGAGAGTGGAAATCATTGCACGATTTCCTACCCTCTCAAAAAAACCCAGGGTCCGTAACAATAGTGCGAGGATCATACTAAGAGTTGTTACATACGGAAATGGAGCCAGCTCAACGGAGTCAATTAATAAATAATTTATGTCACATGTTTCAAAACACCATGTCTTTAAGTTATCAGTAACCCTCACACAGGAGTGGTATTTCTTATCATTAACGTGTATTAGTCATGTATTACGAATATGACCAACGCATTGCAGGTGCCCAGATTATGTTAATACTTTAAGCTGACTTTTTGCACATGACTCGTTAACCTAGACTCTAAGGTAAAGTGTGGGAGAGCTGCTTTGGCACGAATGGGTACGCTCGACTGGAGTGATACCACGACCTCACAAAAATCGGAAAACCATCACAGTGTTGTGTTTCGCCTTGTGAGTGAGGTTACCGCAGGCCCAATCCTTCCCCTCCCCCAATCTTTTACTCTCCAAAACCCTTAACCCCAGTAGGTGGCAACGCATTCGTAGCTCCTCTGGTGTTGCGGGTGTCCAATGGCGGTGCTTATTGCTTACCATCAAGTAATCTGGCAGCTCAGTGGTCGTCCTATCATATATATAAAAAAGTTAGGTATATAACATAAAAAGGCTCTCTCTTATTAGACAAAATATTATAGAAGTTTACAATCTAAGGAGTTTCATCAATACTTCTGTATTAAAGAGAGTATGACAAACTAAACTGAATCACACAACATTGTTTTTAAGTCTAAAATGTTTTATTTTGTTTCTTGCAGCAGTCCCTGAGAGCGTTTCAGGGATAGTAGGCGGGTCGGAAACCGTCCTCACTCGGTACCCTAGCATCGCTAGTTTGTTGTACTCAAGCGATGGGAACAACTTCAACCAAGTGTGTGTAGGCACTATCATTAATCTGAAATCTATAGTAACTGCTGCACATTGTATATTGTAAGTATCTATGTGTTTAAGTATGAGTAGGTAATTGGCGTGGCGTGGTTCGAAAAATTTGAGTATGATGTTTGAGATTCGAAATGACTATTTGAATGTATTTTTTTAGGTACATATCGTAGTAGCCTAGAAAGGTTCGAAACTTGCCAAGTTTAGTACTAATGTGACTTTTTCGAAGTTATACGTGCTTTATATGTGTATTTAGACACCATTGATAAAAAAGAAAACGTAATCAAAACTGGACCAAAAATTAAAAATTTTAAGTATGATTTCACCAATTGCTTCGAGCAAGTTTAGTGATTAATAATGGTGAATGATGAAACCGTTATAAACTGATTTTGATGATGATGATGATTTCGAAATAAATTTAGCGTTTACTTATTGTATTTGGTCTGACATTTTCAAAACCTGAAATCATTTTTAGACTTTTAGGGCTTATTTCTAAGTAATGTTAAATTGATAAATCATTATGAAGTTATTTATACCTTTGAAGAAATTTAAGGCGTTAAATAACATCAAGTATTTTTTATTTCTCCAGTGGTGACACAGCCGAGAAATGGCGTGCCCGAGTGGGTTCGAGTTGGGCTAACAGCGGTGGTTTTGTGTACGCTCTCAACTCCTTCACTATCCATCCTAACTACAACATCCAAACTATGAACAATGACATTGCCATCTTACATCCTACTGTCGATATCGCCTTTACTATTGGAAACGTTGTTAAGCCTGTCTTCATTGCTGGCTCGAAATACAACCTTCCTGTCAGTCAAATTGTTTGGGCTGCTGGATGGGGATCTTCACATGTAAGTACCGACAATTTTTATGCTAATAATTGTTAGTTATGATTAGGTTAGGTTAGTTATAACTTTTGAGAACTTCGATTGGTCAAGTCATAAAACTCAAAAGTAAAAATCATTTATTCCAACTAAACCATGAATAGGTGCTTTGGAAACATCAGAATAGTAGTCTGTCAGTCTGTTTATCAATGAAGATAGGTGCCGGTTCCAAATTGTAGATTCAAATGGAGAAGAACGAGCAAGAAACTCCATCGCTACTTTAAAAAAAAATTAACCATAAGATGCCAGACAATTTTAATAATAGACATCTCATTATAACTTTTAATACATAAACTATTACGAACCACTGGTTTTGGGGAAAAACTAGCTAAAAATACGTAGGTTATTATATATTATAATTCTAACCTATTTGAGGAACCTCAACTTAGTTTATGGTTTCCGACAGGTAGGTGCAGCTCCAAGCGAGAAGCTTCGACACTTCCAGGGTCGGGTCATCAGTCACTATACTTGCGCAGCCAAGTATGCTACCATCGGTGCTAATCTGACTGACAACATGCTATGCTTCGGCTGGCCCTACGGTGTATCTCGTGATCGGTGCCAGGGTGACTCTGGTAGCCCGGTCTACCATAATGCAATTCTGGTCGGGATCAGTTCATGGGGCTATGACTGCGCGTCTGGTTACCATGGAGTCAATACTCGCATATCTAAACTGGCAACCTGGATTCTAGAGAACTCGCCAGTTTTCTAATCTGCAACTGTAAAAAGGCTGGCAACGAGCTTGCCAAAAGATTGGCAGGGAATTTATAAGCAACTGGTGGGGCGAGTGGTTTTGGGAAGCGTTGATCGCATACCATCTGGTGATCTGAACAATAGTTCGGTAGTTACCTCAGTCCTAAGTTTTAAATAAATAAGAGCAATAAAACGCTTTGTGGTTATTTATTCAACTAATCATTTTGTCATCATGCCATATTGCCATATGCCTTCAGAGTCATAAAATAGATTTTATAAAAGTTTTCCTTATAATGACTTCTACAATATACTTGGGAAAATTCGAAGGTATTTCCGAAATACATTTGTATACAACCAATAAGAATAATTTATTTTTTTTGCTAATTGGGATATTCCAACTGGGTTTTCCAATAATAATCTATCAAGGTATTAATTGTAATTGTAAGATAATACCTATAATCTGTAATTAAAGGTCTTTGTTCACTTAGTGTACTGCCGTAACAAACTTGATTCGTGAAAAGCTATATTTTGAATTTAGAATGATCACTATAATAATTTTTGGAACAAAGTGCTATGGCCCATTTGGTTGATAAGATAAATAAAATCTTCTTTTTAGAATAAAAAAGCCTTATATACGTATATACGAGTAGTATGTATAGGAAAAACTTCCAATATTTCTTCGATTTTATCTTGTTGAACAAATATAGGACAGACATCTTCTCGAATTAGGTAAAACTAAACTCCACTACCCAATTTTTATTCAAATAGTTTACATTCTAAATATTATTTTTGTCGTGTAAACTGGTTCGAATTTAAACTCTCATTTATGACAAAGAAAAGATTAACAAGAATGTTTGTATTTTTTTAATAGTTCTTGTTACTCGGAATCGTCGACAATATCAATCAGCTGGACATCACGATCAGCCCAATTGGGCCCAAGCTGTGGTGGATGTAAAAGTTGCTGCGTATCTTTTTATGGGATGGGAAAACGAGTACATGTCTTGCCTGATGGTTAGCAATCGGTGCCGGCAATAGACGAACGCTACACTAGCCTCTAGTGTAGCGTTCGTCTATTGCTGATGTTATGTGTTATGTATATGTGTTATGAGTGCATTGCTGGACTTTTTAGGGTTGTTATGGATTGAGAATGGAGGAGAAAAAAGATTGGGCCTCCGGTAACATTGCTAGTATGATGAAACAACGCAGTTATTTCTTCTTGTCGGTTTTCTGTAACACCGTGGCTCTACCAAAATTAAATCGCTATCGATATCGAGAATTGACAAATACCTTAGCTTTAATTACATGACATGCTAAATATTCATAGGATGTTCGTATAAGTAACAGCCATCGTGTCTTTCACTATATCTACATAATACTTGAAGATTTATATGATTTCATCTTTAAAAATGTGTTTTTATTTCAGTTTGGCAATACCAATCAATAATATTATTTAAAATGGCCAGGATTTTTGTCAAATGTTATATTATTATAGCATAATTCACTACTTACTTAAAGTGAATTTAGGAACGGAAGTAAATTAACACATTCAAAACACTTATTTTTCTATTTTAAATCGTAATTGTTTTTTAATTGGGTCATATATATTTTATTTTTTTACAAATACAGTGAACCGCTACCTTAGCACTAATTACTAAGATTACGATAATAATATAAGTCTAAGATTATGTACGTTGATACGCAGCAAGATTAACAAAATATCAATCCTTACGTCATAATTATCTTTCAATAATGAAAAAGATTATTTCCTTTTAATCTGTGAATTCCCCAAGTATTATGTGATTAAGGAATATGGCGCAGAAACCTCTTAGATTTGGCTCATGCATGTCATGATTTGACTATCTAACTAGTACCTATATGTTTGTTAGTAACCATGTTTCTTTTTAAATTATTCAACCCTCCAATAACTCCATAAATTTTATTTAATAAAAAAATCTGAAAATGGCTAATAACTAAATAGTTTTTATTTAATAAAAAATCTGAATCATGGCCAATAACTAAAAAGTTTTTATTTAATAAAAAAACTGAATAATGGAAAATGTTTTGATATTTTTTTATTATTCGTTTACAATGAGTAAACTTTAAAATTTTAATTTCCTATTTTAAACTTTCATCGTAGGTGCGACAAAAATCCTGTTATTTTTACTCGAAAAGAATTTCTATAAATTAAATAATAATGTACTTAATCGTGTTCCATTGTTATATTATATGTAAACGGTGCTGTTTAGCATAATACAAAAAATAATAGATTATTAAGTAAATTCATAGAAATCACGAAGAAAATATAGCTGATGAATTTAAATCCCAATATATCTGTTTTATCATTAGCCGTGACAGGCTTATAGTAGAATTATTTTAATTATTTTAATAATAAAATATGGACATGCTTACTGACACAGCTTTATAGAATAAGTAATTCTGGCAAAAATTACTCTACAGACAAGAAAACCAAAAAATATGTCATATACCAACTTGATGTGTTTACAATTACAAAGCCACGTTTACGATATTTCCACTAAAGATGGCGCTAGTGTTCATATATTACTACAATGAAATATGATGTCGATATTAACAATTACAATTATTTATTTTGTTTTATTAGACAAATGGAATCATTTATATTTTTAGGAACAGAGTAACATTCAAGTGAAAATCTTAAATGTGTAAAGGTAGAAGTAAATTTATTAAATTTCATGAGAAAAAGAAGATTTTTTTAAACTTAAATCCTAATACACGTGTTAATCATGAGTTTTGTCATCATTAGATAACGAAGTTTTTTTTATCGTAATAATTGATTATAAAGAATACGATTTTAATTATACGTTATCAGAACGTATTTTCCATTTTTTGTTATTGCTAATTACTATAAGCAGTCTAGATAAGTACGATATCAAGGATGAATGAGTGTAGAAATGTGTTTTGGACGTTATTCTAGACATTTTTTTAATATTTTTTGACTTTCAAACGTGTATATTCCAAGGATTCCTTCATATTTTGCGGTTGTATTATACCTATACCGTTGTTCCATTTGTTCACACATCATATCATTAGCCTATAAGGCGCTACTGTTAAAAAAAGGTGTTACTGTCAAACAAAACCTCCTTAAACGGAGAAGGTTGAAGCATTTATCACCACGCTTGCTTTAGGCGAATTGGCGACTTCAAACTCATAATAAGCAACTACCATTCCAGTTTTTCTCACGATGTTTTTCCTTAATTGTATCTCAGTGGTGTCTAAACAATCATACAAAATACATACTAATTACTCGGAAAAACTCACATTGATACGAGAAGCAGGCGCCTTAACCTCCATAACATTCAAGTATAAAGGGAATATTTACGAAATAATATACATTTATATCATATCCAAACTTGGAACAATAATCACACAAAAATTCTTCCAGTCTGGCACAAACTCCAATCGTACCGTAATCACGTATGAATATCACCAGTGTATAAAGTACTTGCATATGAGCAAAACGCCTCTTCTCACATGGAGAAGATATGAGCATTAATCTCCATGATTGCTCATGACGAATTGGCGATTTCAAATACGTAATATGAAATCATCAGTAAAGATTTCTTCAGTATTTTTCTTCACCGAATTTCTGCGATATCCATCTAATATTAGGAAGTACGACGTGTGAGCTCAGAAAAAAACATCAAATTCTTGAAATTCATGTTATTTTTTTTACTATCGCTCTTCCTAAAAGTTAACAGATTACAGCCTCAGTGGCATGAAAAAGCATAACTCATAAATATATAAAATATTCAATATATACATAATAATTAACTTGATTATTTACTATATTTTATTTTGAAGGAATACTTTACGCTGCATGTATATATCACCACCTAGTACAGGACTTTTTTACCTACACTCGATTTGTAAGAAGCTTTCGTTCTTACATTTCAATTTTGGAGGGTGTAAAACGAAGAATGAATAATAATTATTCTGTCAAACATTTTGTCCATAAAATATTTTTAGTACCAAATATAGCTCAATGATGACATGACATCACAAATGACATGCAAACATGATTAAAATGAGGCATTATAAAAGATACATTATGAGATAGATTCTGACAAACAAAATTTACGTTAAAACCATATATTGAGAATTCTTTAAGACTAAGAGACACGTTCTTTGGCTAAGCACTGTTCATAGATTAGCTTTACTGCCTAAATTGAATACGTAATCAACAAATTCTATTTGTAAATAAATTCGTTTTAAGATGGGACTGACATATACACGGTATAAAGATCTCTAAACATAATAAAGAGAAAAAATCATTCGTTATAAAAGATACAATTCTAGAACTTTCTTTTTTTAAAAGTGGGTTCAATGACCTACCTAAGATCTCAGAGTTATTTAATGGCTTTTAACCCAGTCCCTAGCAATTGTTTACGAAACAAAATCGTTACTAAGGAATGATTTTAATGAGCGGAAATTGGCTATTTATTCGGGAAATTTCACAAAAATAATGATTCATTATTTATTGATTAGAAACAGATTATTCTTTGTTTTTGGTTTTCCTGTGTTTTCTTTTAATAATGTGTATATGTTTGATAATATAATTTCGGTCTACAGGAATACCCCGATAACGACAATTATCGAAGTGAAACACTAGGTATGACACAGATTAGAGTCAAGATTACAAGATTTGTTTATACAACGTATCGTTAAACAATAAATTAATTGTAACAGTACTTTTACACGTCACCATTATCTAACAAGACAATGGAGTTTATGAGAAAGCCTTTATTTTCTGTCTGATTCTACTGGAATAAAAAATACGAGACAAACTCAGAGGGCATTCGGTTTCTTTTCAAAGGCAAGACAAATATAAAAATTATTTGCAAGGTCATTCTGTGGTGGTCTCAAGATCCGCAAGCCTTTTTCTTTTTTTTGTCACGGGAAATCATCAAATGTCCTCTCCCGCTCAGGGTAAGGAGAGAGAGAGAGTGTCAGACTCTTACTGACTAAAAACACCCCCGTTCCTTCTACTGCTCTGGACCGAGGCCGCGGTGACTTATAGCGGTACGCGCGGGACGCTACGCGCTGTTCGCTCGGGCCTCGATCTGGTTGGGCGGCGAGCAACCCTTACTCGAAGTCCGCAGACTCGCGCTTACGGTGGTCGGAGATCATCTCTCCAAGAGCCCCAACCCTGGCTTTAAAGACTTGGATACATTTGCAATAATGAACCGTGGTCCCGGAACAGAAGAAGGAGCGGTGTGATTTTAGCCATTAACAATCTGACATTCTCTCGTCCCCATCCAGGGCGGGAGAAGACATATAAATTATTAGAAAAAGATGATCTTTAGATGAAAGCACCACACCATAATATTTAAATAGAAATTGAAGAATAGAGCTGAATGTATTCTTTATACAATGAAATTTGCTTTCGGTGAGAAAGCAAATTTCCATTTTTAATATCTGGTGGTTAATTTGCTTTTTGAAGACTTTTTTGAGATTGGGGGAGGGGAAGGATTGGGTCTCCGGCAACTTAGCTCACACGGCAAAACACAATGTAAGTGTTTCTTCACGGCGGTTTTCTGTGAGGTCGTGGTATAGAAGATATCACGACCGACTCCGGTCGAGCCGACCCATTCGTGCCGAAGTATGGCTCTCCCACACTTAAAATGTACTAGTTAATTTTGAATTTGTAGAGCTTTTTTCAGTTATTTCACGTGAGTAAGAAGTTATCTATACTAATATTATAAAGAGGTAAAATTTGTAAGTTTGTGTGTAGGGGTAATCTTTGGAACCGCTGGTCGGATTACCAAAATTCTTTCATGATAGATAGCTACAATGTTCCAGAGTGCTATAGGCTATAAAGCATGACGCTACGATCATAATTAGCCGAGCGTGAAACCGCTCGAGAATAGCTAGTCAATAAATTTAGTATGTCTTAATAGTTTTATATTCAAAAATATGTTTGTAAATAACCATAAAAAGGACAAACATCTTTGAAAAAATCACATTGTTACTTACTTGGTTTGTGAAATATAAATAATACAAATTGTTAAACAGAAGTGTTTTATGGTGTCAATGGTGATCTACTCGACTATCACCCTAAAACTGACTGCATGGTTGGCGCAATCTGGCGCATGTTCGAGATTCCCGCAAAGAACAATACATTGTATGATCCACAAATTATTGTTTCGGGAACCATGCACAGGAACCGCTTTTTTTAAGAAAAACCTCTCTACGAATATATCAACCTTAATAAAGGTTTAATTTACAATTAATATATGTATTAATTAAAGCTATTAATTGAGTTAAGTATTACAGTAGAGGATATACCTTGATTACAATCACTTATCAGTTTAATAAGTAAAGTTATCAGCAATACTTGTTCTGATAAAACAATTAAAGTGGATGAACAGTAATTAATTGAACTAATCCGATAACAATTATGTAACACCTATTTTCAATGAGCACTGATTTTTTCGTATTTTACAACTTGATCCCCCTTAAAACCATTGAATTTTGAGTTCGGGTTTTGAATTTTGAATCTTATTGCCATCTTCCTTCAATTCGAAAAACAAAAACTACTTGTTTGGGAATAAGGCCGAATGCTCGCAAAGGAGGAGGCGGAGCGCGTGAGGGAACTATCCTCCTCACGCCCCAGTCTCCGGAGTAGGTGACATTCCGGGGGTCGGGGATTTAGAGATGATCTACGGCCACCGTAAGCGCGCGTCTGCGGACGGCGAGTAAGGATAGCTCGCCGCCCGATGAAAACAGACGCGAGCGTACGGCGTGACGTTCCGCGCGCGCCTCAAAGAGCCAATAGACCACCACAGACGGGGCTATGTTCAGCCGGGGTTGCGGGGTAAGCGCAATGAGGCACCGCAACCTCGGCCTGGCGCAGGAAAAGGAACAACAAGCAGGGGGATTTTAGTCAGCAAGAGTCTGACACTCTGATTTCCCCTGACAAAAAATTCATTCGTTCTGGGTAATACATCGGTCGAGCCGGACTATTCGTGCCTAATCACGACTAACCTATCACATGCGTTTATTTTAGGACGATTATTATT
The DNA here is from genome assembly GCA_902829305.4 of Spodoptera exigua. Lineage (NCBI taxonomy): Eukaryota > Metazoa > Arthropoda > Insecta > Lepidoptera > Noctuidae > Spodoptera > Spodoptera exigua. The sequence goes on from LR824603.2 coordinate 12,676,089, forward strand.
AAAATCGTCTTAGTTTTAACACTGACCAAATATATGCGTTTAAACGTTGACCACATTAGTCGAATCTGAACATCGATACGTTGCGCGGCAGCGAGTGCCCAGCCACGGCGCCAATCGCGCAATCAAGTGTCTAAATGATCGCAATGATGCACCGCTACCTCGGCCCAGAGCAGGAGAAGGAACAGGGGGGTTTTTAGTCAGTAAGGGTCAGACACTCCCTCCCGCCCTGCCCTGGGCGGGAGAAGTCATTTGATGATTTTCCCCTCACAAACTACAAATTAGTCATACCTTATAAACTCCACGTAATATGAGCCGAACCTATAGCTTGAATCGTGCTAAATTACAAAATTAAAAATAAATATACCTATATAATACGTATGTTCACCCCAGGATCTGATAAAATCACCAATTAAACCATTTTTTTATAGGACTGGAGGAAGGGATGGAAATCCCTTCCGAACCCCTTAATCTCCAGGAGGGGAAGGATTGTGCTTCCAGTAACCTCACTCATACGGTGAAAACGCTGTGGTTGTTTCACGCCAGTTTTCTGCGAGGCCGTGGTATCACTCCGGTAAAATCGACCCATTAGTGCCGAAGCATGGCTTTCCAACACTTACAACAGTATAAACGTATTCTCAAAAAATCTCATTGTATAAAACAGATTTTATAATGAGTGACCTTTTGGGAACAGTATGTGATGCTACCTACTTTTGGAAATGGGAGCTCTTTTGACCAGACCTTTTGGGCTACTAACTGCACTACATTTAAGCTAGCGAAACATAATTTTTTATTGTTATTATCAGATAACATAATTATAATTATTATATAGCTGATTTATTTTTTTATTATTTTTGATAGATTGTGTTAAGCGCCATCTATTGACTTACGCTCGAACTATCTTCGAATGCGGTTACCTCATAGTAAACAGAAAAAAATAATTTGTTCAAGGCACAAAATATGTAGATAAGACAAAGCTTCATATTATACAATCTTGTTTGCCCCTTTTATAGAGTAATGTCTGTGTAGAAAGGCTCTGCGTGGAAGAAGTAAGAACGGTATTTAATCGTTCTAAAGTTGTACGATTCTTTTATACTGAAATAAGACGGAGAAACTCTTGTGTGAGACTAGGATTTTCTGAAGGGTGCGTTCACAAATTGATATACACAGCCCGCACGTGACTTATCTGGTTTTGCGGATCTCCATGGGAGGCATTGAACATTTACCATCAGGTTATTCGTTGGCTCATTTGCCCCCTATTACATAATATTATATAAAACCAAAAGAAAAGATTGTGGATCACGCAAATAATAGTTCTATACAATTTCCTGATATTCTTATAAGTACATAGTTATTGTTTCGGTAACGACAATATCCTCGGTGCGAAAATATTGTTCTAGAGATAAAAGAATGCCTATTACCAATTAATTAGGGAGTTATTTTGTAAAGGCTTTTTGCAATTTTTTAAACAATAGTAGGTAACATAATTGTTATAATGTGTTCTTTATCTGTAGGTACCTATCTATACGTATAGGTGTATGAACGTATATGGAAATTTCGATAGGCTTTGCTATAAAAACGATGAACCCGGCGCTGATTACAATATTTGTGATCCAAGTCCTTGTAATAAGCAACATGCGTATTCTTGCTTTGCTATCCCTTTGCATAGCGGCCGTTGCAGGTATTTTTTTACCAAAACTTTTATAATATTTTTTTATTTAACAATTTCATCATTCATCATCATCAGCATATAAGTGCCCACTGCTGAGCAAAGGCCTCTCACACGGAGAAGGTTAGAACACTAAAAACAGCGCTTGCTCAATGCGGGTTGGCAATTTCGAACTTATAATTAGAAATTAAAAGTCCAGGTTTCCTCACAATGTTTACCTACACCGTATGTCAATGGTGTCTAGATAATCATAGAAAGTACATATAACTCGGAAAAAGTCACATTGGTACTTGCCAGGTTTCGAACCCACGCCCTCATGCATGAGAAGCGGGCTCCATAACCTCCGGGCCACCGCAACAATTTAGTTATAGTTAATATTATTGTCATTTTAATCTTAAGGGAAGTACAACTATTTGTAACTCTCACTGTTTTGGCGTTTACTATAAAATTTACATTCTTATATTTTCTCTTCCTAGCGGTGCCCTCCGGTGGTCAACGGATTGTGGGTGGTTCCGTCACCACAATTGACCAGTACCCGACTATCGCTGCAGTTTTGTATGCCTATAATTGGGTTCATTTTGGACATTCTTGTGGCAGCACCATCTTGAACAACCGATCCCTTCTCACTGCTGCTCATTGCCTCGAGTAAGTAACTTTATTATTACCATATGGGCCATTCCGCTTTTTTTTACTGATTAGGAGACAAACGAGCAGACGCATTCCATGGACAACTGCAACACCAGAGAAGTCAAAGGTGCATTGCCGGCCTTTATAGATGTCGCTATAGATAATTTCCTACATGTTTTTTCAACCACGCTATAAGTTATAAGTAAAAAGAAAATCTAAATATATAATCAATTTCTCTCTTTGATATTATACCAATTTAAAAAAAATATCGTCTCGTACTCTGTTTACTACTTTACTCGTATGGCGACTAATTCGAATGTATTTAAAAAAAAAAACGTTGCCTCACCCTAGGATTGTCTCCTGTGTCGTTTGTGCGTTTATAAACAAACAAATTCACCTACACAAGCCACCCAGACTCTAAACAACAATTTTTGATGACACAATTGTCCCGTGCGTGAACCTGCGACACGTTGTACACGGGCAGTTGCCTAGCTACTGCGCCAAGCGTGGAGTCGATGTGGATTAAAAATCACTTTGAAATAATTTAAAATGCAAAGTCTGCGTCATCAATTTTATTAGGTGTGTTATTGATTACTTTTTTCTTTTACAGCCGCACCGAACCAGGGCAGCTAAAAATACGTGTAGGTTCATCTTTTCGTAGCAGTGGCGGTGTTCTTCACAATGTTATTCAGTACATTATGCACCCTGGATATAACTTTAGAACTTTTGACAATGACATTGGTATTATCCGTTCCGCCACCGCTTTCACCTTCAATAACAATGTCCGCGCTGCTTCCATCGCTGGTGCCAACTACTTCCCCGCTGACAACCAACCCGTATGGGCTGCTGGATGGGGAGACACTTACGTAAGTATTTTTAATTTCACTTTCAAGACCCTCTATATTTTGTAAATATTTTACCAAAAATTGATTAAATGATAAATACATACAACTATTATATTTCAGTCTGGATCGACAGCTGGCTCCGAGCAACTCCGTCACGTCCAGGTTGTAGTCATCAACCAGAACACTTGCAGAAACCAGTACGCCAACACTATCTACTCAATCAACGACAACATGTTGTGCTCTGGCTGGCCCACCGGTGGTCGCGACCAGTGCCAGCGTGACTCTGGTGGCCCTCTCTACCATAATGGTGTGGTTGTTGGTGTCTGCTCTTTCGGTATGGGCTGTGCTGACGCTAAATATGCCGGAGTAAACGCTCGTGTTTCATGGTACACCTCTTGGATCCAGGCTAATGCATAAAATAATATATAATGTTGCATTTGGAATAATAAATAATTATTATTTTGAAACAAGAATTTGTTTTTTTTATTTTGTCTAAAAATCCTAACAATTTGCTACCTACTTCGAAAAATACATATCGCATACTTTTTTATTTAAACAAAAAGAATAACGACGAAGATTTAAACTTTAGAATGTCATCAAAATGTCTGGTCAGTGTGGGACTTTATGAAGCGCTTTTTATTTAGCAGTCAACGCATACAAATTGACTGCAATATATCATAACTAGGGGATCTTTTCCCCTAGTTATATTTATGTGATGTTCATAGTTTTTCAAATTCCGATTTGTTTTATTTCTCAGATGACAAGCTGCCTACTTTCTGTTAATACAAAAACGGTGCAAACCCAAGTTTTTTAAAATTTTATGTACTCAGTAAGTTGGACAAGAAAAATAATACAACAATTAAGTAGGTTTTTTAGTTACTAGGTAAACAAACTTTTCATATGAGTCACCAGTATTTAGTAAGAAAACCCATTTGAGATAAGCTATACATTAATCAATCTGGTTTTTTTAATAACCTTTAGATAATCACTACATTGGTGGTGATTATCTTGTTGTATGAAAATATTATTCCGGATATCATAAGATTGTTATTGGGTGAAGATAAAAAGAAGCATTGTATAATGTACACCATGTATGAACTACAAGGCTTAATTAATTACATTAAAAATTTGAGTAATAAATTAAATTTTGTGATAGGTGTGTAATATGCACCTAAATAAAATTAAGGTTTTTCAAAAAGAACCTTGTTTTCTCAAATTACACAAAACAACGAAGTTTGATGAAGATGATTCAATGAGAGAGAGAGAGGATGACAATAAGAATGAAAATGATATCTGGCAAATGTCTACCATGACCATGCTGACAGACGCCATCTGATCCAGTATCATCTTCGAAAAAAACCGGCCCCATTAAGTCTCTAGCGCACCATATAGTATACCATACACCTTGCGACAAAGGCTTCTCAATAATTTCTCAACGATTTCAGAAGGCCAAATATGGTCATTACACTTTGTATCCTGACAGGTAAAAATGGTCTTCGTCTAAAAAGGTTATTTTTTCCATTAAGCAAATCTACGGCGATGTCAATGGTTAGTCAGGAGAAATTAATCCAGCACTGATTCAATCATGTTTTTTAAGTATTTGGTATATTATAGGTGAGCAAACGAGCAGATAGATCACTTGATGGCAAGCGCCATTGACATACGGTAAAAGGTCTAGCAGACCTTCGGGATTTGGACGATTTGACGATTGGGGTGGGAGAAGGAGAACTGATTGAGCCTTGGAAGCAATGTTTCACATGGGTTTTCCGTTATTGCCAAAGCATGGCTCTCCAACACGTTTGCTTCCAAATGTTTAAATCCTTATATTTGTTTGAATTGCTGAGAAAATTGTCAAACACCGCATCAGCTTTTTATATATTTTTTTTTAAGTATCGTTAAAAAGAAGATAAACCAATCAAGATAAGCTAGTACTACAAGTATCATCATCAATGGATTCGGTTTTTTTGTTGATCTTTTGATAATCACTGTTTTGATCACGATAATGTTCTTTTATGGAAATAATATTAGTTATCATAACATTAATATTGTGTCGTTGTTATGTAAATAATTGTAACCATTAAAGTATATTTTATTTGTTTGTTTACAACTTCTATGCCCTTCTGTTGTACAGAAGTGGTCTTAATATTTTGGGCATTCCTATCAGTTAATATTCAATTCAATTATTATGGCAGAGTAATATGGTAGGTGCTATCAAACTTATACTATGTAAGTACGTACCAGTATAACATTTTAATTAAAAACATATTTTATTTTGTACCAAGACTATAAATATGTAATATAAAGTATTAAAATTACATACAAAAATATACAATATTAAAAATAACAATGCGTTCGCTACAAAATATATATAAGCACCGACGGACAGCCTTTATAAAAGATTTTCTACTGGCGGCTTCCTGATTTCCACGGATGACTTTTTCCATATAAAAGGATGGATTGGATGTAAAATAAGAATGTACGGTATTAAAGCTATGAGAATAATAGATAATTAAGAGGCTATGAAAAGAAAGAAGACTTTTAGCACGACTAGAGCACTGTAAATGAAAATGACGTCACAGAACAGATACTGAAGAGGAAAAAGGACCAGACATAAGCATACATAGAATATAATATCCATATATTTCTGAGGCACACCAAAAAATAATCAAGATGTGCTGCAGTACACCTCTTGTTAAACTTTTGACTGCCGACAGAAAATTGTTGAAGGCAAATCATCCGCTAAGGGAGGTCACCACACAGCCCCATGGCGTTTAACGTGTTAGAAAATTGATTCAGAATTTGAACTTATAAAAGCCACATTGGATATTATCGACAAGATTTAATTAAGAAGATTAAGACAGTGAATACACTTCTGTAGATCATTTAAAATCATTAGTAAAATAATCGCACGGTTTATCTCTACATATGATTGTTTGATAGTCTGTATTGGCCTTCGATATAAAAACGGTAGTATTGGTCGATTACAGCATTTGTGTTGGAGTCATTAATTAGCAATATGCGAATTCTTGCCCTGGTAGCCCTTTTTATCGCAGCCGTTGCTGGTAAGTGGTTCGCTTGGGGCCATTTCAGTTATCTATTTAGAAAATTACTAACTAGCGACAAGATATTATCATAAGCTCAAACCAAAATGTGTCAAATTCCATTATTTAGACTGCACGGTTAGTGCGGTGGCTGGGCAACTGGCTGCCGTGCAACGTGTCGCAGGTTCGATTCCCGCACGGAACAGCTCTTTGTGTGATCCACAAATTGTTGTTCCGGGTCTGGGTGTGATGTGTATGTGAATTTGTATGTTTGTAAACGCACCCACGACACATGAGAAATAATAATAATATAAAAGTCTTGAAGACTTATGAATTATTTCAATTTATTTAGTTCATTGTCAAGTTTGTAGTTCATTGTTTTAAATATACGTATGTTACTCAATTTTCGTCTACACAGTAAGTAATCAATAAGCAATCAAACTACTTGTTCCTTTACTTGATCAGAATTTAAATTGGGAATATGTATAAATTGAATTAGTAATGTGACCATTGAAAAATATTTTTACGGTCATTCGTTTGGTGTACTCATATGCTAGGCATAAATCCGATTAAAACCAATTTTTTCGTTGCAGCGGTACCTTCTGGTCAAAGAATTGTGGGTGGTTCAGTCACTACAATTGATCAGTACCCCACAATTGCTGCAGTCCTGCATTCATTTGACTGGGTTAATTATCGTCACTCTTGTGGCAGTACCATCATCAACAACCGATCTGTTCTGACTGCTGCTCACTGTACCGAGTAAGAATTTTACTTTTGATCTAAATGACTTTATTTAAATCTTTCATCAATACCTCACCACGAGGTTCACAATCTTTTAATATGGCATAGCGCAGCAAAACGCTCAAAGATCACCGGATAGTGAGCAATTATCACCGCCCGTTGACATCCACAGCACTAGAGGATTTATAAATTCATTGCTGGCCGTTTTAGGGTTTGGCATTTGAGGATTGGAGATATAAGGGGTTTAAAAATCTAAAATCTGATTTGACTTATTAAAAAAAAGCATTTCTTTTCTGTCTTTTACAGGGGTGAGGCACCTGGCCAGTTTAGAATCCGCGTAGGCTCTTCTTTCCGGAGCACGGGCGGTGTACTTCACAATGTCGTTTTGAACATCGTCCACCCTGCATACAACCCTAGAACTATGGACAGTGATATTGCTATCCTACGTTCTGCCACAGCCTTTACTTACAACAACAATGTTCGTGCTGCTTCCATCGCTGGGTCTAACTACAACGTAGCTGACAACCAAGCTGTCTGGGCTGCTGGATGGGGTGATACTTACGTTAGTTTCAATTTAATGTCTCAAAATTTCAGTACTGCCCCTTTTATCTAATTTATGGCAATCTAATATTCACTTCTTACTTTTCAGTCTGGTTCTGGCGCTGGCTCCGAGCAACTCCGTCATGTCCAGCTTATGACCATTAACCAGAATACTTGTAGAAGTAACTATGCCAGTAGCTTCTCAGTAACTGATAACATGATGTGCTCTGGCTGGCCTAATGGTGGTCGTGACCAGTGCCAGCGTGACTCCGGTGGTCCTCTCTACCACAACGGCATCGTTGTTGGTGTCTGCTCTTTCGGTATTGGCTGTGCTGACGCTAGGTACCCTGGCATCAACGTCCGTGTATCACGATACACATCTTGGATCTCATCAAACGCTTAGAAGTATTTTATTTTAATAAATATGCTGATTTTATTTTGGTAGTTTTATTATATCCAATAGTTTGAGCCAGTCAATATTTTGCAGATTAATCATTCCTAACAGAGGTGTTATTAAGAATATTTTTTTACTGTGTAGAATGCTATGAATTTTGGATAGGTACATGATTCCCCATTTATTTGTTGCTTGATTTATTTTTGGCGATGCTTGAAACCACGTCAATATTTTTTTGCCAACTGTCATTTACTGAAAAGAAGAGGTCAAGATTATCTCCGAATTTTTTGGACAGTTTAAGATATGATATTCGTTTATGTATTTTTTTATTTTAGTATCTGCTTCTGTATTCCAAAATTGTAAATTCGATATTATTATCATAATATAATTTGTAGTGTGTAATTAATGCTGATATTCAAAGTTAAGGTTTCTTTCGACAATTACCACATACATAGATGGAATTATCTGCAATGCCTTCAGAAAAATAAGTTAAAAATGCCGTCATCAATCACTCAAGATTTTTGTGGATCATATGATAGTAATTCCTTCTTTTGTGATAAAATTAATTTAACACAAACATATTTAAGATATCAAAATGTCATTAATAAAGATAAAATTAAATGATTGAAAATTATGGTATTACTTATCGTGATTGTAAAGGAGTGATCTCATTGTTACAGTTTCATTTAAGGAGTATTGTGTTGTTATATTATGCTTGATAGTAAAAAGTGAGAGGGCCATGCCGGAGTATAACAACGGCGACAAAAAACGGCGTTATGTTTCACCTCGTGAGTGAGGGTGCTAGAGATTCAATCCTTCCCTTCCCCCATCCATTCTTAAGCTCTAAACCCCCAGAACCCCTTATCTCCATTATTTCGACATCACACGGCGCGCGGCGCCCCGCCGATTGCTTGCCATCAGGTGTAGGTACTCATATGCTATGACAGTAATTAACCCTTCATCACTCGCGCGGTTTTTCACCTCGTGAGCACTCGCGGGGTGTTGAGGCCACCCCACATACTCAAAGGACATTTATACAAATATGGTAGAAGTTAATGGAATTACAACTGCATTTTATTATTTTGTGTTGTATACCGCATATAAATAAAAAAAACCTTAATTTTATAATTAACTTTATTGATGTTCTACAATACATTATAATAATCCGCCTTTTTAGGCATGATATTTAGATCATTTCTCAAAAAAAAACAAAAACAAAAAAAAATCTTCATTTTTAACATAAATTTGGTCATTGAAAATCAAAATATAAGGATTAAATAACAAAATTAAACAAAAATTTCTTATTTTTCGTAACAAGAACTGCAAATAAACTTCATGTGTTTTTGACACATGTTTTTTTTACAAAAAATGCAGTGAGCTAATGTTTTGATGTCTTTAGAACGTGGACAAACTATACAGTGCTGCTTTTTTGTAAGCGACATTTCTTCGGTGCTTGATCCAGAAGCATTCAACATCCTCTTGAGTGCTTTCGGTAACCCTGGTTGTGATGATCTTCTATTTCAAGTGGAGATTTACAAGTTTTGGCATTACCTTTGGGATCGGGAGCTTCAGTAATTATGTATATTGAGAGCGCGGGTTCTAATTGCAGTAAGACCCTTGACTTTGTGCCATTTAGTTATTGTCTTTTCCGATGAAATCAACTCGTTGACGATCCTGAGTTTCAGCCTCTTCTACTTCAGCCTCCGATAAAATATCCTGTTCTGATAAAGAATCTAATTCTTCACAGGTTAAAAATAAAATGTGACATTCTGATTCTAACCGAATGTTGGCTCCAAAAAGCAACTGTAATTCCTCACCTGGCTGGTTACTCTCATGCTGAAACTAAAACAAATACCAAACAAAACGATGGAGTAGTTATCTACTACAAGGATAATTTGAACTTGTCTATCTTGGAACCAGATTTTAGTAACAGCAATTGTTTGGTTGCCATTATAGAAAATCGCATTGCGGTGATTGCACTATACAGATCTCCATCCTACATTAACTTGGACCCATTCATGTCTTCCTTGGACAATACATTAAAAAAGTTTTCAACTTTCAATTACAAAGTGGTTATAGGAGACTTAAATATAGCAATTAACCCTAGTAAAATTGACATTGATGGAGAAAAATACTTAACCCTTGCGGCCTCGCATGGCCTGTTGCCTACTCATACCCTTGTCACACGTAGTGCTAGTCAAACATGCTTAGACCATGCCCTAATAAAGACGCAAGGCCCCTCCATCACTATAGTCCCTCATGCAACTCTTACCGACCACCATCCGGTGTTATTGAGTATGTATTTGAAGAGGCCTCGACAATATGCTACCACTACAAATACTAAAATTGATGAAAAAGGCCTATTAAAAGATCTCTTAGAAATCAACTTCGAGCCAATTTATCAGACAATAGACCCAAACACTAACATCAATTACCTGACAACATGCCTACAAAAGGCCATTTCAAAAAATACCCAAGTGATACATTTACCAAGGCGTCAAAAAATACTAAAACCTTGGATAACTCCAGGACTACTACGCTGCATACAAAATAGGGACCGACTACACTTGAAATCGAACTCAGCACCTGATAACGAAGTCTTAAAGATCACTTACAAGCGCTACAGAAACTATTGTAACGACCTTTTGAAAAGAGTTAAGATAGCATATGATAAAAAACAAATAAATGATGCCCAAAATAACAATAAAAAATTATGGAAAGTCATTAAAAATATCACAAACACTACAAAAGCCACCCAACAGCCAAAAGAAATTCTGTCTCTATCATCCTCTCCTCAACAATCACTTAATGAAGCAAACAATTACTTTATAAATGTAGGAAGCTCTCTGGCAGATAAAATTCAACAGTCTAATACCGACGTAGAAGGGGAAAACACTCGCATACCTATTCACCACGATCAAACAGACACACTAAATTCATTCGCTTTATTTGATACAAGTGAGACAGAAGTGGATCAACTCATCATGGGCTTAAAGACTGACAGTGCACCTGGATGTGATCATATAAGCAGTAAATTTTTAAAACAGCACAAATCCATTCTAGTTTGTCCCTTAACTAAGATATTTAACGACTGCCTAATGACGGGTGTATTCCCAGATATGCTGAAAAGGTCGATTGTGTGCCCAATACACAAGAACGGAGACAGAAATCGTATTAGCAACTATAGACCAATATCTATATTGCCTGCGATATCAAAAATCTTAGAAAAAATCATTAACACACGGCTAGTTGGCTATCTGGAAAAAAATAACCTGCTATCAGTTAACCAGTACGGGTTTAGGCATGGCAAATCTACTGAGCAGGCAGTAAACAAGCTTGCTGACTTTGTCAGTTCAAATTTGGATGGAGGGAATAAGTGCCTCGCCATTTTCCTAGATCTGGAAAAGGCGTTTGATACGATTTCTGTTTCCCTTTTACTCAGTAAGTTAGAAAAACTTGGAATCAGGGCTGCACAACTTCGACTTTTCACTAGTTACCTGTCCGGACGTACCCAATGTGTTCGAGTTGGAGAAAGTGTAAGCGATTATTTCCCTGTCACACACGGTGTTCCGCAGGGTAGTATATTGGGACCGACCTTATTTCTCGTCTACATAAATGGGCTAACGAATCTAAACCTTGCATCGGGTAAAATCATCTCATTTGCCGATGACACGGCCTTGCTATTCGCTGGTCTAACATGGGAAGAGGTTTTCAGCGCCGCACAGGATGGCTTTGACAGGACAAGAAGTTGGCTACAAAAAAATATCTTAACCCTCAATGTTGATAAAACTAAGTATGTCTGTTTTAGCATAAGGCAGGCCGCCGATATCCAAAATAACCTAAATATAAAATTGCACGTTTGTTCCTCGGTAGTAAATTGTAGTTGTCCAATTATTGAATCAGTAAATTCACTCAAATACTTAGGTGTTGTCATTGACAGGAACCTCAATTTTAAAGAACACGTAAAACTTCTTAGCTCTAGACTACGTAAACTTATTTTTATTTTTAAAACTTTGCGTCACGTAGCGGATGCCATGCTGCTTAAGCGGATATATCTCGCTCTCTGTCAGTCACTCCTTGCATATTGTATCACAACCTGGGGCGGTATCTATAAAACTACTATAAAGTCAGTGGAGATAGCTCAGCGAGCTATTCTGAAAGTTAGCACCTTCAATCCTATCGACTTCCCAACCGTAAAGCTCTACAGGTTGTGTGATGTTTTAACAGTTAGACAACTATTTGTTCTCAAAGTTATCCTCCACCAGCACACTAAACAGTCATATAACCCATTATTGCTTCAAAGACGTCGAAAACACAACGTTTGTGACTTACCACCTACGTGTAAGACAAAATTTTGTAAAAGATTTATCGGATTCCTTGGTCCATTCCTCTATAGTAAAATAAACAAAATAATTAATATGTACCCCTTAACGTTAAAACAATGTAAATTAAAAACTTTTTATTTCTTACAGAATCTTAATTATGAGGAGACAGAACGACTATTAGAGAACACTCAGTAAATCTATATAGTTGGACTACTCTTAAGCTCACACGTACACTCACACATCTCACATTCACCCTTACACAACACATACACACCCACACACCACACACGCACCCTTACACTACACCAAAATCACACATACTTACCTATTTACTATACAACTAAACCCAATCCTCACTTTTAACTTAATTTTAATTTTACTTACTTACTAAGTTCAAAAATGTATACCATAACCCATCATACCTTGTACTTGGATTTGATAATAGTAACTTAACCTGGAATTCTGGGGAAAAGGCGCTGATCGCCGAAATACAGGCTCAGCCTAGTTCGGCTACAGATGCTAAACTCTCGGTTATAAAAATATAGCTGCCAAGTTTTAAACTGTGTAATCTAGTATTAAGTTATTTGAGAAATAAACATTTATTATTATTATTTTAAATGCATTATAGTTTTCTTCTCACACGAGAGTTTAAGAAACCTTATACACGGGCCGGAGCCAAGTGTAAAAGGGGAAGATTAAATTGAATAGGTAGATGTTAAAGTAGACGATGTCAAGAATTTTCGGGTGATGCGGCAAGTGTTGAGGATGGTAGCTTTTTGTAGCGTGTGGAGAGTGTATGCAGGCATTTGCAGAGTATTAAGACTTTGTGTGAGGGACTTCGGTATAATACCAGTGGTAGAAAGGACTATGGGGACAATGTGAACTGTTTGCACCCTCCACTGCGTTTTAATTTCTATGGCAAGATCTTGGTATTTACTTAGTTTTTCGGATATGGTAGATTGTATGTTGTGGGAGTTTGGGATAGCAATATCAATCAAGTATACTATTTTATTCACTTTGTCATGTACTGTAATATCCGGCCTATTAAAATGTATTGTTTTATCTGTTACAATGGTTCGATCCCAATATATTTTACAATTTTTATTTTCTAGTACTGTTTCTGGCTTATACTTATAGTATGCGGTCATTTGGTCGACTAGGTTATATTTGCAAGCTAGATGTTGATGTATTATGGCAGAGACTTGATCATGTCTGTGCTTGTAGTCAGTCTGTGCAAGAGACTTACAAGCTCCTGTTATGTGCTGAATGGTTTCTGAAGCCAGGTTACAGTGTCGGCATAAGTCATTCTGCTGATTAGGATCTTTCATAATAAATTTCCTGTAGTTGCGGGTTGCTATGATTTGATCTTGTATGGCCAGCATAAAGCCTTCGGTTTCGGGAAACAATTCACCACGTGTGAGCCACTCGTTCGACTTAATTTTGTCGACGTGTGGTTGGCTCAAGAAGGATCGATGTCTCCCGTGAAGCGCTTTTTCTGACCATAATGCAATCTTGTCTTCATTGTTAATAATTATTTCATTTGTTTGTGTGTCTCGGCTTTGCAAGTTTAACGGTGTGAAGTTTTTGTCTGTTTCTGCAATCTGTCTATGAAGTAACGAGTGTTCTGATTTACTGTGGAAATAAGTTCTAAGGCTTGAGATTTGTTTATTGTGTAGGTTTTGTATATCTATTAATCCTCTTCCTCCTTCTTTGCGTGCTAATGTGAGTCGTTGTATGCATGATTTTGGGTGATGTTTTCGATGTTTGGTGAGTGTTGTGTTAATGATTTGTTGTAACTTTCGGGTGTTTGTTTTAGACCATTGTATTATTCCGAATGAGTATGTGAGAATGGGTATTGCAAATGTGTTGATAGCCTTCATTGTGTTCCTAGCATTTAAATTTGTTTTGAGAATAAGGTTGAGTCTATGTGTAAATTTTTTTATGAGTTCTTGTCTTGTGTATTTGTGTTGTATTTGTCTGGATTGCCTAAAACCTAAATATTTATATGTGTCATGTTCTTCCATGGGTTCTATCGTTTGGCCCGTTTCAAGTATGTATCTATTGTTCTCAATTCTTCCTTTGACTACCGACATAACTTTACATTTGTCTACTCCAAATTGCATACAGATATCTGTTGAGAATTGTTGTGTTACATCTGCTTTATTATTATTATTATTATTTATTATAATCATGATCAGATTCTTGAATAAACTCTTCATCCAAGATGGCCTCACTTTCCGCTGCCACATTATCTTCGTTATCCGATATTATTTTATTCTTCTAACAAATCTGCCAATCTCGCTTGATCCTGTTCCCAACTCTTCTGAAAACAAAAAGATTTGAAAAATAAATACATGCCTACGAACACAGGAGGGTACCTAAACCTAAATCATTAAATATATGCTTAGAAATACATAAATATACATTTATAGTAAATAAAAACACAACTAAATAATTTATGTTTACAAAAAAGTTGAAATCACATACCTTGATGATAAAGTAAGCTCTGCAAAAGTATAACACGAGCGCTCGCGGGGTGTCGTGACCACCCCACGCAAACTTTGACACGTCCTCATATTGCCAGCGCTCGCGCTACACTACCCTTTCCGACCCGTTTCGATGCATTTAAAGGTCACTTGAAGGTACTGAGACGAACCGATACATAAATGAAGAAATTATAATTCTTTTTTACGTTCAAAAACGCGTGGGGTGCCGACAGCACCCCGCGCGAGTGATGGCGGGTTAAGTCACTTACATTATATTTTTCTTTGCAGCCCTACCATCTAGACATCGTCAGTATTTCAGTCACAGACTCAACTCGGTCAGAAGTAATATTCAAATGTATGCAATTTCTGATTGAGTAATGCGTCTGATCTGATCTGTATGTATACACATGTATTCTAAAATAGATTCTGTATAAATATGTATAGGTACATATACAAAATCTGATGGTCATGATCATTTTAAAGTATCATCAAGAAGGGAACAGGAATGTTCCTTTCAAAGTTAGTTAGGGTTAATAATTTAACCAAGGCTTGAACAATTCTGGTGCCATTATTAATGAGATAATGGTACTTGTATGGACTGATAAATTATTGTAAATAATTTAAAACCATTGAATAAACCTCTTAATTCACTTTAAGGAATGATTTGACAACACTTAATTAGATAATTTTATCTGTTTGTGATGAATATTTGAAACCTTTGTCGTATAAATACGATATCTTTGACTCTGATTATCACATTCGTGGTGAAGTGTTAGGCAGTATGCGTATTATTGTTTTGTTGGCCCTTTGCTTTGCGGCTGCCGCGGGTATGTCATTAAACGAGGATTTCATTTTATAATTTTTACTCTTATTTACTTGAAATAATAATATTTAAAAATACCGCTTAAAAATAGCTAGCCGGTAGCGAAGACATGTTCCAAGCTATGGCTGATTAGTGCTCCATAGACAGAAACTTCCTTACATTACACACTGTCTAAAGGAGAACTGCTTTCTGTGTCAAGCTCTTGACCCAACCGACTAATGCCAGCCTCTTATCATTTAATTGTTATCAATCACAATACCTTTTCTAGACGAATTGTTGTATTTTATTGATTCTATGTGTAACTTTTTTACCATTTCAGCGGTCCCCTCTGACCCTCAAAGGATTGTTGGTGGGTCTCTCGTGACTATAGACCGTTATCCCACAATTGCTGCCATCTTAATTACACATGATTGGGTTAATTTCATGCACAATTGTGGTGGTACCATCATAAATAATCGATCCATTCTCACCGCTGCCCATTGTACAATGTAAGTATTATTTGTTAACTTTAAAAAGAATAGAATTTAGAATCTGGATTGAAATATTTTGAAACGAAAATATCGTAGACTTGTTTTGTATAAATATTTCGACAAAATAATTAGATTATCAATATAATTATTAACTGATAAGCATGTAGGTACAAATAATCTAATCACAATCACAGAAAGGCAAATGTATTTTTTTGTTTCAATATTAAAATTTATGATCTTATTTATTTTGTTTATATTTATAGTGGCCATGCTGCTAGCAGATTTAGACTTCGTCTAGGCTCGTCATTCCGTAGCAGCGGTGGTGCCGTTCACAACGTTAACCAGAACATCATCCATGGTTCATATAATACATGGACTTACGATAATGATATCGCTATCCTACGCTCCGCCTCCTCCTTCACTTTTAACAACAATGTCCGCGCTGCCTCCATCGCTGGTGCCAACTACTGGCCCGGAGACAACCAAGCTGTTTGGGCTGCAGGATGGGGTGACACTTTCGTATGTTTCTTTATAATGCTCTTGATCGAACGGAATACTGATTGTTGTTCTGTTTCTTAATTATTTTCTTTGTGTTTTTTAGTTCGGTTCTGGCGCTGGCTCCGAGCAGCTTCGCCATGTCCAGCTTGTGGTCATCAACCAGAACACTTGCAGAAACAACTACGCTGGCGTTGGTTTTACTGTCAACGATAACATGTTGTGCTCTGGCTGGCCCTCTGGTGGCCGTGACCAGTGCCAACGAGACTCTGGTGGTCCTCTCTACCACAATGGTATCGTTGTTGGTGTCTGCTCTTTCGGTAATGGATGCGGACAAGCCAATTTCCCTGGCGTCAACGCTCGTGTATCCCGTTACACCTCTTGGATATCATCAAACGCATAATTTTTTTGATGAATACAGTAACATTTTTGTTATTTAATTGTTTTATTTTATTTTTATACTTAACATGTGTATTTACTCCATCTATCAACCTTAGTTCGAATTGTCAACCTAGTTTGGGACAGAAATAAATACAGAATGCTAGTAAGTGTGTATTTATAAGTACATATTATTGATTTATCATCAGACGTTGCTAACCTATTAGAAGCTTCTCACACGGAGAAATTATAGGCATTAATCACTACGATTGCTCGAAGTGGATTGACTTTTTCAAACTTATTAATTGAAATGAAAGTTCGGGTTTTCTATCGATGTTTTCCTACATCATATTTGTACTTACTAAGTTCTGGAGCCTCCTCCTCGTGCTTGGGCAGCTAACTTCACGACTTTGATGACTAATAACTATTAGTCACATCATAATTACCTGAAACAAGATAATTTTATGATATTATACACTTATTTTAATATTAGGAATATCAATTTTGATACACATAATTTAAAGATTATTGAGAAAATTTTATTGACTGCAATGTTATCACGTCAAAAACATAAATATTAGTAAACTTTACACACAGGCAATTATTTTTTTCATTATACGTGCACGCACTACCTTGATACAATATTAAAAAGATAATCTTTTGTGTAGGTACCTTAAAACTAAACCAAACCTATATATAAAACTAAGGATCATACTCACAGAAGCCATTAAATGATTTTGAGCCTTAAAAAAGTATAATGTATATTATTTACAAAAGCAAATTAGTATTTTATTTGTCAAAACAACACATAGGCATTGCGTAATTTTCATCAGGTGATAAAAGTATAAAAAAAGTGGAACAATCATGACACAGCAATTTATATGTATATTTTAAAACGGACGCGGATGCTGCTATAATTGAAGCACAAATAATCCAGGCAAACAAGATGCAGGCCGTATATGCGGGATTTGTTTAGACACACCCTTGTATCATCGAAAGGAGTTAATTTGCTAGTTTGGTATAATTCTGCAAATAAAATTTTCTTTTATTGAGCATTAAGGTAAAGTTAGAGAGCCAAAACAAAAATAAATTTAATGCCTTGACGTGAATCTCGAAGCCATGTCCATGCTCATGTTTTCAGACGCTCAGAACCACTCACGGACCTACCTCTACGTTACCCACCTCTTGGCTACCTGGGATTAGCTTAACATCAAGTAATCCGTCTGCTCGTTTGCCACCTATTTCATAAAAAAGACGGTTGGAGCTATCGACGGTTGGATTGTATCGCTTAACGTCGCACAGGCTATAGAAACTTTTTTTTGTTTTATAAAGCATGTTGATTTTATTTAAGATTTTTCGTTTACGGTGGAACTAATGCTCTACATCAGAGTTGTAAAACAGCAGTCCATCCATCACATACTTTGGATTGTACTGGATTATAGTCTGTAGAAACATGAAAGTAACACAGTAACTGATAATTAATTGTTTCATCAGGGGCCCGAGTCTACTATTTTCAAAGTGTTGTCATTCATACACAATTCCATTGTCATTTTGCTAAAAGTTTGTAATCTGTTAATTCAAAATGGCTGATCATTGGCGTTCGGCGAAGTCGTAATATAATTATAGTACGAGATGTCTTGTAACGAATTATAAACAATAACTGCACATTAATATTCTAAACGTAAATCATTGAATAAAGGAACTGTTTTTTTTATTAATTTACCGCATTATGTCAAATATTAATTTGTCATTATGTACGAGATTACCGTTCTAAAGAATTATTTCAATAAAGTGGCATTGGGAGGTCATAATGATGCTATCGTGTTAGTAGATTACCAATAAACTTGTCAAAATCAACAATTTTGCAACCAATGATCTACTATTCTGACACAATTGTAATAGCAGACTCGAGGCCCAGGTGTAGTTTATTATATTAGTTGTGGAATCTAGAACAAATTTTAGTGCGTTTCGGCGTTTGTAACATAGGACCTACTAAGCGCTTCTCCTAGTGCCCAACTGTGTGTATGTTATTTCGTCTCTATGTGCCTTAAGATTTGAGTTCCTATCTATGTCTGTAATAATAATGAATGAAATAAATATCTTCTGATAATTTGATAAGAATCATGTGCCAATATCTGCCTAATTGGATAATTTGGAAGGTTTTTGCTCGAGTTTTGATCGATTGGTTAATTAAGATAGTGATGTAATGATGAATATATCTTAATAATTAGTCTTACGATGAAAAGTCTGATAATGCGTTTCGGCTTATATTATTTAAACTTTGCTCTGTGAATAAGACGTAGAACCACTACTACTAGGTTTGAAGAAAAGCTCTTGTACGATTGGCATTTTCATCAAAATTATCATTTTCATCAAAAGGAACATTTATAAAAAAATGCTAGTCTCTTCGATCATTAAGTTCTGATTACTGGTTGGAAAAATTCTTGCATCATCATCATCAGAATTTCAACTAGAGAAACGGTAACAAGATCTTCATTTCTATATCCAAACACTAGAATAACTTATTATAAGCTAAGTGTAGAATAGCCATGTTTTGGCACGAATTTGCAGTGTACCTAACCTAAGTAAGGAACAAAGGTTTTATTATATTTCCAGCGTTAGTGCGATTTCTGGAGACACAATGCTTCCCTTAAACTTCATGCTGCGAATGTCCGACATCGCCATCATCGGTTCATTTCGTAAATATTTAAAATTAAGTCATTTTAAATCTAAACTGATGAAAAATGTAGTCCAAAAGTATATTTCTTTTATCAAATCCTGCTAACTTAGTGGTCGTAAAATTAAGAAAAACCAATGACCTCATTCTCAGCAGTAGTCGTTCAGGTAGCAGCATAGCCATAAAGATAAATTGCAATAAAAGTGTTGGGCGATAATCTTTTAATGATAACAAAACATAAGTAGGTAAAGAGGCACGATTCCCAACTCTAGGTTTATTTTTAAAGATATCTTTGTAGTTATAAAGAGTATGATAGATAGTTGAGTTACAGTACCGGCCGATAAACGTTGCGTATTGACCTTTAAAAATAGACAAGCGGTCAAATAGCAAGCATATAACTGCGCATGAATGAGCTATTTAAGCTAGTCTAGCTCTTTCCTTGAGTCCTAAGATTAAAAAACAAAAGTTTTTACAAATAAATAAAATTGTATTTTTTTTATGGAATGCTAGTTTGCCATCTAGCAAACGAGCATACGGATCACCTGATGGTAAGTGATCAGAGCCGCCCATGGACACCTGCAACACCAGAGGAGTCACAGGAGCGTTGCCATTGCCTTTTAAGAAGGAGTGCGCTCGTTTCTTGAAGGTTTGAAGGTCGTATGGGTTCGGTAATACCACCGCCGCAAGATGCCAAAGTTTTGCTATGTGGGGCAGAAAGTTTCATGTACAGTTGATGTATGTTTACTATGCATAAACATATACATATTTATGTCTTGAAATATGTGCTTAAGTGGAGTAAGGATATAAGAAGCCTTACATTTTGAATAATTGTGCAACATTGTGAAATACAATTATTATTTAATTTACAGAGATAACATAGACAAATGTAATATGACTTCTGTATTGACTAACTTGGCTAACGTTTGGACTATCAATGTTGATTTATTATAAAATAATCTTACACATTTATTGATACAGATAATGTCCATTTGTATTTATTTTTTTGTTTTTGATAAGTTCCGCAATTTTATTATTTGTTCATAGTAAACAAGATGAGCAATAACTAGTTGACCCGTATCTGAACGTGTATTTTTAAATAAAAATTGAGCTTTAAAATTAGTTTATAATGAAATGTATGTTTGAGTTGCTTGGTCGAGGTTTTTACCATAAAAAAGCTTAAATCTTCTTATTTATTAAACCGAAAAAAGCAAGCCACTATACTCTTTAAAAGTTAAAGTAAAAAAAAAGTTAACACAAAATAGTATATCAATTTTAATCATCATTTCCTTTATTCTTCGCTTGAATACTCTCTTTCTCTTATGCATTAGACAAAATCCAACCGCTGTAGCGAGCAACGTTGCTGTTAACACTGGGGAAGTCACTTGCGCTGCTGCATTC
The DNA here is from genome assembly GCA_902829305.4 of Spodoptera exigua. NCBI lineage: Eukaryota > Metazoa > Arthropoda > Insecta > Lepidoptera > Noctuidae > Spodoptera > Spodoptera exigua. The sequence goes on from LR824603.2 coordinate 12,696,995, forward strand.
AAAACCAAAAGACCAGATACCAACAACGATATTATTGTGGTAAAGAGGGCCACCAGAGTCACCCTGGCACTGGTCACGGCCACCAGACGCCCAACCGGAGCATATCATGTTGGCTGTGACGGGTATCTTACGGAAGGCGTATCTGTTTCTGCAATTCAAGTCGTTAATTTTTTGAACTTGAATGTGACGAAGCTGCTCAGATCCCGACAGTGCACCATACTGTGTAGAAAAGGGAAAATTAGATTAGGTACTTCAATCTCTAAACTTTAATCTTTAAAGTTTTGTGAGATAAAATTGGCAATCAATGAAAAGCATTCTTACGCTATGTGCACCCCATCCAGCTACCCAGAGAGGAGCGTTGTCTGGTACAACGTAACCAGCAGTTGCAAGCACAGCAGGACGAGCAAAGTCATCAAAGTGTATATCGGTAGCAGAGCGTAGGATAGCGATGTCATGTTCCAAAAATCTTGGTCGATAATATGGGTGAATAATTATTCCATTCACACCATGTACGTGACCACCACTGCTTGGCCAGGAGGAACCAAAACGGATTCGCCATTTTGGGACTGCGTCAAAGCTGTAAACGGAATCAAACATTACAAATACAAACTTGGACAAAAATATTTTGATGTTTTAATAAAAACAAGTTTTATCTTTAAAATTGATTAAGTGTAGTGACTTACTAAGGACAATGAGCAGCAGTGAGGATGGAACGATGGTTTATAATAACTCCTGCGCATTCTTGGACATACACACTCCATTCGTATGCGTAAAGTAGAGAGACGAGGCTGGGGTATTGGGTGATACTGGCACTCGTACCATCTATACGCCTATGGGGGTTGTAGGGAACCGCTAAAAAGGAAAACAATTAATAAGTAGTGGATCCCATAAAATGTAGGGTTAACAGTAACTTTTTGTCCCAAAAAGAAGAAAACGTTTTTCCAAAAATGTTTTGTATTTACAATGTGTAAAAAAAACATACATCCTCATACTTTTTTGGTAAGCATAGGTTTATATAGAAAACTTTTTGTTAAATTATTTTCTTCCATAGTCGTATTCTGTAACATGTTTGTACGAAGACTAGAACGTACCTGTGGCGGCTGCAATACACAGAGCGACCAAAGCGAAGATGCGCATATTGTCAATTTTGTCTGATTAGTGTAGTCAATCGATACAAGTAATGGTATTTATATCGAAACAGATTATCATATAACTGTAATCATAAACACAATATAAAAGTTTTTCCTCTATAATATACAAAACTGATAATCGATTAACATAAATTTTATGGATTGGAAGCAAGTAGGATCTATTCTATTTGATAAAAAAAAGTTAAAGGTTTCATATTATTTTATTGCTTTACGACTGTTAAGACTCATAAATTACACCTGTTTGGATTTAAGATAATGTTTTTAGGTGTTATTCATAAAATATTATATCTAGTGATTACATTAAATTAATTCTTGTAACCATAATTATTTGAATTTTTAACGGAAATGGCAAACATAGGTGTTAAATAATAAATCTGCAATTTATTGTTTTATAATTTGTTTAACTAGTCTGCCCCCGTCAGAACAGAATAGAATATTTTATTTTTTCAAATAAATATGGTGTTTAGGTAATGTAATACAGCCCAGCCACATGTTACCATTCGGCATGCAAACCATGGAAAATTATGTATACAAGCATATATTGTGTAATAATTAATTTAAATGAAATTTAAAACTATAATATTAAGGCCATGCTAGAGAGCAGCATTCTGCGACACGCGACGCGACGGTACATGGCTTGAAACTAGTCGAGTTCCTCGTCAAATAATTACGTTAGTAAGCGGGAAACATAAGAATTAATTAATATTATACTTTCAAATTTCATTTAAATTATATGTATGTCTCACGAAAATTGTAATAGAAATATAAGATTTATAACTACAATATAGATCAAATTAAAAATTATAAAATTAATCAGCACAAATGATATCAATTTTAAAATTATAATTATCTAACCATTTCATTATTGCATCAAGGATATTGTTTATGTCAGTTTCGTATGTACTTGCCTTTTTACTAGAGATGGTTATTGTGCTATCACCTGTAAACGTAGTTATGGGTTGCATACACAACACAAAAACAGCAACAAACAAGAAACAGGTAAGTAATTTAAATATATAAACAAAAATGGACCCATAACGATTCCCTGCGGTACACCTTATGAGAAGATACGTTCTTGAGTTTTTATTTTTTCGTGTTTATTAACTACACTAATACGACTAATTTTAGTTATTTTTGTTACGTTTTCTAAATAAGATTTAATGAGTTGGAGTAGGTACATTGCTTCATTGTTATTTTTTTTGTGGAGTAGTGTGTTATAATATACATAATCGAACGCCTGTATCATGTCATAAAACAGATCACATATGTATACGTTTGTTTAGCCAAGCTACTGAAGATAGTGTTCAAGATTGCCATGTTTTTAGTTCGGTACTGCCTTAATCCTTTTTGTTCCTTGCAATGAATATAATACTTTCCCATGTGATTATACAGTTCTCTATAAATACTTTACTCACATATCTTGGATGTGACTGGTATGAGTGATATCTAAATATATAAAACTCAAAGGTGACTGATATAGTGATCTATCAACGCACAGCCCAAACCACTGGACGGATCGGACTGAAATTTGTCATGCAGGTAGATGTTACAAAGTAGGCATCCGCTAAGTAAGGATTTTGATTAATTTTACCCCGAAGGGGATAAAAAAGGGGATGAAAATTTGTATGAACCTTTGTCAGATTTAAACCGATCGGGCTAAGACCTTGCATGCATAAAGCTACTATAACGCATGCGTTATGCGTACCTATGTTATACGGAATGCCTACATCCCCTAAGAAAGGATTTTGATAAATTCCACCTATAAGGGAATAAAATAGGGGATGAAAGTTTGTATAAATATTCTTAGATTTTCGCCTGATTCATCATCATCATCATCATCATCATTATCAGCATATAAGTGCCCACTGCTGAGCAAAGGCCTCTTCTCATACTGAGAAGGTTGAAGCATTAATCACCACGCTTGCTCAATGCGGGTTGGCGATTTCAAACTTATAATTAGAAATTATAAGTCCAGGTATCCTCACGATGTTAACCTTCACCGTTCTTCGACTGATTGAGCTGAAATAACAGATTGATGAAGATGAGGCCTTAATTTTTAACACACGCTAAACAAAAGTAAAGCCGCAAAAATTATACCTAATTAATAATAATATTTCTTAACGCGAGCGAAGTCTAGGACAAAAGCTATTACATAATATTCCATTAAGTTTTTGTCTCTATATTTAAACAAAGGTTGTAATTATGGATGTTTTAAGCTATTTAGATGTATACTCGCTAGAATTAAGATTTAATATGTGACAGAGATAGGTGCATATCTTAGTTGAAACAGATTTTAATATGCTTGAGGTAATCTCTGGCAAATTAAAGAATGACAATGTAGGTATTGATACACCTACAGTGCCAATGTTTTCTATGGACATTATTATTAAAAACTGTTAACAAGTTCAGCATAAAAACTGAAGGCCGAATGACCCTTAAGGGAGTCGATGTCCTTGCAAATATGGTATGTATGGGAGACTTGGGCGCGAACAGGCCAGTTTGGCTGGAGAAATACTACGGCTTCACTGAAAACCGTCATGAAACAACCACAGCAAGGTTACCAGAAGCTCATTCCTAAACATCGGTTCGTTGCTGCCAATAGCCGCTGGACTTACGTTGTGGGCATTATTGTGTGTGATTTTTGTCATCATCAGGGAACTCATCAAATGACTCCTGTTAGCCTGCGCAGAGTTCCTTCCTGGCTTAAAATGATCCTGTTTAAACACCTGCTCTTGGCCTTTTTTTTTTTTTTTTTTTTTTTATTACGGGGGGGGGGATACCTTCAAAAGGCGCCTAGCTTTTTGGGGAGAAAGACTAGGGAGTGTGGGATTTTTACCTCACTAAAACCACCCCGGTGGCCACCCTCATCACCTGTAAGGGGCCCCGGGTCCTCTACAAGAGACCTGCTCCAGAGCCCCCACGATGAAACGCCTGTGACGGCACATCCCTCGAGTACGAGCCTCGCTGTGTACGGCGGTACGTGACCACTGTACCACCGTCTTCCCTGGGACCACTGAATGAGCACCTAGAGCCCCCCTCTATGCACCCGTGACCCCAAAGGTCCGCCTGAATTTCATGCAGGCGGGATTCGGCGTATTAGGCGTCAAGGCGGTTGCCTCCTCGACGCCTTCTACGAGCAGGATCGGCCCTCTCGCGATCCCGCTCAGCAGCCTCCTTTTGGGACATAACAGTCTCGCAAAACGAAGCCACTTCCCTCCAATTTTCTGCATCTGCCAGCATAGCCCTAACTACTGCTGGCAGAGACAAGTCTCGCCCGATCTTGGCGACTAGGACCCGCCGCTCAGAAGCCCACGCTGGGCACTCCTCGACCTGCTCTTGGCCTACAGCAGCCGTGGTGTATAGCTGTAGTGGTCAGATTTTTCGGGGATGATCTGTTTTTATTTCCAAAACTTCTAAGTTCTTAAAACGATTAAATACTTACCTGAGTAAATCATATTTATTTATATAAATTCATTTCATATGTCATATTAAGATTATTCCGTCAGATTTGTAAGATTTGGAATTCAAAATCTAGGAAAAAAGAGTGAAAAAAGAGAGAAAAGTCAAAAATGTGTGGAACATCCAATCGTCCTCTCCATCGCAAGGACCGAAACTCCTATTTTGAGTAATCAAACGACGAATAGAAAATAAGTTAAGTAGTTTTTTGTTTTTCAAAAACCAATAGTTGTTGAAGACTACGCAGTCAATATGGGGGTTCTGAGTAAAACCGATTAAAGATACAAAGTTTTTTTGTAAAATTTATTTAATTCACCGTTCAATTTGATTATATTAAGCGTTATCTAATATCCAATCGGTGTAGTTGGCAACACGCATGTTGACGCCAGGGAAGTCAGCGCGACCACACTCAATCCCGAAAGAACAGACGCCAACGACGACTCCATGGTGGAAGATAGGACTGCCGGAATCGCCCTGGCACTGGTCGCGACCTCCAGTGGGCCAACCAGAGCATAACATTTCGTCAGTGATAGTATACTTATTGCTAACTGCAAATTGCTTCTTGCAAGTTTCCAGGTTTATTTTCATTACTTTGACGTGACGCAGCTCCTCAGGTTCAGCAGTATCACCATACTAAAGAAAACAAAGACGAAACGGTTACTTTTGAAAAGTTCATGTTATGACCCATTAAAAATAAAATGTAGTGTTACTCATTTTCAGAAAAATCATCACCCATATCAAATATACACATATTGCGCTCCCCATCCAGCAGCCCAGAGATAGTCATTATCGGGAACAACGTACTTAGTACCAGCGATGGGAGCAGGGCGAATACACTCATTGAAGTTTATATTGGAAGCAGAGCGCAAGATACCTATGTCATGATATCTAGTACCTGGAATGTATAGTGGGTGGTTGATGATGCCATTAATTCTGTAAACCACACCACCACTAAGCGCCCATGTGGAGCCTAACCGAATTTGGTACATACTAACTGACTGGTCACTGTAACAAGAAATATAATCCATTTCACTTTCAATTACACCCATTTGATCAAACTTGGTACTTGCTGCTTAAAATGGAAACATTTGATTTGATTATCATACTAGGAAAAAATTGTAATATGATACTATACGTTGTTTTAATATACTGTAATGTACATTCGAATAACAATCATAAACATGTACTTACTACACACAGTGAGCAGCGGTTAGAACGGAGCGGTTGTTGAGGATGCTGCCGCCACACCTGTGTCCAAATACACTCCACTCATATAAGACTAAAAGCACAACCATATTCGGGTACTCTTCTATGGAGGTGACTGTCCCACCCACTATCCTTTGCGAACTAGTCGGAAGTGCTATAAGAAATACAAGAAATCAAATACCTTATACTCGTATGCAATATGCAAAAATATGATTAAATATTTAATTCGTTATGATTTGGTGACAAACCTGCGACAGACGCGATACACAGAGCAACCAAGGCGAGGATACGCATATTGGTATTTTTCCTGATAAGTGTAGTTAATTGATAGATGTGGCCAGTATTTATAGCGATGACTATCATACTACCTGAGCCGATAATGTTAACTGTAAATTTCCTCAAATAAATCTCAATTTAGTGACACTATAATTTTATGACCCATGACTAATAGTGCACTACTTGGTAGTGAAGTTTTGGATTAAAAAGATACGCTTAGAACATAATCGGTTATTTTGAAGACATTTTAAAGGTTACTCATTATGATTTTCTCACCGATATGCGAGAAAACCCTTGAAAAAAATACCACCAACATTCACAGGTTTGTTGGGGCTTTCAGGGAGGGAGGGTAGTTGAGATCCCGGTTTCCGTAGTTACACGGCTAATCGCCATAATTACTTGACACGATCCCGTCATTGTGTTTTAATGCCATTTTATAATTAATTCCGGATGTCATTCCTCAATCTCCTTTTCTCTCTGGTCTTTTATAACAACTATCTAGATTTTGACATTATATATAAATGTTAACATTTAAGTTGTAAAAACTGATATTACACCAAGAGTCCGCGTTGTTCCACGGCTATATTATGTTTTCCTCTACATGACAAAGGTTTCCGATAATATTATGCCAGTCTCTTGTCTCTGTCTCTTTCTCTATGTCAAACAGATGCTTAAAATATAAATATATAATATGCCTACCCATTTAAGGCGCATTATTTTTTTTAATCTGATTTATTTTTAGATACTACAATTTGAAGGTTATTGTATCAACCCTTATTTGAAATACGAGTTGTCAAGCATATTAAGAATTCGTTCTTCTGGCTTAGATTTTGCTTAATACTATATCATATTTACAGTTCATTGTTATAACTTACTTCTTTACTACTATTAAATTTTTCTCCAGAAGACAAAAATGCTATAAAACTGGGCTAAGACTCCAGGAACTACAGGGTAAATAAATTGGAAACGGTTATGAAAGAGAACATTTATTTTTTATCGACACCAACGGGTTATTAGAGTATTCGTTTGTAAAACTTTACAAAATTGACATTGCATATTTATGCATTATCCAAAATCCAATTAGTGTAGCTGGCTACACGCATGTTGACGCCAGGGAAGTCAGCAAGACCACACTCGATACCAAAGGAGCAAACGCCAACGACGACTCCGTGGTGGAAGATAGGACTGCCGGAATCGCCGTGGCACTGGTCGCGTCCTCCAGTGGGCCAACCAGAGCATAGCATTTCGTCGGTGATGGTATACTTATTGCTAACTGCAAATTGCTTCTTGCAAGTTTCCAGGTTTATTTTCATTACTTTGACGTGACGCAACTCCTCGGGTTCAGCAGTATCACCATACTAAAGAAAACAAAGACATAACGGTAACTTTTAAAAAGGACATGACCTATTAAAATTTATTGTAGTGTGACTCATCTTTAGAAGAATCATGGCCCATATCAATTATACTCACATATTGCGTTCCCCATCCAGCAGCCCAGAGATAGTCATTATCGGGAACAACATACTTAGTACCAGCGATGGGAGCAGGGCGAATAAACTCATTGAAGTTTATGTTGGAGGCAGAGCGCAAGATACCGATGTCATTATGTGTAGTGACTGGATCGTATAGTGGGTGGTTGATGATGCCATTAATTCTGTAAACCACACCACCACTAAGCGCCCACGTGGAGCCTAACCGAATTCGGTACATACCAACTGACTGGTCACTGTAAAAAGAAATATAATCCATTTTACTTTCAATTACACCCATTGGATCAAACTCGATACTTGCTGATAAGTGCTTCTTAAATGGAAATATTTGATTATCATACTAGGGAAGAAATGTAATATGATACTATAAGTTGTTTTTATGTACATTGGAATAAAAATCTTAAACATGAACTTACGAGTACTTACACACAGTGAGCAGCGGTTAGAATGGAGCGGTTGTTGAGGATGCTGCCGCCACACCTGTGTCCAAACACGCTCCACTCATATAAGACTAAAAGTACAACCATATTCGGGTACTCTTCTATGGAGGTGACTGTCCCACCAACTATTCTTTGTGAACTAGTCGGAAGTGCTATAAGAAATACAAGAAATCAAATTCCTTAAACTCTTATGAAATATGCAAAAATATGCTTAAATATTTAATTCGTTATGATTTGGTGACAAACCTGCAACAGTCGCCATACACAGAGCAACCAAGACGAGGATACGCATATTGGTATTTTTTCTGATAAGTGTAGGTAATTGATAGATGTGGCCAGTATTTATAGCGATGACTATCATACTACCTGAGCTGATAATGTTAACTGTAAATTTCCTCAAATAAATCTTAAACCATTCAGTAACGCTATAATTTTATGACCCATGACTAATAGTGCACTACTAGGTAGTAAGGTTTTGAGTTTAAAAGCTACGCTTAGAACATTTTCGGTTTTATTTAAGTTGAGGTTCTTTGACCAAAGTTCGTATTTGTGAATATTACCATTCTCACGGACTGGTGAGAAAAACCATGAAACAAAATACCATCAACAAAGGACTCAAAAGTTTGTTAAGGCGTTTTAGAAGGGAGAACAGTTGAGATTCCGGTTATCTTAGTCAAACACCATTATTACTTTACACGGTCACGTCATTGTCTTTTATTTTTTTTTATAATTAACTAGCTATTCTCGCGCTGTTTCACCCGTTGCTCAGCTCCATTTGATCGTAGCGTGATATTTTATACCCTATAGCAGTCAGGAATTTTGGCAATCCGACCAGCGGTTCCAAAGATTACCCCTACATATAAACACAAATTTTACCTCTTTATAAGATTAGTATAGATTTGGGATCTCAATAAGATTAGTATAGGTTTGGGATCTCATTGGCTTTAATTTTTTACGGCGCAATAACTATTTAAGCATGTAAGAAAGGAGGTCTATTGCCTTAAATCTCATTTAAAATTTATTATTCGTTCCTGTTAAAATATGCTTCTTTGCTACTATTTCATTTTACTCTAGAAGACAAAAAATACTATAAAACTCGGCTTAGATTCCAAGAACTTTAGGGTAAATCAATTGGAAACCGATATTGAAGATATTTTTTTATTGAAACCAACGGAGAGTGTTGCAATATTTATTTGTAAAACTTTATTAAATTCACATTACACATTTATGCATTATCCAAAATCCAATTAGTGTAGCTGGCTACACGCATGTTGACGCCAGGGAAGTCAGCAAGACCACACTCGATACCAAAGGAGCAAACGCCAACGACGACTCCGTGGTGGAAGATAGGACTGCCGGAATCGCCCTGGCACTGGTCGCGTCCTCCAGTAGGCCAACCAGAGCATAGCATTTTGTCAGTGATGACCATATTGTCTACAGCGTATTGCTTTTGACAAGTTTCTAGGCCAATTTTCATGACCTTAACGTGACGCAACTGCTCAGGTTCAGAGGGATCACCATACTTAGGAAAAAAATTAATTAAATGTATTTTTTATTCATAATTTTAATCATTTATATTTTCAAGTTAAATGTACTTACGAACTGTGCCCCCCATCCAGCAGCCCAGAGATAGTCGTTATCGGGAACAACGTACGTAGTACCAGCGATGGGAGCAGGGCGACTTAATTCATTGTAGTTGATGTTCGAGGCAGAACGCAAAATACAGATATCATGATCCGCTGTTGCTGGATAGTACAGAGGATGGTTGATAATGCCATTAATTCTATGAACTATGCCACCGCTTAGGGCCCAAGATGAGCCCAGTCGAATTCGGTACATGCTGACGGACCCTTCACTATAAATGGGAATATTTAATGAACAGATATAAATGTAATAACTTTTACTTACAACAAACGTTAAGTTTATCATCACACACATAAAAAAGAACTTACTAAAAACAGTGAGCGGCGGTAAGAACCGATCGGTTGTTGATGATACTTCCACCACACCATTGTCCATATATGCTCCAATCGTAAACACGCAAACCTGCTACCATACTGGGGTACTGGTCTATGGTAGTAACATCTCCACCCACTATTCTAGAAGAACGGGTGGGGATTGCTAGAAGAAATAAGAAATCAAACATTAAGTGAATCGAATTATAGTACTTTGGATATGACTTCATTTGTATCTACAAATATATGTATCTACCTGTAACAGTCGTCAGACATAGAGTAATCAGAATGAAGGTACGCATACTGTTATTTTTCCTGATTAGTGGAGTTATTCGTTAAGTAGCTAGTATTTATATCTATGAAGACTATCTTTTTTCCTCAATAGATAATATGAAATATTTATATTCTGTATTAAGCCTAAGCGGATTAGTGTATGCAATATTTTATGAAATAAACCAAATTCTTTCATCCATTCGCGATGCTACAGAAAAACGTTTTGGTTTATATACTCACATTTTGCATCCATTAGTCATATTTAAATGAAAATGCCAAGTAAGATCAAACTAAATTTAATAAAACAAAAATAGGTATTTTATGATATTTATCTATTCAAAGAGCTGTTATGCATTTTCTATTATCCAATTAGTGAAATTGGCCACACGTATGTTGATAGCGGGTAAGCCAGTTTGACCGCACTCTACAGCAGCCGAGGCGACACCTACAACGGTGCCGTGGTGGAAGATAGGACTGCCCGAGTCCCCATAACATTGGCTACGATCATGTGTAGGCCAGCCTGCACACACCATATAATCAGCAGGAAGCACAAAATTGGCAGCTTTGTAAAGCTTTTTGCACTCATCCATATTGTATTTCATAACTTTGACATGTCGCAGCTCCTGAGGGTCAGGTACCTCACCATACTAAAAAAGGAAAATAACTGTAGTTTTCTTCAATTTTACAAGCCAATTTGTTTATAAAATTATACTTACATAACGTGCACCCCATCCAACAGCCCAGATATGATCATTATCGGGAACGACGTATGTAGTACCAGCTATAGGAGCGGGATGAGTCCACTCATTGAAATTAATGTTAGAAGCAGAGCGTATAATACCAATGTCATGCTTTATCATGGGTGGGTAACCCAGGTCGTCGTACATGATAATTCCGTTAATCCTATGAACGACACCACCGCTATGCGCCCACGTGGAACCTACTCGAATCTGGTACTTACTGGCAGAATTGTCACTGTAAAAATAATCACATCCATTGGGTTAAAATGTCATAAAAGATCGAAATATTTGATTATCGAACAAGTGAAAAATTGTAATATGATACTTTAAGTTGTTTTTAATGTATTGGAATAACAATCATAAACATGTACTTACTACACACAGTGAGCAGCGGTTAGAACGGAGCGGTTGTTGAGGATGCTGCCACCACACATATGTCCATACAAACCCCACTCATATAGCAACAAAAGTGCAACCATACTTGGGTACTGTTCTATAGAGGTGACAGTCCCACCCACTATCCTAGATGGACTAGTAGGGAGCGCTAGAAGAAGGTATAAAAGAAATCAAATTCCTTAGAAGTTACAAATGTTTGGGAATATTTCAAATAGAAACCTTAAATGAGTTTGCTCATAATGACGTACCTGCAACAGTTGCTATACACAGGATTAGTACAAAGGCACTCATTTCGTTACTTTTCTGATTAGTGTAGTTAATGACAAGTAGCTGGTATTTATACCAACAAGACTATCATATTGATAACGTTATTATGCATGTTTTATTTTATTTTATTATACCTTTTTTAACCTAAATGAGACAGATTTAGTTGTCATAGGAAACTTTGTTAATAAGTGCTTTTTTGGAGATATATAAAAAAAGTTTTTGAATAGGGCTGCAAATCAGGTGATGCGGAAGAAAATTCTTCCGCATCACCTGATGGTACTTAACAAGCACCACTCATGGACACCTGTTACTCCAGAAGAGCTAAACGTGCGCTTCCGGCTTTTTGGTGATTTGAAGATTAGGAATTTCGGATTGTGTGTCTAGTATAACCTCACCTGACGAAAAACTACATTAATTATATAATAAACTAGCTACTCCCGCGCGGTGTCACTCAGTGCTCGGCTCCATTTGATAGTAGCGTAATGTTTTATAGCCTATACCACTTAGGAACATTGTAGCTATCAATAAGTAAAAGCAATTTCTGAATCCGACCAGTGGTCCCAAAGATTACCCCCTACATACAAACTTACAAAATTTACCTCTTTATAATATTAGTATAGATATAATGGTACTATTTCGGCATACATAGACCGTATCAGTGAGTAAGAATGATGCTCCCAGATGAACACAAATTAATAAAAGAAACACTTAAAATTCAAAACAATTTATGAATTTTCTACAATCCAATTGGTAAAATTGGCCACACGTATGTTAATGTCAGGTAAACCTATGACACCAGCAGAACAGACACCAACTACAACTCCATTATGGAAAATAGGACTGCCAGAGTCTCCGTAGTATTGACTGCGATCTCCAGTCGGCCAGCCAAGGCAGATCATATAGTCAGTAGGTAGCACGTAATTGGCCTCATCGTAAAGTCTTTTGCAGACTTCTATATTTACTTTCATAAGTTTGACATGACGAAGTTGGCCCATTTCAGATATGTCTTCAGCCTTAGGAAAATAAGAAGAAATTTGTCACAACTTATTCAGTTTTAGATCAATGATATTCTTGTCTAAAATTATATACTCACATCAGGTCCACCCCAACCAGCAGCCCAAATATAATCGTCATCGGGAATAACGTATGTCGTGCCAGCGATGGGAGCGGGACGAGTGGACTCATTGTAAATTATATTTGAGGCAGAGCGTAAGATACCGATGTCATGTATTATCATGGGTGGATAGCCCAGGTCGTCATACACAAAGATTCCATTAATCCTATGAACGACACCACCGGTATGCGACCATGTAGAACCCACTCGGATTCGGTACTTACTAACAGAATTGTCACTGTAAAAACAATTATAATTAATTTTCTTTCTATAAAAAATATTTAGAAACTTAATCAAGGAATGCAATTAAAGGATTCTGACTAGGGTATAGCGAGCCAAACTTTAAAGTATAAACTACAGAACAAAAGAGGATCAAGCTCATCAGATCGAAAATGTTGAAGAACATAAAAACACAAAAGAACCAAGAACTTTTTCCTTGTAAAAGTAAAAAAGTGAAATCTAAATACTTACAAGATACAGTGAGCGGCAGTGAGGACCGACCGGTTGTTTAGAAGGCTTCCGCCACAAATATGTCCATACACGCTCCACTCAAATACGAACAAAAGTACAACCATACTCGGGTACTCCTCTATGGAGGTGACCGTCCCACCCACTATCCTAGATGGACTAGTAGTGGGTAGCGCTGAAAGTAATTCAATGCCTTTGATACTGAGAATATTCACAATTATTGCCAATAGAGACTAAAAACAGTTAGTGATGACATACCTGCGACACTCGCGATACACAGGATGACCAGGGCGAGGACACGCATATTGTTATTTGTTCTGATTATAGTAGCCATTCGATACATGTAACCAGTATTTATACCAATACATGACTATCATAATAATATGATACTACCTCAATTGATAATATTAAATGTTTATATTTTCCTTTAACAAAGATTAGTGACAGTCTGTGGTGACAGTGCAATTTTGTGAATAATTGATAATACTTTTTAGAAATAACCTGGTGGCAAGCACTTGTATTTGAAGACCAACATAACAAGTGGTTTTGTTTGTTAAAGGAGTATTAGGTGATTTTTATAGATTAGTAAATCATCATGACTATGACAGCTAATAGACATCAACCTAAATCTACGGCTGTGTGGAACCGATCTGCGTCTAGTGGCTCTTTTGACTTTAAATAGGTCTTCCAATAACGGCAATGAGGGCCTCCATGTCTGTACGTAGCCACCATTCACGAACCTTCCTGCTATGTGCCCTGCCCATTGCCACTTCAACTTGGTTAATCCATTGGTTTACGTTAAATGTGTGTTATTAGTTAAAAGTATAAACTATAACGTGGTTTATATACATGGCACATTATGAAAAGCACTGAACTGGGTATTTCTTCGCGTTATCCTATGCTCATCCCACAAATGTTGACCGGACCGGGTATCGAACACGGTTCCCTTAGTTCGGCAGTAAACGAACAATACAAAGTCACCGACATACAAGTTCAAAGGATCGGCGTACTGTAACTTAGTTCGTTGTTAAAGCTTATCTATTTTAGAAGATTAAAGGTTCGATTGGGAATTATCAGATATATTGGACGCCAGCTACTGCCAGCGGCTTGGCGGCGAAAATCATCAAATGTAATCAATCTTGCCTAGATTGAGGCAAGAGTGACTGTCAGACTCTTACTGACTTAAACACGCGCTAGTTCCTTCTCCTGCTCCAAGCCGAGGCTTTTTTTGTGAAGAGAACCTCATCAAATGACTCTCGTCAAGGTGAGGCGACTAGTTAATTTGATAAATTGAGACCAAAACCAAATCCATATTTATTTATTTCTATATCTGTTTCACATCATCAACCTATAAGCGCCCACTTCCAAGCAACTCCTCTCTCAACCTCTTCCAACACGGAGAAAGTTTGTTTGTTATTCACGCATTATGTTTTTTATATCATAGGCTTTTTGTAGTATTCTATATATATTTATTATGACTATTATATATTTATTATGACGAGATTAAATCGTTATTTTCCCCAACAAACTCTAATCCCACATTCAATCTGCTATTTCAAGTAACATTTCTACGCAATGAAGGATATTCTTAGGAAACTCGATTTTATTTATTATATTTGTTTATTTTACATTTAAATATTCAAAAACATGTCGACTCAAGGCGTTTTCAATTTCAACCATAGGATCAAACTACTATAAATTATTGGGAAATAATCAGCTACAAACAACTTCAAAAAATATTTTTTACTTATGCAAAGTTCGATCTGGTAATTTGTGAAGAAACTATTACTTTGAACATGATGTAGGTACACATTTTCAAAATAAAACAAAAGACACGCGAGAAAATAAGGTTTATTAAAGAAATCTTTTAAGCGTTCGATACAATCCATTCGGTGTGGCTGGCGATGCGAGTGTAGATACGAGGTAAGTTGGTGCCATCGCATTTATTTTCAAAGGTACTGATGCCGACCACAACGTTGTCGTGAAATACGGGTCCACCAGATTCACCTTCGCAGTATTCAGGGCCTTCGGTAACGGGATTACTTGTGCACAGCGTGTATTCATTGATCACAATGTAAGGATCATCATACTGATCATCACACTCCTTCTCGTTCACCTTCGTTACTTCGGCGTAACGTAACTGGTCAGATTCCGATAACTTTAAGAAAAAAAAGATAATTTAAACTTACATTAAATCATTAAACATAAGAAATATCTTGGCTAACAAACTTACCCAACTGACATCCCATCCAACAGCGACAAGCTTTGTGTTGTCAGGAAGAATGTAGCCAGGGCCAGCTATATTGGCGATCTGAACGTGATCATTGTACTCTATGGGGACCTTGGAACGTAAGATGGCAATGTCATGTAATCTGTCTCCTTGCCAGAAGTACGGATGGACGATTATCCCGTTTACTTCATGAAGGACTCCTTCATTCCAAGCAAAGTTGGAGCCAACACGAATACGCCATAAGCTGACTTTGTCATTACTAAAAAAATATATCAAATTTTTTAGATTGTCAGCAACAAATAATTTCAATTACTCTTTTATGTTTCTGGTTAATACTTACATAGGACAATGAGCAGCGGTGAGGACGGATCTGATATTAAGAATGACACCACTGCAAACTTGAGTGTGCATCAACCATTCATACATGCCCAAAAGAGCAACGACGCCAGGATATTGATCAATAGTTGTTGGTTTGCCACCAACGATCCTCTGTGGATCGTCAGAGCTTGCTAAAGGGAAAGAGAAAAAATGAATTCGTAAAGAAAATTTATATATACATTTGCATTATTTATATTTGATTATGATAACGTACCTGCAGAAGCCGCAAAACATACGGCGACCAAAACGATGATACGCATATTATCGGCTACTAACTATTCAATAAGTGGAGTAGTTCGTAACAATTGGTTTGTTATATATATCAGACTATCAACGACGATTGACTATCAGTCAATAAAGTATACAGATTAAAGAAGAACACAACGTTTTCCTCTATTAAAAACTCAAAGTGGATTAGCTATAGATAACTGAAGATAATTTTTATGGTTAAGCTTAGTAAAAGTTTATTGTCTCCAAATGTTGTTAAAATTTTTAGGGCACCGCAATACATATATTTTTTATATTTAATTCCGGTAATTAAAGACGTTATTGATATTGAAACTAAATCGTTTGTGCCTGAAGGTAAATGCACATTACGGGACTAGTGTTGTATAATATTTGGTTTTAATGCAACTCAAAGTGATATTCACATGTGGACTATAAAAAGTTATATGAACTGGCTATTTACGAGCCACGGATTTCAAGGACTCTTTTGAGGACCAGTTTTTCGCGATGCATGGTGCCGAAAAATGCACCGCAAACTTAATCCAATATTAAGTCTTTACAAGTTCCTATGAAATTGTAATCCTGCCAGACTAGCCATTTCAAATATTTTGTTTGCTCTTACATCTAATTTCAAATCAATTTGATTTCAAAAACTTGGTAATTTTTACTAGGATCATGGATTTTGAAGCACGACTACTGACGTCGCAGCAAGATTGGGACATGCGACACGTAACATCAACAACGTTTTTGGAGCAAACAATAAAAAGAAACACCCAATCCATAATTGGTTTTAAAAATTTAGACATAAAATGTGAACTTCTTGATGGTCGACAACTTTAGCCAATAATGAGGATTCAAAGGAGATTAGGGGCTGATCAGTTTTTTTTTTAACTTTATAGCTTATCATTTCATTGTCTTTCACAATACATAATTTTATTAAATTTAGGATCATAAACCCTTCTTTTAATATTAATGTAATTAAAATAAAATTGTAAGTCGCAAAATTTCATTTACTTTCTTTTTGACTATTGTCTATTGCATAGCGTCACGACACGACACCGTTTTTTAACACTCTCTTTTCCTGCACTGTAGTAAATCTCAGTAATCTTGCGCGAATTATCTTGCTGCAGCAGTACTTTTTATGAGATAAAAGAGGAGATGGGGTGAAGGTCAATCGCCAAATATTACTATTTGGCAAAAGACAGAAAGCCAATAAGAGTATTTACTGCTGTTATAGAGTTATAGACAGCGAACCATCAGAATAATGGGAATGCTAATAATGTTGGGGTGATGGCAAAAAGACGATGTATGTACCACGAAGAGGATAACCAGGATGTTTCCAAGGCCCAAGTGAATAAGCTAGTACTTATGGTTAGGCATGGTCCATTGTAGGTCATATCATCGCCCACCGAGATGGCAGCGCCATTCCATTACGAATAATAATAAAAAGACGCCAAATTTTTCGAAGCATTCTTCATGGATGTCTTTATGTCATAGTAGATGCTTACCTAAGCCAAATCTCTAAGCAGTTGATCGATATCTATTAAACTCCTCAAAATTAATAGTGCATTTTTCATTTTATCAGTAATTAGGTAATGCTCTGTATATTCATTCCAATTGGGCGCTACTGTGTAAATTATGTATATTGTTCTAGATAAGCAGTCACACTTGGTTTTTTTAATAGTACGGATCTTTAATTATCAATGTTTTATCAATTATAATTAATCAATGAATCATTAACATCGTCAACATAATTGGCAACTCTACTGTTAGTATGACTGACATACAATGCGTGTTTGAGTAAATTTTATATTCATTAAGTAGTGAGAAGTTATAACAGTACTACTACTACTACAAACTAAACGATTATATAGAAGATAAAAATGCTTGGAGGGTGGCTGGTTTGACTGCACAGGATAAAAATTGTTAAGGTTAAGAGGGATTTTGATCTCCATTATTAAATTATTCACCATGTTGTTAATTGTTGATAAGTTGGATTTTTGTAAATGTGAGAGCCCTGTAACTTATTATAATTGAGTTAGACTTATAGTATATTGGTACTTGTGTCAGTTGGGAGTTGTCATTCTCACTCAGGAGTCTCATTGGCGGTGGCACGGGCACTGGACCGCTCGGTTCCCTATAATATGGTTGAGTTGGGCGGTGCTGGTGTACGTGTCATGTTCGTGAACGGACGCCGCCTATTGGGACTGGTCAACTCGAGACTGTCTAAAGTTGCTGTCCCTGAGGTTCATTTCTTTTTCGGATCCTTTGGTTAAACACTAATGTTACACTGTTCTCACATAATGGAACTATCTAAATTATGTAACAATGCATTGTAAAAAGTGATTGAAAAAGAGTAACCATGGAGTTTCTTGCTCGTTCTTCTCCATAGGAATCTACACTTTGGAACGAGCAAATAGCTTCACTAGAGGACAGACGGACAGACTGACACATATAAAGTTAAACCTTATGATATCTTTTTTGCTTGACGTTCAAAAGTGCCTTTTTTTGGTCTATTTTTTTTTTTGGTCAGTAATATGCAAGTAAATTTGCTGCGCCCTAACAGGGTGATGTAATTTCATTGGAGGAATTTACCTACTTTTGTTAAAATGAACAAAAGTAGATGATTCTTGCTGCAGATTGAAAGATAACGGATACGCAGCGTGTAGCATTGCGCGTCTTTTTAAGAGTGGGCTGCATCATTCGCTAAGAGAACATAAATGTGGCTTAAAAGAAGAAATGAGAATTTCCTATGGAAGCGAACTAAGAAATCATGGCCAAAAACTTGAAACGGATACAAAAGAATATTCTACTTTGAAGACTCTAAAATAATATAGAACATCACTAGTTTGCAAAATTTACAACTTTTTATTCTTAATGATATAAATTTTATTGTTTCGGTTTACCTTCTCATAAAATCACTGAGAATTTTTATATGAGTTTTAACTGACTCTTAAAAGATGACAAAATACTTCGGCATGAATGGGCCTCACGGAAAACTGATGTGAAACTTTCTATCATAAGACATTGTATATAAGTTCTACCAGGAACCATCACTGGTGGTCAACATTAAGAAGAAAAGTTTATTATATAAGAAAGTTTGGCTTTCTATGCCAAAGGGGTTGCAGGTGCTAATAATATACTGTAGCCTCGGCCCAGAGAAGGAGAAGGAATGGGGTGATTTTTAGTCAGTAAACGTCGGACACCTTCTCTCTCTCACACACTTCGTTCAGGGGGACAGAAATTATCTGATGATTTCCCCCGTCAACCAAAAAAGTGTTTAGTACTTTAGACGTATTGAGAATGCCGTTCGACAGTGATATTGCAGAAGTTACTTTAATAAATACATTTTATTAAAACCAGTCTTGATGTTAAAAATTTATTTAATAATTTTGACGGTCCTTGTTTATTTTTAAATAATCTATTACCTATATTAACATAGGCCTACTCGGGATGGTGTCAAAAGCACTTTATTCAAAATTTAGGTTTTGTCAATATAAAAACGGTACAGGTTTATGTTTGTTTTATTTATCATTTACGCGTTATCCACGACCCAATCAGTGTAGTTAGCCACACGAGTGTTGACGCCAGGAAAATCAGCGCGGCCACATTCGATACCAAAAGAACAGACACCAACAACCACTCCATTGTGGTAGATCGGGCCTCCAGAGTCACCCTGGCATTGGTCGCGACCACCGGTGAGCCAGCCGGAGCACAGCATGGAGTCAGTAATAACCATATGAACCACACCATATTGTTGTTTGCACCTATCCAAGTTTATCTTCAGCACCTGGACGTGACGTAGCTGTGCTGAGCCTGTGGGGGCACCATACTGCAAAATAAAGTTACTAGAACATCTTCCGCAGTCCAGAATGATTCTTTATTGGATACCATGAAACTTACGTAAGTTGTACCCCATCCAGCGGCCCAGAGGTCATCGTAGTCAGGAACTCTATAGTTAGGGCCAGCGATGTGAGCTGGCTGAGTGAACTCATTGAATTCAAAGGAAGTATCAACCCGAAGGACAGCGATATCATGATCCATAGTCGGTTCTACAGCGTATAATGGATGTATAATGTTTCCACTAACTCGGTGGATCATACCATCAGCGTTAGCAAAGGTAGAACCTGCACGGACACGCCATTTGCTTACTGCATCAAAACTGGAAAAGCAATTTATGTCGTTTTAATTTATCGTGGTCCGTTCAATTTATAACTTATTTGTTTGGTAATAACTTACTAAGTGCAATGTGCTGCGGTGAGCACAGATCGGCTGTTTAGAATGGCGCCAGCACATTCTTGTGCGTATATTACCCATTCGTATACAAAGAGAAGGGCTACAATGCTGGGGTACTGGTCTATTGTTGTGACGTCGCCGCCAACAATCCTTTGGTGTGTAGTCCTGGGGGCAGCTATAAACATTATACATACAGTACAAAAATGTTATAGTACATGGTATAAATAACTACACAGTATAATTTGGATACACTTGATTAGAACTACTGTCTGCAAACTCCTGTTCACTGATACTTAACATACCTGCCACAGTCGCGACACAAAGGGCTATGAATAGGATGATACGCATATTATTAAGGATTCAACGATAATGAACTAAATTCATATAGCATTCATTATTTATATCTTAACAGTGTCTATATCAAGTAACTGGAAAATACGATAAAAATATATTTGTATTCTTATTAAAAATTGAGAATCCATAGATGTCATATTTTATTTATGTCATTGGTAGTATTAGTGTTTCATTGTTTTATAACTCTCATATCTATCGTTGCGAATTGATAACGTTTGTGGTTCCGTAGTCAACGACCACGATGTTTGATTACATCAGCGTTGGGTAAAAAGTGTTATGAATTCCGTTATTAATTTCATACAAATTAAATTTTTGGCAATTATTCATGGAAGTGTTCACTTCTGAGCGAAGGCATCATCTTAAACGCAGAAGACTCACGACACACGCTTGTTGACTAATGTTCAACGATAATCACCAACCAGACTCAACATTAGAATCAGTTTTAACTAGAAATTATAAGTTATTAGTAAGTTATAAGTACGGCGGGCCATCAGACTACATATGGGATCCACTAGATTCAGATTCAGGAGCATTGATGTACCGTGGCTTGGCTCGGAGCAAGAAAACGAATGGGGTAGGTAGCCAGTAAGGGTCTGACATTTCATCTCACCTGGCCTGGAGAAATTATTGAATGATATTCCTCGATATTTTCAAGCGTGAGGCATGCAAGGAACGGTGCGACTGAACGATTCTCTTTGGGGCTTACGTGAAACATATCCGGTATCCAAACGCCGTGTTTCATTCAACCCCTGAACATCAACCAGAAGAGGCAGAATTCAAATTAGTGATTGCCCCTAAACACCAATCCCTTAAGTATGTTTGTGATACCTAAGTAACTTTAAGTAAGCATATCTAATCAGGAATGTATGTATAATGTATATTATCACATGTATATTTTTGGGGTTATAATTTTAAAGCACATTGTAGCGTGTAACAAAACTTGCGTTGTGTTCCTCGTGTGAATGAGAATATCAAAAGACAAATTCTACCCCTATCCCTATCCTTATATTTGCACATTGCTATAATTAGACCAAATCTCAAAATTTAATTATTAACTCCCATTTTTTTTCTTTTCTATTTTAAAGCACTCTCTCTTAACTCCTATGTTGGTAGTGTCTATGGGCTACACCAATTTCTTACCGCCAAGAAATCCGTCTGAGCATTTGCTGTTCAAAGCTGTAAAAAAACCAGGCTGGAAATCTGCGATTTTAACTTACGTATATGCATTTCATGCACAATTAAACACAAAGTACCATAAAATAACATATTATTAAAAAAATAACAATAAACTATAGGTATTGGGGTATTGTATAAACTACGGTGCGTTGTTACGAGTTCCACGCGTGCCTCAAAGAGGCAATGGACCACCACAAGCTCTATAGAGCTGATGTTCAGCCAGGATTGTGGGCCAAGCGAAATAAGGTTGTCTAAAGCAGGTGAAGGAACGGCGTTTTTAATCAGTAAAAAGAGTCTTACACTCCGTCTCCTCAACCGACTTCTCTAGCTGGCTCATCCTGAGCGGGAGAAGTTTCACAAAAAATAGTTGTTATATAAATAGAGATCAGTGGTCATTGACATAATTTGACATTGCAACTAAGCAATAACATATTCATAAGTACGAACTTAAATATAGTAACATAAATAATTGAAGGTGAGATATGCTTTGGCAGGAATGGGTCGACTCAACCGGCGTAATACCACGGCCTTAAAAAATACAGCAGCAGAGGTAATGCAGCAAAATTCCAAACCCGTCCATCATCATCAGCCTGTTGTCATCCTCTGCTGGACATAGGCCTCCCCAATTGGACGCCACTGAGCTCGATGTTCAGCTCTTCTCATCCAACCACTGCCAGCCACCCTGCGGATGTCGTCAGTCCGCCTAGCTGGAGGGCGCCCTACACTACATTTGCCTAGACGTGGCCTCCACTCTAGAACACGTTTACCCTAGCGGTCATCGGTTCTTCGACAGATGTGACCTGCCCACTGCCACTTCAGTTTGCTGATCCTTTGGGCTATGTCGATAACTTTAGTTCTCTGTCGGATCACCTCGTTTCGAATACGATCCTTCAGAGAGACTCCAAGCATAGCCCTTTCCATAGCTCGCTGCGCGACTTAAAATTGGTGGATCAGTCAGACTGTAAAGTGTCCACGTCTCGGCTCCGTATGTCATCACTGATAGGACGCACTCATTGAAGACTTTTGTCTTTAGGCTTTGCGGTATCTTTGACGAGAATACCCGACTGAGTTTCCTATGTGCTGCCCAGCCAAGCTTTATCCCTCTACGAGCCTCCCCCTCGAAGTTGTTTCTACCGAACTGGATAGTTTGTCCGAGGTAGACGTACTCTTGAACAACCTCGAGAGGTTGTTCAAACCCGTCCATTTATCCTCAATCCCTAACACCCAAAAGCAACGTAATTGCAAATCCTCTGTTGTTGCGTATGTCCATGAACGTGCAACGCTAATTGCTTACCAGTTGATGATCCACATGGTTGTTTGTCGCTTATAACATTATAAAAAATAGAAAAGCAGTAAAATAGTCAATGAATAAAAAAAATTTTTGGAACTATACCTACTAAACTAATTACTTTCTTATAATTTTTTTTTGTCACTCCAATTTCAGTTTTTTTTTGTATAATAATTAATTTTTTTTTTGCAATTTAATGTTTTTTTTTTACTATTCTATAATTGATCTCATTATCTTTGTGTTTTTGTGTAATTCAAGTTAACCTTAAATGACTAATTCATATATTATGATTGATTTGGATTTATTTTAATTGTCTTGTTTTGAATATTTTTTATTTTATTTTAAACTATTTCATTTTTTATTGCACTGTTTTGTTTTAATAATATTTCGACTGGTTTGTTACAATAATGCTAATTTTAAATGATTTTTCAAATGTTTTTCAATTATTTAAATTTTTTTTTGTATAATTATAATTTAATGCATGCTGTGATTTCCTATGATTAAGGAAACACAAGAAAAATTAATATTTGATTTAACTTGTCTGTAATGCGTATTTCTTGTTGGAAATCCAAATAAATAAATAAACTTTGGACACGTTACAAGGACATGGTATTTTCCAGTAACTTCATTGACAACAAATGACTGAAACGTTGAAAACTTAAACTTTGGTTCTTGTTTTAATAATAAAATTAAGGCCCTGAAAAAAAAATTCTAAACGAAACACGTCTTAACTAGAAAACGGCAAGATCAGATCTTATAATTTTTTGAGGTAAATTAACTAATGTGTAACACGGGCTCATAGAAAACCGGCGTGAAACAACCAAAGCGATATATTTCACCGTGTAAATGAGATCCTATTTATTATTGCCAAAGTTCAAATCTCAAAACCCCCTTTCCAAAAAAGGCCGGAAGCGCACTTATAACCCTTAAGTTGATTATGTCCATAGACTTAAAAAAAGGTCCACGATCACTTTGAATAACTGAATAACCCTTACAACAATAAAGACACAGAAAACAGTAGCAAGTTGTATAAAATAAATGAATAGTAAAATCTCTGAATAAATATTAAACACATTTTACAAATCGACAATAAAAAATAAATACAAAAACACCCACTACGTTAAAAGTTTGCACGAGGACGACACAACAAATGAACGTCGATCAGAAGTTTATTTTCAGTGTTAATGAATGAATCACCGCATCGGTATTACCATTGTGGAAGCTCATAAAAAGAATCTAATGTTTGTGGAATATTTTTTCCAATCAATGCAGATAAAAAGACGTTGAAAATTATAATGGAGTTTACACATTAGTCACATGGCATGTTTTTTCAGAAATCTCAATTCATGCATGCATGATGCTCGTTGAAAAACCAATAAGAAGTTCAAGCGTAATTTGGTTCCATAAGCCCTTAAAGCGAAATCGAGGTTAAATGAAATCTTTAGACTGTATTTTTATAATTTTGTTGCTAGTATCAAGACGGACTTGCGGTTTCCAACAACTTTATGTCGAAAATCAAGGTAAAGCTTAATTATGGCAACCTAGAAGCCTTCTATAACTCTATTCTGTTTATTAAAAATTTCTATCAGCTTCTGATAAAAACAAAAAGTCAGTAATTTCGAAGATTATTATGCATAAAACTGATAAGCTTTCTACCGTCAGAATGAGTAGATAGATTTTTATTATGGGAAATAAAAACATTTGGATGGATATGGTCTCAAAAAATACTACACACGCGTTTTGATTCCGAACGTGCTTTGTGTACTCTATCGACTGGTGCGGTCATTGTCTGGTCGTTTTCCAACATATCCCATTGCAAAAAAACACAATAATAACTAAAATTATGAAACATTACTCACTCGAACAGAAAAACACTAATCTGCAATCCTCTTTATAATTAAAATAAAGATAATGAAGTGTGATTCCCAATTGCCATTATCATATTAACGAATTTTATCACTTTGTATTGATATAAATACTGAGGTGTTACAATCAATTACCATAGTGTCCCCTGCAAGTTAAACAACATGCGAGTCCTTGCATTCCTGGCTTTGTGCTTAGCGGCCGTCGCAGGTATGTTATGATGTTATTAGATTTTATTTGGTACAAATCAATCAGATACTTTTGATATTATTGTTGAGGGTCACCCATTGGCGATTTGATGGTTTGCCATCAGGGGATGCCGTACGTTGCCTCACCATGTAGGTACTATTTCGACAGCCCAGGCACCACGCCTGGGCTTTCGAAAAGTGTGTAATTTCATTATTTTATGTACTTATAAATTTCAAATGTAATGAGGTTAAAACATTTAAGTATGTGGTAGGGTGTTTGGCAATCCTTCACTATCGAATATGACGGTCTAGCAAAATGGCTGTACTGTATTTAGCTAAAACTGATTTTTCACTCCAGTATCTCAAAACAAAACAATTGTTATAACCCTCAGGATGTATTGAGCTTTTATAATTCGATAGTCTTTGTTTCTAAGATCCAGGAATATAATAAAAAAAAAAATTTCCAGCCGTCCCGTCTAACCCTCAAAGGATCGTCGGTGGATCAGTTACTACTATTGACCGGTACCCCACTATTGCTGCTCTGCTCTTTAACCGCTGGGGCATCTTCTCTCAATCTTGCGGTGGTACTATCCTC
The DNA here is from genome assembly GCA_902829305.4 of Spodoptera exigua. NCBI lineage: Eukaryota > Metazoa > Arthropoda > Insecta > Lepidoptera > Noctuidae > Spodoptera > Spodoptera exigua. The sequence goes on from LR824603.2 coordinate 12,722,760, forward strand.
AACAACAGATCCATCCTCACAGCTGCCCACTGTACCGCGTAAGTTAACTTTTATAAACGAAATCAAATGATATAGCTACATTTTATACAGCTAAATAATAAATGTCTTGGGCATATTTTTTTTGCAGTGGTGATGCTACAAGTAGATGGCGTATCCGTGTTGGCTCTACTTGGGCTAACAGCGGTGGTGTCGTTCACAACGTTGCCCAGAACATCATTCACCCTCAATACAATCAAGGAGTTCCTTTGAACAACGATATCGCTATCCTGCGCTCTGCCTCCTCCTTCACCTTCAACAACAATGTCCGTGCTGCATCCATCGCTGGTGCCAACTACTTCCCCGCCGACAATCAAGCTGTCTGGGCTGCTGGATGGGGTGACACTTTCGTAAGTCAAATTTAATTGTTACGAGAACATACATTTTTAAAATAACATTTATTTCAAATAATTATCCATATTTCAGGCTGGATCAGAGGCTGGCTCCGAACAACTCCGTCACGTCCAGGTTGTAGTCATCAACCAGAACACATGCAGAAACCAGTACGCCAACACGGTCTTCTCAATCAACGACAACATGTTGTGCTCTGGCTGGCCCTCTGGTGGTCGCGACCAGTGCCAGGGTGACTCTGGTGGTCCTCTCTACCACAACGGCATCGTTGTTGGTGTCTGCTCTTTCGGTATTGGCTGTGCTGACGCTAGGTACCCCGGTGTCAACGCTCGTGTGTCTCGCTACTCATCTTGGATTGCCTCCAACGCATAAGTTTTTAAAATAAAAATACGATCAATAATTTATATAAGAATTTTATTTTGTTTAAAAATGTTGTCTTACACACGCCTCATACTTCCAATAAAGGTTGTATACTATTCAATTAACTTTGAGTTCCAAACCTGGCTAGTACCAATGTGACTTTTTCGAGTTATATGTACTTTCTATGATCATTTTGACACTGTCATTCTATGAAGGGAAACATCGTGAGTAACCTGAACCTAAAAGTTCTCAAAAACCTTCTCAGTGTGAGAAGAGGTCTTTGCTCAACAGAAGGCACTTTCAGGCTGATGATGTGACTATTCTCTTAATACACATTAATTATATCAGTTATTATGTACTTCTAGCATTAAGCATCATGAATTTGGTATATTAATCATTATCGATACTAATGACTACTTAATTCTTTAACAAATAGATTGTACCTACGATTCACTTTTAAATAGTAAGAGTAATATTTACAATGTGAAAGACACAGTTCCAAAAAAGTACATGTTATACCTAAATTTTAAACTGGTTCTAATATGTGAGAACAGTGTAACAGTAATGTTTAGGCAAAGAATCCGAAAAAGAAGTTAACCTCAAGGACAACAGCCAGCCTGGAGATGACAAATTCCAATAGGCGGCGCCTGCTCACGAACATGACACGTACACCAGCACCGCCCAACTCACCATATTATTGGGAATCGAGCGATCCAGTGCCCGTGCCACCGCCAATGAGACCTCTGAGTGAGCATGACAACTCCCAGCTGACACAAGTAACCATATTCTGCAAGTCTAACTTAATAATAATAGGTTACAGGGCTCTCACATTTGCAAAAACTTTAAAATTCATCAACAATTAACAACATGGTGTACAATTTAATGATAGAAATTAAAAATTCCTCTTAACATCCTGTGGAGTAGGACCAGCTAACCTCCAAGCATCTTTATCTTGTTTATAATCATTTAGTTTGAAGTATGCTAGTCTACATAATTTTTTCTTGATACATTGTTTTTGAATTATGATTACCTATTAATGACTTATGCACTTTTGACAATCTAAATAAAGGCTGCTTAATCTCTTCCTATATCTGATTCATATTCATATGTATGATAATCATGTTTGTCAGATACCTTTACAAATAACTGTAGGTTTTTCCTAGCATATAATTTTGTATGTTTTTCATAAATAAATTGAATCGGTAAGGTGTTGTTGTTGTTGTGATGATCTTCCTGAAGTTTTCTCAGAGAGATTCGCGACGACCTGAGTTAAAGATAGCTCTGACAGCACGCTTTTGCAAGATCAAGATAGAATCAACGTCGGGTGCCTGTCCCCACAACAGAATTCCATACGACATGGTGCTGTGAAAGTAGATAAAGAACACTAGTCTTGCCGTGCCTACGTCGGTTAGCTGACGGATCTTTTAGACAGCATAAGCTGCAGAGTTCAATCGTCCTGCTAGAGACCTGCACGTCGATTCTATAAAATTTGTTTGATTTTGAATCTTGTTCGATTGCGAAGTGAGCGTCGAAGTAACGTGGTAATTAAATTTTAGAATGCCGCTTTTAACGTCATCTCATACTTTATCTATCAAAATGTTGCTGTCAATTTAGTTCAACTCGCAAGTGTAGCGCTAGTGTACTACTACTCACAGCGGATTCAGATTCGAAGTTTAGAATGAAGTCTTACAGAATCACACCCCTGATGTGGAACCCCCATTGAAACTTGTCGTCTGCAGTTATCCCCAGGAAAGTAGTCTCTTTTACAAATTCTAGTTTCTGATCGTTTAATAATATATCATCACATACGTTACTTTCAACATTTGGTAAAATAAATCTAATACATTTAGTAATAAGTTGTTTATTTAAACCAATTTCCAACCTTCATTAAGGCATTATGAACTTCGTCAAATTTGTTTTTTTTTTAAATAAGTAAAGTGTCATCAGCGAATACCTTGTGGAATAAGCTTCCCTCGGATATCAGAGCTGCAACCAGCCGGTTGTGTTTCAAGCGTAGGGTGCGTGATTATAAATTGTCCTCATTATATGTATTTTTTTTTTATATTATATTACTTATTTATATTATGTGTATTAGTGTTTATATATGTATGTATTTTATATAATTATTTATATATTATTTTTATATATGTAAGTTAGAATTGATTTACACCTCCACCTCACGTAACTTCCTAAATTGCTGTATATCACCTACCACACATCTCTGCACTACCAAAAGGTTGACTGGCAGAAAATGCTTCTAGCATTAAGTCCTCCGATATGCAATTGTATACAAAGAATAAATAAAAAAATAAATAAAATACCATATCCGGTTCATTTTGGAACAAATGGGGCAGGTTAGTACTGGTAAAATAGAGACCGGCCTATATTTATTAGGTTCTGCACTATCACCTAATTTAAATAATGGAACTACTTTACTATGTTTCATTAAATCCGGGACAAACCCTTGATCTACACTTTTATTAAAAATAAAAGTTAAGTACGGCGCAATAGTCTCTATAAACGACATGCACACTCGAACAGACATTCCCCAAAGATCTTCTGTTAGGGGTTAAAAGGTTGTGTATTGAAAGCGAAAGTTAGAAGGACATTCTTTGACGTTACTCATAAGAAGCAGAGACATAAGACATAAAGTGCTAGAAATTATTTCAACGTTTCTGTAGTTTTAAGAGGAATATTTTACTTGTTATAGTGTTAACGTTAACTGTGAGCTCACTGTGATCAGGTAGTAATCTATTTACAATTCCACTATGTAAATAATCACAGTTACAGAAAATATTATCCATACAAGCTACAGAGGTGGATGTTACTCGGGTGTGCTCAAGGAAAACATTAGACAAATCAAATGATTAAAAGGGACTTAACAAGTTTGTACAATGAGAATTGTTTTCTAAGAGATCAACATTTAAATCGCAACATACTATTGTACATTTACTATTAAAACATGTTTTCCGCAACACATATTACAGAAAAACATTTAGATGTGTGTTAGGAGGCCTATAAACACATTCAAAAATATGCCTATCCAGCTCAACGCAGGACAACTCTATTGAGTGTTCAATTGATAGCAGAATAATGTCTTGTCTTTCTTTATATTTTATTGAGTTTTTTTACTAAAATCAGCCTACCACCATGTATCATTGCATGGTGGCTTTAATTGCTGCCAACACAATAGTTATTGAAATTAATTGATTCTACTTGACAATCCAATGTTGTTGTTGTTGTCCAAAAACCAATGTTTAGTTAAACAAATAATATCAAATTGAAATTTCTTTAACAACCAATTCTATTTGAAGGTGTTTTGATGATAATCCTGATTATTTTGACTGTACAATGTCAACAAGTTATTAAATTTATTTTTATATTTCAGTTTAAATTGACGCTTAATAATATTGCCAGAAGAAACCCTTTCAATGCTTGCAGTTACACACTTTTAACTCTAATGTTGATTGCGTCCAAGGTCGATCGCCTACCATCAGGCAATCCATACGATGTGAGTTCGCGCCATATCACTTAAAAAAAAGTCCGTGATCACTTAGAATATCTGAATTACCCTCACAACAATAAAGACACAGAAAACAGTAGCAAGTTGTATAAAATGAATGAATAGTAAAATATCTGAATAAATATTAAACACATTTTACAAGTCGTCAAAAAATAAAATCGAAACATTCACTACGATAATAGCCTGCACGAGGACGACACAACAAATCAACGTCGATCAGAAGTTTATTTTCAGTGTTAATAAATGAATGAACGCGTCGGTCTTATCATCGTGAGGAAGCTTAAAAAAAGAATCTAATATTTGTGGAATATTTTTTCCAATCAATGCAGATAAAAAGACGTTGTAACATATAATGGAGTTTACACATTAGTCACATGGCATATTTTTGCAGAAATGAAAGTGTGGGAGAGCCATGCTTCGGCACGAATGGGTCGGCTCGACCGGAGTGATACCACGGCCTCACAGAAAACCGGCGTGAAATAACCACTGCGTTGTGTTTCGCCGTGTGAGTGAGGTTACCGGAGGCCCAATCCTTCCCCTTCCCCAATCCCTCCTCAATCCCTAAATCTCCAAATCCCTAATCCCTAAAAGGTCGGCAACGCACTCGTAACTCCTCCGTTGCGAGTGTCCATGGGCGGCGCTGATTGCTTACCATCAGGTAATCCGTCTGCTCGTTTGCCGAGATATTACATAAAAAAAAAAAAGAAAGTACCAAGAAGGATGCAGTTTTCAACAACTTTATGTGTCGAAAATCGAGATAAAGCTTGATGATGACAACCTAGTAAACACATTCTGTAAATCTATTCTCTTTATTAACAATAGCTTCTGATGAAAACAAAAAGCCAGTAATTTAGAAGATTATTATGCAGTTAAATCTGATTAGCTTTCTACTGTCAGAATGAGTAGATTTATTTCTTTATTTATTAAGAAAATTTACATATACAACATTACAGCTTACGTTATTAAGTTATACTTTTATTTTATATGAATACTATTATCTAGGTACTTTTAGGATTAAATACAACACCAATACAAATTTAAAAAAACTAAATAAAAGTACTTAATACAACTGAAAAACAAGATTGGTAATTATAGAAATCTTAAACTAAAACAAACATTATAATTTACACAATATCTAAATTATTCAAGACACAGATCTATCCACTCTGGCGCTGACATCAGGAAAGAATTGAGCATGGTGAGAACTCGGACCAGCTGAGAATTTGCATGCCGAAGTTGGTTAGTAAGCACCTGGGTACTGATAACCGCACCACCTGTCCTACTATCTCTGGACAGTCAGATTCACCACGCAGCGTCTTACAGTTCATAATCATTAAGAAATAATTACGCCTCACCTCAAGAGAGTTAAACCGTGGATAGATTTTTTGTTTATGGATAATTAAAAAAAAACTTCGTATTTAAAAACATATGGGTGGATATGGTATCAAAAAATACAACACAAGCGTTTTAATTCCGAATGACCTTTGTGGGTCTACCGTCTGGCCTGGTCATTGTGTGGTTGTTTCCTAACGTATCTCATTACAAAAAAAAAACACAATAATAACTAGAGTTATGAAAAATTACGCAGTCGAACAGAAAAACACTTATCTGCAAACCTCTTTATAATTAAAATAGAGATAATGAAGTGTGATTCATTATTATCATTATCATAATAACGAATTTTATCACTTTGTATTCATATAAATACTGAGGTGTTACAATCAATTACCATAGTGTCCCCTGCAAATCCAACAACATGCGAGTCCTTGCATTCCTGGCTTTGTGCTTAGCGGCCGTCGCAGGTATGTTATGATTTTATTGGTATTACAAATCAATCAAATACCTCAATGTATTTGATTGCTTTTTTTGCTAATATTGTTGAAAGTTTCACATTGGCGATCTAATAACTTGCCCTGAGGTGATGCTATTTGAGCAAATGGTTAGCTTAACTTTCTCGGGAGCACAGACGTGGTGCCTGGACTTTCCTGTGTGCAATTTCATTATTTTATGTACTTGTAAATTTCAAATGTAACGAGGTTAATACATTTATGTATGTGGTAGGGTGTTTGGCAATCATTCACTATCGAATATGACGGTCTAGAAATGGCTATACTGTATTTAGCTAAAACTGATTTTTCACTCCAGTATCTCAAAACAGAACAATGGTTATAACTCTTAGGATGTATTTAGCTTTTATAATTCGATCTTCTTTGTTTCTAAGATCCAGGAATATAATAAAAAATATTTTTTCCAGCCGTCCCATCTAACCCTCAAAGGATCGTCGGTGGATCAGTTACTACTATTGACCGGTACCCCACTATTGCTGCTCTGCTCTTTAACCGCTGGGGTAGCACCTTCTCTCAATCTTGCGGTGGTACTATCCTCAACAACAGATCCATCCTCACAGCTGCCCACTGTACCGCGTAAGTTAACTTTTCTAAACAAAATCAAATTATATGACTACAATTTTAGACAGCTAAATAACAATTCTCTTGGACATTTCTTTTTGCAGTGGTGATGCTACTAGTAGATGGCGTATCCGTGTTGGCTCTACTTGGGCTAACAGCGGTGGTGTCGTTCACAACGTTGCCCAGAACATCATTCACCCTCAATACAATCAAGGAGTTCGTTTGAACAACGACATCGCTATCCTGCGCTCCGCCTCCTCCTTCTCCTTCAACAACAATGTCCGTGCTGCATCCATCGCTGGTGCCAACTACTTCCCAGCTGACAACCAAGCTGTCTGGGCTGCTGGATGGGGTGACACTTTCGTAAGTCAAATTTTATTGTCACGAGTACATACATTTTTAAAATAACATTTATTTCAAATAATTATCGATATTTCAGTCTGGTTCAAACGCTGGCTCCGAACAACTCCGTCACGTCCAGGTTGTAGTCATCAACCAGAACACTTGCAGAAACCAGTACGCTAACACGGTCTTCTCAATCAACGACAACATGTTGTGCTCTGGCTGGCCCTCTGGTGGTCGCGACCAGTGCCAGGGTGACTCTGGTGGTCCTCTCTACCACAACGGCATCGTTGTTGGTGTCTGCTCTTTCGGTATTGGCTGTGCTGACGCTAGGTACCCCGGTGTCAACGCTCGTGTGTCTCGCTACTCATCTTGGATTGCCTCCAACGCATAAGTTTTTTTAAATAAAAATACGATAAATAATTTATATAAGAATTTTATTTTGGTTTAAAGGTTGTCTACTATTCTATATAAAAAAAAAATTACAAAATAAAAAAACCGCCTTCAAAAAAAGTCAAGCAATAAAAGTTCCTACACTAAAAAGTAAAAAATAACAATTTGAATTACTGTAAAAAAACTTAGTTTATAGGTAAACTTATTTGACATTAATATTTTGCAAATATTCAAAATTTATTACTTATTTTTGGAGTCGGTGCCAGCATTTTAATGTTGAAACTTAATGTTAGTTAGCTTTTTAATATCCGGTGTCATTTTTCGTACATAATGCTTAAACATTTTCAATGTACTTAAAATGTTTTTGTAAGTATATATTTTTTATTTAAAAAAAATGTGCAAATCGGACATTTTTTGTAGAGAAGTCTAATCTGTATTTATGTCTTAATTAATATACCTATATTTGAGTATGCAAATAGGTATTAAGTAGTTTTATAATTAAGTAAGAGGTAGTTTTTCAAGGGATTGTTGCCCATTTGTATTTATTTATTTATTTATTTATTTAGCAAAAAGTACAATTTTAGTTATAACATTTTGTTCTTATAATTAAAGATCCTCGCCAAACATGTATTTCCTTGCATGGGCTGGCACCGACTCCAAAAATAAGTAATAAATTTTGAATATTTGCAAAATATTAATGTCAAATAAGTTTACCTATAAACTAAGTTTTTTTACAGTAATTCAAATTGTTATTTTTTACTTTTTAGTGTAGGAACTTTTATTGCTTGACTTTTTTTGAAGGCGGTTTTTTTATTTTGTAATTATTTTTTTTATTTGTAGCCGTTTAGTGTTTTTTTTTTATTATAATGTGTTATGGCAAAGAAGTCGTATCGTTCCTACATTTCTTTTGAAAAAGTTACCAATGTCATACTTATACGTAGAAATACATATCATAGTACATTGTTACTGTGTAATCGTTTTGATCTCGAGGAGAGATGATATGATGCATGAGATACTTATGACTTATAGTTAAAAAAAAAATAATAATCTTATCATAAATTCATATTAGTTCTCGCCAAATAACAAAAAACTAGATATTTTCATCAACAGACAGATAAAGTTCAAAGATACCAAATGCAATCTAATTTAGTATCTATGATTAAATACATTTGTACATAGAAAAAAGACCGATGCAATTATTGTTTTGTATCAATTGTAACCCATTAAATGAAGAATACTATTTTGTTATTACTAAGAACATTCATATATAGACAAGTTGGTAAAAATACAAAAGACCATCGCTATTGTAAATATACATTTATGAGTCATTCAATGTATGAACCTTTTTTAAGTAAGTATTATCTACATATGTGCACACAAAAGAAACACAATTATTGTTTTGTACGACGCAATTATTGTTTTGTAACCCATTAAAAACGACTGTTTTGTTAAAAATGCCAATGAATTCTCTTAGCCTATTACCAGGAAAACGATAAGAACACAATGACGCATTTCACCACTAATGTGTAAACGCAGTCCACGTGGACTAATGCAAAATAGCCAATACTAGGCCAAACTCCGCCCCCAAAGGTGTGCGGTCCCGCTCTAGAACCTTTCGGCCCCATCGGCCATCTGTTCTACGAGCAATGTGCCGTGCCCACTGTCACTTAAGTTTGGCATTTCTTCGGGCTATGTCGGTGACGCTGGTTCTTCTGCGGATTTCTTCATTTCTGATTCGAACATGCACGGAAACTATGAGCATAGCCCTTTCCATTGCTCTTGACAGCTCTAATAAGCTTACACAATACTAGGCCCCATGCCAACCTTCCAGCTTCATCATCACATCAGTTCAATAGTACCTTACAGCCAAAGTGCATCTTATAACAATTCTAACAAGCCCAAACACGGCTAGGATATATTAATTAGGTACGCAGTTCCAGTGCCTACCTTCCAGCTCCATAATCATCATTAAATCAGTTCGATGATAACATTTCCAACATAATTATTTAAGATCATTGGTTTACAGTGCATTTTCATAGTTGCTGAACTACCTTGATTGTGATATCTATGCGAGTGTCAAGTTTCATCACCCATTTCTGATCTTCTTCACCAGTTCCACCCCATCAAATATTACTTTTTGACTGTAAATGCTTGAGTGCTCTATGAAAATATTAAAATTACTATATAGTTGCCTATAATATTTGAGGAGTTCCCTCGATTTCTCATGGATCCCATCATCAAAACTCAATTTTGAAAAGAATGGGACCAATCTGGAAGCATATCCTTTCAATCATAAAAAAAATTTTGCAAATCCGTCCATAAACGACGGAGTTCTGAGGTAACAAACATAAAAAAAAAAATAAAAAAAAAAAAAAAAAAAAATACAATCGAATTGAGAACCTCCTCCTTTTTTTGAAGTCGGTTAAAAATATGAGCTCCGAACCTGGCATGTACAGATGTGACTTTTTCCGAGTTATATACTTTCTATGATAATTTAGATACCACTGCCATACTGTGAAGGGAAACATCGTGAAATGACCTGGTCTTATAATTTCTAATTGTAAGTTTGAAATCGCCAAGCCCAAAGAGGGTGTTGATTAATGCTCAAAATCCGTCTCAGTGTGAGAAGAGGTCTGTGCTCAGCAGAAGGCATTTATAGGCTGATGATGAGATTATTCTCTCTCTTAATACATATTATATGAGAAGACTATTATATTACAGACTTATGTTGCTGTACTTTTAGCTGTTATACTGTTAATATACCAAATACATGATGCTTTATCATCATGTATATTAAACCTAACCTCTTTGGTATATTAACCTAATCTAACCAATATCTATGCTAGTGACTATGTACTTAATTCTCTAACAAATATATTTTACTATAAAAGGTGAAGTTTGTAATAATATTTGTTTAGTTGTGTAATGCATCTAGTTCAGGACGAACTTGTGACAATCAATTTAAAATAATAGGAATTAAACTCAGTAATACTTCATAGGTGCTTAAATGACAACGAATGATCGAATTATTAAATGTAACACCCGATATTCCTAATAATATTAGTCCAATGTCATCTTCATCATCATCAGGCCAATCATTAATGGCCAAATGTTAATGAACTTGAGTCCAATGCCAGACACTCTACTACGCATTTAAAGCAAACAAAAAATAAACGCAATGATAAATATCTAATTCAAAATTTTCGAGGCAACTCATTTTGCTTGACTCGAAAACTGATGCTTGTCGTTCAAAAGTGCCTGTTGTGGTCTACTTGTAATAAAGATAAAGATATAATAAAATACTTATAATAAAAAAAAATATTTGATTGGTTTGATTTGATTTGATGTTAAAAATATGAAGTGTTTAGATAGGTGATACCCTAGATAAACTTATTAATGACCCTAGGTTTCTTACATTGAAAAGGTTCGATTTTCTAACAAAAAACTTTACTTTTTAGGAAAAAAGTTTATACCTATAATAGGTAAGTGATGTTTTCTTCGTGCATGTTAATGAGTTTTTCAATTTGAGACAACTGGTTGTAAAGCTGTTTGTTAGATTATTGATCTCAGTTTTGGGTGTAATCATAAGGTTAAGGTCGTATCACTATAAGTACCTTTGATTTTAGTGAGCAGAAATTGTTTTGGTTTATTTAATTAAATAGACTAGTAGAAGTAGTTTTAGTAGTAGTAGAATTTAATTCATGCTGACAGTTCATTTTAGAAACTTTTAAACATTCGCGAAATGAAATGGTAATTTATGTTGACAGTTTATTTTGTTAGGTGCGGTAATTTTACTCACTCAACGTAAGCGCTGTTTAATGCTAGCTTGGGCTATTTCATGCCGAAGCATGACTCTTCTTTGCATTTGCAAAATTAAATAAACATGTTATGAAATAGAAGATAAGAAAATTGATATGATAGAAAAAAACCCACCACTACACCCAAAACTCAATATAATTTAATCAATTTCCGTTCATGTAATTATTAGAACATCTGTAGTAATCACCATCATATCTTTAAGTGAGTCAGTACCTTTATAACAAGCGTGTTCACATCAGCGATTTATGTTTGTTTTTTTGTATTTCTATAACTAGCTTCCGCCAGCGGCTTCGCCCGCGTGCTGTGTTGATAAAAAGGAGCCTATAGCAATATAACAATATCGAAGTATACATAAAATTCGTTATTAATCGTCCCATTTTTATGGGTACATCTCCAATGGGTAAATAAAAACCCTATTACTTACTAAGTCTCCGCTATCCGTCCGAACATAGATAGAATGGTACGGATCTAACTAATAGGTAAGTATTACAAATATTTCCTGAAACCTATTATATTATATTTTACACCACTTCGCGTCGAGCACGGCAACCGTAACACAAAAATAATCCTTATAGCATGATTCAGTGTTCACATGCGACGGCGCGATGGCTTATTATCCGAACTGCTAAGCTATCAGGAGTTACACGTGCTATTGTGAGTTAATCATAAAAGATAGACATATGCTTTAAAACATTATTTTTTAGATAATTTTATGTAGACCCAGACACGCGTTGCACAAACAAATCATTTGCAATAAAATAATATTGTGACTATAAATTGAGATGTAAGCTATCCTTTATTTCAAGTTGGATCAAAGTGCACACGGAATGCAAATCAAATTTGAAATCGGTGTAGTAGTTTAGGAGTCCATTGTCGACAAACACGTGAAATTTTTATATATAGGTAAAGATATTACCATCATACATAATTTCTATGTAACTTTAACCATTAAGGCCACACACGCGACGGAAACTTAAAAAGGGAGTAACTTCTCCCGCTATATAAATAATGATTGTACCAAGTTTTGTTAAAGTCCGTCGAGTAGTTTTTGTTTCTGTAAGGAACATACAGACAAACAGACAGAAAAAAAAATAACTGATTGCATTTTTGGGATCAGTATCGATCACTTATAGCTAGTTATTTTGAAAATAATGTACAGAATTGACCTCTTTACAGATTTATTATAAGTATATATATATGTTGTTGTGTGTAATATATTAAAATATTTTACACACTTATTGCACGAGAATGTGGGATTTTTGTACAATGTGTGTGTGATTATATTCTGTTTTGAAATTGTTCCATCTAGAATCCAAAAGCTCGTTGGTTGATTGCTAACCGAGCGGTACCACGATTGCTTCACTGCTGTACACTTAAAACTGGATCACTTACTACCAAGAATGGAATGTTCTCATCATCCTCAACTAGCGATCCATACTCGCAGCAGGCACCGTGTATACACGAAATAAAGCTTAGTTAGTAATTTGAACAATATTGAAAAAGGTTTATTAGTTAGTAATTTGAACAATATTGAAAAAGGTTTATAGGACTTTTTTTGTGAGGGGGAAAATCATCAAATGACTTCTTCCGCCCAGGGCCGTGCGGGAGGGAGTGTCAGACTCTTACTGACTAAAAACCCCCCTGTTCCTTCTCCTGCTCTGGGGCGAGGTCGCGGTCTGCCTCATTCCGCTTACCCTGCAACCCCGGCTGAAGGTTAATAGGGCTAATAGTAATTTTTTTTTATTTGAATGACGACGCTGATACAGGATGACCTATCCATTTAGGCCTCATTTAAGCTAACAGTGGTAAAGCCGTTTACAACGTTACACAAAATATCTCCCTTGCTCTGCGTCTACCTTTTCATCCAACAATAATGCCCAGACTGCTTGGCTAAAACTGACTTATTATAAAATTTTGTTACTTTCTGAAGGGTTTTTTCGTCACATTGAGTTTAGTTGTTTGAATTAGTACGAGTTTTAATAACCTTTTTATTTAAATTGTACAATGTACTTAATCGTTTGTGTAGCAGAATTGGTCTGCAGATTTCCTTATAGGAGCAACTGATTATGAAACAAATGGCAGATGGACCACACGGAATAATAATGTGAAGCCGACTTGGTTGATATGTGTGAATGACAGAAATTACACATAGTATATTATTGTCTTTTATTTAAATTGATAGGTATCAATTTAAATAAAAATCAATTTCCGATATGTATTATTACCCCTTTTGCTCCTAAAATTGTTTATAATTATCCAGACAAGGTCTGTAGTATTGTTACGAAAATGTCGAAAGTATTGTTACGAAAATGTCATACCACAGAACACCGGCGTGTAACAACCACAGCGTTGTGTTTCGCCGTGTGAGTGAGGTTACCGGAGGCCCAATCCTTCCCTTTGTCCGATCCCTAAATCTCCAAAACCCGAATCCCTAAAAGATCGGCAACGCACTGGTAACTCCTTCGTTGCGGGTGTCCATGGGCGGCGCTGATTGCTTACCATCAAGTAATCCAGCTGCTCGTTTGACGACCTATTACATAAAAGAAAAAACGAGAAAGAAAAGAACAAACCGTTATCATTGAAATATTTTTGTAAATCGATAATCCTGTTTCCCATACTTACATATTACCCAACACAAGGGCACAACACAAAGTAAATTAGCAACACCAACCGATGTTTGTCAAGGTTTTGTGTTCCAAGTATTCACAAAAAATAATAACGTATAATAATATCCAAATAGACGAATAATCAATATTTATTTATGAAAAGATAGTCCTTCCTATTTATTTTTATTTTTATGTATTTTGATTTTTGTATTTTTCATAATATTGCAGTAATTACGACTAGCACTAGCACCAGCGAGGGGTACTTCTTGCGGGTATCACTTGTCTACTGTCAATAAATATATGTATATAAAAATTAAAGCGGAAGAAAAATTCATATGAATGAATATGAGGAAGCTCCGCTGGACTTACCCGTTTTTATCAGTTTCGCGAAAATGTTATACCTACAGTAAAGAAAAGATTAGTTTTACAAATGTATTTTCCAATTTAAAAAGATAACGAGACAATAAAGAGGATTGCAGATTAGCTTCTTCAAAAACTAATAAAGTACCTTGGCCCATCCAGAAGCAGAAGAAGGAACGGGTTGGTTTTTTAGTCAGTTATATTCTGCCAAACTCAGGTCTAGAAAAAACATACTTTATCTTTTCAAAACACAACTTCTTTTTCAAAAAGTAATTCAGCATCTGGCATTACATTTTTATTTTGTATTTTATAATGGTGGTGAACCTGTTTCTAAGCATGAGTCGATTCTTTATAAATGAATTAGGGAAAAATGAAATGGGTCGGCTTAACCGGAGTGATACCACGGCCTCACAAAAAACCAGCGTGCAACAACCACAGCGTTGTGTTTCGCCGTGTTAGTGAGGTTACCGGAAGCCCAATTCCTCCCCCTCCCCTTATCCCTTCCCAATCCTTAAATATCCGAAACCTTTATCCCTAAAAGGAGGGCAACGCACTCGTTACCCTTTTGGGTGATACGGATGTCCATGGGCAGCGCTGATTGTTTAACATCAGGTAATCCGTCTGCTCGATTGCCGACCTATACCATAAAAAAAACTAAACCGTAATACACAATGTTAGTCCACGCACTTGTAACTTCTTTGGTGTTGCGGGTGTTCAGGGACTATATCTGCAGAATCTTACCCTCTTCTGGTAGTCTTCTTAGTAAACTGAAAAGCAATAAACCACAAGACATACCTACGTTATTTAAAAAAAAGTTTTTTTTTAATATGCTAGTAATAATCAATTATGAAAGGTGTCTTATAGACAAATGTTATGAATACATACCTAATTATGAATTATCTACAATCCTCTTTAGGATGATAAGAGAATAGACATGATAATAAAAACAACCCAAAATAAAAGTGTAATCAATTTTCATTGATATAAATACAGGAGCGTTTAAATCTATCATCATAAGTAAGTTCCTAGTAAACAATTAACATGCGTGTCCTTGCAATTCTGGCTTTGTGCTTAGCGGCGGTCGCAGGTAAAAAAATTCTTTCAATTTGATATAACTATTATCCATAAAATAAAAATAAAAGTATAATTCATGGTGAGTATTTAGATAATATAATGGTTTTATTAGGCATCGGTCGAGAAAAGAACGAGGTGAAAAATAGTAATGATTCACAATTTCTGTCTTTCTTGTCTTGCAAAATTAATTCTGAAGAAATGATTTATTTGTTAATTTTCATATTCTAGCCGTCCCGTCCCGCTCACAAAGGATCGTTGGTGGATCAGTCACTACCATCGACCGGTACCCCAGCATTGCTGCATTGCTCTACTCAAGTGATTGGAGCTACTACTGGCAACACTGCGGTGGTACCATCATCAACAACCGTTCCATCCTCACTGCTGCTCACTGCACTTTGTATGTACTGTTTAATAAAGTATTAATTTATAAAACCTATCAAGAAATCAAACTAAAACAAATATTGATATTCATTTTGCAGTGGTGACGCTGTCAATAGATGGCGTATTCGTGTAGGCTCTACCTGGGCCAACAGTGGTGGAGTCGTCCACAATGTTGTCCAGAACATTGTCCACCCTCAATTTAACATAGGAGCAATGTTAAACAACGACATCGCTATTCTACGCTCCGCCACCTTCTTCACCTTCAATAACAATGTCAGTCCGGCACCCCTCGCTGGTATCACCTACTTGCCCGGTGACAACCAAGCTGTATGGGCTGCTGGATGGGGTGACACTTACGTAAGTCTAATTTGATTGCTACAAGTACATTATAATATTTTCTATACTTTGCCCGCGACTTTCTTCGCGTGGAGTAGAGATTTCCTCCAGATTATTGGTTTAAAAATTATCCCATGTCCTTTCTCGAGTTCCAAACTATGTTTGTACTAAATTTCATAAAAACAAGTTCAGTAGTTTAGGCGTGAAGACAAGACAGACAATGGATAGAGTTACTTTTGCATTCATAATATTATTTTGGCCTAGCTTTTGCCCGCGACTTTCTTCGCCTGGAATTGTGACTTCTCACAGATTTTTGGTAGACAGTCAGACAGATAGACAGATAGACAATTACTTTCGCATTTATAATATTAATTTGGATAATAAATAATGTTTAATATAAAATAGTGTATAAGTTTGGATAATTTTTGATATTTCAGTCTGGATCAGACGCTGGCTCCGAACAACTCCGTCATGTCCAGGTTGTAGTCATCAACCAGAACACTTGCAGAAACCAGTACGCCAACACGGTCTTCTCAATCAACGACAACATGTTGTGCTCTGGCTGGCCTTCTGGTGGTCGCGACCAGTGCCAGGGTGACTCTGGTGGTCCTCTCTACCACAACGGCATCGTTGTTGGTGTCTGCTCTTTCGGTTTTGGCTGTGGTGACCCTAAATATTCTGGTGTCAACGCTCGCGTATCTCGCTACTCTTCTTGGATTGCCGCTAATGCATAAGCTGTTTTCCTTAATTCTCTGCAGGATGCAATAATTAAGGGCTGAATAAAACTGTAAATACTATTTCATCTTGGTTTTTTTTTATTTTCACCTACATTGGAGCAATATTTATATTTAAATTTACTTGTTTTTTTTTCTTTTTTAAGTCACAACTTTAATTAGGTATGTAATATGTGAGAAGTCATTATTTAATATTAATCTGGATAGTTGAAGAACTTTGTGACTGTTCTTATAGCGTACTTTCTCAAGAAAAGAATTTTACCAAATTTTCCTGAAATAAGAAGTTTATTTTTGTTTATGTTTATACGATACTTCCTTTTCAAACATCGCATTATCTTTATTGCCAGCCAGCATTACTAATATTTTTCCAAATTTCTTAGTGCCAACGCTCGTGTGTCTCGCTACCCATATTGGATGGCTAACTGCTAATGCATACGACTGATATTAAGGCAAATATAAAGGCTTATTGTGATGTACATAATAAATAATGGAATCAATTTTTTTTGGTTTTACTCAATAATCTAAAATGTTGGTTAAATTTTCGCTTTTTAATGGTTACCTGATCATTTGCTGTTATTTTTTATTTGAAATGTAAGAACAGTATTTGGTTGGCTTTTATTGTTTTCTAGGTTAAAAGGCTTTCATACAAGTAAATGTTAAGTCGAATTTGCAAATCGTTACGATAATTTTCAGTGAGTATCCGATCAAGAAATAAGGGTTTCAATATAGGGTAAAGCACAATACGCACCGACACTACATGTGCATTTTTAAACAAGCTTAGAAAACTTAGCAAACCGGCATCAAAGACAAAAATATTATTACCCGAATGTCAACATAACCTTACATATTCTGTTACTTTAGTACTCTCCGGAGAAGGCATTCATTGGTAAACTATACATTTTTGAAATACTTGTCTATAGCAAATAGGACCTCTGGATAGTTTGTAAACATAGTTGGACTGTGTATGTTGCATTGGAGTACATTATTTTATATATTTCAATACGGTTGTTTCCAACTACTCAAATTCAATACTTTTATCCCGAAGTCAAAAACGATACTTTTCTATGAAAATTGTATGAAACATTGAATTATGACGTCATAGCATTTTTGCGTCAAATAGCTTAAAAAATTAGCTCAAAAATATCTAATACTTATACTCGGAATTTTAGTTCCATTTCCAGATTTGACAATTTCAGTGTTGCAACGTTATGACACGTCAGAGTGGAAACAACGACTGTCGCAACCGAGGGCCGGGCACGCTACCATAGCAGCGGTAAGACCCCTCTTTGAGGAGTGGCTTGAGAGACGCCACGGCGTCCTCACCTTCCGTCTGACGCAGGTGCTTACCGGGCACGGCAGCTTCGGTAGGTTCCTGTTTCGGATCCAGCGGGAAGAAACGCCCGAGTGTCGTCATTGTGAGGATCACCTAGAGGATACGGTGGAGCATACGGTAGCGGTATGCCCTGCCTGGGCTGAGCACCGCCGTATCCTCAGGGAAGTGATCGGCGGCGGCGACCTCTCGCGCCCGGCCTTAGTCGAGGCCATAGTGCGGAGTGAGAGGAACTGGGACGCCGTCTCCTCCTTTTGTGAAGCAGTCATGCTCGCAAAGAGAGAGGCGGCCCGCGTGAGGGAGCAATTTTCCTCCTCACGCCCCAGCAGCCGCAACTGGCGACACAACGGGCGTCGGGGATCAAGGGACGATCTCCGGCCACCGTAAGCACGGGCCTGCGGTCGGCGAGTAAGGGCAGCTCGCCGCCCGACCAGAACCAGGCCCGAGCGTACGGCGCGTAGCGTTCCGCGCGCACCTCAAAGAGCCATTAGACCACCACAGATGGGGCCCTAAAGGGCTGATGTTCAGCCGGGGTTGCGGGGTAAGCGCAATGAGGCACCGCGACCTCGGCACAGAGCAGGAGAAGGAACAGGGGGGTTTTTAGTCAGTAAGAGTCTGACACTGCCTCCTGCCCGGCCCTGGGCGGGAGAAGTCATTTGATGATTTTCCCCTCACAAAAAAAAAAAAAAAACGTTATGACACGTAATAAATAGTGACGTTGCGAAATTATTCAATATGGAAATCGAATATTTCTGAATCGATTCCTCTCGTTTATAAATTTACTCTCGTAAACTAAGTTTATCAGGAAATAATATATTTCTGAACCGATAATTTAGTTTTGACAATTAATTAACGATCTGAGACTTTTCTTTTGTAATTGTGTGTGAAATTAATAAAAAATGTGATCATGAAGGAACGTGACTAATAAAACAGACATTTTATAAATTGTCGCCGTCATCGCTATCGCTATCGCCGTTACTATGTAACATTTATTATGAATTGTGTCTTTGATATTTATTGTCAATTAACATATCTAGCTTACTCATTTTTTCCTCTTCTTTGAAAACATCGGATACACATTTAGACCATTCGGTAGCCGTAATTTTTTGAATGCCTTCCTGAACCTGATTCACTGATTGTTTATCGATTTTTGTGTTCATCACTACACTGTTATATGTGGTATCATTATTTCACAAAATGACAGTGTTCAATGTCAAATCAGGAATCGAATTAAAAGTCTGACTAAAATGTATCGATCGATCGATGAATAAAAGTATAGTTATTTTTCAATATTTTATCGTATTAAAACGTCGAATTAATTTTTTTTTGACCTAGGAAACTACCCAATTGAATTTAGGTACAGTTATAGACCCCTTAACAGATAGTTATTACAGCTTGTCGGAAGCTCTAAAATGAAACCCTTTCAATGATTTCAAAAAGTTTAAAATATGATTATTCACCCTATCATAAAAAAATAGGTTATATATTACTGAACTCATTGGAATTAACTATGTACTTCTTCACGTTAATTTACTAAGAATAGCTTTTATCGTTTCAGGTCACAATGGGACCATAAGCAGCCTCCGTGTCGAAGCGACTTCGTGTTGTGAGTAACTCATTATTTTCTATAAACAATAAATAATTTATAAATTAAATACTATTTTTTTTTATTTATATTATCTATACTATTCCTTTGTAAATATTTTTCGAAACTTTTTAGAACGAAACTATCATTTACCTTAGAATCAGCGGTCAATAACACCTTTACAGCTTATCTCGCTTCTTATAGAAGAATAATAGAAAGTTTTCCTTCAAAAATAGTCTCTTGCATAGTGCAATATAAACATTGTTTTTATCAATTTTTTGTCCACCTTAAATGGATGAATATTATGTTAATATTTAATAATTGTTTGCCCTAATAATTGTTTGAGGTTATCTAACCTAAAACAAATTAATTTGTACATCTATCATATAAGGTGAGGCCAATAAACTCTAAACTAGTACTTATTTCATATTTCTATTATCAATAAACATAAAACTAGCTAAGAAAATATTCCGATCTCTGCCTACAGTGGAGAAAGACGCTACTCGATTGCAAAAAGTAAAAAATGCTGGTCTTTGCAGATATATGATATATATAACATAAACGATTATATTATATATCCCGAATATAACAAGTTTTAGGTCCAAACTAATATTATAAATGCGAAAGTAACTCTGTCTGTATTATTTATGTCTGTCTGTCTTTTCTTCACGCATAAACTACTGAACCTATTTATGTGAAATTTGGTACAGACATAGTTTGAAACTCGAGAAAGGACATAGGTTAGTTTTTTACCAAAAATCGGCAGGAAATCACAATTTCACGTAAACAAAGTAGTGGGCGGCAAAAGCTAGTCTTTATATATAAAATTTTCGTGTCACGTGTTTATCCGCGATGGGCTCCTAAACTACTTAACTAAAACCGATTTTAAATTTGATTTGCATTCTTTGTGCACTTTGATCCAACTTGAAATATAGGATAGCTTACATCTCAATTTATAGTCACAATATTATTTTATTGCAAATAATCACTGCGTTACACGATTTTGGTACCCTCTTAACTGATAGCTGGAATGAATAGGTAATGAGTCACAGATGAAATGTTCCAAACATATGTGGTATCCATCACGTCTAGTTTTCGAGGTACAGTCAATGATTTTTTCTACTACCCTCACTTTAGGCGTAAAAGAAATAGTAGGCTTGTGTCCTCCAGTGAAATTCCATAGACTGATGATGATGATGATGAAGATGAGCAATAAACTAATACGTAGATTTAACGACACGACAGCTGGTTAACGACATGTTAAAGGCATACGAAAAGTTGGGTTGCAGAATGTCATTAAAAATTCACTTTCTTCGTTCTCATTTTTCTTTATTTCCATCTAATCTTGGTGCGGTCAGTGATGAGCAGGGTGAGAGGTTCCACCAGGATGTAAATAAGCTTGAGGAACGATTTCAAGGGCGTTGGGACACAACCATGCTAGGTGATTACTGTTGACATTTAAAACGAGAAGATCATTCTGAGCACAAAAGAAAAAGTTAAATTTTCATGATATTATGTATTAAAATTTTATAAAATGGCTTTTTTTGAGTTTTTTTTACCTAAATGATAAAATTAAACTTGATGAATGTAAAAAATTCTGGTTGATTTTATTAGATTTCTTTAAAATATGTTTTTGCCTTTTAATTTTTAATATAAATTGGCACATTCTTACAGAAGAAAAATGAGACGTGATGAAAAGAAAATTTGTATGTATGTTTAATAAGCGATAGGTATAAATAAGAAAACATGACATTTCAAAGCGGGTACTCAAATTTTTTTTTAATTTGTAACGCAGTGAATTTATCCATATGTAATACGACAAGAACCTTAGCCACAGTAACGCGTGGCTGGGTCTGCTAGTTATTACATAAAAAACAAGTAATTATACTTGCATAGTTTCAAATTTGTACGCGTTACCTGTAGAATAAATATAATTTAGAAAGATAAATATTATAGTATAATTTGTATAATACTAAAGCGTATCGTAATAAGTGCTTTACATTATATGTTTTAGTTTCAGCTGTTATAAGGAATCGTCGGTGGGTCGGTTACTACTATTGACCAGTACCCCACTATCAGGCTGCTCTACTGTTTAACCGTCACCAGCACCTTCAGACAATCATGTGGTATCACTATCTTCAACAACAGATCAATCCTCATAGCTGCTTTTTGCACCGCGTAAGTTAACTTTTTTTAAAGAAATCAACGTACATATATCATGGCTTCATTTTGAAGAGCATAATAATGTATAGCATAATTCTTTGACATTTCTTTTTGCAGTGGTGATGCTGTTAGTAGATGGCGTATCCGTGTAGGCTGTACTTAGGCTAGCAACAGTAGTGTCGTTCACAGACACATTTATTTCTACGCGCCAATTAGACTGCACAGTTGACATGGTGGGCTGTATTCCCGCAAGGAACAAATGTACACACGACACACGGTAATATGGCGCAACTTTTTATTTTTTATAAATCCATTCACATTAAATCGAATCTCTTAAAATTCGGTAACACTTATCGATAGTATGTATTATTATATGCATTATATTGGAATGGACACGACAATTTTAGTTAATATTAACTTACAAGACGTCAAATAGTCCTTAGAAATCACTTAGTGTCACAAGTTTCCTGTTGTCACACTTTGAAATAGTTTCATCATCACAATACTAACGTTGTTATAAAATTAATTTTTTACCCGTATTGTAAAATTTGAATTCGATAGATTAAAAAGAAACAACAATTATTAAATGGGTATTAATATATTAACACGAAAACTCATTATTTAAATGCCGTGGAAGGCTTGACGTTAAGTTTGTAAAAAGACACAATTCCCGAATCTGTAGATGTAAAAATGAAATAATTAGAGTAGTAAACATTTTTATTCATTAACGAAACTTGCACTATTCAACACTTTTCACTGCTAGTAATAATCTTAACATATTTATTTAAATACCTCTAAAATCTCATTTTTAATTATTACTACATAATATATTAAGATAATATTTAAAAAAATAATTGTTGCAGGTCAAAACAAAACACACGATCCGCTCATAACTATGATACCTACGAAGTGTGACGCCAATTATGTGTCAAGTCGATGACTGGTGAAATTCTCTGGTTATTAGGATTTTCCTGATTTTCAGCTGCAATCTTTATGATCTAAATGGGTTTCTCCACTCCTATCTGTTTGATGAAAATTCAAAGGCAATTGGATAATTTTTTTGTACTAACGAAATGATAACACGAAAATATACAACGATATTAAGAGGTTTACATACTATCCGAATTATGATAGACGGAATAAAGATAATTTTGACGGTTAAAAATCGTGGATATGAACTGTCATCTGTGTAAAACGTAACCAGCCAAGCCCATCCAGATTTTTCTATAAAATTGTTTATTAGTTAACCAGTTACAGAATTATTTTATAAAACAAGCAAACTGACTATTTAACCACTCGCTACCTACAACACTTGATAATTCTCAATTTTCTCTTGAGTTTTCTAAGATTTTCTTTCATAATAACCTTTTCTTGACAACAACAAACAAAAAAGGCATGGTAAAATTTGACCAGCTATGGCTGTTCAGTTATGCACTTGCTACTACTAACACATTTGTTTTAAGTATAAATATATAGATAAATAAAATTATAAAATATTTTGATGGCTGGTACATCAAAAGATCGAAGAGAATCTCTAGCAAGCTAATATTTTTTAATAATTTATGTCCTTTTGGTGTTCATGTACTATCTTCTTTAATTGCGTATTTATAGAAACAGATGATAAGCTACTGATAAACAAATAATACGTTTGGGAAAAAATAATCTATTCGCGTTCATATAAATATCGGATATTCTAAATCAAACATCATTGTCCTCTCAACGAGTCAATAACAACATGCGTGTCCTAGCTATCCTAGCCCTGTGCCTAGCGGCCGTGGCAGGTATGTGGAGTTCTTGTATTTAAATTCATTTACTTTTTTTTAATTTCCTTAGTTTTGAGCAGTGCTCTTGCATTTTTGCTCTTGCTTGACTGGTAATAATTGTCCCAGAATAATAATGATTAATTTTATAAAACTGTATCTTTCTGTGTTTCTGACTCCACCCTGCCTCATTTTTTATTGCACTTTTCAAAGTCATTCAATTCAATTCAAACAATATTGATAACACAATTTGGTCAATTTGGTTTCAGCCGTTCCATCCCGTTCCCAAAGGATTGTCGGAGGATCGGTCACCACCATCGACCAGTACCCCACCATTGCTTCTCTGCTGTACACATGGAACTGGAGTAGCTACTGGCAAAACTGCGGTGGTACCATCCTCAACAACCGTTCCATCCTTACCGCTGCTCACTGCACAGTGTATGTATTTTGCAATTTGGTATTAGGAATTGGTTAAAAGTTAAACAGCATGGAAAAAATTATGCATATTCAGCTGCACAGCAATTTATAAAAAAATATCCTTTGCAGTGGTGACGCCGTAGGCAGATGGCGCATCCGTGTTGGCTCCACCTGGGCTAACAGCGGTGGTGTTGTTCACAACGTTGCTCAGAACATCGTTCACCCTCAATACAACGTAGGAGCAATTTACAACAACGACATCGCTATCCTGCGCTCCGCCACCACCTTCACCTTCAACAACAATGTCCGCGCCGCATCCATCGCTGGTGCCAACTACTTCCCCGCTGATAACCAAGCTGTTTGGGCTGCTGGATGGGGAGACACTTTTGTAAGTCAAACATCCTTCTCACTTTTTCAAATTTTATGATAAATATTTTGTATTGTAATCTGCCTGTTTGTCATTCTAAGCAGAAATCCATTCAGATTTTTGTATCTCACAATTCTAATTATTGATTCCAGTCTGGTTCACACGCTGGCTCCGAGCAACTCCGTCACGTCCAGGTTGTAGTCATCAACCAGAACACTTGCAGAAACCAGTACCTCAACACTATCTATTCAATCACCGACAACATGTTGTGCTCTGGATGGCCCAACGGTGGTCGCGACCAGTGCCAGGGTGACTCTGGTGGCCCTCTCTACCACAACGGCATCGTTGTTGGTGTCTGCTCTTTTGGTATTGGCTGTGCTGAAGCTAGATACTCTGGTGTCAACGCTCGCGTATCTCGCTACTCCTCCTGGATTGCCGCCAACGCATAAAACTGGTTTTCTCAGTTTTCTGCAGGATGTTATAATTAAGGGCGAAATAAAACTGTAAAAATATTTTCTCTTTTTTTTTTAATTTCGCCTACATTGGGTCAATCCGTATAATTATTTAAGAGTGTTCTAGTCCTGTTTCTTCCTATAAGTTCAAACTTGAATTAAATTGAGATACGTGTGAAGATATATTTAATATTCATCTGGAAAGTTTAAGAACTTTTTGCCTTTTCTAAGAGTATAGGACACTTTTTCTCTGAAATAAAATGTTTATTGATTTTATTAATCTCAAGGTTCATTCTCTCCCTCTTACTAACCTTAATCTAAGTTTTTTTTTATGTAGAATATTTTGCAATCAAAGTGCTATGTGACAAATTATACTAAATAAACAAAAAATAAATATTTCTTTTTGTCATCAAGTCAACCATAAAAGATAGACACATGCTGCCGTGAAATATGTTTTTTATGTAACTTAAACCATAACGGTGGCATTAATTGTAGCGTGATGAAAAGTATCCTGTCCAGGAATATAAAGAATAATTGTGCCGATTTCAGTTAAAATCTATCGAAAAGTTTTTGTTTCTATAAGCAACATACAGACATACAGACAGACAGACAAAATTTTTACAGATTGCATTTTTGGCATTAGTATCGATCAGTAATCCTGATAGTTATTTTGAAAATATATTTCATGTACAGAATTGACTTCTCTACCGATTTATTATAAGTATAGATATAGATATACATATAGATATAGATATAGATATAGAAGCTAAGTAACTCATTTTGTGTGTTTCGAGATAGTTCTAGCAAATTCCAACAGATGGCATTTATTAAAAAGTAGTTTTAAGTACTTCAGGGGAAAAGTCATTCCATGTATTTCCCCGCCCTTAGTTGGGCGAGATTGAGTGTCAGACTGTTAATGACTTTAATTCCTTTTCTTTCTTTTGCTCCAACCCAGAGTTAGTTACATCATTGTTGCTTGCGAAACCTGCTGGCAAAGTATATATGCTACGACAATGTAACAATAACCAGCAAAATTACTTTTATTGACTGTCAAACGATACTCAACTAAGAACTGAGAAGAGACAGAAGTGGCGGAGTGCCCTGCTTGGGCTGAGCACTGCCGTGTTCTCAAGGAAGCGATCGGCGGTGGCGACCTCTCGCGCCCGGCCTTAATCGAGGCCATGGTGCAGCGTGAGAGGAACTGGGAAGCTATCACCTCCTTCTGCGAAGCAGTTATGCTCGCAAAGGAGTTGATAGCAACATTGTGAAATTAAATAAATCACTTTATGGCCTGAAAAATTCCCCTAAATGTTGGAATATAAAGTTTAATAGTGTTATGCTTAATGAAGGTTTTGTTAGATCTAATTGTGATTCTTGTCTATATACAAAGTGTATCGATAATGACCAGGTTTATTTACTATTATATGTTGATGATGTTCTAATCTTTGGAACAAATATTGCTTTAGTTAAACAGTTGAAAAGTGTACTAAGTCAGAAATTTAAAATGAAAGATTTAGGTTTTGTAACAGATTACTTAGGTATAAATATAAAGCAAAATTTAGATAGAGGAATAACTGAATTAAGCCAAAGAGAGTATTTAGAAAAAGTTCTTAAAAAATTTGGAATGGAAAATTGTAAACCTATGTCCACACCTTTAGATCAAAACATTAATTTAAAGCTTTTTCAAAACCACAATAGTCCAGTGGACAAAAACATTGTAAAGTTATGTCAGCAAATAATAGGGAGTCTAATGTATGCTGTATCTGGCACTAGGCCTGACCTATGTTTCGCTGTATCTTTATTGAGCAGATATCAAAAATGTGCAAATGATACTTTGTTAAGTGCTTTGAAAAGAGTATTACGTTATGTGAAACATACTCTAGACTATAAGTTAGTTTATAAATGTACAACAGATAATGTTTTGGAGGGGTACTGTGATGCAGACTGGGGAGGTGATCTCGACGATAGAAGATAAACTACAGGCTCTGTTTAAATTTTTGATTGTTTAGTTTCCTGGTGTTCAAAGAAACAGGTGTCTGTAAGTTTGTCTTCTACAGAGTCGGAATATGTTGCCATTAGTACAGCGGCCAGTGAGGCCTGCTGGCTGAGTAATTTGTTAAATGATTTTAATATAAATAGTGTCTGTCCAATAACTATCTATTGTGATAATCAGTCAGCTATATCTGTTGCCTGTACTGACACTATAAAAAGATTGAAACATATTGATATACGCTATCACTTTATAAAAGAATTAATAAATAATAAAAGATTGTGTCTCAAGTATATCAAAACAAGTGATCAGCCTGCAGATATTCTAACAAAAACTGTAAGTTATGAATTAATAATTCGTTTTTTAAGAAAATGTGGCTTGGAAAAATTACAGATGGTATAATTGTTACATAGGTTATTATTAGGTTAAAAGTTTTTATGTTTACTGGTTGTTTATGTTACTTAAAAAACAGTAAATTGAGAATACTATTTTTGTTAATTAGTTTATGTTACATTAAGGGGTGCAATTACATTGAGGGGGTGTGTTAAAATATAACAATGTAATTCCACCTTAAATTACAATGTACTTGTCTATTAGCATTGTCTCTTTTTCCTTAAGAAAAAAATAAGATAAAAACAACTGCGTGTGTGGTTTGGTTGTCATTAAAAATAAAATACATTTCGCTAAATTAAAACGTATTGTTTATTTTATTACGACAAGTTAATATTTAAAGCACTGTTTTTGTTAAGTTTGTTTATTTTGTTAGTTCACTTAAGATTCTTTTATGATGGGACTGACGTGAAATGTGTTCAAAAGTTCCATAAAATAAAGAATAAAAAAAAAATAGATGAAAAAGAAACAACAATTATTAAATGGGTATTAATATTATATTAACACGAAAACTCATTATTTAAATGCCGTGTAAGGCTTGACGTTAAGTTTGTAAAAAGACACAATTCCCGAATCTGTAGATGTAAAAATCAAATAATTAGAGTAGTAAACATTTTTATTCATTAACAAAACTTGCACTATTCACCACTTTTCACTGCTAGTAATAATCTTAAAATAATTATTTAAAAAACTCTAAAAATAAATTTGTAAAAATTATTACTACATAATAAATTAAGATAATATTTAAAAATATAATTGTTGCAGGTCAAAACACACGATCCGCTCATAACTATGATACGAAGTATGACGCCCAATTATGTGTCAAGTCGATGACTGGTGAAATTCTCTGGTTATTAGGATTTTCCTGATTTTCAGCTGCAATCTTTATGATCTAAATGGGTTTCTCCACTCCTATCTGTTTGATGAAAATTCAAAGGCAATTGGATAATTTTTTTGTACTAACGAAATGATAACACGAAAATATACAACGATATTAAGAGATTTACATACTATCCGAATTATGATAGACGGAATAAAGATAATTTTGACGGTTAAAAATCGTGGATATTAACTGTCATCTGTGTAAAACGTAACCAGCCAAACCCATCCAGATTTTTCTATAAAATTGTTTATTAGTTAACCAGTTACAGAATTATTTTATAAAACAAGCAAACTGACTATTTAACCACTCGCTACCTACAACACTTGATAATTCTCAATTTTCTCTTTAGTTTTCTAAGATTTTCTTTCATAAGAACCTTTTCTTGACAACAACAAACAAAAAAAGGCATGGTAAAATTTGACCAGCTATGGCTGTTCAGTTATGCGCTTACTACTACTAACACATTTGTTAGATAAATAAAATTATAAAATATTTTGATGGGTGGTACATCAAAAGATCGAAGAGAATTTCTAGCACGCTAATATTTTTTAATAATTTATGTCCTTTTGGTGTTCATGTACTATCTTCTTTAATTGCGTATTTATAGAAACAGATGATAAGCTACTGATAAATAAATAATACGTTTGGGAAAAAATAATCTATTTGCGTTCATATAAATATCGGATCATCTAAATCAAACATCATTGTCCTCTCAACGAGTCAATAACAACATGCGTGTCCTAGCTATCCTAGCCCTGTGCCTAGCGGCCGTGGCAGGTATGTGGAGTTCTTGTATTTAAATTCATTTACTTTTTTTTTAATTTCCTTAGTTTTGAGCAGTGCTCTCGCATTTTTGCTCTGGCTTGACGGGTAATAATTGTCCCAGAATAATTATGATTAATTTTATAAAACTGTATCTTTCTGTGTTTCTGATTCCACCCTGCCTCATTTTTTATTGCACCTTTGAAAGTCATTCAAAATAAAAACAATTTTAATAATCATAAAAAGTAAAACAATATTGATAACACAATTTGGTCAATTTGGTTTCAGCCGTTCCATCCCGGTCCCAAAGGATTGTCGGAGGATCGGTCACCACCATCGACCAGTACCCCACCATTGCTTCTCTGCTGTACACACGGGACTGGAGTAGCTACTGGCAGAACTGCGGTGGTACCATCCTCAACAACCGTTCCATCCTTACCGCTGCTCACTGCACAGTGTATGTATTTTGCAATTTGGTATTAGGAATTGCTTAAAGGTTAAACAGCATGGAATATATTATGCATATTCAGCTGCACAGCAATTTCTAAAAAATATTCTTTGTAGTGGTGACGCCGTAGGCAGATGGCGCATCCGTGTTGGCTCCACCTGGGCTAACAGCGGTGGTGTTGTTCACAACGTTGCTCAGAACATCGTTCACCCTCAATACAACGTAGGAGCAATTTACAACAACGACATCGCTATCCTGCGCTCCGCCACCACCTTCACCTTCAACAACAATGTCCGCGCCGCATCCATCGCTGGTGCCAACTACTTCCCCGCTGACAACCAAGCTGTCTGGGCTGCTGGATGGGGAGACACTTTCGTAAGTCAAACATCCTTCTCACTTTTTTTAAGTTTTATGAAAAATATTTTGAATTGTAATCTGCCGGTTTGTCATTCTAAGCAGAATTCCATTAAAATTTTTGTATTTCACAATTCTAATTATTGATTCCAGTCTGGTTCACACGCTGGCTCCGAGCAACTCCGTCACGTCCAGGTTGTAGTCATCAACCAGAACACTTGCAGAAACCAGTACCTTTTCACTATCTATTCAATCACCGACAACATGTTGTGCTCTGGATGGCCCAACGGTGGTCGCGACCAGTGCCAGGGTGACTCTGGTGGTCCTCTCTACCACAACGGCATCGTTGTTGGTGTCTGCTCTTTCGGTATTGGCTGTGCTGAAGCTAGATACTCTGGTGTCAACACTCGCGTATCTCGCTTTTCTTCCTGGATTGCCGCCAACGCATAAAACTGGTTTTCTCAGTTTTCTGCAGGATGTAATAATTAAGGGCAAAATAAAACTGTAAAAATATTTTCTCTTTTTTTTTAATTTCGCCTACATTGGGTCAATCCGTATATTTAAGAGTGTTCTAGTCCTGTTTCTTCCTATAAGTTCAAACTTGAATTAAATTGAGATACGTGTGAAGACATTTTTAATATTCATCTGGAAAGTTTAAAAACTTTTTGCCTTTTCTAAGAGTATAGGACACTTTTATTTCTGAAATAAAATGTTTATTGATTTTATTGATCTCAAGGTTCATTCTCTCTGTCTTACTAACCTTAATCTAAGTTTTTTTTATGTAGAATATTTTGCAATCGAAGTGCTATGTGACAATTTATACTAAATAAATAAAAACAAATATTTCTTTTAATAAGAATATTATTTTCACCATTGAACATTAAACATTTAATATAAGAACTTAAACAGTGTCAGTCTATTCTAAATCAGACACAAGTCTATCTAAGTCTAAGTTGAAGCTATTGCACGATTCAAAATGTTGATCCTCGTGAAGAAAAACGAGCAAGAAACTCCAAAGTTACTATTTTTTAACGAATTCCACAATAAAACTAGATGTATCATTATAAAGTCGGCTCCATTATGGGAGAACAGTGTACAACGATTTTTTACAGCTTAAGAATCAGAAAATTAGAATCGCCTTTTTGTTGAAGGGAAAGACAATGACAAAAATGACTTTGGACTTGGGACGAGAGGGTCCTACTGGCTAAGGACCACCCGCGCTTTCTCCTGCTACGGGCCGAGACAGGCCGAACAGCATTTTTTTCCTTTCATCATCAGCCAATAGGTGTCCACTGCTGAGCAAAGGCCTCTTCTCATACGGAGAAGGTTAGAGCATTAAATCACCATGCTTGCTCAATGCAGGTTAGCGATTTCAAACTTATAATTAGTAATTATAAGTCCGGGTTTCCTCACGATGTTAACCTTCACCGTATGTCAGTGGTGTTTAAATAATCATAGAAAGTACATTAAACTTGGAAAAAGTCACATTGGTACTTGCCAAGTTTTGAACCCTCATGCATGAGAAGCGGGCTCCTTTACCTCCGGGCCACCACGACGTTTTACCCTTCATATAATATTTGTTTAAATTTTCATTTCATCCTTACCTAATATAGCTATGTTTTCAGGTTTCTTCCTCTTTCTATACATTCATAAAAAATGAAATTCGACGCCCGTTTGGTAATTAAGTTTATCTCATCACATAACACCCTTACAGTAAAACTTTTATATTTTTAATTTTATTATTTATCTGCATTGTTACACAGTTGTCAGAGGTAAAATTCATAAAATATTTAAATCTGTTGTAAGGTATATCTGCCTATACCACGTTGTATATTTGTTTTACTAGCAACCCACCCCGGCACCTCCACTATTGTATAGATGTTATTATAGTTTTAAGTACAGTCGTGCATGTAGAGCGTATCACTTATAAAAGGAGAGGGTAAAATAACTTTTTTAAATTGGGGATGAGTAAGAATATTATAAACGTAAGATTAAAACAATATAACCAGTATGCACCGAACTGCTAAGCTATCAGGAGTTACACGTGTTTTTATAAGTCAATCATAAAAGATTGACACATACTGCCGTGAAATATGTTTTTTATGTAACTTTAACCATTACATCGGGATTAATTGTAGCGTGATAAAAAGTATCCTGTCCAGGAACATAAATAATAATTGTGCCAATTTTAGTTAAAATCTATCGAAAAGTTTTTTATTTATTTATTTATTTAATAATTTATGTACACACAAACAACACAGAGGAAAATACATAAAAAAAATAAGAGTACAAAGGTGCTACTTATTCCTGTTGGAATTTCTTCCAGTAGACCTGAGACAGGAAATGTAATTAAAATATAAGACACAGTGTGTAACAAAAGTGAAAAAAAAGAGAACTAACGATAACAAATAGGTAATATATGTATATATATATATAATATAAATACTTAATATATAATAATAACAATAAATAAGATACACATATAAATAAACGTAACTGTAAGTACTCATGAAGAAAGGTAATGGTCTTTAACTAGTTTTTTGAACAGAGCGAGCGATTTAGCGTCACGAATGTTAGGCGGGAGAGAATTCCACAGTCTCACAGCATAAACGGTGAAAGAATAGGAGAAGAAGTCGGTTTTTATTTCTATAAGAAACATACAGACAGACAATTTTTCATTTTTGGCATCAGTATCGATCACTAATCCTGATAGTTATTTTGAAAATATAGGTATATTTCATGTACAGAATTGACTTCTCTACCGATTTATTATAAGTATAGATATAGATATAGAAGATAAGTAACTCATTTTGTGTGTTTCAAGATAGTTCTAGCAAATCCCAACAGATGGCATTTATTAAAAAGTAGTTTTAAGTACTTCAGGGGAAAAGTCATTCCATGTATTTCCCCCGCCCTTAGTTGGGCGAGATTGAGTGTCAGACTGTTAATGACTTTAATTGCTTTTCTTCCTCTTGCTCCAACCCAGGGTTAGGTACACTATTGTTGCTTGCGAAACCAGCTGGCAAAGTATATATGCTACGACAATGTAACAATAACCAGCAAAATTACTTTTTTTGACTGTTAAACGGTACTCAACTAAGAACTAAATTAGTAGCCTAGTTGTCAAATTGGTTCAACCAATCTCAAACGCTTTTTTATGTTTGAATTTCTTCATTGTGTTTAGGAGTATGTGTATAGTTTCTCTGGTTGTGTCCCGGAGGTTAAGGCGCCAAGTCATACATAAGGTCGTAAGTTCGTAGTTATATGTACTTTCTATGATTATTTAGACGCCACTGACATACAGTGAAGGAGAACCTAGTCTTAAAATTTCTACAAATAAATTTGAAATCGCCAATCCGTCTTGAGCAAGCGTGGCGATCAGTGCTCAAAATACATAGTCTCCGTGCGTCGGAGCGTCGAGTGTCCTCGTGTAAACTTCAAGAAGGAAGATTAAAATAATATTTTATAATTATAATCCTTATGCTATATCATTATGTTAAGTTCTTTTTACTGTAATACTGTAAAGTGTTTAATATTGTAAAGTGTTTTGAAATTATCAAGTAAATATGGTTTCTGAATTGTTTATGGAATCTTTCTCTTCACGTTGTACCACAAAACTGCATTAGAAAATTACTAGTTACAAGCTCTGGATCAAATTTAATGAATGTGTTCAATTTTAAAATTGAACAAAAAACACGCATTTTTTCTGTTCTAGTATTTTCAAAGTTACACCATCAATGTGTTTTTTGTGTGATGGCAATTACTGAGCTGTTGAATTACCCAATGATAAACAGTCAGCGCCACCCATGGATACCACACACACAGAAGAGCTACAAGTGCGCTGCCAACCTTATGGGGATTAGGGATTTGGAGATTTTGGGATTGGGGGAGAGAAAGGATTGGTTCTGGTGTCATCGAATTTATTTTTCATTTTTATCCGAGTTCCAAAAAGGAGGATGGTTCTCAATTCGACCGTATAATATATGCTTTTTTATGTTTGTTCGCCGGTATCTCCGTTATTTATGAACCGATTTTGATAATTCTTTTTTTTTTTTTTGTTAGAAATGAAATAGTATTAGAATGGTCCTATGATAATGAAATCAGGGTCTGATGAAAGACCAGAGAAATCGAGGAGAAACTTTCAAAAATTGTAGGGGCGAGCTGTGCTTTTGCATGTGGTTTTAGTAGGATTTTTACAACGCTACAACTTGCCGATGTTCGAACTCGACCTGATGATGGAGCCGGAAGACCGTCGACGGATGTCTTTGACTATTTGGAGTAGTTGCCTTGTGTTTAGGCTCGAATGATTTGTATTGGTGAGCACTTTGCACCAAGATTGGTCGTGACTGTGATTAAGGGGCTGATGATGAGAACGAAGGATAGCTCAGGGAACTCCTGAATGGTTTACAGTAACTACCTCGTGTTTAGACTTAATTCATTTATATCGATGAAAACTTTGCACCTATATGGATTACAATGAAGTTATGCAGTAAATCGTGATGATGGAGCCGGAAGATCGTCGTGGGATCTCTTTGACTATTTGGAAAAATTATGTTGTGTTTGGACTTAATTCATTTATATTGATGATAAATTTGCACCTTGATGATGGAGTCGGTGCCAAGTAAATGCTACATACTAAACAACAACAGTATTAGAAAAATATATTGATCGGTACCTACTAATCATCAAACTAGCAAGAGGTATGTAGGTAGTATCTTAACACCATAATTATTTTATTTGGCACCGACTTTAAGATTATAAAATAGTTATTAAATATTATTTCCTATTCAACTTAATGAAAATAATTATGTATTACTTTGAACAAAGTAAATTTATTTTTTGCTTTTAACTTTACTTTTTGAAGTCGGTTTTTTTTGTAAAAAAATATTTTGTTATTTTTTTTTGAAAACCTTCAGCTGGCAAGGATGCAAAAGCGAATTATAAATCCGGTATAGAAGTAAAGACTTTTTAAAATTAATAGTTGACTTTGTTGTCGAATATTACATTTGGATTTAGCTTTCAGCACATTTTTTGTATTAAATTAACTTAGTTCACGCTACAACTGTACACACATAAATACCTTTCAGTAATTTTACTTTTGATAAACTGAAGAGGGACACGTGCGGTTCCAGTTTAAAATTTATCTATTTAATTGGATTAGCCAAATTGGACTTACCCATCACATTAATCAAACTTAGCTTAAGAATAAATGAATCATAAGTACTTAAAAAGATAACGATTAGACTACTTATATCCACCTTTTTGAGAGGTGTTCACAATATCATTACTAAAAAATGAGTAATCTTATATAAAAACTAGCTTCCGCCAGCGGCTTTGCCCGCGTGCTGGGTTGATAAAAAGCAGCCAATAGCAATAGAACAAAATCGAAGTATACATAAAATTTGTTATTAATCGTGTCATTTTTATGGTTACATCTCCAATGGGTAAAACCCTTATTACTTACTAAGTCTCCGCTATCCGTCCGTCCATAGATAGAATGGTACGGATAGATCCATACCATATAATTATACAATAATAGGTAAATATTACAAATATTTCATAAAACCTAATAAACTATATTTTATACAAAAATAATCCTTATAGCATGATTCAGTGTTCACACGCGACGACGGCGCGATGGTTTATTATCCGAACTGCTAACCTATCAGGAGTTACACGTGCTATTGTGAGTAAACCATAAAAAATAGACAGAAACTGTAAAACAATTTATTTTAGATCATTTTATGTAGAATATTTTCGTCATACATAATTTCTATGTAACTTTAACCCTTAAGGCTACACTCGCGACGGAAACTTAAAAAAGGGAGTAACTTCTCCCGTTTTCACAACATTTTCTCTTCACTGCTCTGCTCCTATTATTTGTAGCATGATGAAAAGTATCATATAACCTGCCCAGGAGTTTAAAAAATAATTGTATTAAATTTTGTTAAAATCCGTTGAGTAGTTTTTGTTTCTATAGGGAACATACAGATAGACAAACATACAAAAATTTTACTGATAGCATTTTCGGCATCAGTATCGATCACTTATCATCCCGTGGTAGTTTTTTTGAAAATATATTTAATTTACAGAATTGACCTCTCTACAGATTTATTATAAGTATAGATAGATGAATTATTCGTTAGTCTAGCTAAATCTCGCGAACGGCTGGACTGATTTGGCCAGGTTTAGTTTTGAAATATTTGTGAAAGTCCAGGGAACGTTAAAAGTTCAGAAAACATTTTTATTTAAAACCCTTTATTTATGTTAAAAGATGGCATGAAGATTATCTGTCGTAGAGATTCCAATTCCAAGATTTTGCATTGAAGTCAAAGACATTATATAATTGCTGTGAATCTAGATAATAAAACTATAAGCATGATTTCATTGACTGTTTCCAAGCAATAGTAGCTACGTAACATACAAACAGATTAATTTTAAAAACCTTTAATTGGAAAGCTTTCCTTTCGAAGACACCAGTGCTTTACTGAGCCTACTTATATACCACGAACTCGTTCCAATTCCACGCGGGAGATGCCACTATTGTAAAGTCAGTTTATTTAAACAAAATCTATAGGAGATACGTCATTGAAGCTATAGCGACGGCTAGGCTACAGTCTCCTTTATATTAAAAACAATGTGAACGATTATGTGTAATATATAGTATTTTTCATATAATAGTGAACTTTGGTTTTTCTATCATGTTATTCTGTTATCAATTTTACTGTAATCGATATAAATACTCAATCTTTAAAAAGGAAGTGTCAGTTACTTTGTCTGTCTGTTGTCAACATCATGCGTGCCATCGGTATCCTTGCCCTTTGCTTGGCGGCAGTTTCAGGTATGTTATTTGTTTGTTTTGAAGTATCCTGTTCGATTATTAGGAAAAAGGAGTCTGTGATGAACTCGCAGTATTTATTATTTTACTTTATAACGCACAGAGTAAAGTTATTAAGGTTAACAGTGCAGAGAGCTCAGAGGGCAGAGAGACCATAGACAAGTGATAGATTCGGCTCTAGACTGTATTACTATAATATTATACAACTGTCTATTAACATTTCCCAAAAGATTTACCACTTAGTGATGTCTCTTAAAGTCTACTTAAGGAGGCTTAAGTCAGTTACTTAGTTTTCGATTTTACAATTAAAGCATACAGACACTATATACAATCGTGTTTTATAACTATAAACACAACAAATGAAGAAAAAAGTAGAAGATGGGAAGAGGAACTGAAACAAATGGCGGCGGGCTCTTACTGGAGGAGAGTAGATCGCGACAGATCTCAGTAGAAGCAAGCTTTACCAAAAGGCGCTTAGCTCGCTTACTTTCAACACAAATACAATTCTTTTTTTTATGTGATTTATCAAACGAGCAAACGGGTTACCTGATGGTAAGCAATCAGCGTCGCCCATTGACACCCGCAACGACGGAGGAGTTACGTTACGAGTGCGTTGTCGACCTTTTGGGGATTAGGGATTTGGAGATTTTGGGAAAGGGAACGGATTGGGGTAGGGGAAGGATTGGGCCTCCGGTAACCTCACTCACACGGCGAAACACAATAAAAGAAAAAAGTAAAAAATTACAAGTTTCTAAGAAAAATGAACCTGTTTTAAACGCAGTATTTAAAATTGGAAGAAATTCTTTAAGAAGTAGGTGATGGCTTTTTGAAATCATTTCAAATATAATAAAACATATATGTTTCCTTTTTACAGCTCTGCCATCAAATCCACAAAGGATTGTAGGTGGATCGCTGACAACCATCGATCGGTATCCGAGTATGGCTGTACTTCTGATCACTAGGAATTGGAGTATCTACACCCAACATTGCGGTGGTACTGTCCTCAATAACCGATCTATCCTCACAGCTGCTCACTGTGTTTTGTAAGTACTAGCTCTCTATAAATATAGAATTAGTAAATAAATGAGTAAATTAAATAACAATATTATTATTAATTTCCAGTCGTGAAGAAATCCGACGATGGAATATACGTGTTGGTTCTTCGTTCGCCAACAGCGGTGGTTCAGTACACTTGGTTAGGCAGAGCATTATCCACCCACAATTCGCCTACAGAACTCGCAACAATGACATCGCTATCTTGAGAACCAGCACAGAGATAAACTTAAACAGCAATGTCCGTGCTGTTTCCATCGCTGGATCCAATTACCGCATCGCCGACAATCAGCCGGTCTGGGCTGCCGGATGGGGTGACACTTTCGTAAGTTTTCGAAACTGGGCTAAATCATATTATCACCGTAAATTAAAATGTTTTCATTAATATTTATAATTTTTCAGGTTGGATCTAATGCTGGTTCTCAACAACTACGTCACGTGCAAGTTGTAACTATTAATCAAGAATTTTGCAGAAGGAACTATGCTCCTCATGGTTACGTTATCAATGAGAACATGTTGTGCTCTGGCTGGCCCACCGGTGGTCGCGACCAGTGCCAGGGTGATTCTGGTGGCCCCCTTTACCACAACGGTGTCCAGGTCGGTGTCTGCTCATTTGGAATGGGCTGCGGTCAGGCCAATTTCCCCGGCGTGAACGCGCGGGTATCTCAATATAGTTCCTGGATTCTTAATAACGCCTAAGACAATATTTTTGCAATATTTCTTAAAGATAACGCCATTTTAATGTTAAGTACCTTAGGGTAAGAATAAGAATGTTGATGCTAATAAAAAATAAATAAATAAAGACAATCTAATTTCATACTTACTCTTTTTTTTCTAACTCCATAATTCGGCATTATCTCCAAATGCCAATCAGAACTGAGATCTTGGACGACTAGGGTTTCTATGTATTTACAATTCACAACACAACACACTATAAATGTCAATTCTATGCTTAAACGGATAAGGAATGATTTGCATTAAACATATTATGTAAGTATGTATGTAAAAAACCATCTGAAAGTTTATATGACAAAGTTTTATTGGTAGTTACAGGTTTCGAAACCAAACTCTCATACCTGAGAAGCGGGTGCTTCTTAAGCTTCAGGAGCAATGACGGCAATACAAATTAGAACAATCTATTTATTCACTTGAAATGTTACGAAACTGTTCTTAAACCTAGTTTTGCGGGGTATTTTAGCCCAAAAATTCAACCTACTGATCAGAAAGCTTTTTTTTCGCACATCTAGGGCGATGGAAGAAATTTGATTACTCTTTATACTCAACTAAAATTCTGTATGGTAATTGCAAGCAGGTTATTTTTTTTTATTTCAAATAAAAATACATAATGTAATGTAAAATACATAATGTAAAAATACTTTCATGAAATTGTACCAACTATAATCATAGCGAATCAACACATCTGTGGCAAATAAATAATAACAAATAATGAAGAATTACGTTGAAGAAAAAACTTGAAAAAGGACACTTCAAATATTCATTATTATTTCCTCGTCTCGTCGTGGGGTATCTAACCAGTCCTAACTCAAAATGTCTACTCGTAGGCAGTCGAAGGTTCTATGAGCTATCCTCCATTCCCATCTCTAAACTTGCTCGATGGTACTGTAATATAGGCGTGTATGTAGCAGTGGTATTCTTTAGTTAAAGCTAAAGCAAAACTGGTGTGAGAGGGGTTCTCAGGAATATGTTACCCTTGAAAACTACACTACATTATTTGGATCAGATCCAAGTCTTGCACTTGATTAAACCAATATTATGAAAATTAAGTAATTTCCGAGTCGGACACAAGTAAATATTTGGGATTGTTCAATTTTCAAAAATTATATCAGCCATAGTGCGTAATAAAAAATTGTTCCCGGTGTAAGTTTATCCCTAACACGGCACTCATGACAAAACTGTTAAAATGAGCACTTCTGCCTACCTCGATGGAGATGAAAGATGTTAACGTGAATATAATAATGATACGTACAAATATAATATGACGTAGGTGGAACATGCTACAAAAATACGACACACTTTGAAACTTGCTTCAACACCCCGTGCGGTGACGCAGAAAATACACAGAATAATTCTTCCTTTAAACTCTTATACTCTATACTTACTGACATTCGACGGTTTTTATGTAAATCAGAATTCTCGTACCTGGAAAAAAGAAAAGTGTAGGTTAGTTTATAGTTAAAAAAATCTGTAAAAAACAGAAATTTTGTGAGGCGCGCGCGGAATGCTACACGCCGTATGCTCGGGTCTGGTTCTGGTCGAGCGACGAGCTACCTATTTGCCGTACGCAGACCCGCGCTGACAGTGGCCGGAGATCAATCCCCGATACCCTAGTCTCACCTACTGCGACGGCAGGGGCGTGAGAAGGAGGACAGCTCCCTAACGCGCGCCGCCTCCTTCTTTGCGAGCATATTTGCTTCACAGAAACAGGAGACGGCTTCCCAGTTTATCTCGCTCCGGACCATGGCTCGACTAAGGCCAAGTGCGGGAGGTCACCGCTCTCGATCACTTCACTGTGGTTCTTATAATGACGACACTCGGGCGTTTCCTCCTGCCGAATCTGAAACAGGGACCTACCGACGCCTTGTGCCCGGTAAGCACCTGCGTTAGGCGGAAGGTGAGGACGCCATGGCGACTCTACAATTACTTGTCAACTTCCATTACAACCGAATACTGAAGATCCAATATTTTTTTTCTTGAGTGAATGCAATTATGTTGCAAGTTAATGTATTTTCTAAGACATATCGTTATGCATAATTTACCATAATATTTTAAAGAACAAAAAACTAACTTTAAATTAC
This sequence comes from Spodoptera exigua, assembly GCA_902829305.4. Classification (NCBI taxonomy): domain Eukaryota; kingdom Metazoa; phylum Arthropoda; class Insecta; order Lepidoptera; family Noctuidae; genus Spodoptera; species Spodoptera exigua. Next base: position 12,763,091 of record LR824603.2, read on the forward strand.
TCGAGATATATGTATACTTAAGAGACTTCTCCTACCCTGCGCAGAGTGGAAAGTCATAATCTTGCTGATTAAAAATATCTTATAGCTATGCACGGCACGATACTAGATATAAGAACCCGTAAATATTAAAAAACACGTAATCAGAATAATTGTACTGAACAAAATATTTTTTAGCACATAAAAAATTATATTTTTCTTAACAAAACAACTACTACGACCTGCACATTGGTTATGAATCTTTTTAATGCCTATCTGGACACACGTTCCGCTCAAGACTATCAAATTAAGTGTGATTGATAATTTTGCACTCAAGTCATTGAGTAATGGGATTTCAGTTTTTCAGGATTTTCCAGGTTTGCTCTGGCTAACCTTAACGGGTTTCTCCACTCATATCGGCATCATGAAAATTCTAAGGCAATTGGATTAAAATTATAAGATAACAATGACAACAATTATATTAAGAGGTTTACATACTATACATATTGCATTTCATGACGAGTCATTTTATTAAATTAAAAGTTTAAAAATGTATGGTGATTTTGTTGCATACCTAGGTAACCTGATTGATTGACATTGATGAGAAAAATAGGCGAATAAATATTTATAATTTTGTCTAAAGCTCCTAGCCAATACAAAATATTGCTTCGTTATTAACGCCAACGGATATTAAGGGTAGGTACAGAATTAAATTCAGAAGCTGACCGACTCGCCTTTCCCTTTGACGTCAAACAGTCGTCCACATGACGCAGATTAGAAGCTCCAATAAGTTGACATGGATACAGATAGGCAATACGGATCGCTTACCTCTGCCTGGTTGAAATTTCTTGGCTAAGTGATAGTAGTTCAAAATTTGGAACTTGCGGTACACCGCATGGTAATACATGTGCTAAAGGATTGATGAAGAGGAAACAGAAAAAAGAAATAATAAATAAATAGCAATTAGTACATGTTCTGCAAAGCAGACTAAGGACTTTATTGCTTACCATGGCCTTAATATTGAGGAAGTTCATCAAGCAAGATTTTTGGGAATAGTGATAGACAATAAACTCACTTGGAAACCTCATATTGAAGTCGTGTGCAAAAAAATCAGTAAAACCGTGTATGCTCTCCGTCAACTATCAAAAACAGTCAACATTGAAGCTCTTTTATCAACATACCATGGACTGGTTGCCTCTGTTTTGCAATATGGCGTTATTTTATGGGGGCAGTCTACTGATAAGGAACTAGTATTTAAAAAGCAAAAGCGATGTATAAGGTCAATGTGTGGTCATAAAACAACAGATAGTTGTCTTGCATATTTTAAATCTCTAAATATATTAACGTTTCCGTCTTTATACATTTTAGAAACAGCTCTATTTTTAAAAACTAATATACAATTATTTGAAAAACTATCAGCAGTCAGGAAAAATCCGACTAGGGCTCAATATGTAAACAAAGCATTAACTAAAAATCGCGGGTTACTCACGTGTGTATATTGAGAAAAGCTCTACTAGTATCTCATGAGGAAGAACCCCTCTGTGGTTCGAAACTAGTAGAGCTTTTCTCAATATACACACGTAAGTAACCCGCGATTTTTAGTTAATTTAGTATGTCTCACGATAGTTATTATAAAAACATAAACAAAGCATGTCAAGTCAAATGTAAAACTGCTCTTATGTGGAAGAGTTTTTTTGGTATAGCCCCACGGATTTATAATAAACTACCTGATGCAATAAAAAATATTATTGTAATAAAATTTAAAAGAGAACTCAAACAAATATTAATTCAGAAATGTTATTACACAATTGACGAATTTCTTAACAAGTCGTTTAATTGACATGTAACTTCATCTCTAGCAAATAAGTGCCCACCGCTTAGCAAAGGCCTCTTTCTCACGAAGAAGGTTTGAGAATTAATCAACACATAAATGTGACTTCATCAGTCCAGGTTTCCTCACGATGTTTTCTTCACAAAATAATTTTAGAAAGTTCATAATACCGGGAAAGTCACATTGGTACGTGACCCATAACAACATTCAAATATTATGCTGTCGTCGTTGAAGTATGAGCAGTGGCTATGTTAACCCTGATATTTTGTAAATACATCAGTACTTTGAAGAAAAAATAATAGGTAATACTTTAGCTTATGACAAAAAAATATATATAACATAATATGTGCCCTAAAATGTTAGTGTACTATCTTCTTTAATTGTGTATTTATAGAAACATAAGATAAGCTACCGATAAAAAAATAATACGTGTGGGTAAAACATAATCTATTTGCGTTCATATAAATATTGGAATATCTAAATCAAACATCATTGTCCTCTGAACGAGTCAATAACAACATGCGTGTCCTAGCTATCCTAGCCCTGTGCCTAGCGGCCGTGGCAGGTATGTGGAGTTCTTATATTTAAATTCATTTATTTTTCTTGTTTTCTTCAAGTTCTATAATTTTGAGCAGTGCTCCCGCATTTTTGTTCTTGCTTGAGTGATGCACTACTCAAGTAATTTATTTTATATATAGAAAATTAAGAAAATATGATAAAAAAGTAATTCTAAGATGTGATAGAAATATATGTATAAGATCTGATGAGATATGTATCAGAATGATGTCGTCCACTGTTGGACATAGGCCTCCCCAATTCTTAATATATATGTATAATTAATTCTTCCCCTATTTCTTAACATATAATTAATATATAGATAGTAATGATAAAAATATATGTATAATATTTACTTAGTTTTAAGTTAATTTACCTGCCCCCTAACAGGGTGTAGTTAAAACATGACTGTGTACATTTGCAAGAAATAATTAAAAAATAATAACTGTATCCTACTGTGTTTCTAATGCCTCATTCTTTGATTAATGATGGCAGCTTTTTAAACTCATTCGAAATTAAATAGATACAACTTTAACAATCATAAAAACTAAAACGGTAATAACACAATTTGGTCAATTTGGTTTCAGCCGTCCCATCCCGTTCCCAAAGGATTGTCGGAGGATCGGTCACCACCATCGACCAGTACCCCACTATTGCTGCTCTGCTGTATACACGGGACTGGAGTAGCTACTGGCAGAACTGCGGTGGTACCATCATCAACAACCGTTCCATCCTTACCGCTGCTCACTGCACAGCGTATGTATTTTGCAATTTGGTATTAGGAATTTGTTAAAGGTTAAACAGCATGGAAGAAGTTATGCATATTCAGCTGCACAGCAATTTATAAAAAATATTCTTTGCAGTGGTGACCCCGTAGCCAGATTGCGCATCCGTGTTGGCTCCACCTGGGCTAACAGCGGTGGTGTTGTTCACAACGTTGCTCAGAACATCGTTCACCCTCAATACAACGTAGGAGCAATTTTAAACAACGACATCGCTATCCTGCGCTCCTCCACCACCTTCACCTTCAACAACAATGTCCGCGCCGCATCCATCGCTGGTACCAACTACTTCCCCGCTGACAACCAAGCTGTTTGGGCTGCTGGATGGGGAGACACTTTTGTAAGTCAAACATCCTTCTCACTTTTTCAAATTTTATAAAAAGTATTTTGAATTGTAATCTGCCGGTTCGTCATTCTAAGCAGAAATTCATTTAAATTTTTGTATCTCACAATTCTAATTATTGATTTCAGTCTGGTTCACACGCTGGCTCCGAGCAACTCCGTCACGTCCAGGTCGTAGTCATCAACCAGAACACTTGCAGAAACCAGTACCTCAACACTATCTACTCAATCACCGACAACATGTTGTGCTCTGGCTGGCCCACCGGTGGTCGCGACCAGTGCCAGGGTGACTCTGGTGGTCCTCTCTACCACAACGGCATCGTTGTTGGTGTCTGCTCTTTCGGTATTGGCTGTGCTGACGCTAGATACTCTGGTGTCAACACTCGCGTATCTCGCTACTCTTCTTGGATTGCCGCCAATGCGTAAACAGTTATTCCTTTACTCCTGCTTAGTGCTGAATAAAATTATTAAAATAAATTTGTCTTAGTTTTTTTTAATCTTACTTTCATAAGTTAATACTTTTCTCATAAATGTTAATACTTTCAGATGTTACACTAGTAAGTTTTTATTTTCTATTGAATGTATGTATTCTATTAATCGTAATTATTGTTTCTTTTCTGAAATAAAAACTAACAACGATATCTTGATTTCAACTATAGTTGGATATGGTAATTCAAATCCTGCTTGTGCGATATCTCAAGACTAACATAACAATTGAAAATATTTGAAATAAGCTTGATTTTAGCCACTTGTTATATGAGAGAGAGGGAGAGAGAGAGAGAGAGAGAGAGGGAGAGAGAGAGAGAGAGGATTGAATATACGTTCGGCTACATATTAATGTGCTGACATGACCGTTGAATGTGCGAATAGTATAAAGTAAGACAATACTTATTTTAATAAACTGGATTATTACTGAACTGAACTTTACTAACGTCGTGGTTAAGGCCCGAAGGTTAAGGCACCCGCTTGTCATGTATTCGAAACCGCTTGTTAAGCTCCAATGTAACTTTTTCCAACTACTTTCTTAGTTCATTAAGACGCGACAAACACATATTAAAAGAAAACATCGTGAGAAAACCTGGACTTATCTTCTAATAATAAGTTTGAAATCGACATACCAATATCGACCAAGCCAGGTGATTAAAGCACAAATTTTCTCAGGTCTCTCAAATTTTGGCACGTACAGGCTGTGTTGTTATTACTGAACTTCAAATAAAGCATGCTCAATGCGCAGTAATATGTTCATTCATCTACATTAACACGAAATTACGAAAGATGGTGGAAGACTTCCTTACAAAACTAAGATTGTTTCTGAATTTTACCTAAAATAAAATTGTTACCCACTTGTTCAATATTAGGTGAATTGTGAATCGTACTTTGTTTTTATTAATGTACAGTATCATGAATGCGCTAAGTTTTGTTTTTTTTTGTAACCACAGGCTATTTAGTAAAAAGCAATGTATACTATACAGCTGATGATTTCTATAAACAGCATGTAAAAGTTTTAAGTAAGACGGAGTAAGGTAACGGCACCACAGCTGTCGGAACACAACCTATCAGATTTAGTCAATCCATTCTTCTGCCGATTGCTATATAGGAGGCATATTTTAATGTTTTCGTTTACCAAGTATGGACTTTTCTTATGAATATTAGTAATTACAGAATTGTTATACTCTTGTGCACCGAGGTACAGAAAAAGAATGTCTTTGCTTTTCTGAACCTTTGCTAATGACTTTTGTTATGAAGTTACACATTTTAAATTTATAATGTTATTACTATTTATTTTTTATTTATAAAAACACGATCATTTGTTTTGACACACTTGTAAGTGCCTAATATTTTATAGTAGCTATTCCTTCACATTCCCACAGAATCGCTGGTGGTTCTGTTTTACCAACAATTTTGGCCCTATATCCTCTATCATCGTGTTTCTCTTATGTTCATGGAACCAGATTGTTTATATGCAGGATTGTAAAAGCAGCATCAAACAACAGATCTTCACTGCACACTGTCAGTCAACAAACTTAACTTGCAACAAGTTTTATTATTTTAGAAATTTTATTTGCATTTTAGATTGGTGACAAAGCCGACAGAGCAGAGCGCATTTATTCATATTCATATTCATTTATTTGCGTTCTACAATTTATGTAGGCGTCTATGCGTATCGTCTACTAAGTTAATTGTAACTTCATTTAGGGTGGATACAACTCCCAAAATATGGAACATGATCTTGCTAGCACGCGTTTTTACCTTCCTCTTCAAAGCGTCGTTGTCAAGGATGGGGATCCTTGACAACGACGCTTTTTTTACGTAAGTATTTTAAGATGTGTTTTATCAACTTTATGTGTTTTAGTGTTTATCCACATCTGACGAAAAAATGCGTCGAGTACCACTAGTCGCGCTAGAAAAGACAAATATAATCTAAATAAATGTGAGAATAAAGAAATCAGCGTGTCGAGTGTACATCAATGATATGCTCAATGCATTTTTGTCAAATTTAAATGATCCTTTTTTATATGAATATCGTGCACAACGTCAACCAGAACCTCCTATAGGGCGGATACAACTCCCAAAATTTGGAACATCACCGTGCTATCATGCACTCTGCTACTATCTCCTTTTTCAACAACAATATCCGCGCTGCTTACATCCTCCTTCAAATCGTCAAGGATTTTGTGTGGGCTGATGGATGGGGTCACATTTTCGTATTTTTGGGTAGGTTAATGTATTTTAGGTTCGATCTACATAATCTAACGATAAAATGTGTTAAATATCGTTAGTCGCGCTAGAACAGACAAATTTTACATACCCATGTTATACATTTGTCAGATTTAAAAGTTTTGTTTATTTACTAGCGATCCGCGCCGGCTTCGCACGGGTGATATGCTGAAACTACATTTACTCCACTATTTTTTATGAATGTTTTTAGACTTGTTATTACGTTCGTCCATGTACCGTGGACCACCTGATAAAGGAGAAGGTAAAATAATGAAACGGTCCATACCCATAGTATTATAATAATAATATCTTGCTGTATAAGCATTTTTAGCGTACTTTAAGAAAAAGTTGGATGTTTCTATATTGATTTCTCTCATTATTTTTTTATTGAGTAGGTAATAATGTAAAGTTTTTGATGATAAGAGTTGGAGTGAGAGTATTAGAAACATAAGAGTAAACAAACATAATCAGAATGCTCCGAGTTACTAAGCCATCGTGAGTTACACGTGTTATTATGAGTCAACCATAAAAGATAGACAAAGATTTTTGTGGGATGTTTTACGTTCACACAATAATGAATGTGTCATTAATACGAAGTTTACCATATTTGAGCGTACGTCATGCAAATAACTTGAAGCTTAATATTTAATGTTTTGATTTCAGCATGGTTCAAACAAGAGGTCTGCGTAGTTTCCTCGGGTCCATGTTATCAACCGTAACGGCTTGAAGCTATAACTGCGCCGGTCTGGTGCTGGTTGGTCAATCGGAAGTTACAGCTAGTACCGGGACGATTGCGGTGGTCTTCTCCACCTTAACGGTATCGTTCTCCTTTATAGGGATCGGCTATGGATTAGTCGGTCTTCCTAAAGCCAATGTTTTTCCTTGTGTGATACGGCGGCAACAAGAATACAGATAAACTAATGGTAAACAATTAGCGCCATCTATAGACGCCCGCAACATCAGAGGAGTTGCGAATGCGTTGCCGCTATTTTGTAGATGTAGTTTTTTATCAGTGGATCAGAAGTTTGGTACCAAGCAGTAAAAACAATAGCAACAATTATCTCTCAACCGATACATAAATCGTTAATTAGTAAAAGATTATACCTAAACTATGGAAAAAAGGTAACATGCTGTTGAAAAAGTCACCTTCAATTATTATTCATATTTTGTCATATTTGAGATCCTATAATTAAAGAAAGCACACCCATGTAGGGTGTGCTTTCTTTTATAACTTAAATGTAATACTTTATTTTTTAAAGAAATAACTCTTAAGTTTATAGAAAATAAAATTATAAAATAGACACACAATTTAAAGTCCTAACTATAAATATTAATATGCAAAATACATTAAACATTTTTTCTACAGCGCAAGATCTTCTTGGCTATCTTATTGCACAGATCAAGGAAATATTTCATCAAAATTGTTTTGCCGTGTCTGTGAGGTGTTTCATCTTTACTTTTGAAGATATCTTTAAGTAAAAGTAATAGATAAGGTGAGAATAAGAAAGAGTGCTGCACCGTATTCAACGTCATTAAGTTAGATACAAATATCAGCTTATCTGAGTCTTATATTTAATCTTAGCCTAATAGTATAAATGTTATCGTTAGTTTTTAATATAAATACCTTATGCCAAGCTACTTACTCAATAATCAGTCAGTCAACATGCGTGCGCTTAGTGTTTTGGCCATTTTCATAGCGGCAGTAACGGGTTTGTTATATTGTTTTTTCGAAAAATAATATTTTTCAAATTTGATTTTATAATTATAAAAATATTTCCTTTTTAGCTGTCCCTACGAATCCACAGAGGATCGTTGGTGGTTCGGTTACCACAATTGATCGATATCCCACCATCGCTGCTCTGTTATATACAAACAACTGGAACACTTACTGGCAGGCCTGTGGAGGTACCATCCTCAACAATCGTTCTATCCTCACTGCTGCTCATTGTACTCAGTAAGTATTTTGTATTTTAATCTGCTACCATACAGTTTCAATCGCTACTTGGCTGTTACCAATTCTAGTGCTTCTAGCCCTTTTACTTTATATGGCCTCCCTCGATAAATGAACTATGTAATAATTATTTTTTTCCATTTGGACAAAGAGACTTTTTTTATTTCTAGGATAAATAGATTACTGTAAATATATTAATAACTGTTTTTTGCAGCGGTGATGCAGTGGCCAGATGGCGTATTCGTGTAGGCTCCACCTGGGCTAACAGTGGTGGCGTTGTCCACAACGTCGCGCAGAACATCGTCCATGGCTCGTACAACTCCAGAACTATGGACAATGACATCGCTATCCTCCGTTCCGTCACCACCTTCACCTTCAGCAACAATGTCCGCGCTGCCTCCACCGCTCTCTCTAACTACAACGTAGCTGACAACCAAGCTGTCTGGGCTGCTGGATGGGGTACAACTGGTGTAAGTTACTCTAAAACTTTACCATTTTACTAAATTCAAATATATTTAAGTACCTTATAAACGTATGTATGTAGCACATATTTTTTGAAATATAGTGACTATCTTAAAATTGTCCGTCAAGTTCTTAATGTGATTTCTAAATCAATAACAATTTTAAACTACCTCCGAAAAGTAGATTTGGGCTTGGGTAATTTGCTTTTTATTTCAACAAAAAATTTAATCTTTATTTATGCGCCTTTGTGAGAGAGCAAACGAGCAGTAAATATATGTATATACAGTAAAAATCTGTGATTTGGTTCATAAAAATACAGTAACGCCATCTATTGTTCAGAAAGAGAAGTTTACTTAGTATAATGAGTAGAAATAATTGTTTTGTGGGAACAACACAAATGTAAACCTTAGAAGCGCCAATATTCAAGTATTTTATATCTATTTTTTGTTATTTTGCAGTCTGGTGCCAGCTCCGGTTCTGAGCAGCTCCGTCATGTCCAGCTTGTGACAATGAACCAAAACAGTTGCGCTAACAACTACCGCATTGTTGGTATTACCATCACCGACAACATGTTGTGCTCTGGCTGGCCCTCTGGTGGTCGGGACCAGTGCCAGGGTGATTCCGGTGGTCCTCTCTACCACAACGGTATCGTTGTTGGTGTCTGCTCCTTCGGTTTAGGTTGCGGTCTGATTAACTTCCCTGGTGTGAACGCTCGCGTTTCTCGCTACGCCACTTGGATTGCCTCTAACTTATAAAATGGAATTATCTTGAATAAACTATTTATTTAAATTAATGTTTTTGATTTTATTTGCTTATTTATGTTTATATACTCAATTGTATATCACATAGGACAACTTACGAAAATTAAGTGTGTGGGCACTAAGAAATTTCTTACAAACAGCCTTTGAATGGAACTGATAAATAAAATATTTTGAAATATGAGACGGTGTACTATGTATAATGTGCTACGCAATAATTACTCAACACAATACCTCATAAAATAATATAGTATTTATAGCATACAATATCACTTATATTAACTGAAATACTTCAGTTTATATGTCAAGTAAAAACTGAAATTTAAATACATATTTTTCCACATATTACGTATTTAATAGATAGCACACATATAGTGTTTAACAAATAGTAGACTAAAATCTTCAATTATGTCCCGAACCGTGATGGAGAACAATATTTCTGTCATACATAACCATAGATTCCTATAAGATCGATAGGTACATTGTGTTCCAAAGAATTTCCAAATCGGAAAAGAAAAAATATCAATTGGTTGTGTTCTTTGAACTTCAAATTTATGTGATGCAAGTTTTCGTTGTTTTTTAGTAGAAATAAAAAAATCCTAAAGATAGAAAAGTTTTGTATTTTTGTTTTTCGACATACTAGCTACTACGGCTGTTTTACTTGGCTCCTACAGATCCTTGAGTGTTGTTTAATAGTCTAGCCTTCCTCTATAAGTGAACTAACGAACACATAAAGAATTGTTCAATTCGAACCAGTAGTTTCATAGATTAGCGCGTTTAAACAAACAAACTCTTCAGCTTTATAATATTAATAGTATAGATGTTTATCCCCATTTTGAAGTCAAGGTTCTGCGGGAATAGGCCTCCACGTGACAGTAATATAATGCATTATGTGGGTCTTGTTGATTCATTTGAAAACTTTTGTTAAAATAAAGTAGATATTCAAATGTTTTCAAAATAAAAATGCGCATTAGTTTTTAGAACAAAACATTAACATTATTTATTGTTCTCTAATATATTTTAGATTAAATTGTACAATGACGTCATAAGTTGGTGTTGACATTCTTCGGTAAATCATGATTTTATGTGATAGGCATACGAGCAGACGGATTACCTGATGGTAAGCAATCAGCGCCAAGCAACAACGGAAGCAACGGAGGAGTTACGAGTGCGCTGCCAACCATTTGGGAATTAGGGATTTGGAGATTTAAGGATTCGGGGAGAGGAAGGATTGGGCCTCTGGTAGTCAAACGGCGAAACACCCCCCGATCCCTCCCAATCCCTAAATCTCCAAAACCCTAATCCCTAAAAGGTCGGCAACGCACTCGTAACTCCTCCATTGCGGGTGTCCATGGATGGCGCCATCAGGTAAACCGTCTGCTAGTTTGCCGACCTATTCCATAAAATAATAAATTGCTAGAATTTAAACATATATTGTTGCTTGATCGCAATTCGAGATAAATATTGCCAGTGCCAATCTCCCATTGAAGTAATGTTGCCAGCCCATTAATCTGTAACTGATGATAAAATAACACATCAACGCATCCGCAATAGGCATGGATGTTTGTTATTCAATTTTATCTGTACCTTGAAGGTATAGGTAGTAACTCTAATTACCTGATTTTAATCAATCAGTATCTGAAGATTATATCACGGATTCCACCTCCAATATAAATATACAATGAGTTTCTATTTTTAATTTTCCTTATAAAAAGAAAACTGCTTGACTGCAATCGCACCTGATGATAAGCAGTAATGCAATCGTTGATTGTTATGCGCACTAGTTTAATTAAGACCCTATTCACTCTAGCCATGTAAACACCCAAATCATTACTGGACGGGAAGACCGTTGCAGGCAAGCTTTTCCAATCCTTAGATATGCGTGGTATGAACGACGAAGCGAAACGCTAGACCGGATGGTAGAGGTCTCAAGGTCTCAACAATATAAGGGTAGATAATATGATACCCGCCGTACGCCGTGGTGCCCGATAATAGAAAGATGATGGAAGAATCAATTCGTGTAGATACCGCGCACACTCTCAAAAAAAGGCTGGATATTCTACGCCTGTGCTCCAGCCCACATTGGGCTTTAGTACTCCACACACGGCTGGACTTGTGCTTTGACCTTATTTAAGAAGGAGTAGTCACTGAGCAACTTATTTTATTTATTTAGAAAACCAACAGCGATACATGTGGTATAATACAAATAAAGATATTACAGTTTAGTAAGGCTAATAATAGGTTTCCCTGCTTAACTTAATTTGCGTTTACCATGTGAACGGATTTTAAACAATATTAAAATATAAAGTCTTAATATACATAGAATTGAAAGTTAAATATACTACTTGTAATGAAAAGGAATTAATAAAAATATGAAATAACATAGTAAATACTTTATGGTGAATGGAACAAAGTTGCCTGCTGCTTGTCTATGTCAATTATAAGCTTTTTAACTTGGGCTTTAAAACTAGGTTTTGTGCAGTTAAACACATCAAGCTGAGAGAAGTTTCTGTTGTAGGTTCGCGCAATGCGAGTAAGTACACAATTACTAACTTCCTCACAAAATTTATTTAACTTCTTAACATATCGCTAAATATCCGTACTAGATAAATAGAAATGAGGGGAATTGAAAAAAAACCTAATATAAAAACACTATTTGAGAAAAAAAACCATGGTATAGCAAAGCTTGTAGTCGTACCTAGTAGTGCAAAATTTCGTTCATAAAATGTCTGTGAGTTCATTTAGAGGTCAGACAGATCCTCAGTTACAACGGAAGAAACTCATACCCCACTATGAGTCTACATAACTCTCCTGCATCACTCACGGTGGATTATTATGGGCTGTAAATGATGAAATAGTTGACATAGTTTTTTAATAATTCAAAAAAAAAAACAAAAGTTGAGTACTAGCTATATTAGGTACATTATGGTTTCGCACGTATATATGTATATACATATTACACGTATATCTTAGAAAAAGAGCCCGTGGTTGCCATAGCTTCGAATTTTAAATTAAGCTGTAAGATTTTCTATGTGTGTCCCTAGTCCATGTAAAAAAATTCAACATCCATGAAGCCCATGAAGAATCGGTAGATTTGACACGTAACAGGTACACAACAAAAGTGTACAAAATTTAGCACTTTGATAAAAAACTTTTGGTATTTTGAAGTGGAACTATCCACGGCAAACATAGGCCACTACTTCTAACAGCTGTCTCATTCGCACTAGTTACTATACCGTTGTTTTTCCAATAACTATACACTTTAAATGCGTCAGGCACGCTGATAGAACAAAACGTCGAAACTGTCTAGTAATTATGTTTATAAAGATAAATAGGCCCCTTAAAATATTTATAAAATTTAGGTTGATTGTGTCCGGCAGAGGGTTGCAACCATACTTACTATCTGGCACTAAACAATGACTTTTTTTAATTATTAGATATTATAAATAAAATAAAGAAAAGTTCAGTTTTATTTTATGATAAATTTGAAAAAAGTATTTATATTTAATTTTAACAAAAATCTTCCTTACTGAATAACAGTATAGGTATTTCGTATCTGATTCTACAGTGCGTGTATCACTGGCTGTTCAGTTCAATCCAGTTATCGTCAAGGAAAATTAACATTATTATTAATATCACTTAAACTAATTAGTAGGTAGGTTTTTGATAATATACATATTATTATGAAGCAGCGTTAAACTATAGGTACTAGACTTTCAAAATTAAAGAAGCAACAAAATATAAATTGAAAAAAAAATAGTATCCGGTATTTCTACATACCTAACAACTACACACACATTTTCACTGCCACCCTTCTCAGAGGTAACAATTACAACCAAAATCACATTACAAAAATCTTTGACATATGTTAGAAGTGTCATGTAATAAATAGATCCTGATATACTATAAATTATATCAGTGTGTCCGGCAGAGGGTTGCAACCATACTAACACTGTCTGGCATTGAACAATTATGGCTATCATTAATTAGAAAATGTTAAAAAATCATTAAATGTTAAAACTGACCTACAGTTTTATTTTATGATAAATTTGATTTCTATTCAATTTTACGACGACGACCACGACGTCGTGGTGGCCCGGAGGTAGAGAAGCCCGCTTCTCATGCATGAGGGTGTAGGTTCGAAACCTGGCAAGTACCAATGTGACTTTTTACGAGTTAAATGTACTTACTATGATTATTTAGACACAACGGACATACAGTGAAGGTAAACATCGTGAGGAAACCTGGACTTATAATTTCTAATTATAAGCTTGAAATCGCCAACCCGCACTGAACAAGCCTGGTGATTAATGCTCAAACATTATCCGTGTGAGAAGAGGCCTTTGCTCAGCAGTGGGCACTTATGGGCTGATGATGATGAAGACGATGCTGCTCATGATGATGATGATGAAGATGATGATGATGAAGATGATGATGATGATTTGATTTTAATAAAAAAAAACCTTTTTATTTAATAATAGGAGTATACTACTATGTAGGCATTTCATATCTGGCCATTTTAATTCTATAGTGCGGGTATCACTGGTTGTTCAGTTAAATCCAGTTATCGTTAAGGAAAATGTTATTCATTATTATTAATATCACTTAAATTAATTAGAAGTTAGGTTTTTGATAATATACATGTGTTGTTATGTAGCAGCGTTAAACTATTTCTTGAGCATGTTAGTGTGAGCTTCTAAACAGGCCTAATAAGGCAATAATCCTGCCAACAGCATCTTAAGGTGGAGCAAAGCGAAGTTTGTGTACATTTAGTATCCACAGAGAAACCGTACGGTGGCACAGTTCAGCTCATAAGAGGCACCGTCATAAGCGTTGCACCCTGGGAACCCCAGGGTTCGTCTGACAATTGGACCTGATTCATATCTGAGATGTCAGGTCCAATTGTGAGGTGCAGAAGAAAGTGAAGAAATTTTTTTAATAATATTAGAAACATTCAAGAAGACGCTTTCTATTCTTTCTTGCCAAAAAGTTTGTTGCCTTCTGAAGTTCTTTTCAACTTATGCAAGAAAAAATTGAACATGCAAAAAATAATAATTCACGAAGTGGCTGATAGAAGTAAAAATCAAGGCAAGTGGCCTACTATTGGAGAAGACTTGTTTGCGGAAATAGGGTCGGTGATATTCATGAAAAGAATAAGCTTTTAAGACACTTTTATGATAAAGAATAAATGTTAATTATAACATCAAATCATGAAGCTAACATTTTTACTTCACGTTAATACTATACTTTGACTGTATTTTTAATCTAAAATATAACCTTGTAACTTTGCAGTAACCGTCAGGAAATATTAACAACCGTTTTGTTATTTTTCAGTTAAAAAATCACTATAACTAAACGGTTCAAGACACAGTGGGCACTACAGTATCCGCGTGTTTTAATGTTACACACATCTAAGTACTTAGACTGAAAATAATTTTACACACAAAAATGCGTCACAAGTACTCAACTGAATTAAAAAATGTGTGATACATTCTGTCGCAACAAAAGTCATATCAGGTTTAATTTTATACCTCTTAGTGATTATTGATTAATAACGGTTATATACAGGATGTCCCAAAACTCAACATCAAGCCAAAGCAGTGTGAGAAGATTGATCATAACCGTTACGAGAAAATCTGAAAAAAAAAACTATCAAACCTAGTTCGGAAATTATGGGCATTTTAAGGTTTGGTTTTCGGCTTTTTTATATTTGTTCATTTGAACCCTGGAAACGTAATCCTGAATAACATTTCTAGAATTCCAATAGAGAATACCCGCACAATTGCCCCAAGTTGCCAAGAATTGAGACTATTATTTGTTATAAGTTTTTTACAAGCCCTACATCTTCTTAAAAAAGATCTACTTATTAGTCGGGCATATCTTCGAGGTATTTCAAATGAACACAAATAAAAATGAAGAACAAAAATAACCGAAAAATGGTACAGTTTCATAAATTTTTCTTAAAATGCCCATAACTTCGGAACAGGGTGGGATAGTTTTTTTTCAGACTTTCCTCGTAATGCTTATGATCAATTTTGTCGCCCACCTTCGGCTTGACGTTGAGTTTGGGACACCCTGTATTTAGATATAATTATAGTCAAATGATAATATATTAAAGTGATGTCTTTAATCTTTTTACCTATTATTGGCTAGTCACTACCGTTGAGTATAAAAACCTGCAATTACAGAAATCAAATACACTTCGACATTGGAATCCACAACATGCGTTTCTTGGTTGTATTGGCCCTTTGCTTCGCGGCTGTAACAGGTATGCATTAAATCTGTCATTTTATCATAATTATTAATGTTATTACTTTTGTAAAAATAACCATTAAAAGATTCACGTTTCCCAATTTTGCGTCCCCTGTAACAATATTTTAAGAGTATTTTAAAAACCTGCCATCAATCATTCAATGACTTCTCTTGGTCTGAGTAGAGTGAGAGGTATTTTCTACCTTTATCACACTCAGAATTGGATCCAGTAAGCAAGTTCTTATAATGTGCGACAGTTTTACATGGTATTCCGAAGTAGTCTTTTGATTACTTGGAATGACTGATTCACGGTTACGGCACGGTTTTTATTTGCAGTCGCGACTTTGAGCAGTGATCAATACTTAACATTCACAATCACAATAATTACTATAAACATTTAATTTCAGCCGTCCCATCAAAATCGCAAAGGATAGTTGGTGGTAGCTTAGCTACTATTAGCCAATACCCTAGCATTGCCGCTCTTCTATACTCATGGAACTTGAGCTCATACTGGCAATCTTGCGGAGGTACCATTATAAACAACCGTTCCATCCTTACTGCTGCTCACTGCACTATGTAAGTAAAAAAATCCACGTCTTCATTTATCATAGAAAATGTTTAACATGTCTTTTTTAATTAAAATTGTGTTTTTGCAGTGGTGATGCACCTAACAGATGGCGAATTCGTATCGGCTCATCTTGGGCAAACAGCGGTGGTACCGTTTACACCGTCTCTCAGAACATTGTCCATGGCTCATATAACCCAAGAACCTATGATAATGACATTTCTCTACTGCGCTCCTCCGCCGGTTTCATCTTTGGCACCAATGCTAACTTTGCTAGTATCGCTGGTCCCGCCTACTTCCCATCTGACAACCAAGCTGTCTGGGCTGCAGGATGGGGTGACACTTTCGTGAGTAGTTTTTATTTTTTTTATTAAACTTCCAACGCCGGATTGCCTGAATGTTGTCAACCGCTTCTCATGTATGAATGGTTAGAAACCTGGCAAGTACCAATGTGACTTTTCTGAGTTATTTGTACTTTCTAAGATTATTTCGACACCACAGAAGTACGGAGAAGGAAAACATAGTGAGGAAATTTGGCCCTATAATATCTAGTTATAAGTTTGAAATGACCAATCCTCCTTAAGCAAGCGTGCTGTCTAACCTTATCCAAGTGAGAAGAGTCCTATCCTTTTGAGGGAAATCACAAGTTCAAAAAATGTAATCAAAATAATCAAAAAAAAAAAATCTATGCTCTACGTGAATTTAAGAAGACAACAGCCTTAAAAACGGCTCTAACTACCTACTACGCCGATACGCATGCATAACTAAACTACGGCATTATAATGTTGCTGTTTTTTTCGGCGGTAGGTGCGAAACAGTTACGACGCGTTTTACGTAGCTCCAAAATATTAAAAAGTATTTATTAATAATTAACAAATTAGGAATTTAAAAAGTGCAGTAATTTATAAGATTATTATTTGTTGATCGTGTAAGTGTTTATGTAGCACTAGCACTTTTACATCACCACCTGCCAGCCACTTGCACTAGAAACACTACTGTATTTTTTTTAAAAAAACACTGCAATAATGTCACTTTCGCAACTTGCTGATGTACAAGCCAGCCAGAAGAACTTGGAGGAGCTAATCTTGAACAAGATGGGTGAGATGGAGTCCCAGCTCCAGACAGCAAGTCTTCCTAAGGCAAACACTATTGCCAAGCTCGCAGAGGAATTTCGCTGCTTCCGAGAGCTGGTGTTTGGTATGCTGAGTCTTCTGCGGAGCCAAATCCAGGATTTCTCCAAAATAGTGGATAGCCTCGACATGAGAAGTCGTCGTAAGGCATTAATCTTTACTGGCATTTCTGAAAATGAAGTAGACTGTAAAGCATTTATTGTGGAGAAACTTCATTCCAAATTAGCCTTGAAAGACATCACAATGGACCACATTACTCAGTGCCATCGACTTGGTGCACCCAGCAAGGACCGAGCACGGCCTATTTTGGTGAGATTTATGAAAGTGGATCAAAAATCTGCCGTATGGAGGGCTAAGCAAGGACTTAAGGGCTCTTCAATAGCCATTAAAGAGTTCCTGACTAGAACCAGGCAGTCAGTGTTTAGCAAAGCACGGCTGCATTTCGGAATGCGGGCATGCTGGACACAGGATGGGGTCATAGTGATAAGGACCTCGGATGGCAGCCGGCATAGAATTTCTTCTAGTGACGAGCTTGACCCACTTCTAGTAAGGTACCCTAAGGTGGCCAGAGAATCAACAGTTGCAGCTAGGAAAGCCCACAAATAATGAACATTTATTGTTGTGTCCATCGCCATTAAACTCCCAATTAATGCACGGATTTGTGGTAGTAAATACTTACTTTACTTTACATAAGCAGATTTTTATGGATCACCACTCACACAACCATTGATAAATGGTATGTAGGTACTTGCTATAATTTTTCACATCTTTTACTTTGTTAATCTTATTTCTTATTTTTCTTTCAATTTTATTCACGTTGACCCACTTTACATTTTATAGGTAGTACTTAAGTCTTTCATATTGTTTATTTAATCACCCACAATTCCTTACGTCAAAATTAAACTTATGTGGGTAATATTAATTAATTTAATAGAAATCTGAATGGAATGTGCGGTATTCAAGTGTTATAACTCGTTTGTTTTTGCTGTCATGTCACACTGTTTATTAATCATGCGTGACAGTGACAGCAATTTGCATATCGTGATAATATGTGACATTTTCAATTCTTGATTGTTGCGCGTTTTTTTTTTTTTTGTCGTTCCGTTGCACGTAATTTTGTTTTGTAATTTTCATATTATTTACCATTTTGTGTTGTTTAAGATTGTTTATGTTTTTTTTATTTTTTTTTTCTTCATTTTTAATTTAATTGTGAACTGGTGCTGCTGGCGGGTGGTGCAGTGAGGTACTGATAGTTGAGTAAGTACTGCACCACTTAATAACTATATTCATAAATATTATAATATATCTATTTTTTTATTATATCTATAAATATATATTTATTTTGTTTATCTATATATTCATATGTTTTAATGCATTCAGATGAAGAATCATTTCTTTCTGCTAACAATTCCACTGACTTATCGAACGCAAGCTTCTCCTCTTGCACTGAGACACTCGGTGATTGCTTGCGTCGTACGTTCGGTAACTCAAATCGACACTTGATAAATATTTGCCATATTAATGCCCAGAGTGTGCCCAGCCATTATAATGACCTATATGAAGCTTTCTCTGACGGCAATGTTCATGCGGTCCTGGTTTCCGAGAGTTGGTTGAAACCTCATCTTCCTTCCACAAGTTACTCTCTCCCAGGGTTCGTACTAATTAGAAACGATAGGCTCGGAAAGGGTGGTGGCGGTGTTGCTATTTATTTGCGCAGTAATTTTCCCTATAAAATTCTAGCTACATCACCTTCTGAGTACTGTGCATCTGCCGAATATCTTTTTCTCGAGGTATGTATAACTGGAGTCAGAACGCTTATTGGTGTAGTCTACTGTCCACCTGCAGTGGATTACTTCTCCGATCTTGAGTCGGTTTTGGAATCTATTGGATCTGAGTATGAGCATCACGTCATCATGGGCGATTTCAACACAAACCTTTTGAATTGTACCCATCGTTCCCGTCAACTTCGTAGCATCCTCGAGTCTGTCAGTCTTCATATCCTACCACTCCAGGCAACTCACTGCAACTCTTCAGGTGAAGATACTTGGCTTGACTTGATCCTTACCTCTAGTCCATCTCACACCGCCTCTCATGGCCAATATCCTGCTCCTTGTTTTTCTCACCACGACTTAATTTATTTGTCCTATCGTCTTAAACCTCCAAAGCCTACTCCAAGGGTTCTGCGCATGCGTTGTTTTGCTAAAATGGATGTCGAAGGATTGCGAGGTGATGCTGCCGGGCTTGAGTGGGAGTCTCAGATTTCTAATGCCTCCTCTATCGATGACAAAGTAACAATTTTTAACCGAATGCTAAAAGACCTTTATGACATACACGCGCCAATCAAGTCTATAAAAGTCAAGCGTCCACCAGCTCCATGGATGTCGAGAATTGTGCGTATGGCCATGAGACGAAGAAACCGGGCTTTTAGAAAATATAAGCGTGATCGGTCTGAGGAGAATTGGATGCTTTACAAATCGGCCAGAAATCGGTGTAACCAGATGATACGGAACGCTAAACGCCGGCACATTCTTGAAAATATTACAGCTTGCTCTGCGGCCGATATCTGGAAGTTCCTCGGAACGCTGGGTATCGGTAAACAAGATTATGTGGAGCTGCCTAACACGATTGGTTTGGATGATATCAATACCCATTTCACCACTATTGCCAGTTTGGATTGTCAAACCATTCGTCAGACGGTAGACTTCATCGCTGGTCTTCCGCGTGGCAATACTGGCTCCTTTAAGTTTTCTCCAGTCTCCCCGGGCGATGTCAAAAAGATTATCCTATCAATAAAATCCAAGGCTGTTGGCTACGACGATATTAGTCGAAGTATGGTCATCCCGATCCTTGAGTATATCCTACCATCGATTACCCACATCATAAACTTTTCGTTATACTCAGGACAGTTCCCTTCCTTATGGCGTTACGCTTACGTCCGCCCCCTTCCTAAGATTACTAATCCTTCTCTCCCTTCACACTTTCGACCAATCTCAATTCTTCCTTTCCTCTCCAAAGTGCTGGAAGCTTGTGCCCATAAGCAACTATCTGGTTTCATTCACCGCTATAACCTCATAAGTCCCCTGCAATCTGGGTTTAGGCCTGGGCACAGCACTGCTACAGCACTTTTAAAAGTGACTGGCGACATTAGAGAGGGAATTCGGGATACCAAAGTTACTGCCATGGTCCTTATAGACTTCTCCAATGCTTTCAATGCCGTCAGTCATGACATCCTTGAATCCATCCTTTCCCATCTTATGATTTCGCCTGGGACACTGGAATGGTTCCAGTCTTATCTTCGTGGGCGCCAGCAGGCTGTTCGCAATGATGAGACTCTGTCGAATTGGCGTGAGCTTGCAGCTGGTGTACCTCAAGGCGGTATTCTCTCTCCCCTACTATTTTCTATCTTTATTAACCTTATTACTCACAATCTTCAGTGTACGTATCATCTTTATGCTGATGACCTTCAGATTTACACTCAAGCTCGACCCGAGGACTTGTCCTCGGCAATCGAAAAACTTAATAAAGATCTGGAAGCTGTAAGCCGTTGGTCTAACCAGTTTGGTGTGGCAGTAAATCCCACAAAATGCCAGGCCATTGTTGTTGGTGGTCCACGTATGATGAGTAGGGTGGTGGTCGCACATCTTCCCCCAATAATAATGGACGGCACTGTTATTACCATCAGTCCCAGTATCAAGAACCTTGGTCTGCACCTTGATGCTACGCTAGGCTGGCAGTCACAGGTCTCCAGCGTTTGCCAACGTGTTACTAACACCTTGCGTCATTTAAATCGATTGCGAAATTTCCTTCCATCCAGGACCAAGGCAATGCTTGTGCAGTCCCTAATTTTCCCCATAATCGACTATGGTGACGTGTGCTATTGCGATCTCAATTCGGACTTGCTTAATAAGCTTGATCGTCTTATGAACAACTGCATAAGATTTGTCTTCAACTTGCGTAAGTACGATCATGTTTCTGGGCACAGGTCTGAGTTGAAGTGGATGTCCATCCGACAGAGAAGAGATCTTCGCGTATTAACAACCCTTTACTCTATCCTTAACTCTCCTACTCCTCCTTTGTACCTAACACCTTATTTTCAGTACCGATACTTGGGACATTCTAGAAATCTTCGTTCTTCTAACAATCTTCTTCTTCACTGTCCTTCTCATAGCTCTGACACTGTTCACTCATCATTTCACATCCAATCTATCCTTTTATGGAATGGCCTGCCCTTGGAAATCAGGAAAGCAAAGAACAAGCAGTCTTTCAAAGCTGGAGTTCGCAAGTGTATCTTGGAGGGAAAGTTGGCAAAATCTTCTTTATTATAAACTATCCTACTTTATGTGAATATCCTATACTTATGTATGTAGTATATGGTTATATAATATATATTATTTTACTTATGTATTTTATATGTATTATGTATTACTTATGTATTATATGTGTATTCATGCATATTATTATGTTTGTATTTATATTATTATATTATATTCATTGTATTATGCATTTTAATTAATTACTTTTTTTTAAGTTAGCTCTTGTACTTTTTTGCACCGACCATATTCTTACTGCATCACCCAAAGGTTGGCTA